>CM068551.1:417123-1617123 GCA_035048495.1 Euptelea pleiosperma
TTAAATACAAGCTAACATTAATTTTTTTGACGAAATCATCATAAACTAATATGGAATAAAAATTACCAAGTCGTCAGCTATCCTAGCTGCTCCCCGTCTATTGGACGTTTGTAGAGTCTTCATTTGTGCCCTTGAAGCCTTGCCTCTCTCCCGATGAGATTTTGCCAAATCGATTGACTCCATGTCAACAAACATCAATCAATCTTATTTCTTAACTTGTGGTGAGCTTTTCTTTCAGCATCACTTTGGGTCCCTTAGCTCTAGGCAGATCTACCCCAATACACATTTTGGTATATATTCCACCATCCACGTTAGGTCCTCATTGATATCAACTCTATATGACAACACACCCAAGAAGAGAAACTTACAATTAAATTTCTCACATGAAAAAGTTTCTTTTCTGACAGATTTTCTATTGTTTGATTAGTAAATCAAACGAACCAAGCCCTAGACCTTTTTCAATCTTGAACTCCCCAGCCTAGTTTGATATGAACAAAAGTTCAAAACGGGAAACGTAGAGATACACACATTGGATATGACAACTAAAAAGCAAGCAAGAAGCATGCCTTACAACACATCTCCCTTCTTGATTGAGGTAGTCGAATTCACATAAGTACAATAATGAAAATTGCTACTTCACTTTGGGTGTCTTCTTTCTTCATCGATCGCCACATTAAAGACACCTAATTGAAAAAGCATTAAATGAAAGATGCAATTAAGAAAATTAATCATATCGAGATATCTTTCCAAAGAAACAACACTCACGTGATCATTGCAGAAGGTCCCTCTCCCTCTTTTTTTGTCCTTTACCCGGGCTTGGGACCGGCAATGTAAAGCTATAGGCAGAGTTAAAAGGGAACTAAAATAACAATTATTAGTCAAATAATTGCAAAGTAGAAATAGGAATACGTCAAACACATACAATAGGATAAAATAGTATGAAGTATATGAGTGACAGTTTATAAAAGACTATATATCTCATGGGTCATAACAAAGTTATCACTAATCGGCAAATGGAAATCTAAATTGAATACAACATCTGGGTTATTTTATGATGTCGATCACATCTAGATCGTCAAATATTGTATTGTGTTTGCCAAACACTTCTCCACTTCGATCAAGGATTTCATCCAATACAACATAATGCAAATCTCCATTGATCTCCTCTGCATCTCTCATCACCTGTCCAATATATAGCAAGTACTCAGCCCCCCCAAACTCAACAACTCCCAAGTGTGATATGTATATGGAGATAGATCCCTAGGTGCCTCGGGAACAACAAGTGATGAGGTAGAGTGCGTCCTTGCCTACAAATAATATACTAAATATTAGAAAAAATTGAAATTGATTTTTTTAAACATAAAAGATTTTACACTAGAATTGATAAGAATTCATACACGGGAGGTGACAACATCAACGGAATCTTGGAATGCTGAAGTAGAAGGAAAATATTATTCCAATTTAATAAATGTTCTCTCAAGATCTGCGAATTTCTTTTTGCGTTGATTGAGTTCATGCATCAAAACTTCAACATTACACTCAAGACCCATTTGAACTCTCTTATCTTCATTGGCAATTTTGATATAGGAGCCAATGCCACGAAGGTGGTCTTTGAAACACCGATACCTAAACGGATTTTAACGGAATTAAACGGATTTAAAGGTCATTTTTTCACAAAATTTTTCAGAATTAAACGGCTGTTTAAACGATTTTAACACCAGTCAAAACAAACAAAATGGTCGTTTTATTAAAAAACGATAAAACATGTTTAAACGATTTTAATGGAAACGGGCTTGGGGCGTTACTGTTTAAATGGCCGTTTTTAAAACCATTGTTTAGCCCACTTCTTGGTGGATATACATGCCAAAAATTAGCTTGATTGATAATTTCAAGCCGTTCGATTATGTACCCAAAAAAATATGCAAAAAAACATGCTTGAATCCAACGACTAGAATCAATCTTAAAAGGTTGGTAAAATCTATGGTTAAAGAAAACCAATCACACTGAATTTTGGTATGTATATCCACCACTAAACATCCATGCGGTTAGTGGGCCCAAAAAAGAACTATGCAAGACCCTTAAAACAGAAGAATAGAAGAAAATTAACTAACATTTTGTTTCCATGGAAAGAGAAATAGGAAATGAAATAAACACCAAATATTAAAGTAAAAGAATCTAAGTTAAAAAGGAAAACACATACCTGATGTTAGTGATTTTGTGAAAGTAAAGAGAAGAAGACAAGATTACCAAACCTGAGATTGGAAATGACACAATCCTGATGTTAGTTGAGTCTTTGAACTGTCTCAAACTCAATATAGATGTTTGGTATGTGGGATATCTTATACCACTCCTCGCCATTCTCCTTACTGCATCGTTCTTTCAAAAGGGGACAATGATAAATCTCCAGCGTTTCTAGCGCAGTGAGACGCTGCATCACTTCTTCAGTAGGTAGATACTTCAAATTCTCGCAGGACCGAATCATCAAGGATCGAAGGGATGCAAGGCTTCCCAGCCACTCCGGTAAGGCCACTAGACCATAAAAGTCATATATATCCAGTTCTTGTAGTGTGGTGAGGTATTGAATTTGGTGAGGCAGAGAGTTGAGTGTAGACCAGCCAAAAATCTGTAACTTCCCAAGGGAGATAAAGTGTTGGATGATGGTACCCTCTTGTTCAGCCATTGCAGGAAAAGGAAAATAATCCAGGTCCTCTGAAAATCTACCAATTCTCAATTCCTCAAGGGTGGTGAGACATAGCAGACCCTCCGGTAAAGATTTCAATTCTTTGCAACCAAAAATTTCTAACTTTCGAAGAGAAGTTAAGCCCTGTACATTGGGCACAGATGCTAGATCCGGACAATTCCTTATCTCCAAGGTCTCGAGAGAGCTGCTAAGGAGACCATACAATCCCTCATCCTCATTTGGAAGAAAACCTTGAAACGTGGGACAATCTTTAATATCTAGAGATCTGAGAAGCTTATTGTTTTGTAGCAACGTTTGCGGCAGAAAAACAAGCTCTGGAGAATTCTGTATCTCAAGGGAGGTGAGAGAGGTTAACTTGCTTGTCAGCGACATTAATCCCGTGCCATTGCTCCTCCTAAGCACCAAGTTCTTAAGAGAAGGAAACAGAGTTGGCGTGATTCTCAAACTAGGGCACAAGGAGAATTCCAATTTCTCGAGACAAGGGAAAGAAGAAGGAAATAACACCGGGTCCACTTCCACCCATTCTTCTAAATTATCCATAACAAATAGTACAAGTTTTGTCAATGAAGGGAATGCTGTTGGTACTTCTCGACTTGATTTTGATTTTTCTGCACTACTATTGCCATAGAAATCATGGCCAATACACTTCACGGATCTCATTCCGTTTAGTTCAAGAACCCGAAGTAAGGGGAGCTGACCAAGCATCGGGACATGTTCACATCTGCTGCAGTCGATTAGTGAGATCTTGACCAAATTGGGGAGCGATGAAGCAATACTCATCATCATCCATGTGGGAAGTTTCACACCCGGAAAGTCGTCAATACGCAATGTTTTCAAATTAGTGGAAGGTTGGTGGCCTTCCAACACGTCATCAACAGCCTCATAATTATCATCGTCATTGTCATTCCAATGTAGTTCCAATTGATGAATGTTTTCCTTCCCCTTTAAATTTGCTTCCTTAGCATCTTTTTCATTTCTCACATTCTCCAGATTACAAATATTCAGCTGACCTCTGAGAAGGTTTAGGCCTTTCAATTCTGTGATACTACATCCCCTCTCCTTACCCACAGCAAAAACCGATAATGTTTGAAGGCAACTTAGTTGTCCTAACTTTCTTGGTGGCTTTTCAGTCCAGTCTCCAACTTCAGTGATTATAAAGTGTCTCAAGTTGGTCAACTTTTCCATATTTTTGGGAAGCTCTTCAAGTTTATACATGTAGTTGAGATTCAACGTTTGCAAATTGTAGAGGCTAGTGATAGACTCAGGTAGTTCGTCAATGCCAGTCCATGAGAGGTCAAGGTACCTTAAATGTTTCAACTTTCCAATTGAAGGTGGTAACTCATTGACATTCGTGTCACTCAAATCTAACACACGTAAGCACTTGAAGTTCAACAACATATCATTACAGACAGTCTTGACCCTGTTATTACTCACAAAAAACGTGCGCAATTTCTTTATTACCTCAGACAATGCTTCTGGAATTGTTGACATATCTTCATCAAACAACAATCTCAAACGAGGAACTTCCGAAATATCTCCTATCTTACTAGGCTCCACAATTGAGCACTCATTCCCAACAACAGATATTGCAAGATCGTGTACAAGATCATGCATCTTGAACGTCGTTATATCTCCCAACTCGTTTCTCACCTCATCTTGGAAGAAGGAATTATGGAACAAGCTATTGCAATATTTGTTACCAATATCCTCCTCCATCAGAAATCCTTCTGCCATCCATAACCGAATTAACTTTTCTCTATCGATCTCGTAATCCTTGGGAAATATGGAACAATATGAGAAACATTGTTTCATATTTGATGGCAAATGATCATAACTCAACCTTAACACCCTTATGATTTTATTTTGACCTTCATCAATATTCCAAATTTCACTATTTTGGATAGAAAACCACTCCCGTTCCTCCTTTTTATGGTACAACAAGCCCCCTAGAGTCTTTGCTGCTAGTGGTACACCTCCACACTTTTTCACGATGTCCATTCCTATTGCCAACAATTTTGGAGTCCTTTCCGCTCCTCCAATAGCAAATGCTTTCTGCTCGAATATAGACCTACATTCATTATATGATAATGGTTCCAAATGGTGGTGCATAAAATCCTCCGGGCACATAATTGATGCAACTTTTTTACTACGTGTAGTTACAAGGATTTTACTTCCCCTGGTAGTGCCAAATCCTAGATGAGTTTTCAAATCATCCCACTTGCTATCATCTTCGTTCCATACATCATCTAATACAAGCAAAAACTGCTTCCCACTCAACTCTTTTTGAAGTTTACCCATTAGGACATCCTTGCTTAAGTTATCTTCACATTTGTCTCTTGTACTAGCTTGTATGATCTCTTTTAAAAGCCTTCTGACATCAAAATCATTAGACACACAAACCCACATTTTTTTATCAAAATGATCCACCACTGACTTATCATTATAGGCCGATTGAGCAAGTGTGGTCTTGCCTAAGCCCCCCATGCCCACTATGGGGATCACAGAAACAGAGTCTTTACTAATTAGCATTTTTACTATCTTTGATTTATCATCGAACCTTCCAACAACTTCTGATGATTTATCTATAGCAGAGGAGGTTTCTCTGTCGTCTATAGTTTTAGGACTTGCTTCTATAGTTCTAGAACTTGTACCCCCAGGTCCATCGACTATAAGTTTGATCCTAACAGCCTCCTTTTCAATTTCATCAAACATTTGATTCATATTCTTAATTTTATGAACCATCTTAAGACGAAATGCAAGTGGGTTCGAGGGCGAAAAGAAGTTGCGTACCTTGTTCCTCCTGCGGTTCTCCAATTTACGTCTCAAAACTTCGTATACGAACTCATCCAATATGTCGTCCGCATCGTAAGCTGCAGCTCTAAGACTTTTCAACCAAAGTCCCATTGCCTCACCCTCCACTTGTCTCTTTGTGGCATCGTGATCCCGTATTGCAGCTCGAATCATGGTTAAGGTGCACTGGAGCTTTTTCATATCTCCCTTGAAACCCCACACTCGACCAATCTCTTGGGAAGCAATGGTGATCAACTTCCCCACGGTTGCATCTAGAATAGGAGAAAGAAGTATTTCAGCTGCCATCGTAATTACTTGGTAAAATGAAGTGCCAGCAACTGATCCTTGAAACGACTTGCAATTTGCAGACAGGGGAATGGACGGACTCAAAATGGTTGCAACATATATACAAAGACTGATCGCATCATGTGAACCTAGCTTTTGGAATGGAGGAGCCCACACCACATGGCGTTGCGATAAAACTTTCAGAGAAAGCAAATTAATTAAAAGTATTTCATGGAATGGAAAATGAATGGACCCCAGCTTCTTCAAGATTCCCTCTTCGGCGATCAGAACTTACTTGTTGTGAGACGTACAGTGTAGACGTTTGGTGAGAATAGCTTTCTCTTGGGCAAGAACTTTGCTTACCGGCGCCAGGCAGTAAAGTTGCTGACCGACCACAATATAAGCCATGTGGCATGATTTTAAGATTTCTGACTGTATGGATGTTTGGCACAACCCTAGCTGGATCCATACAGACAAAAAATTTCCTGATTAGTGATTTATAAGCATTGGATTGGAGTTATTTTCATGGGTTGATTTTTAACCATGGAATTTGAGCATTATTGACCAATATTTGGGTACAAAGATGGGAACGTTTGAAATCACTAATCAGGCTGATTTGTGGTTTGTAGCTCCACCTAGGAATTGACCAAAATCCATACGGTCAACGTCCTCTAAAAGTGTGCCGCTATATTTCCGTTATGAAATAAGTTGTTAAAGAAGCGTCCGTTATTTTATTGTTATCATGGCCCACCGGATGCATGAGATATCAACAAAGCTACTTTATTATTGTCTTTGTACCATCACCTGAAGCGGTGAGATTAACTCTATTGGGGGAGTAAAACTTCGATGACATGAAATAAGTTGTTAAAGAAGCGTCCGTTATTTTATCGTTATCATGGCCCACCGGATGCATGACATATCAACTAAGCTACTATATTATTGTCTTTGTACCATCACCTGAAGTGGTGAGATTAACTCTATTGGGGAGTAAAACTTGGATGACAGGGCAGCAGATCAAGGCACCTAGATTTTGTATGGTTGGACCACCTCGGCTTCACCGCACACGTACACATGAGTGTTTTGGCAAAAAGCACTCAAGTATTCACCTGGGTACGTGTGTGGTGAGGATAATTGATCTACTCAACAGTTCATGACGTGTATGATGACATCACCACCACCACAATGTAGAAAATAAAATAGATTCCCATGACCAGGACCACACGTCGATGACATCACCAACTACCACCATGTATAAAATAAAATAGATTCTCACGATCGGTAACCACACCTCGATGACATCACCAACCACCCTGTAGAAAATAAAATAGATTCCCATGATCAGGACACACCTCCGTGACATCAATCTAACGTGTCCGAAATGTCGGCCCCATCTAGTAACGTGACTTAATTGCTTTTCTAAAAGTGGATCTAAAATTAATCCCGGTGTTTGGATCGTCATTTTTCAAAAAATATTTATTTCAGAAAAATAACTTTTCTAAAAAGATTGCTTGGATCATCATTAATGCAAGTCTAAAAATGACAATCCAAACACCCCTAAACAATAACCCGGATTTTATTTGGGTCATAAGTTTAGGGTCAGGCTCTCTTGACAGCCCTAAAATGACAGGATTCTGTACAGGACACAATATATAACACGTGGCACATTCTTAGAGGACTCTGACCGTATGGATGTTTGTCCAACACCTAGGTGGGCCTACAAATCAAAATTCCGCATGATTAGTGATTTCGAGACGTTGGAATAGACTTATTTCCATGGGTTGATCTCAACTGTGGGAATTATAGCAGTTTTGAGGTACAACGATCCAATGCCTAGAAATCACTAATCAGGCTGAATTTTAGTTTGTAGGTCCACCTATGGATTGGCCAGACATCCATACGGTCAGAGTTCTCTTAAGAGTGTGCCATGTGGCAAGTAATTGTGTCTCTTAAGAGTGTGCCATGTGGCAAGTAATTGTGTCCTGTAAAGATTCTTGTCATTTTAGGGCTGTCAACGGAGCCCGACCCATAAGTTTAAAGCTTATCTTTAGTGTTTATCCAATATCACTTATATGCAAAGTGTTTATTAGGTTGTTTTGGCCGTTTGGTAACCATTCTAACAAGTACTTCTTTTCATAAAAAGTTCTAAGGAATTTGGTAAAAAAAAGTGTTTTTTTGTTAGCAAAAGTCAAAAAATAAAAAATATTCGGTATTACAATTATTTTTTAAGAATATTTATTAAGTACAGATTCCCACGAAAACAATTAGAAGAAGCTCCTTAGAAACTGCTTTTGCTTATAGGACTGTATTTAAAGTCTTTTATTTTTTTTAAATTCTATCAAACATAGTTTTTTTATAAGGGTTTAAAAACTACTGAAAGCTAACTTTCTGCGATTTTTAAGCTTATCCAAATGTAGCATAAGCCTTTTTGTAACAATGGAGTTGTTGTCAACAGAAACTTCTCAGAAAGGGTAGAGAAAGAGAGAAGAATGGAACATGGTTTAAAAAACAGCCATTATAATGAAATAACGGCCGTTATAACGGATTCGGACCTCCCCGTTTCGTTAGGTACCGTTAAAATGCCCAGAAAATAATAGCCGTTATTTTTGTTATAACGGCCGTTATTTTTCCGTTATAACAAAAATAACAACCATTATTTTTAGAAAATTGTGAAAAAAAATGGCCATTTTTTTATTTTTTCCATTATTTTCATTTTTTTTTAATTCAAAATTTGACTTTTAGCGCCATTTTTCAGTTTTTTTCAGTTATTTTCCGGTAATATTCTATTTTTGCCCCTGAGCATTTTTTTCGTTATAATGGAAAAAACAGTAACACCCCCTGTCATCGGCTTCATCAAAGTTTTGATCAGGACTAAACCTTCACTCATGCCAGGCTGTGAGCGAAGCCGATTACAGCCCACAATACGAGCCACGTGGAACACTCTTAGAGGGCTACGACTGTATGGATATTTGGCCAGTCCCTCGGTGGACCTGCAAACAAAAATCATCCTGATTAGTAATTTACAACCTTTGGATCTTTGCAACCAAATAACGCTCAATAATGCTCAAATTCCTACGGTTAAGATCAACCCATCCAAATAACTTCAATCCAATGCTTAGAAATCACTGATCAGGTTTACTTGGTAGATTTGCCAAGCATCCATACGTTATTCGATACGATCAGCACCATGCACATCTTGCTGACATCAACTTTTTGTCAAAGCTTTTTAAGTGGAGCGCACCATGGTGGAGCCCACGACAAACCTCAATGGTGACCTGAAATTTAGGGCAGATGACCCACTTGCTGAGAAGATAATCTATGATGACGGACATCTGTTGTCAACGTTGACGAGGGACACTTGCTGAGTAGATTTTTGATGACGGACGTCCCACATCAACATACGGACCACAATTTGAGCCACGTGCGCATATTAAAGTCCGTCATGTTCCTCGTCAAATATTTATTCCCAACTTGCTCGGGATAGAAATCAAGGGGCGCGCTTGGAATCCCAACCTGGCATGCTTATTGAGTTTAAATTAGGTAAAAGATGTAACAAGGTATGCCTGAAACTGTTTCATTTGCAGAAGCGGCATTTTTGGTAGTCACCGGTGCCATCTGGGCCCACTGACTGCATGGATGTTTATCCCACCCCTTGGTGGATATACAGGCAAAAAATCACCTTGATTGGTAATCTATAACCATTAGATTTTAACACTTTTTAGCACTTTTTAAGGCATTCTTATAGCCGTTGAATGCAACCATTTTTTGAGACTAAAACCAACGGTTAAAAATCATTAAACAAGCTGATTTTTTGTATGAATGTCTATTAAGGGGTGGGCTAAACATCCATGCGGTCAGTGGGCCCAGATGGCAGCAGTGACAACCAAAACTGCCGCTTCCACAAACGGAAAGATCTCAGGTCTACCTTGTTCCATCACGACCCTTTAAATTATCTTTTCAAAGGATTGATTGCATATGTTGTTTTAGAGCAATGTTTTAAGGGTTGGGATCGGCGCACAACTTCTTTTGACAACCACTTATCGAGCGTGGATTCTGAGAGTCCAACGGTGCTTAATAATGCGTAGTTGGCATTCACTTCTGCCATAGCAAAACGACCGCACGAGAAGTTAGGGCTGGCAATGGATCGGGTCAAACCCGAGATCCGATCCGAATAAACCCAGTCCGGAACTTTAAATTTTGTTATTGGATCGGTACCAAATCACAGAATGTCAATCCGATCTCTTATGGGATCGGTATCAGATCGACCTTGTCCCGATCCGATAGAGACCCGATATCTATACTATATATATTATATATTATAGATATATATTTAAGTACATAAATACATTTTAAATATATATTATTTAAATATATGCCTAATGGGCTTATAAATATACACACAATATCTACATATGGGATCGGATCGGATCGGACCTAGAACTGATCTAGTCATATCCAATCGGTTTTGGAATTGAATTTTATTGATGCGATCGGGTCTCGATCGGGTCCGGATCAATTAGATTTCTTATTGGATCGGTACAAAATCAGTACCAATCCGACTCGAACCCGATCCATTGCCAACCCTACGAGAAATGGTTGTCAAAACAATTGTGCGCAGATCTTGAAACATTTTCTAATTTTCTTATTTTTAAGATATGTGTGCAGATCTCAAAAAATTGTGTGCAGATCTCAAAGAAATTGTCCTTATAAAGATGTAATGCATAGTGGTTTATAGTTTATACACGGATGTTTCAGTATTTTATTTTTTAAATAAAAATAATTAAAGTTTGCGTAGTTTGCACGGAGGCTGAGGAGACTTTTCATGTTGTCCACTTCTCTCTCTCTTAAAAAACTAATCTCTCCTCCCCCACTACCCACATCTCTTTCTTCAAAACATTTTTTAGTTAATTTTCAAAAAACTCAAAACTTTCGATCTCTAAAGTAATTTAGGGCATGTATGGTAGGCCACCGCAGCAGAAAAATAAAATATTTCTCACGGAAAAATCATTATTTTCCATAAAAATAAGTTTTTTTTTATCCTTCGACCTAATATGCGGGTCTGACACTTGCTTAACCCACAAGTGACTTATTTTAATATGTGAGACCCACATAAATTGAAAGAAAATGAAGTAAGCTAACTAATACACGTACCAAATGTTGTTAAATATTGACATGCTCAAGTATTTAGCCAAGATAATATTAGTCTGGCTAAATATTCGCTATTGGAACTCTTTTTCTCACGTACCAAACAATCCCTTAAAGTAAAATATGGATCTATTAGAAAGATCTTGATGAGAGAGTTTTACATTGATATCAAATACTAACTACTTTTATTTCCATTGATAACTAATTATTTGGACAGCCATCATTGCTTATTCAAATGGAACACAACATTGTAGTCTACAATGTCGCGGCGATAAAGATAACCCTCTACAATGATAGGTTATTTGGTATCTAATGCTTAAAAAACATTATCTACTCTAAGTTGATAATCATCTCAAAAAATAATAAAGTAACAAAAATTTCAATTTTCACGTTATAATGGTTGTTACAACTATCATAAGATCGTAACATTATCTAACTGTTATGACGTATAATGATCCCCTTATATAAACCTAGTTTTTCAACGGCTCAGATCATTTTCAGTGATTAATTGGCGTTTGGTAAAGAATTAATTTCAGCACTTCATACTTAGAAATCACTGAAATTAAGACTTAAGCAAAAACTGAGCTGGGGGTGACGACGTAATGCGGTATCTATAGGAAGATAGGAAGATTTCCGCTGGAAAAATAGTACAAAAATATGTGTAAGACTATTTGTATGACTCAGTCGAGAAAAATAGTGATGTAAAGTAAATGATGCATAGACTGGCCTGAAGGAAGAGATTGTTTCAACTTCTTAGCTTTGCAGGTAATTGGAGTAGCGGACTTTGAACTTGACCACATCCTTGCTTCTCTTAATCTTGACAGAACGTCCACCTTCCCTTCTCGCCACAATAAGAAAATCTTTAATCTCGTGGATTTGCTTTGGCTGCAAAGTAACAGAATTGAAATGCTTAATAGAATTGCCATATCCAATAAAAACAAAACAATCATGATATTATTTGTATAGAGAAATAAAACCTCAATCACCACAAGCACACATTACTTTGTATTAAGACAAGACATGTAGAAGCTTTCATGCATACCGATACCATACATGTGGGTGACATGCAGTGAATGGCTAATGGAGAATTTCATGAGTCGAACCTAACAAATCTCCTAGGCTAAAATTGTACCCAATTGGAAATCAAAACAGCCCAATAATTCTATATTGTAAGAGTTTCCATGAGAGAACTAATGTTGTCCAAGTTTTAGAAATAGGTGAGGTAGTTACCTACTGAGAAAAGGAAAGTTTAATCCCCTCTTGCATTAGTTACCATGTTGGGAAGAGTTTAATATGAGAAATCGAGGGTGTATATAGATACGGTATAGGAGGGGGCGTCCCTCTCTTCACCAAGTCATTCCTAGCCCCATCGATTTGGCAAAGGAAGACGAGAGAAGAAATTTCCCTCTCTAAAGTTCATCAAGTTTGGAAATTGATCTCGATCATTCGATCTAATGGAGTTGATCATGTTATAGAGTTCTAGATCCGTATTTATTGTTTCTTAGGATGATTGAATCCTAACAAGTGGTATTAGATCCACGGCTCGAACTCTATTCTTGATCAAAACCAAGATTGAACAGTTGATCTCACTTTTCTTGATGACATCGTTTAAGGTATGGATCTATAAAGATCATTATGATCCATGATTAAAGGATGCAAATTTAAAAGGCTTGGGGTGTTGGCTCAACAGTTTGATCAGAGTGGTTTTCTTGTTAATCTAAAGGTTTGCCATTATGTTTCTTTATTTTCAGTCTTATTTTTTATTATTATTGTCTCCCACTTATATGTTTTCTACTATATAAGGAGATATTTTCCTAAAAAATCAAGTTCGGTTATATGGGTGCCAAACGGGCATTTAGCGGGTTCATTGATAGGATGTCCGAATTCTCTTAATAAAGTAATGTATATATACTATCAATGGCCTTATATAACATTTTCATGATTCCCCGAATTTTGATTTTACTTGATAGTATCCATAGGAATTTGATTTTCGGTGATTAGAACTTTGTGATGGTTACTTTACTTGGGGATCTTTTCTGATCTGTTAGATCGTGTATAAATCAAACAATGGTGATGTGGGTACAGTATTTTTCCGCCAATAATATGCCTACACGTGTCACTGACAAGGCACGTGTGAAATATGAATGGTCAACACCTGGCGTCATTTAGAATGCGTGATTAAATGCACCGCAGAAATCAGAGACAACTATCCACCTTCTTCATACACACGTCATATATGAGCAGAAAGAGCTACGTGTTAGAAGGGACACCCGAAGAAAATGTACCTCATAATAAATCAGTATCGGAATACATTGAAGTATCAGCTATAAATATGTTGGAAGAGCATTCAAACTCTCCCGATATATTGGATAACAATAAACTTGACGGGATAGACATTAAACTCATCTCGACAAGCTTAGCATTTTACTTGACGAGATAGACATTCAACTCATCCCGACAAGCTCAGCATTTGACTTGACGGGATAGACATTTAACTCATCCCAACAAGCTCAACACTTCACTTGACGAGATAGACATTCAACTTATCCCGACAAGCTCATCACTTTACTTGACAGGATAGACATTCAACTCATCCCGACAAGCTCAGTATTTCACTAAACGGGATAAACATTCAACTCATCCCGACAAGTGAGGGCATCAGACTAAGTATCATAACTATTATACATATTACACGTGGATCATCTATTCATATAGGACCATGTGGAAATAGGTTCAATTGCTATAATGTTCCTGCCACTTTCTCTCATTTTAGTTATTTGACATGTAAGACTGACACCTCAGTCTTCTTATATCTAACTGAATGAGGGAAGTTCAGATCTAACGGGAGGAAGTTGTATCTAACAAACCCCACTTGGATTGGATCTGATCAACGAGAAGTGGACGCATGGAAGATGAGTCATCCGGTTCTCAATCTATAAGTATGTCATGCTTAAAACTGAGAGAAAGATTGTGATTTGTTGATCTAAGATTAACAAGACTTTCCTAATACTGACTTGATCGTTGGAGCATTGTCAACAGGTGCACCACCGCCGTTCTTGAAGAAGTTGTCCCGCCAGCTACAGTAAGGAGAGGTTCATATTCTCTACACCTGTCCAGTCTACCTCGAGATCCGAATCATTTTTACCTCGAAGATTGTGTGGGATAAAATATTTTTCCCCCACAGTGGACAAGGTTAATTCAATAGTTGGCCCACTGATTTGAATGACCTGATCAGTAGGGTAATCAATTGACAATCTTCTGGACCATCTGCTATATTTTTTGAATACAAGCTCTACAACCATCCTTAGCAGCATCAAGGATGATACTCTTAGAGACCACCGACCGTATGGATGTTTGTATTTTTCTCTATTGTTCGCCTAGTGGGTGGCCTATGCCCACGACACTTCCCAACAAAGCATTTGCCAAAATCATGTGTGACTGGTTGAGATCCACTGTCCAGTTGGAGGACAAGATCTCGGCCCTTCTTTATTGAAGCCTATGATAAGAGGGGGAGACAACTGAGCTCTCCCTTATTTGTTCACCATTTCTAATTATCTAAAATAAAGTGATATCAAAGTCCTACATTCATTTGGTGTATGAGATTTCAATGATGGACCGCCAAAGGTAGGTCCTCACCCTCCACATGTGAGCCAAATATACAACAATTTTCTTATTTTATAAAAATTGTTTTAGGTGCCATGTTCTCAAATTTAATAAAAATCAAAACTCATTGAAACTTTCATGTTTTATTCAGCCCAACAATTGTGCGATGATAAAACCTATTTCATCAACACGTCGAAGTCTTTTAGACGATTTTTCTTCAATGTCAGGGAAGGCCAATGTGCAAAAGGATGGAGATGTAAACGAAATTAGATCTCCTTGGCAAATGCTCCTAGTTGGGTTGGCCGTAGAGAGAGACTACGAATGATGTGAATGTGATGCATTTCATCAAGAGTCCAACCAATGGGTATTGAAACCTTTTTGAGGTTTAGCATATGTTCAGAAAAAATGGTGAGAATTTTTTGTTTTTTAAAGTAATGTCAATAACAGTAAATATGATTGGTATGGTGACAACAAAGCATGGCCGAATGGAAATATTTGTCATTACGATCTCTTGCCACTAACCACTCCTCCCTACAAAAGGACTTACCAATGTGTTGATGTAGATCAAGGAAGTAAAATTAAACAAAAAAAAAAGAACTTTATTGAATCTTCAAACAAGATTACAAAAAAGTGGATTAGAATAAAATACGCAAAAAGGAGGACTCAACTCACCCGATGAGGAGTCACTCACTCAAAGAGAAACTAGAGTTCTCAAGACTCTTAAAGTTGAAATTAAACAAACTAATTCAAAGCTAATCTTTGAAGATTATTTATAGAAGTGGGAAAAATAGCCGTTGGGGGATTCTAGCCGTGTGGAGAAATTTCCTTAAAAGTTGAATGTTGGCCTTTAATGAGGAGCTTTGATCCAATGCTTCTCGACCCAAGTGAATGCATCAATTCTCCTCCTCATAGAAAGAACTCGTCCTCAAGTTTGATTTGGTAATGTTTTCCCATAATCCTTTGTCAATATTCCGCAATTCTTCATCATTGATCCAAACATTTTCGGATCCCGATTTATTCTTCCAACGAACAAGATATTTAGTGAAAGTACCTCGCCTAGTGGTCGTTGTTCGCACATCTAGGATATCGATGATTTCAGAAGACCCAAGTGAAGGAGACCTTTTCCAATCATCAAGTTTTGGTAGAGAATGGTTTGAGTCACCATATAATATGGGTAGAGATCGGAAATGTTAAAATTGGACTAATTCCCATCCCATTGGGTAACTCTATCCGGTATTCATTTTCTCCCATTTTCTTGAGGATGCAACATGGTCCAATCTTCTTATCCTTTAGCTTGTTATATGTTCCGGTTGGGAATCGTTCTTTGCGCAAGTATGCCATAACCAAATCTCCTTCTTTAAATTCCATGTGTCGATGGTGAGAGTCGGCGGCTTCCTTATAATGTCTATTGGCTTGTTGTAAGATTGGCTCTAACTTGTTCATGAACTTCTCTTATGTGGCTAACAAGTTCTTCGGCTTCCATGTTACTTTGTCTCAGATTAGGAATAGGTACGCAATCCAAAATATGAGACAGATATATTCCTTCCATATACTATCTCAAAAGGAGACATTTGGGTAGAATGACACCTTGAGTTGTTGAAGGCGAATTCAGCTCGAGTCAAAACAAAATCCCATTGACGAGGATGGTCACTTGTTAAGCATCGAAGCATATTTCCAAATGATCGATTTACAACTTCGGTTTGGCAAACGGTTTGTGGATGATAGGCACTTGAAAATTGTAGTTGAGTTCCCATGAGTTTCCATAAAGTTAACCAAAAATGACTCACGAACTGCGTATCTCGGTCGGATGTGATGGACTTTGGTACACCATGAAGTCGAACAATCTCTTTGAAGAAAATATGAACGATGTTAGAAGCGTCGGTAGTGCTCTTGCATGGAAGAAAATGAGCCATTTTAGAAAATCTATCAACCACTACAAAAATAGAATCATGTCCTCTTTGGGTTCTTGGCGACCCAAGTACAAAATCCATACTAATATCTTCCCAAGGATGGGTTGGTATTGGCAAGGGTTGGTAGAGTCCACAATTTTGTTTGCCACCCTTAGCCCGTTGACATGTCATACATTGACGAACAAATCTTTCTATATCCCGTTTCATCTTAAGCCGATAATAATAACCATAAATTAAAGCAATGGTCTTATCATGATCAAAATAACCTCCCAAGTCACCACTATGTAGTTCAGCAATGACGTGGTTTCTTAAGGATCCTTCGGGGAGGCATAGTTGATGTCCCTTGAAAAGGTACCTATCAACTATGGAAAAGTCTTTGTTTGGCCCATTGTTACATTCTTCCCAAATCTTTTCATAGGGTCGGTTTTATAATTTTCACTTAACAAATCAAAACCAATCACTTCAAAAGATAAGGCATTTGAGTAGACAAACTTTTGGACTAAGTGCATCCGCTACTTTATTCATAGTACCGTCCTTGTGATGTATCATAAAAGTGTATTCTAAGTAGGAGACCCATCCATAAAACTTCAATCCAATGCTTAGAAATCACTGAGCAGGTTTGCTTGGTTTGTAGGACCACCTAGTAGATTGGCCTAACATCCATACGTTACACGATCTGATCAGCACCATGCACATCTCGATGACATCAACTTTTTGTCAATCAAAGAAGCTTTTTTACTGGAGCGCAGCGCACCCTGGTGGAGCCCACCAGAAACCTCAATGATGACCTGAAATTTAGGGCAGATGATCCACTTGCTGTGAAGATGTACGATGACGGACATCTGTTGTCAACGTTGAAGAGGGACACTTGCTGAGTAGATCTTTGATGACGGACGTCCCACATCAACATACGGACCACAATTTGAGCCACCTTGCAGACTCTTAAAGGCCACTGACCGTATGATGTTTGATCCATTTCTAGGTGGACCCCTGCATACCAAAAATCAGCCTGATTATTAATGTCGAACATTTGGATCTGAGTATCCCAAATAATGATCAAATCCATGGTTCAAAATCAACCTACGAAAATGAGTCCAATCCAACGGTTAGAAATCACTAATCATGCTAATTTTTGGTCCATAGGTCCACCTAGGGATGGGCCAAACATCCATACGGCTAATGATAACTAATAGTGTGCCACGTGCTCATAATGCGGTCCATCACGTTCCTCATCAAATATTTAGTCCCAACTTGCTCGTGATAGAAATCACGGCGCTGGAATCCCAACCTAGCATGCTTATTTAGTTTAAATTATCTTTTCAAAGAATTGATTGCATACGTGTTTTAGAGCAATGTTTTAAGGGTCGGGATCCGCGCACAACTTTTTCTGACACCCACTTCTCGGGCATCCAACGGTGCTTAATAGTGCTTAGCTGGCATTCACTTCTGCCATAGCAAGACGACCGTTGGATTCTTAGAATCCACGCACGAGAAGTGGTTGTCAAAAAAATTGTGCGCAGATCTCCAAACATTTTCAAATTTTCTTATTTTTAAGATATGTCATTTAGTATTTTTAAGAACTCACACCCAATGTTTAAAGGAGGCCGTTCTATAACGGACTGCGGCGTTACTGTTAAAACGGATTGAAACGGCCGGGGGTAAAAATGAAAGAAAAAATTGAAAAAATAGAATATAACGGAAAAAATGGTACTGAAATTCAAAATTTGAAAATTAAAAAAAATAAAAATTTAAAGGATTTTAACAGATTTAACGGCCTTTTTTTCACAAAATTTATCAGAATTTAACGGCTGTTTAAATGATTTTAACAGCCGTTAAAATCAAAAAATGGCCGTTAAATTCAAAGCGTCAAAACATGTTTAAACGATTTTAACGGAAACGGGTTTGGACGTTACCGTTTAAACAGTCGTTTTTAAAAACATGCTCACACCCATAGTTGAGTATAATTCAGGGTTTTCATTTGAAAATTGAGTTAAACATTCAACAAAGAGTATAATAAAATAGAAAAAGTAATAAAATAATTTTTTAAATTTTTTACAATTTTCTCTATTTGTTTGTATTTTAAATTAAAACTTCTCAATAGAAGATTATTTCAGAAAATTCAAAAATACGTATAATACATAAATTGTACACGAACTTACTAATTAAATATTGCTTTGTAACACTATAAAATCATATAAAAAAAATTTAGTCCTACAGTTGAAACCGTAGATCTCCAAGATTGTTTCCCCATCTCAAAGTGGATTTGGCCTGTCACACATCTCAGATAACATAGTCATCGTTAATGAATTGATCCATGGCTTTAAACGTTTAAAAAAGGGCGAGCCCCTTTTTTAATGTGCCAAATGTGGACCCCATCTAATAACGTGACTTACCTTTCTAAAAAGTGGATCTAAGATTAAACAATAACCTGCCTTTAATTTGGGTAAGTTTAAGGCCCTGCTTGGTTCGCTGCACTGGGATGCATTTTGCATTCTGGTGCAAATTTGGTGAGTTGCATTGCAGTCACTAATTACCATAGTTTTTGGGCTGCACATGCTTACATCCATTTTCTTAAAGAGTTTGCACGGGCTTGTCAACAACTTGTAAAAGCAGTGGCAAGTGAGGCATTGCATCGGATTTACATTGAACCAAGCAAGGCCTAAAGCTTATCTTAGTGCTCACCCAATAACACTAATATGCAAAATGAGTTGACTTTCATGGCTCGGGCCAGGCCCTACTTTATAGTTATTTTAATGGGGCCAAGCTGTGTAGAGCTTATCAGGCCCATCACGGGCTTATCAGGCCCGGGGCTATGCTCATAGTTTGTGGGCTAGGCCTGGGTATACCTAGGCCCGGCCAAAGCCTAAAACATTGCACCCCCAATGAAATACACTGCTTTTCTTAGTTTTTCTAATAGTTTCAGCTGTGATAGTTCTACTTGTCAGCTCTAGTTTATAGAAGTTTAAATAGGAAATTATTTAAGATTCATGTCCTTTATGTAAGAAGTGTAAATTGGCCTGAGAAAAGGAAGAGCTGCGAGGAAGAAGGCAAAGAAGAAGAAGTCCCCTACTAATGTCTCTTGGGTGATATTTTCCTGTGAGACAAGAACTTAGGAATGTTTTTCATCAAAGGCTAACCGAGAACAGCAAAATATACACCGAGAAGAATCGATCGGGACCGGGGACAAGCCAAGGATGCGACTATATGAACAGCCATACAAAGACGATCTGATTTATTAGACTAGAAAACATTCTCAGGCTCAGAAACAAATGTTATGAGATCTCATGTTCTAGGGAATTTTATCATCAATTATGTTGGACGACCATAGCTCAATTGGCTGCTATCCAAAAATCCATGGCCGTTGACCCTCTACTTTCCTCACAAGAATCTCGATAGCCCGCCCATTACTTGCATTTGTTATTTTCAGAAGAGCGTTTGGTAAAAAATCTAGGGAGGAGTGGCTAGTTGCAAGATATCGTAATGACAAATATTTCCATTCGGCTATGAGTTTTCGTCGCCATACCATTCATATTTATTCTTTTCGTGCTAACAATGGAGCATGAATATGTCACATACCATGTTACCTCCCACTTTCATAATCTTCTCGTGAGAAAATCACTATTTTCAATAAAAATGAGTTTTTTAATATATGAAAAAGATAAAAATTGGGGAACAAATAATAAGATCGAATTTCGGTCTATGCCCCGCCCAAGAAGTCACATGTTAGTTAGACCATCGTTGGTGATGGAATTCTTTTGCAAACCACATGGTATGAATTGATAAAATGGTAACCACCAAGTAAATCCAAGATGTACCCTTGAGGATGACCTGATGGTTCATCTTGTAGTAGCGGGTAAAACCCTAAAAATCCTTAAAGGGGTATTTTGGTCCATATGAAATTTCCTAGACTTTTTTTCATGCATTTTTCTTTATTAAATGTCTTATACTAACTATTAGAACAACTACGTTTAATTTCGGCCAATTCCAAAAAACAAATATATATATTTCACTTTTGGTCTCAAGGCCAGTCCATGCGAGCCCACATGGACTCGTTAGGACCTATGAAATTTTGGATTGTTTCGGGTCCCTTAAGTTGTAAGTAATATTAAGTGTGATTAGAATAAACCTTAAAAGGTTACTTGAAATATTTGATGTACCGTAGATTAATTTCGGCGTATGCGTGTATAGTAGGATTAATGCGTGTTCGTGTGTATGATCCTATATACATTATTATATCTATTAGTACTATTAATTGTTGTGTAATGACACTTATCTATTAATGACACTATAGGTTGAACATATTAATTATAATGTACAAATGTAAAATAATGCTTAGCCTATATTAGTCAAACTATGCTAATGTATAACGAATACTCATATTTGGTATTATGTAATACATGATTATTAAGTTAATGGAATAGTGAAATCCAAACCTTTGTACATAATACATAGTTTAATTAAAAGAATCTTAATCTATAATATTTTATTCAAAACATTTGATGATATATATTATAATTTAATCAAAACTTTTTAATGTATCATATTTTATTCAAAACTAATGGTTAAACCAAACTACATAAACCGTACACGTCCAACCCAAGCCTTATTATCCTTTGATGTTTCAAAAAACACCATAGCAAACCCTCTCACCCATTCCCAACTTGTTGACTCCTTCCACAACACCTAAACACTAACAACCCAAACCGTTGGATTGAGACTCCCACCATCCTAAACCTTGAGAACCTAAACCTAATTGAGTCACAACTCAAAACCCTTTTGACCACCGTCCAACACTTTCGCCCCCTCACTCCCTTATTAACTTTTAGCATTAAAGGGTTTCCAAACCCACGTATGACCAAACCCCTCCACGCCATTACCTTCTCCATCCTCATCACAGTGGATGATTGAGGAACTACCGTTAAAGTTTTTGCAGCTGTATCAATTCTTGGAGAAAACCCTTGAAGAACTGCATCGTGGGATCAAGACCAGCCGACTGATTCTCATCGCTCCAGACTCCACTTTGATCTTTAGCCACCTTCTCCAAGGACTAGCAAGGACTCCCACCATTGGATCTAAACCCCTCTTCTAATCGACAGTCACTATCCATCTAGGTATAGTTTTATAATCTTTTGTTTTCTTAGTTCTCAACAACGATTTCAATCCACTCCTTAGAAACGCCTCAAACCCAACACTTAAGACAAAACCATATTTTGGATTCCAATCTGATGGTTGTACAGTTCACCATCCATGTGTCCTGTTGATTCGGAGGTCCATTTGAAAATAAACCAAGCATCCATAAGGTTAGTGGTCCTTGTAGAATTTACCACGTGGCTCATGAATTAGGGTGTACCCCGCCAAGTATGGCCCACCATGGGATGACCATTGCTTCTCGGGACGGAAACCTCGTTTCGCGTTCATAGTTGATCTTGGTGTGCAAGACCACCTATGGGTTGGATATGCAACCAGGTAGTTAACATTCCTTTGATGATGCCATATGGTGCATGCTTTAGTGGACCCCAGTGAGTAGAGCCCACCATGTTCACGTTTTTGTTTATCGGTAGAAACTTCTTTTTATTAAATCTGAAACTGAATAGAGTAACTCCCTTGTTGAAATTGTTTAATTTTTTTATAGTTTTCGAGATGCGAATTGGTGAACCCATTAGATAGTTGTGAGGCTACCGTGTGGTTTATAAAATCTAATAAGGCAGTCCCTGTGTTGTAGTGTGGGTTGTATAAACTTTACATCTAGGAGTCATCTGATTCATAGAAAAATTAATAAGTTAAAAGGTGGCATATATAGCAAAAACAAGCAAGAATTTATTTTATGCTCCTTAGTTGCGTTGAGGGAATCATTCTATATTGAAGGTCTTGAAACCTTGGGATTTACGCTGGAAGAGATCCACGCAAGCTTATGAACTCCCAAGTCATCATAAAGGCACCGCGAGAACAAGTAGGTACCCCCACGATTCTTACAATACTATTTAGAAATGATAGCTTGTACAAAAATTGAGATCCCTACGTGGATATTTACGTTTTCAGTAATTTCTTATATAAATGAAGACATGCATTGTATTTTCGATTCAGAAGCGATAAAGCAAGTTGGGAGTAAGTTCTCCAGGGTGAAAGACCCGAAAATCCTGAGAAGACCCCATGTGTGGGTGAAGAATAAGAACCCCTGTGTGGGTTGCATATTACTTTTGATTAATTGTTCATGCATTCATTATGACTGTGATATTACTGTTTTACAATTCAATCTGTGCTAACATTACTATAAATTGTATTGCTTGAATCATATTCGGGGTGAAAAACTCGAGTGAGCGTTTGGCTCACTCCTACAACCAACATTTTTAGATGTAGATCGGACTGAGACGTTCGAAAAAGGGTACGAGGAGGATATGCAACCCGTTGATGAATTAGGAGAGAAGACGTACGAACTTGAGGAATAGGAGCCGAACCTTGAAGAGAAACATTATTAGTCTTTTTATTATTTTTATTGCTTATGAACTCATGTAATACATTTCACCATTTTATATCACTTAGATCTCAAGATAGATGAGATTTTTATGATTCGTGATTCATAAATTATCGTTTCTTTTGACCTTATGATTATAGCCTTTATGTGGTATAGATGATGATTTTGGAATCTCAGCATATTTTGAACTATTGATATTCCGTTCTACGTTTGTGATAATAATATCTTAAGTTGATATTCATGCCATTACTCATCAGGGTGAAATCAGTTATTTAAATTTAAAATATGGTTTTTAATCCCAAAGATAGTGGTTACCCAAAAAGTGTGACTACCCTTTGAATTGTCCTTTATATTTACTCTCTTGCTTCCTTTTCTCCAATTCGGTGTCAACTATTTGAATAAGCATTTTCTCTATTTATATTTTGGCAACTTAAACACGTTGAAAGATAAATAACATTATAAAGTATATCAACAGAGATGTCAAATCAACTCTAGGTAGGTTGGAGAACAAAGATACCAACAAAATATAAAGTAGTCATGCACATTTCCATGTGGATCTCTTTCAAGCATCAATCGCCCCTGAATTGCTTGAGGTAAAAATTCAAAAAGCTGTTGAGATTGATTTTGGAGTTTCTCTTTCCACAACCCACCTTCATCCACAACATCATGAACTAGGATTTCATTGAGTTCTGCAATAAGCTGTTGTACCTGCAATAGTACCATTGACAAACTCAAATTTCTTTAAGTGGCTCAATACATGACAATCAATACACCGCACTGGGTTAGAACTCCAATATGGCAAGGTTTATACTTCATAGTATACATTGACACACACAAAGAAAAACATGGACGTTTTATGATTTAGAATATTACCTCAGGAATGAAAACGATTAGACCCTCTGGTATGAGTATAGCACCATACTTATGGCCAAGTTCTGTACATTTGCATGTCACATCAGTAATGTAGTCTGTAATATTTTTCAACGTTTGCTTCTTGGCAGCAACCTGTAGCAAGATACAATCTTATCAAATAATCTATATAACAAGTGACAGTGGTTGTTTCCCTACTTATACCCCCTCTTATAGGCTTCAATAAAGAAGGGCTGAGATCTCAGCCACTCATACCCCATTTTGGCAAATGCTTTGTCGGGGAGTGCCGTGGGCACGGGCCACCCACTAGTATCGTACATGGGAAGCATTGTGAGAGTTGATCATTAACCATATGTTGGATAATTCAAATCAGGAAGTGTTTCAAGAATTTTTATTGATAAGTATAAATTTTCCACAAAAACCTCTTCTTACCTTCCAAACACCCGTTGAGAACACACCTCTTACACTATTAGACCTAAAAAATTCATGAAGGCCTAACACAATGCAACATTAGCATCATGTGTCTTGCAAAGACTAAATTCTACACCCATCACCACCTTAAATTGAATATCCATTCCAAATGCTCTATACCATGAAGCACTACTTGAAACATTCTTAACGACCCAATCCAACTCAAGCACCTTATAATAAATATTCATGTCGAAACTTGATAAGAAGAACTCGATTATTCCACTACCGTAAGCTTAAAATTCAAGCTTATAAAGTGGGCTTCCATTTTGAAAGATTACTATGGCATTAGGGTTATGAATTTTGAAAGTGAATGAAAGTCAATCCTCAAGGGAGTGAAGTAAAAAAGAGATAAGATACTAATTATCAATATAAAAAAAAAATTTATATTATTACCATAAATGGATTACACTTGGAACAAGGCTTGGATGACGATAATGATCAAACTCAAAAGTCAGCTAAGACAACTTGGTTTGGTTGGGCTTTGAATATGAGGTCCAATCACAAATCTTCATAAATCTAAAGATGTTCATTGCCTAAGGAGTATTGTACCTAGGATCTATATTTTCTTTTTCAAAGACCACCACAATCCTTCTAACAATATCAAGATAAGAATAACTTGTTTGCTGAAGCTCACATGAAAGTGGTAGTTTAGTCAAGATGCAATATAAATATAGACACAAATACATACACAATAAACACTATATTTCTATGGAATCAAGTGACATGTTACTTTCTAAAAGCAATTAAAAAATCTCATGACAAGACAGAACTTTATGATTTCTTAAAAACCAAGCGGCAGTCAACATGCACACACATATTTGATAAGTTAGTATGTCAGAAAACAATTACCTCTAGATGTTGCTCCATTGAGAAAGGAACTACGGCGTATGGGTCTTTTGATCCCTTTGGCAGTACCACCTAAAACATAATAGGTTTGTGCTTCAGTCAATGCTTAATGCAAAGTCGTTCATATGCACGTTTACTTCAAGCATCTCTAACAAGAACATAGAAGAAAGGAATATTGTGGGAGATTCAATAATGATATGTCAATCCAAACTCAAAAATGCAAAACTTACTTTTATAGTCAACTTCAACCACTGTTTCTACATCAAGTATTACCTTGATTCTTCTTTGTTTTCTGCATTGAACATGCTTGGCAGTGAAGTTATGATTTCCATTGTTAAAGAAGATTTGAAACAAAGCTAACAAGGTTCAATGCATATGCGGAATGTGTAAGTAAGCAAATAAAATAAGAAAATAATTAATATAATATTTCACTAATAATGAAACTTGACAAAGAAACAACACTCAAGCGATCATTGCAGAAGGTCCCTCTCCCTATTTTTTTGTCCTTTACCCTCATTTACTCGGGCTTGGGATCGGCAATGTAGAGCCATAGGCGGAGTTAAAAATGAACTAAAATAACAATTATTAGTCAAATAATTACAAAGTAGAAATAGGCATACACCAAACATGTACAATAGGATAAAAGAGTATGAAGTAAATGAGTGACGGTTTATAAAAGACTATATATCTCATTGGTCGTTGCAAAGTTATCACTGATGGGCAAACGCAAATCTAAATTGAATACAATATCTGGGTTATTTTATGATATCTCCCACATCTAGATCGTCAAACACTACAACAAAATAGGCCTTTCATGGCGTTCGAGAAACGCCATAAAACATATTTTATGGCGTTCATCAAACGTCATAGAAAACGCTGTAAAAGGCTATGCCATGCTTTTTAGAGTCAAATAGTGGCATTCATTGAACGCCATTAATTAATGGCGTTCAACGAATGCCATTGATGTATAACATTCGTGAACGCCATAAAGTTAAATTTGAACGCCGTCTTTTGAGTTATTTCCCTTTCAGATAATGCCAGCTTGTTCAAAAGAATGGCATTTATAGAACGCCATCTGTTAAATTTTATAGAGTCATGGCTTTTGTGAACGCCATAAAGAGAAGTTACTTCTTCAAAAGCATGGCATTTATGGAACGCCATCTCTTGAATTTTATAAACCCATGGCGTTCTATGAATGCTGTTGTTTTACTTTTTAATTTTTAAATACTACTGTCATAAATCTCTTTATTAGTATAATAATTACCTGTAAAGATTCATACACAATCTAAAATACGACATTCACATTCCATACAATAAAGAAACATATAATTTTAATAACTAAAAACTTAAACAATTAAAATACAGTTTGATTCAAGTGTTAAATACAACATATAATTCCCCATGCTAGCCACTTTTTCATTAAATACATATGAGGACCCAATGGCTCCTATTCTCAACTCCCCCCTCAAAAAAAGAAATCTCCACTTTGGCTCTTTTTCAAGTAAGAACTTTGTTAACTCAATTGTTCCAATAAATTTGATGAGTGTGAATCAAAGCCAACTCCTCTTCTTAAGTCCATCCCTCCTTGTTTATGGCATAATTAAGATGATTAAACCACCTGAAAGTCAATATTAGTTCATGTAAGTGAGAGTAACAATGCTAGTTAATGTAAGCAACCCAATAATGCTAAAACTAGAAAAAATAAACATTATGTCAAATATTAATACTAAATAGACCTAAACTTTAAACCCTCAAATAATTGATGTAAATTGATTTGCCTCAGAGAAAAAAGCAAAAGAAAATGAAAGACAAAAGAGACCTAGCTAATAATTACCATAGAGGTGCCCATGGAGTCAATAGCTCAAGGAAAACATAAGGCCACCTAAGAGAAGAATTACAAGTACAAAGAGTGAAGAGTAGAAGACAAGTGTTGCTTTAATGATGCCACAGAATGAAAAATGTTCACAGTGTTTAGTAGCAGTAGAGAAGGTTTACCATGATGCAGACTCTTGGGGATGCTATGGTAAGTCACTGTGCACAATAGACTACGCTGCAAGGTGAAGCTTACATGCATGTACTATAAACTTATTAGTTAGAAACTTACAAACTTACTAATCATGCTAACTATTGGTTTGTAGGTCCACCTAGGGTTGGGCCAAACATCTATATGGTCAGCAATCTCTAAGAATATTGCTGGAGCCTGGTGGGGTATTAGGGAGCCCAAAAATAGTGGAAGGGAGATCAATAAGTTGATAAGGATCAGTGACAAAAAAAGGAACCAGAGCCATGAACACTTTCCTTCATCATAAAAAATTATAGGCTTGTGAATCCTTAATCTGGGAGAGATAATAAAGGTAGATGAAACATTGAGCAGAGAGTGGATTTAAAAGTTATCATTGTCAGTTGAAAAGCTTTCTATTTTAAAAATGCTTCCATGTTTCTTTTAGATAAATTAGTTACCATAAAGAAAAGGACGGATAAAAATGAAAATCCAAATATATTGCTATAAACGTGTAGAAATTTATGAAAGTAAAATTTCTCATGAAACTGGTTTAGGGGATTCAAATACCAGGGAATAGACCAGCAAATCCATCTACCTTTTCGATGAGAGCTTCATGTTCATCTCTATCACAGCCCAGCAATGATGAAGAGGGATACATGTTTGTTTCCATGCCAAGACGTCAGCCTGTCTCCTTTGCAATTGCCAATTGATCACCTATGTAAGCACAAGGAAACCATCATATTAGTTTCTATTTTGATTGTTAGTATATATATATATATTTTAATGACAAGGAAATCCCATGATCCATTTGAATCCACTTGCAGCAGTTGATATTTCAATGTTGATTGCAAGCATTGTCAAGTTGCCCAGATCTTGGTTATGTTTCAGGAAGACAAGCCATATATATTTAGAATTATTAGGGATACAATTTCTTAGCAGCCAAATACATTCATACACTTAAGCACACGTACACACGTAGTTTAGTAGTTGCTATGTGTTTTCATGTCCTCATACATTTTCATCTTTATTGAAAATGGTAGGCAGTCACAGGAAAGAAATGACATGCCATCTTTAAATCATGAAACACTAGTTCAATTTTTTAATGAAGGTGTTTTTTTAAGAATACTCTAGACATTCTTGTAAACACAATGATTAATTGGGCTTTTTTCCCAGTCACCATCTGACAATACCTTTTCAATAATTAGGGAATGCCAGGAGGTTGCAGGTTTAACCCAGTTGACCCACCAAAATAATGAAAAAATATTAGCCAAGCCTCTCAGCCATACGAGGCAAGCAACCCCGAGAGAGCGCAACCCCCTTTCTGCAAATTTGTCGATGATGGCATGCACTTTTCCAGCGATCTCTTGTTTTTCTTGGCATAGGTTTAGTATCTGAATTTCAAAGACAAGAAAAGTGTAAGCTGTAATACAGGTTTCCTGAATAAGAATCAATTTGCACAATAGATGGATATTATTAGATTGCTCAAAGTAGGAGATAGATGGAAATTGGATGTGGTTGAAGATTTTAAAACTTCTGACTTCGAGTTATAAAGTATATAGATAAACATAATGAAATTTATTTTATGGTACTTAATTTCTTTTGATGCATGTCTTTTAAGATAATTAGTTTGGGTCTTAGCCTAGACAGTACCCTCTAAAAGGTTTTAGGCATCTATTTAAATCTCATTTTTCTCTTATGGCTGTTATAAAACTGCCCTTTTAAGTCTTTATGGAAGTCTTTTGTGGGTGTGGGTGTGGGTGTTGGAGGGACTGTGTGATATGCTAGAGATCTCTATATAAGGAGCAGGGATATGACTCTTCATTTCTCAAAATCCAGGTACAAGGACATGAATACAAGTATGCTAACTGCTAACACAATCCTTTTAATTCTAGTCTTTTTAAGTTCGGTAATTATTTGTCAGTTTATCATGCCAAATGGAATGAAACTTGTAATAGTTATAATGCCATCTATAATAAGATATCTGCATAATATACTACTCATATGTTTTTATTGACTAACATAAAAATTACTAGCAGGAGTTAAATCGAATCAACAATGGCACAATAGGAAACTTCTGCCTTATCCCAACTGTTTGTGTTAAGCAACATTTCTTACAGCATAGGACATGAAATAAAAATGCAGACAAAGTGAAACTGAAACTTACAGCAAAATCGACAGATAGTAGCTCCAGATGTTTAGTAATGCATGCTTGAACAGCATTTGTCATGTTACGCTTGGTGACATAAGATCTGAAATCGATCGACCCTAACATAAAACAGAAATGTGCAGATTAGTCACCTCAAGTTGTACAAATTATTCAAGCATAATACTATGATTACTTATACATGGAAAAGACAAAATGAACTTGCATAATTGCTCTCAACAAAAGGTAAGAACTTGCATACACATTATACACAACACACATCAATGTATGCAAGGAAATGGGCTTACATTCAATCTTGCCATCTTTGTACTCAGCATCCTCGATGGGTATCAAATAGAGAGCTCTGTCTGGTAGCACAATTTCATAACTAATTAACCTGCACAAAAGCTAACACCACATTAGATTACCAATCACAAACTCCTGAACAGGTTGGAAGCAATCAGTTACAGTTAATACATACTAAGTGGGGTTGTACAATCTACGGAAGTCACCTTGTTTGCTCGAGTACAAGTGACTGGGAAGGCCCAAAAGAATGTACAATTAGGCATTTTGGGAGGGCCAAATACATAACACCTCAAGCACAAGAAACACAGAAGTAGAAAAGATAGAAAGTACCACATGTTAATGACAAAACAAACTTAGAACCACAATATTTGTTCATTAATTACAAACATGAAAACATAGGATCTCCTTTGTGTCCAAGTATCCAACCCCTAAGTTGCAAACCACTAGTATGTCATATGCATCTTTGAGTCCTCCAAAAAAGAAACTAAGTATTTCTTGCAGAAGTAGTTTAATTAGGTTCTCCCATTCCTACAAAACCAAGTCTGTGGAACAAAAAGACATATATAAGTCCAAATATAAATTGGTTGCCATGATGCCTCACAACTAAAAAAAAGATGAAAGTATATTTTTAATTATGCTTACCTTCTTTTATAATTTGGTCTGAGGGCCATGCAATAGTACTTCCCACAGCATCCTCCATTCTCTCCATGCCACTTGTTGGCCTCCATAATCTTGCAGTGGGTTCTATGGCATAGTCTACCCAAACCTTGGAGGCACCTTGCCCAAGAGGAGTGTGGTGCACGACTGTGCTAGGGTCATCCGTTACCCAACGTCCTTCAGCAACTATATCTTCTTTAACCATTCTAAATAACTTGCACTTTACACCTTCAGTTAAAGAACTTCCGCATTGTGTCTATCATAACATAAATAAAACATACTTGATTCTATTTAAAGAGTATATAAAATAAATAGAAACGTTGACACACAAATGTAGCATTGATAGGTTTACCTGGGGAGTTGTTATAGGTGTACGGAGCAGTGATGCATTTGCCCTATTTAACAATACAAAGTGTCACTGAAATATTAAAAATATATAGAAAAAAGATGCAAGCCAAATACATATGACATACTTTCTACATTTACTACTTGCCTGAGTTAGCATTAGATTGATTAAATTTTGCATAGATTTCCTCTGTTCTTGCATTTCTTGCATTAGCTCACTCACTTGTTGTTCTAGTTGGGCTACCTTTCCTTGACTTTGTGACATGACACCTAAGATAGATGGAGTTACTCCAAATCCAACTCCTCGAACTCGACCACGTCGTTCAGCTCCAAGCACATGTGAGAGAGCATCGTCTTTGAGAGATGAGGAAGAGGACCAAGTTGATAATTCTTTAAAATCTTTTATATTTTTCTGAAATATATACGAAAGATCATTATAAGAATGGTTTGGATTGTCTATAACAATAAGGAATCAAAAATAAATTATAGTAAAAAATTAAAAATTGTAATACTATTGTCTCAGCAACTGCCGTGTTGGTTGGTTCACCATTCTTCTTTAAATGTGCCATTTCCCAAACATCGACTCTAGATATGGAAGAGGGGTTTGAACTCTTCTTTTTCTGCAAAAAAAATTTCCCATGCATGAAATATATTAAAAGTCCAATAGGAACTTAGTATTAACATCTTCAAATTTCAAAGAAATTACCATGTCAGCTTCCAAACGAGCATAGCCTTTACGACTGCATGTGTGAAGAAGATTTTGCATTGCTCTCATTTCCTTGAATTTATTTCTTTTTTCCTACAACACATTACTTTGATATTATAGATTATAATGTCTACTCATACATTTCTAGAAAGTAGTAAAAGATGCATACTTTGGATTCTTTTGATGCTTTTTTTCTTACAAAGGTCTTCCATTGTTCAAGGTTAATCCTATTTGGCTTGGCAGCAATTTTATCAGCTTCATTCTCATAAGAATCTACTATCTGAGTCAAACTTGATTTATAATTCCTCCATAGGTAGCCTGACTCCCTCATGATAAAATTCCTCGAATGCTCTTCCAGGACAAATTTTTGCTTTAACAAAGAGATGTAAAAAAGATATAATTATTGTACATATTAAAAATAATTATAAATTTGACATTGTAGATTCATATATTACCTTGATTGCTTCCCATAACCTATCTTTTGTTGCCATAGAAACTCTCCTCCAATCATCAACGGTTATGTCAACCATCTCCCGTACCAAAGTTCCCAAAAAAGAAACCATTTTTACAGATGCGTCATCAATAGGTTGGCCCCTCTCATTAAATGTAACCACCAGCCTTTTGTTGCAATCTGTTGCGACTGTTTTACATTTAGAAGGTCCTCTTTTCTTGGATTGTTGAGATGATCCACCTATAGAGGCATTTGGCAAGTTTTCTATGGAAGTTGTAGTTGGGACATCTTTATCATTTCTTGGGTCATTTGATCCTCTTTCTATTGTTGCTGAATTTCCTTGTAGTGCATTGTTGTTGCAATCATCTCGTTCTTCAACTACTTCTTCAAAATGAAGTTCTCTAACAGCTTGTCGTGTTCTTCGTGCTATAAAAATATCCAAAATATTTTGCTTTAATTCATTAACGATGATTGTTATTGACATGTACATCTATATATATAAGGATACATACCTAGGGGCTAATGATTAGCCTGTTGATCGAAGATATTTATTCCACTATTGGGATTTCTAGTCATAGCAGCACGAGTTTCATTTTTCATTTTTTCTACTCTCTTTTTACCTTGCTTTGAACTCTGCAAATGCGTATAAGACATAAAATCATATTTCAAGATTGTTTATGTATTATAAATTTGTAATTAAAATCAAACATATCAATTCTTACCTCCACCCTATTGGGATCAGACATTTTGAATATTTACTTTCAGAATATATATAAACTATACAGACAATACCCTGAAAAGAAAAAATAATTTAGTTAGTACATCAAATCAGTAGATAACCTAAATCATAAACATGAAAGCATAATTTAAAAACCTCTTGTACAAAAACAATTTATATAAGATAATAAAATAATAGAGGATTAAAGCTTTACCAATTCGATATGGAGAAGGTTACCAAAAGCGCATTCATAAAAGTAATTTGCATAACATACACATGTCAAGCGATAAATTGAGTAGATTCTCAAAACTAGTTCTACATTAAGATCATCCAAAATTCACGTCCATAGAACACAATCACCAATCAACTTCAGACCAACAGCTTCAGAAGATGACAATAGTATCTATAACCAAATGCCCTCACAATCCCTTCTTACATAATTATCATCTTCATCATCGATACTCATATCAAGGCTTGATGCATCTAATGGCGTAGAAGACGTATCAGCATTCTCATCGTACATCTCTAACTCATTGAAACCTCTTGGTGGGGCCTTTAAGAGGACATACCAATTAGAAATATCACTTTCCCTCGAATAAAAAATTGTTTAGCTTGTGATGCTAGAATAAATGGGTCTCTTTGTTGGTTTTGCCCTTGGTGGAGGTTAACCAACGTGAATCCATCTTCAACTTTGACACCATTTCTAATGTTTGCCCAATAACAATTGAAAATAGGAAATCGAAAAGTGTAGTAGTCAAGTAAAATTATATCTTTTATGACCCCATAGTAATTTACTGCCTCGACAATTTGATTTGTGTCCTTTGAGCTGGCTCTACACATGGTCTTGGCTTCAATTGATACGCCACTATTTTGAGTAGACTTCTCTGCATCTTTTTTATGGAATCGTTGTCCATTGATAACATAGCACGAATATGACATTGCTTCCTTTCTAGGGCCATACGCAAGCCATTTTAATGTTTTAGAGACACCCGTGTTCCCCATCTCGACATCAATCTGTTAATAATTGAAGGATAATTGTTAAGATTATGTTTAAATATACATATTAGGGCAATATAAAATATATAGCATAGAACCTTTTGTTTTAACCATCCAGAGAATCTCTCTGCATGTCTTGTCCAGAGTAAGCTTTCATTTCTTTTGAGACGTGGCTCTAAAAGCTTGAGTTCGTCCAAATGGATTCTGATAAGAAAAGAAAATGGTAAGACACATGAGTCAAATCGACAATTTAAATTGGGGATTATTTTTTTAATACTTACTCTAAATATGGTTCTACTTCGGTAGCATTAAACAACACACAATGATGTGCACACTCTAAAATTTCATCAGTCAATGTAATTGGTGTTCCCTTTGAAATTGGGCGTCCTTCGAGTATTGTTTCATTTTCATAATCTTGATTTCGACTTGGTTGATCATCCATTTCAGTCACTTGCTTCATATGCTCTCCACAAAACCTCATGCACTCATCTGCAAGATAGCATTCTGCTATGCATCCTTCAGGTCGTGCCCTATTCCTAACATATCCTTTGAGTGTCTTCATATATCTAAATAGCAAAGAGGACATGAAGACAATATTTAGCTTAATTGCATTAGGTCATAAATTGTTATAAACATAACCAACTTAATAAAATAAGGTATGATCACCTCTCAAATGGATACATCCAACGATATTGAACTGGTCCACATAGTCGTGCTTCCCGTCCCAAGTGCACCGTCAAGTGCACCATAATGTCGAAGAAGGAAGGAGGAAAAAACCTTTCCAACATGCACAAAGTCTCAAAAACTTCATCTTCAAGGAATTCTAATTTTTCTCTATGAATGACTCTTTGACATAATTGATTAAAAAATGCACAGAGTCGAATTATTGCATTCCTTGGTCCTTTTGGAAGAAGATCTCGTAATGCCACAGACAATAGTTGCTGCATTAAAATGTGGCAATCATGAGATTTGAGACCTATTATCTTGCATTCTTCCATTGATATGCAATTCCCAATATTTGAGCCGTAACCATCTGGTAGCTTTAAGTCAAGTAGCCTCTTGCAAAAGATTTGTTTTTCCTTCTTTGATAGTGTGTGCGGTACTGCTAGAAGATAGGTTTTCTTCCCTCGATCCTCTGGATGCAACTCGTGCCTGATTCCCATTTCTTGCAAATCTTTACGAGAATTAAGTCCATCCTTTGATTTTCCTTTCACATCCAAAAGTGTCCCAAAAATGCTTTCGCACACGTTCTTCTCTATGTGCATTACGTCCAAATTATGACGTAGAAGTAGATGCTGAAAAATAAAAAAAAAGTTATAAATATTTTGTTGACTATTATTAATTTTTCCAAGTAAAAAAAAGTCAAAATGTTAATAGGTATTACCTCCCAATATGGTAAGTCAAAAAATATCGACTTCTTCTTCCACATTTGGATGGGTTCCGTCTTTCTCTTTTTTCTCTTATTTCCTCCTTTTCCCCAATCATTCTCAAAATTCTTAATCTCATTGAGAATTTTTGAACCAGACATTATTCTAGGCTTCTCTCCATATTCATGATTTCCATCGAACCAACTTTTCTTCGATCGAAAGGGATGATTGAGTGCAAGAAAGCGTCTATGACCCATGTAAGAAAACTTCTTATTAGATTTTAGCCGTTTTCCGCATGTATTAACACCACATACAGGACATGCTGTTCTTCCCTTTGTGGTACATCCAGCTACGTTTCCATATGCCAGAAAATCATTTATCGTCCACATTATAATTGCCTTCAAATTGAAAATGGTCTTAGTGAATGCATCATAGACCTCCACTCCATAGTTCCACAACTCTTGCAAATCATCTATAAGTGGTTGCAAATATACATCTATGTCATTCCCTGGTTGCTTAGGCCCTGGAATTAATAGTGATAACATCAAATATTCTTTTTTCATGCATAACCATGGTGGAAGGTTGTATATAACTAACATCACTGGCCAACAACTATATCTAGAGCTAAGATCGCGAAAGGGATTGAATCCATCAGTAGCAAAACCAAGTCTAAGATTACGTGGATCTGTTGAGAAAGAAGGCCACTTCTTATCTATAGTATCCCATGCCAAAGAATCCACTGGGTGTCGCATATTGCCATCTCTACTTTTATGAGTAGAATGCCACTTTAAATGTTCAGAAGTTTTTGATGACCTAAACATCCTTTTAAACCTTGGAATTATTGGAAAATATCTCAAAACCTTCGCAGGAACTCCCTTTTGAATCTTATTAGTGCGATGATCTATTTTCCATCGAGAGGAACCACATTTTGGACATGTCTCCATTTCTTCAAATTCCTTTCTAAATAGAATACAATCATTCACACATGCATCTATCTTCTTATACTCAAGATCAAATGACTTCAATAGCTTCTTTGCTGAGTATATGGAATCAAGGATTGTGTTATTTTCTGGTAGCATACCATGCAATATCTCCAAAAGTCCATTAAAACTCTTATCAGACAAACCATTCATAGCTTTATGTTTGAATAAAGCCACTGTTGCTGATAACTTTGTGTACTTTGTACAACCAGGATATAAAGGGGTTTCAGCATCTTCCAAAAACTTTGTGAACTCAGTATCACTTTCCTCTTCATCATATTCTGGAATATCCGCATCTTGTACATATCCAGCTCTACATAACTCATAGGTTTCTGACATTCCAATATCAAGTATGTCATCATTCGGTTCCTCCCCATGCCAAACAAAAGTATTATATGTCAAATCCATCCCATTAATTATCAAGTGCTCGAACACAGCTTCACAACTCTTGCGTGTTAGGTTCTTACAATCTTTGCATGGGCATCTAATCCTGTCTGGGTCATCTGCATTTGCCTTAGCAAAAGATATAAACTTTCGAACTCCATCTTGATACTCACGTGTAAGCCTACAAGATTCAATTTAAAAAACATTAAATCAAGCATGTGATAAGTCTATTGTGTAAATAGTAATTTAGGGTGTGCATTTAAAAACCCGTTTTGATGCATCCAATCTTTTTCCATGATCTTTCAAGTAGGGATAAACACAGTACCATCCAAGTGAACCGTTGTGACTCAAATTCTGTTGAAAGAGTAAACAACGGGTAAAATATGTAGAAAAGTTGTTCCATATATAACAAATCATCTGGTAAGGAATGCCATCTTTCATTAAGCCCAACTTATGGATGATAAATCAGTTGTACAAAGATCTGGATCCAAAGTCTTCCTCTCCTTAGCTTGTAATTTAGTATCCAAAAAGAAAACACATGTAGAAATTCAACGGATGAGCCCCTTGTCCAAAGACCATACTAATCAATCAATTCTAGCCACTTTATTTTATGGAACTTTTCTTAATTGCTAACCTTCCTTTGTTTTAACCTTCTAATTTGGATAATAAGATAAGTTCCTAACGTAAGATCCTTAGTTCAAAACTTGAGCACCTCAATAAAATTTGACATGGTTGGACTAATAAAAGTTCTAGATCATTGATTAATAAAATCAAGCGACATGCTGCACCATTAAATCTGTCACACAAAGATTTGTACATTCAGCAAACCATGTTACTGTAGGTAACATGTAGGTCTCTTGAGATAGAGACATAAGCACACATCTCATGTACTGTAGGTAACATGTATTTACACATTCAGCAAACATTTACACTAAATCAGTAGGTAACAAAAGACAACCATGTACACTTCAACAAATCTGTCACATATGCATGCGTGTATGTGTATGCATGCGTGTGTGTGTATGCGTGTGTGCAAGTTAGCTTTCCAAGGTTTCTAATTCTCACAAAACCATACCCATGTAATGTCAACATGGGTACCCCTGGATAGTCCATAATTTTCTCCAATTAAATCTTGATTGTTTTGTGGATATACATATTCATGTCTTTATGGGACCATCTTCACCCATTCCAACAACTTGCAACTACCCACTAAAGCTTCAAGCAACTAAATAAAGCCCATTTCTGGCAGTATTTAAGGCATCCTATCTGGAAAAGAGAAGCAAAATAAAGCCCCAAAAGTCGGTGTTCTAATATTATATATAGGCTCCAAGAAAATTCAATATAAAGAACCCAAATAAAATCGATCATCTACCAAGAATATAAGATATAAAAACAAAAATGGTGATTATACCAATAAAACCAAAAGTTGCAAAGTTAGTAGAAAGGAAGAGTCTCAAAGTACCAGAATCTCATGGTAAACAAATGACGGAGAGCCTCTCCGATATTGTTTTAATCTCAGGCCTGAAGTATATTTGTTACTTTTCCATGTGGAGTGGTTTTTTATAAGTAGCAAAGAGTATCTTTAAGTAAAAAGTCTTGGCTTTAGAATCTATTTGCTCCATTGAGTTATTGATCTCATAAAAAATAAGCTAGATTGGGGAACTCATTTTGTATCTTCAAGTCTAAAAGAATGTTGTATAGCTGCTGGACAACAACTTAACTTTTAAATTCTAGCTTCAAAAATAACTAAGAATATAGAGAATCATTTCTTGCCATGTATATACAGCAGAATCTACTTTCTAATATTGAATTATTCAAGCCCAAAAATCCTAAAAGATGAATTAATGATTTAATTTAGTAAAATTTTCTACCAACTAAAATCCTAATCATGCCTGCACAAGGTAAGAAAATGCCCCACAAACAAAGTAGACAAAGAAGAAAAGAATGGCTTTAGCTAATAGTTGACCAAGCTGAAATTGAAGGAAAGCATATACTAATAACTATTGTGTCAATAACAATCACAAATAGCATTTCTTTTGCTATCACTTTCAGCCAACAAAAGGCCAAAAGACTTAAAAGCCCCATGCTAAAAAAACATAACATAAAAAGATGGTAAGAAGTGTTTGTATACCATATTAAGATTGATAATCCACCTCACCTGTCAAAAGGTTTCCTTCCAGTTAGAAGCTCCAAAAGAAACACACCAAAGGCATAGGTGTCACTCTTTGTGTTATCGACTTCGGGTTGGCCATGTTCTGGTGTGTTACATTCTTGATCAATCATATATGAGAGAGTGACAAAAAATGTATAAAGGACATCAAGTAAAATGCAGAGAACAAGATTAGCACACTATTTCATCTTTTTGATTAAAGAATGAAGGAGAAAACAAATTTTCATCAAGCAAAATGCAAAAAAAAAAACAAGATCTGTACACTATTTTTGATCTTTTGTTCGATATCATCGAGTTTTAGAAAACCAATCCATAAAAACTAAGAATAATAACACCAAATCGACAATGAAAACTAAGAGAAGATGAATATGATTTGTGGTTTCAAGCAACCTGTCCACAGAAAGTGTAATATTCTCATATAACAACCTGTACACAAAAAGTGCTACTGTAATCAACAGCAACCTATATCATCGACATCATCAAAATGACACCATCAATATCATCAAAATGACCTGTATCAACAACCTGTCCACAAAAACATAAATAACTTGTCCAAGTTCCAACTCTCTCAACTAAGAAACAACTTTTTCCTCTCACCAAGAAAAAGAAGAGAAAAAAAATACAAAAGAACATTGCATCTTTTAGTTAATGCTTAGAGAGAAGAGAAGATTGGTTTTGCTCTTATCCTTTACTATTTTTGTCCTTCTTTTCTTTCTTTTTTTGGGTTTGGATCTTGTCAAGGATATGTGGTTTTAGGCCATAAGAAAAAGGGTGTTATGGCCTGGGAAGATGGATTTCGTTCTTATCCTTGTTTTATTTTTTCTAACTTTCTTCTTTGAAGAATAGTGGGATTTAGATCTTAAGCAAGCGAAAGGTAGTTTTCTCTTCATGAGTGATGGAGAAAAGAGGTTAAAAGTCTAAGAGAACACTGATTGTTAATGGGGGCAAAAGGAGGGCCATTTGTGTCACTAAAAAAAAGTTGTTTTTCTGATGTGGGGTCTACATGCTCTCCCTCTCTCTCCACCAATAAATATATAGCTATTATTACTCTGTTGGCTAACCTCTGTGAAGTAAAAAAGAACAAAAAAGGGCTTGTGAGGTATTAACTTGCTAAATAACACCATAAAGGCTGGAAAAATAACTAAGAAGGTAAGGTTCATTTATAAACATTTAACTTAGAGCATGAAACATTAGTAAATGCTAGCAATTAGAACAATGTATGTTCTTAGAAATTCTAAGAAGGCATTAATACTTGCCTTTGGCTGAAAAATGAGAAAAACCTCACCAAAAAATGGAAACATATTTGGACAAACAAAAATAAATTTAGGGGCAATGGGGGTCTGAGATGAATGATTGATTTTACCTCCAAAAGGATTTTTTGCTTCACTCATCTCTTCCCCCACCTCTCCCCACTCTTCTTGGACATCATTGCCACTTCCCTCAATATGCAACTTCTCTAAGACTTTGCTGCCTGCAATAAGATGCTTATGAGATATAAGAAAAATGAATCAAACAAAAAATAAGATGCTACATGACTGATATTAAAAGTGGAACCAACATGCACAGCATGAATAGAAATACAAAGAAGATGCGTAGGTGACATATGAGGATTAACAGAGAGAAAGAGAGAATACAACAATGGTGTTCAAAGAAACCCTAATAAAAGAAAAAAAGTTGTTGAAGCTTCAAATTTAATAACCAACAACCCTCACCAAAAGAAAAAAAAAAAGGGCAGTAGTAGAAACCCTTTTGACATATCCTCAAATGGGTATTTACTAAAACCCTAACAGCATGAAATTCTCCATCATTTAGTAGGCCAACCCTACTCTAATGGGTCAACAACAAATCCCTAAACAACTACCTCACACGTTGTTACTGCCACAAAAGAGAACTCTACAAAGTTAACAACCACTCTCAATTACCTCCATTTAGTGCACTTTACAAGAAGCCTGATCTAAGAAAGAGCCATCACTATCTGTGAGTTTCTCCCGTGCCAAGACCCCAAAATGCGGGATGCGAAAAACAAAGAAAATAACTTGAAGTGTTTTAATCCTCTCTTAGCTACCAGGTTACATGGTTCAATGGAAGTTAAAATCCAATAGCTGCCAGGTTACTGGTGATGAAAGTGTAAATTTCCATCAATGACAAAGAAATGAGAAGCTTTGAGAGATTAAACTATCCAATTAACATGGAATAATGCACCAAAAAAACTTTAAAAACGGAATTCTATTTCATGGATTTTAAGCCAAGCTAATAACAACCTTTTGAAAAGACCAAGATGGGCAATAAAATGGAAGAATATCCCTGGAGCCTTAGTCATATAAGATTAGCACTTGGCTCTCTACATGTATAATCTTTGAATCTGTTAATTTTAGGTGTAATTAGTTCCACTGTTGCAAAGGGAAGATGCTGAAAGAAATAGATAGTCACCATATTGCTATACACTTTCATCACCAGTAGAAAAATAATGTGTAAAAGACGTTTACAAAAACCCTTTCTATAATAATCAGTTTTTAAAGTTATTTTTAAAATAATCGATTTTTGAAGCCTATCTTGTAAAAATTTAGTGGCTTAAACAACTTTCATGGACACATCTAGAGCATGTCAAGGTTCATGGACAGCATAGCCACGTGAAAGTTGTTTAAGCCGTTAACAGATTTTAATAGCATCAGCTTTAGTTCTAGATTACAAGTTTATGGATAGTGGACTTCATTTTTACTCCCAAATTTTCCTATTGTAACACTGCAATTTCAGGTGGTTATTATTTGGTTCATTACCACAGCCACACAGATCATGCTTATAGGATTCCATGAATACTCCATGCTTCCAAAAAGTGAAAACTCATACCAAGATTAATATATAAAGAATAGAAACACGGATAAATTCAAACCACAAAAATATTTATCTTAAAATGCATGTCTATTAAAGTAGTTGCAGATTACAAATCTTCCCGAGGTTGAAACAAACATGAAGGTAAGCACGAGATAGCATCAATCTGAGCCAGCCCTTGTTTCTGTTGACAACTCACAAGTGTCTACCATCAACATTTTAGAAGCTTTAAAAGAACTATATGCTTGAAACCAAAAACTTATAATAACAATGATTGAAAAAAGAATAACAAATTTAACATGAACCTAGAAATGCTAGTTGAGAAGAATCAAATTAATGAAACACCAAGCAAGCTAATTACTTGTTTTGACCCTAAAATCTCCTTCCTCATAGAACATGCCAGCAAATGTTTTCTTGAAACAGGAGACCGTAAGTAATACCCTAAAACCCAACCAGATAGATGAGGATCAGAAGCAGGGATATCTGAAAATCCAATAGCCCTCAAGATGCATCATAATGATCCTACCAAAATTTAGCAGAAAACACCAAGGACTCAATGAACTTGCCCAACAAGCTCTGCATATGACACCTGTAACGGTATATAAGAATTTCCTTCACATAAAAATATTCATGAAAAATAAAAAACCAAAAAATATAAAGAATGGACTCTAAATGAACAGCCCTTTACTGAGACCCTAATGGTGAAAATGACTTCACATTGATGCTAGTCTTAAAGTAAACCCCAAGCAAGAGCACCCCCATCCAAGAAAACTTCAGACGTACAAAATGGGCACTCCTCAGAGAAATCTACAAGAAAACAGGGCTGACCAATTCCAATCTGCCATGAACATGAGAACGAGATGTGAAATGCTCTTCTCGTGATGAAGAAAGTGAATCCAATGGAAAGGCATTAACATTGGAACTTTAGCTAATTTTACCAGTTGAATCTGGAAGACCCATCTAATAATCTCCAAGAATCCACCACGACATGTAAAGGAAATAAAACTCCACGAAAGAACATGAATTTGCTTGTTGATGATCTTAATGTCTAGGTGAACTGCACAACAAACCCTAGATGAACCATCAGAGAATGAAAAGCAAACATTCTTTGAACCATAAGACATCAAATTTGAAGTGAATCCATTGGTATCATTATCAGCAACGAGAGTTAGGGTTCTGATGATAAGCGTGGGTTGGTTTAGAGAGGGTAGGATTCTAGGTTTAGGGTTTTGATTAGAAACAAGTGGTGTTGAAGTGTGAGGGTTGTTGAAGTTTATGTTTTAGGGTTTGAAGGAAGTAATGATGAAGATTGAAGAAGAGTTAAGAGGGGAAACACCTGTGAGAGGAGGAGATAGTTGGAGGAGCTCTAAAATCGATAGGATTTTCATGGCTTCCATCCATAAATCAATCCCAAAAGGACAAAAATATGAAAGATCTGAGCTTATTGAGGATAACAGAATATCACTCCATTAAGAAAGAGAGAGAGAGAGACAGAGCGAGAGAGAGAGAGAGAGAGATACCTATTAACGTTAGGGAAGATGACGGTGGCGGGCTTGCCGTGGTTGAGCGTCTCAGCTGACAAGGAGGGAAGAAGGAGGACCTGAAAAATGAAGGGAAGGGAAAGAGATGGGGTTAGGGTTTTTCCCCCAGAAGTTACATTTCAAAAGAGGAAGAGATGGGGTTAGGGTCTTTTGCCTAGAAAGTTATATTTGGGCACGGGGATTTTGACAAAAAACTTAACAGCATTCTTATCAGTTAACGCCATTTTACCATATATTTTTCTTGATATTGCTTGGCCGAACACGTTGAAATTTATAAGAGGTTTTCATCGACAGCGTGCAAAATGGAAACGTTGTTAATTCTTTATTATTCATGGAGTTTCTTTTTGAATGTTATAAAATTAATGCCGTTAAAAGTTATTTTTGTTGTAGTCCTCTCTATGTAGTTCAACTACCTAACTTAAGAACATTTAGCTATGAACAACATGGATAGCCTGTTTTGCACTAATGTATAATTGTCCCCTATGAAATTATTGAAGGCTATATTTTCCTAATGAAATGTAGTTTTACCCGAATATTTTTCATAATCAATAGCCTCTTTTATTGTTTTGTTAAATAGGTTTGGTTTATTTACATAGCCAATCCAACATTCTTTGGGACTGAAAGCTTTTGATGTAGATTCAGGGACTTTGAAAGCTCTTAGTAAGCCCTAGGCAAAGTCGACCACATTAGCCTTAAATATATATGGTGGGTCCCGAAGCACCTGACATACATTGCATGAAGCCGATCCATGATTATGGAAGGTGTAAGTTATAGCAATTACCATACTCATATAGTAAATGTTAAATGTTAAATGGAAGGTGCGATTAAATGTTATATTGAATATATTGCTTCAAAATGAAGGTATTGTTGTTTAACCATTTAGATGTCTGGATGACATTTACATACTTAAGAGGCAGAGGATCAATACATATGGAAGGATAGTTAAGATGGATCTTTCTTGGTGTCCTTTTATGACTATAACAATAACCGGTCATATCTTTTGTTTTGGAAAGATATTTACTTGCCAATCTTCATCTTTTGATAAGATATTTACCTGTAATATCTTCTTTTGATAAGATATTAACCTGCATAGCTTCTCACTGACTATCTAATTGTTCCTCTTAATTACTTTCTTTGGATATTTGGTCAAAATTAGATTGCTACTATTTTAAAAATACTAATTTGCATGTGTTTTCTTTTTCAGGTTGCAATCATGATAAGGTTTCTAGTTGATAGCTATAACAAGCAAATTCCAGCAATTTTGGAGATTCCTTCGAAGGACCATGATTCAGTACATGATCCAGATCTTTCACAAGTTAAAGTGCCTCTTTTCTGCCGAATCAATGGCATCTGTAAGGCTTTAAGTATAGAATATGTTTCTTGTCAAATTTAAGAAACCAAAATACTTATTTTGTGCACACCATAATATTAGGCTCCAACTTCCTTTCCTTTTAATCTATTGTGCTATATATGTACTTTTTCTTTGATTTATTTGAGAGTTATAATTGTAATAACGGAAGTTGTCATGGAAGTCAAATGGGATATTTGTTTGTTATTTATCAATTGTATCAGTTTTTTGCTTGTTTTTTTCAGGTTGGGTAAAATGACATCAATAGTACACTTTTTTAAAAAAAATTATGTTTTTTTTTTAAATTTATATCAGATTCACAGGCAGTTAAAAACTGCCGGTGTTACACTTCACCGGCGGCTATAAACTACCGCACAAACCGCTATAAATTTTCCGACGACGTAAATAAAAGGGTAACGCCAGAGGTTTCAGTGCCGCCCGGGAAAGACTATGTAGGAAGTTATAAACCGCCGGCAAATATAATATGACGGCGATTCATAACCGCCGGTGTTAGACATATCCCGGCGGTTTTAAAACCACCAGCCTTGGTCTTTTATCTACGCTGTCGAAAAATTTACGGTGGTTTATAACCGCCGCAGAAGCCTTTGCCGGCGGTTTTTAAACGCCGAGAAAAATCATTTTTTTTAATAGACTCCATCTAAATAAACTATAGAACAAGGGAAAGCAATTGCTGTTAACTAGAAGAAACACAAACTTTCATAATACAAAGCAAAGGTGAACAAATAATAAACGAAAGAAATGTGGGCCTCAATCAAACAAACAGAAAGCAGCTCAAGCATCAAATAATAGGAATTTCGAAAGCCTTCTTTAGATTAATTAACCAGATTAGTCCTATAAAATACAACAATTAAGAAACAGATAAACCTGAATCGAAATTATCACCTATGTACGTGTGCGGTGAGGCCGAGGTGGTCCAACCGTACAAAATCCAGGTGCCGTGATCTGCTGCCCTGTCATCTCCTTCGATGACAAGGCCCTGTAATCAAAGTTTTACTCTAAATTTCCATATCAAGGTTTAAAAAAAGGGTCAGGCTCCGTTGACAGATCTAAAATGACAGGTAAAATAACAGGGACACAATATAAGACAAGTGGCACACTGTTACAGGACTCTGACTGTACGGATGTTTGTCCTATCCCATGGTGGACCTACAAACCACAAATCAGCCTAATTATTGATTTAGAAGTGTTGCATCTTTGTACCTCAAATACTGCTCAAATTCCCACAGTTGAGATCAGCCCATGAAAATAAGTCCAATCCAAAGCCTATAAATCACTAATCAGGCTGATTTTTGGTTCGTAGGTCTACCATGGGATATGACAAACATCCATACGGTCAGCGTCCTATAACAGTGTGCCACGTGGCTTATATTGTGTCCGTATCATTTTGTCTGTCATTTTAGATCTGTCAACCGAGCCCGACTCTTAAAAAAGGGTCAGGCTCCATTGACAGATATAAAATGATAGGAACACAATATAAGCCAGGTGGCACACTGTTACAGGACTCTGACCGGCCAGTACAATGAACACACTGAATGGTGATGGCCATTTGGAATCAGGATGCCAACAACAAAATTTAATTATTTAAGTGTCCCACTTGCAAAATCTCATTAGTCAAAAGTTAATCTGATTAGTTTTCGCTCAAGAAAGTTAAAAATCCTCTCCTGCTAGCAGTTCAATATAGCAAATTATTTGGAAAAAATATACCTGGGCTGATCCACGGTTTCATTTTTGCTTAGCTGGAATGATTATCAAAAGTGATCATTCTAGTTCCTATCTTTGTACAGCAATGGGCTGATTCTTAGGACTGTATTACTCGCATGGTATATGTATACGTTTATAAAGCGTGCAATATAGAGTTTGTTGAGAAATGGCTACAATCTGGTTGCTATAGCGAGGCAGGGGTTTGATAAGTATAGTTCACAATCTAGAGATCTGTGACTGCACTACAAGAGAATAAGGCCTTGAACAGTATTAAAAAATTTCAACAATAAACATGCAATTTATCATCAAGAGAGCAGGTTTCATGGGCAAGAAAGGGAAAAAAAAAAAACAAGTGTATATGTGAACAAGAATTTTATAAACTTTCATTTATTGAATGACTCCCAAAGCACACCGAGGTCAACATTACAAAGTATAATTCCACTGTGGTTGCAGTCCTTCCAAGCAGGATTTTCCCAGAAATGATCAGATAGGACAGCAGCAAGGCCTTCCAAGCAGGCTTGAATATTACCTGTTTGGTATGCCCCTTAAAGAAGCAAGCAAATCTTGGATTAGACAACTAAAGTGCAGCTTACACAGATTAAAAAATCAATTAAAACTAAAACCTCAGCACATATATAGTAAGTATTACCTGATGGCAAAAGGGGCTGTTTTGGCAGTTTCTTTCCTTGAGTGGACAAATATAAGGACCTGATGCTTTCCAGCTACAGCCAAAACCTTTTCATAACACACATCAAGACTTCCATCAAAGACCTTCCTTGCCAGTCCAGCTTTGAGCTTGATGAGGATAAATAATGATAAAATGTTGTTCTTTGGATAACACGGTCCAGCAGAATCCAATTTGAGAAAAGCTTCAGCCCCAACAAAATGAAACCACCCGAAGATGAACTACTCTCAAAAGGGATTTTCAGCAGCGGCTCCATTCCATGCTACTCACAAAGACCATTACCAAGGAGTAAACAAGATTGAACAAGATCTTACCATACTCTTTCATTGTGATCCCAGCTTGACTAGGTTCAAGGCTTGAAATATATTGCAATGCTTTTTGATATCTATCAAGGTCTTCAAGCAAGATCTTTTAAGTGCCATCCATGCTTCATACACATGTTCATGCTACCCTGCAGCACGACAGACTCTTATTACGGTCTCCACATCAAAATTATGCTCTCCAATTCCATCTTCACTTTTAATGAACACATTTAGCTTTTCAACATCCTTCAATTTTGTATAGCAGTTCAAAAGAAGAGTGGTATGATCTTTAGAAGCCAACCCCTTCTCATGTAGTTTTTCCAAGTAATAGGTAAGGTTGTAGATCCGTTGAGCATCCAGAAAGTTCTGTATGATATACGAAGGTTCAAGGCAACCAATGGTGTGGATCTATTGAGCCATAACCTCATCATAGTCCTGCAGTTTGCCATATACATAGTCCCTGTATTTCCTTAGCACTTCAACGGTGGCTGCAACATCTGCTTGCTGACTTTGAAAAAGATTGATAGCTACAGTGTATAGATTCTTCTTGAAAAGCATATCCACCTTCCTTTCCATGTCCTTCTCTCCTATGCACAAGGCTGTTTTGTCACTCATTATAAGAATAAGGTTACCCCATTCACAAAGCATGTGTGAAACCTCTCTAACCACTAAACTGTGGGCAATCAGTCGGTTCTTCAGGTCATAAACATTAAAAGTATTCTTGCCATTTCTTTGATCTGCAATGACACATAATAGGTACCCACGGAATCACTCAAGGAATTTCTTCTCTCCCTGGAACTCCCAACAAGGACCTCGACCATCAAGTTCATAGAAGTACACCACCTCTGGACGTTTGATTATTAGTTCCTGATTAATTGAGAATGACAAGACTTTCAATTACATGGAAAATTTATAACATAGTTCTCAAGGCTTTAAATTTACGAAATAGTAACCTTGGTGTTGCTGCCACTTCAAAGCCTGACCAATCAGAGCTATTAATCCTGATGGTGGCATCCTACATAACCATGGCATTCCAATATTCCCACTTGAGACCGATTGAAACTAAACGTAATAAAATGCAGATATAGATATCAACCAACTAAACAAGCTCACTATGTCCATAAACCTCAAACTAAAAATTTACACATCTACAATTTTCTTTTGCATATAGAAAAGACTATGATTGCTGCCTACGGATTATGGGATTTAGATCAAAATTACTGATTTTGCATTAATATGCTAGCACATGTATAAAGAGATACAAATACTACATGATATGAACCTTTGTTTTGTAACAGTGCCTACAATGTTCAAGGAAAATTCTCAGTCTACTAGTTTGGCTTCTCATTTGTCTCTCCTACAATGATGAAAAGGAGAGAGAGAAAGTGAAGAAGAGAGGTGGGACCTTGAAAACTATTTTGTAAGAAACACCACAAATTTATTAAGAAAAGTTCACAAGATAGGTTTGCCAATTTGCAATCTGTAGAGCATATGCCATTTCGAAAAGTATTATCATTTTAATCAAATTAAAACAATGAGGTAAAAAGGAAAGGAATATTATCCTTGGTAAACCTGAAACATTGTGCCACCTATTTTGATCAATGCTAGTCTCCAATGCAACACTTGGATTTACATTATAGCATACTTCCCACTAGCATATGTTCTCTTACATAGTTCTCTTACATATGTTCAAGCCTTTAAAGAAGTTTTGAAATTAGTACCAAAGTGCCATGCAGATTATAAAGTTCTAATAAATGATGCACACAAACTTATAAAGTGCAATGTGACCTACACTCTCTGCTCCTGAAAGAAAACTAGACAAAATCCAAATTCTGTGGGACCAGCAAAGAGTATAAATGCAAACAAATATGTCAAAAAACATAATATGCAAATGTGTCTACGATGTTTCACTCTGAAATTTAAAAGATGAATAAAAATAGGAGAAATGAACCATATGCCTTCTTTTTTCCTATTAAAGGCAAAAATGGAAGAATTGTAAAGATCCTTAAGCCTTAACTATAGAATTGTTAAGATCCTTAAGCCTTAACTATAAAAAAGTATATAAAACCTTGACCAAATATCTTAATTTGCACCTAGTCATTAATTCCCAACTAATTTTATATAAAACGAAAGATTTAAGATCATAAATATGGTTTGATGGTATTAATCCACTCCAATCTAACGTCGTCCAATTCATGTTGAGTGTATGTCCTCTTTGATGTTATGGCATCCCGTTTGTCGATTGGCAACCCGCCGCTCTTATCCTCGATGAGATCTTTCATGTACCTCATCACAAAAAATCCGCATGACTTTGAATCAGGTTGTTTAGGACACTACAGTCAAGTATGTCATGATTAAAAGTCAGTCATCTTAAATTCGTAGAATTGACTTTTACCTTCACCGATATCCACAAAAACTACAAAGTCAGTCATCTTATCCATGTCGGTTGTGCCCTTTGTATCCCATCTTCTTTCAATTTTTCAAATGCCCTTAAAAGTTGAAGTTCAAACATTCAAATTATATGTGTATTAGAATTACATGAAACATAGTCATAAGAGTAATAAACTTACTTCTTGACAATGTTTTTGACCTTCGGACGGATCGATAGGCTCAATGGATCGAGCCAATAAAACTTATTATTTGATGGATCAATAACAACCAGGATCCAGTGACTCCTAAAATTGAACAAGAAAGAACAAGTTAATTTAATACATAATAATTAAGTACATCCAAATATGTTCGGAACTGTAATATAATAAAGATATTTACTCTGTGATTATATGAAAAAAATATAATGCCTCGTCATTCATTGTCCCGAAGGCTCCAATCGATTCCATAGAGCATCCAATCGATTGTACTTGAAAAAGTTTCTGTCTCGTAGTCTCCAATCGATTACACAGTGTCTCCAATTGATTGGGCTATGTCCAATCAATTGGACTTTCCCACTAGTCAATATAATTGACTTTAACTCGGGTCTGTCCAATGACTAAGTTTGACCATTATATTTTGTTCATTTTAATCAACTCCTATGGCCACTAAGTCACTTACCTTCCTAATCGAGCGTACACGATCGTTAACTGACAAACCGGCAATTACTCAGATGACTCCTGTCGTCAACCGTCTGATTCTTGCTCTCTCTATCTTTTAGTCTTCACGTAGTTGGCTAAGTATACGTACCACGACATCTTCACACTACACTAGTGCTCATAGGAACGGTTACAAGAATGTTTTTATATCAAACGAAATCTTTGCCAAATTAGATATGAAAATATTTCTTACAATCCTGCGGTTGTGAACGTCTGAATTACACATAGTAGGACCAGACCTTACCCTTAAATTACAATAGCTACTATGAATTATGAAAATACACCTCTTAATCAAAAGCAGTATATGTGTACGTCTTATTTTTTTTTAATGATTATGAGAATGGATTGAAGAAATCTTGATGGTGTCAAAATTTTGAGCAAAAGTACTAGTTGCAATTAGTTTAACAAATAGCATCCTACTAACTCTTATTTTCATGGCTTTTTGTTTCTCAGCCAACTGTTGACATCAAGATGGTGTTATCCCGACTAATGGAGAGACTATCAAACTATGCAGCTTCAAGTGTAGAAGTGAGATATCCACATACTATATTCCTGGGCTAGGACTTGGTGTTTTGTATCTTACGATTTTATGCTACAGGTGCTACCTGAGTTCTTTCAATTAGAGGCTTTCCAAATTGAGCAATGCCATTGGGAAGGTAATCCTGACAATTGTCTTCTTGCATTCTATAGTAAATATTTTTAATTTTGACTGATGTTTACAATGTTCGCTTGTTATAGTAACTCTCTCAATGCAAAGGTAGGTAACTTTTCCAAGGTTTACCTTGTTTCACCTGGGGCCATGCATGACATTAACATATATATTTAACTTCTTTAAATGAGATAAATATGAGACTTTCTGCTATGTTAGGTATTTATTTGTGTAAATTTGTGGTCTCTAGGAAAATCAAGGAAGTTAGTGACAGAACTCTTAATGTTGGTGATCAATAGCTGAAATATGGGCAGGAGGTGATAATAAAGCAAAAATCATGCTTAAGGTACTGTGATGCACAGGCTTGAGTGTGGATTTTTTTATATACATCAGATTATAGGTGGGTGGGATGTTTTAGAGCCTAATTAGATGTTTCTTCGCATTTTAAGCAGATATTTCAGCACTGTCATCACTCCCTTCTCTCTCACGCACATTATATCGTCGTTTTCGCACCCTGAAGATGGTTTTGCGCTTGCCAAGATGCTGAAATATCTGGGATCATGGAGTGGAGAGGGTGGATTTTAAGCTTTTCTACTCCCCCCGACCCACACATGGGTTTTTAGGTATTGTATTTTTTTTCTAGATGTTAGTTTTGGTTTTGATGTCCATGTGATTCAAATGCCAGTGCTGATGAAGTGGGTTTCCATGCATCATGATGATAACGATCAAGAGACATCAATAATTGTGTTTTTTATTATCTTTTATTTTGGGTTACTGGGTTTTGGATTGTTTGCGAGTTTTTCTGATTTCTTTTTTTGTGGGATTTCTAGAATCTAGATGTTTGGTTTCTAGGTTTCTTTTGGGTTATCATCTATTTTAGAGTTTTAGGTTGTTTTAGTTTTTACCGATTTTGTTTGACTTGAACCACCTTCAATCCTCAGTTGGCCCCAAATTAACAGATGCATTCTAATCCTTCTCCATAAGGTCTGCCCAGTCTTACAAGCTCCATTCCCAACTCCAAATACCTCAAGGCAACACAACAACTACTTGACGAAATCGTCAATGTCTGAAAGGCTTGAATGGTGATTACAGGGGTGGCAGACTTGCTATTTCCGGTTTGTTTGGGGTTTAGTCTCATTGTTATGTATACGCAATAGGTGTCCGGCGGCATGTCGGGCAAGTAGAGGTAAATTTTTTTTGTTTTTTCTTTATTGGCTTATTTATAGTGAAAATGTTGTGATTTTTGGATGAAATCTTTTTTTTCTTTTGTTTATATTTTTTAGTTCTTTAAGATGCAGATGTTATGTTCTGGTGGGCTTCATTTCTCAGTTGGGTTGAATTAGTTGTATATTGTGATGCTGACCATATGGATGTTTGGCCAAACATTTATACGGCCAGTGCTTTAAGAAATTGCCATATGGCTTATTTTGTGGGTGGTCAAGTAAGATTTAAATCTGATTGTTTGCATGATCTGCAAGGTCATATAGCAGAGCAAGATACTCTCATCAGTACAATGATATTAACTGATCAATGGACAATTCTGTAACACAAATCTTTAATGAAGGATGTATGACAAAGCAAAGAGCAGTAGATAGACCAGTATTTGTTTTTTTACCCATTGTACTATTAATTCTTTTCTCCTCTTTTGGTTGGTAAAATTTCAATTGTGTTCGAAAGTTAGAGGAATTTGTTTTTTATGTTGTAATTGCCATTTTTCTGTTTGTGTTGATGTTGGTGACACATCCTTTCATTCTACATTTTGATCTGATACTGAAAGAAATCACATCACCTTATTGCCAAGATTTTGGCAATGTTAACTATTTTTCCAATTTTTTAACGTTGAATTCGAGGGGTCAGAATCATAAAAAATCCACTCATCTTTTTTTCTGTTAAAAGTAGCACACTGATCGCTCTGATTATGGGTGGATGGGGATGTTTTAGAGCCTAATTAGATGTTTTTTCGCATTTTAAGTAGATATTTCAGCACTTTGGATTAATTTTGTGATCAATCAAGTACAAAAATGTTTTATTTCACCGATTTCTACAACTTTTTTTTTATTTTTTATTTAAAAAAAAAAATGATGGTCATGGACTGCCATTTCTTTAAAGTATTAATCAACATATCTAACCCACCCGTTTTTTTAGGGAATTAAAATGACGAATCTAGTCTGTCTTTGATTTACGGCGGACCAGATTTGTCATTTTATGTGCCGTATTCCCAAAATTTTAAATCGACGGATCTTGTCCGACATAAATAAACGGTGGACTTAGTCTACCATTTAGTAATCCATGTACAACGGATTTGGTCCGCCGTTTATCATTCCCGGCACACATTTTTACGACGGACCTTACGGCATACCAAATCCGCCGTAATTACTGAAACACGGCAGACATAGACCGCCATATTTTCTATTTTTTGGCGTAGTAGCAGTTATTTTTCACCCCAAAACATGATTCAAACAATACAGGGTATACAGACATGTTCGCATAAATAAAAAATTCAAATACTAATATCATGGTTATAATGAATGCATGAACAATTAATCAAAAATAATACACAACCCACACAGGAGGTCTTCCCGGGGTTTTCGGGTCTTTCACCTTGGAGAACTCACTCCCAACTTGCTTTATCGCTTCTGAATTAGAAATACAATACATGCCTTAACAATTAAATAATTATTTATTGGAATGATAATATCTACACAGGGGATCTCCAATATGAAACAAATAGAATCCACACAAGGGATCTCTAATATAAAATCGGCTTTCAATTATATTTTAACAATAATTACATGCTCACGAATCCATGACTTGTATTGAAAGAATTATGAGAATGATGCCTACCTTAAACCTTTGTTGATCCTCTAGAAGTGTTCACCAAGTCCAAGAATGATTAATAGAGGAGATGGGAGAAATTTGATGTGAAAGTTTTCTTTAACAAGTGAGGTGGCTAGGTTTTGGTGTATGAGGCTCTTAAATAAATTATGTGAGTAGATTTAAGATTAGGGTTTTGTATAAATTTTTGAGAGGTCAATTCTTGGCCATTCGATCTAAAGTTGGTAAAGGGTTGAGATCAATTAGGTTTTTGGTTCATAATAGGATTTTGGGTTTTGGTTAAAAGAGTCACACTCATCTTTTATGAAAATAGACAACTTTCTATTTATCTCAAATTAAAAGTAATTTTCGTAACTCTAAAATAGATAAATTTTACAACCCACTAAAAAGTTAATTTCAAGTTGGATATGGGCTAGAAATGGGCCCAAAGCCTATATATATATTAACTAGGCTTTAATTAATATTATTTTTAGGCCTATAAGGTCTCTAAGGGGGCGTTTGGCCACACAAAAATAAGTAACTTATTGACTTTTATATGCCAAAACGTTAAAAAGTTAGTTTGGATGTGTTTCATATTTTAACTTTTGAAAAGTTAAAAACTAACTTAAAACCGAAGCTAAATTTTTTAGCTTTTAACTTCTAAGAGAATTACTTCTCAAAAATTAGAAAGCCCTTAACGCTTTTAATTTCTATGATTTTTTTGGACGTAAAAAATCAACTAGTAACTTCTACTACAAGTAGAAGTGCTTTTACTTCTCGTTCCCAAACGCCCCCTAAATTGTCCAAAAGGTCCACCCTACTAATTTTTTATTCAAACAACATATAACCAATCATTAATATTTAATAAAATATTATTAACATAATTAAAAACAAAAATTTTAAAATTTAAAATATCTTAAAAAAATTCAGGATATTACAGACCCCTTATTAAGTAGTAAAACAAATAATTGAGTTGGATTATACAAATTTTCGTGAAACGGTATTTTCTTGTGATTAGGTTAGAGTGGAGGATAGGACTAACGGTTGCAAAGTTGATCCTGACACAAATTTGATAATGGTAAATATGGAGAAATTCAAAGGAGACGACAAAGAAGATGATGAACCGTTCATACTTGCGTCTCAAGTGACTCAAGTGTTGTACTCGAAGGATCAAGTAAGGCATGGATGGTCGATCGTTATAATAACATCGAGAAGATTGACGAAAGATGTAGACGCACTTGAAGATCCTATTGTGTTTCATTCCTCTATAGGCAATGGATCAAACATTGAAGATCTCCTAAAAGAATTTGACTATGGACAAGACGATATATAAATTGTAAAGAGGATAAACATATGTATATGATCTATACATAATATAGAAATCTCATTGTGATGTGTATTTGGTCTAGTCCAAATTTCTATGAATGATATTTTGTACTTCATCTTAAATTATTTATTTTTATCTTAATTTAAATAATTATGTATTTGCATACAAGTTATACAAAATGATAGACTACACAAGTTAAACAACCTGATCGGATGATTCTCGAGATCCGGACCCTATGATAGACTACAAGAGCATCTGTCAAGCCTACAATCAAATTAAAGGTGATCAACTAGGCCAGTGAACCAAGGTGGGATGCCAATGAATGAATATGGACAAAGAGAAAAGTGAGTCTAGACTCTACAATTACTGAACTGAGGTGTAACTTGAGACACTCAGGAACCCTATCGAACAACTCTTGGAATCTATGACCACAAAGATGAGCAGCATGAACCAAGACATGGGCCAGCATGTGAACCAAGTTTGTGGACTAAGGTTGAACCAATGAACAAGTTAGTGGGCTGGTGTGTGACCAATTTGGTTACCAAACAAAGCAAGTAAAACCCAGGTCGCCACAAATTCATTATTCCATGGTTAGAAATAAGAAGTAATTGATGTCAAGATGGTTGGCATGAAGATGGACCGTTGGATGGTCGTGATTTCAAGAATTTTTGGTGGATATCGCTATGTACAGTAAGGGATGCGTGATACACTGGAACAAATTTCCAATGGGCACAATCCATATATTCAAGAAATAAAGAGGACATGGTGGCTCGCAAGGTTTACAAAAGACGATACGCGGGATAACAAGCTACTTGACCACATGAATAATTATGTGAATGATCAAGATGTTGGGCTAAGTGAAAATTGTTGAATCAAGGAATCGATGGTTTAGATTACAAGAGGGATAGTGGACAAACCATGAGGATGAAGAAACATCAAAATAAAAAAGGTGGAACCTAGGTGAAATAAAGAATCTTCTCCTGGCATTGATATAGGAACAAGGTGTTGGGCCCATGAAAATCTTGAACTTTTATTTGGAGTATTAATATAATTTATAAGCATAATTTGGTCATTAACTATCAAATTTTTGACTTAAGGATTCTAACAAGGAAAATTCGAATAATAGAATGATAATTTTAGGGTTTCTGTGACGGAACATCTATAATGCACTAATTAACCCCATAAGTAAATTTTCGCGTAATTAAATATCTTTTTATAATTAATTTGGGTTGGAGTAGACCCTACGGAGTACTTGGGATAGGGTACACTTCTTGTAGACCATATAATTGGTGTGTAATTCATATAAGGTATAATAAGGGCGTATTAGTAATATTAAGTGAAGAGAAGTATTTTCTAAAATTAATAATTAACTAATTAAATAAAAGATGAATATGCCACATCATCTTAATAATGTAAATGATCCAATTCAATTTATAATAAATCTTTTGTACTTCATACTTGGTAAGGTACAATACTTCTTTTATCTTTTAAGAAAATTAAGTGTATAAAATTTAAAATTTTAGAAACCTTTAATCATGGATTAATTTTAGTAATAGTGTAACATAACATTACCTTTAATGATTTTAGCTAGAAATCCTACACTTTTGACAATTGATATGACAACTAGAAAACATCAATCCTAAATGGAAATCAACATTTAACTATTTGACCTGTCAAGAAATATTTTTATACAAAATTCAATAATTAAGTCAATAAAAAAAATTCTCACTCTTCATTCTTAGAAACTTTGTAATAATAAATAAATAAATAATTCTAATATTAGAAATAATTCATTGCTAAGCAATTAATAGAAACTTACCAACTTATATTAAATAATTATTTAATTTGAAAGAATATTTACTTTTAAAAGAATGACATAAAAAGAATTACTAAAGATTTATTATAAAACATATTTTATTTTTAGCAAATGCTTAATAAAACACATATGAGACATAGGATCGGAATGTTCAACGGTAGCGTAGTAAAAATTTTAATTTCGTCTTTAAATTTTTTTTAAGGGGGGTAGGTTGTAACACCCTGAACTTTTATTCAGGGGTATTAAGGTAATCCAATTATCACAGGGTAATTTTGACACTTGAACTTAATTTCAATAATTAGATAATTATGGTCTTAATTATAATAAGTAAAATTAATGTTGTCTCTAATCACTATTTAATATGTATTAAATAAATTAGAGTATTATAGATCCTATGGAACACTATGGGTAAGGTACACCATCTCTAGATTATAGTTATTTTGCATACTATTAGATGATACACTAGTGACATTGTGATAATTTTTAAGAAAGATAAAAAAATTAAGGATCTTAATTAAATAAATAAATTTTGAATAATGCCATATAGACATATAAATCTACATGTTTTTTATCATTAATATGATCATCGCAATTCTTACCAAATGATTGAGATATTTTGCACAAAGCGAATGGATTTTTAATAAGAAAAATCTCAAAGAGAATTAAAAATTTTAAAAATAAAAGTAAAAGATAATTATATTGTCCACCTTTAAAAACTTAACAATTTAAGATAATTAAATATCTTCTAACTTATATTAAAAAAGTATTGCATAAAGATCGATAGAAACTTTTTAATTGACATTAGGCAACTACTTAACATAATACAATAACATACCTTTAAAAAAAATTATCACAAAAAAAAAATTACTTAACACTTTAGAATTTGTCACATTTACACAAATAAAAAATAAAATATTACAATCAAGAGAGAAATTAAATAATACAAAAAAATTATAATAATCAATTAAAATACACTTACCAATTAACCAAAATTATACCTTAAAAATTAAAGAAAAATTTGGAGTGTAATATTCTAATTTTAGTAACAATCTAAATATCTTTACTTCATTAGCTATACTTAAAGTTTTGGAAAATGAATTAAAAAAAAAAAGATATAAACTACTCTCCCTGCGAAAAATGTCTATACCACATTTCGCCTTTTTTTTTCACCAGTAAAAGATTACACTTTAATCTTAGAAGCTCTATCGCCATCACACATTCAAGATCAATCACTATCACACATTCAAAAAGAAGAAAACTTCAATAACATGAGACGAATACAGGTAAGTACCTTACACCGCATTTAATACTTTCTTGAAAGTTACATTATTAATCAATTTACGTTGTTTCTTTATATTCTTGTAATAATCAAGTTCTTGTGATCTTCATTAATATGTTCAAACGAGATTCTATTTGTTATACCATGATTTGTATGTATCTTCCCTTGATTTAAGAGTTGAATAAAGAGAAAAAAAATGGGTTAATATTCATCTATAACAAAAAATGGTTAATGCTCATTGGCTGAGCCATTTCACGAAATTACCCATTGGTCGGGCTATCAATAAAATATATTCCATTGGTCGGGTCATCAACTAAAATATAATCCCGTTGGTTAGTTAACACTGCACCAAAATCTCGTAAAAACGACACAAATATAAAATTACTAAATACCCGTTGTGTCCCACATAAAAGGGTTTTTTTGGTAGTTTGGGTAAACTAAAAGAAAAAATATAAAAGACCCTTGGAGAGACTTTCTCTCTCAGAGCTCTGACAATCGAGGAGTTGCAATTTCGGGAGACGACGATTCCTGCTTGCCACACTAGCTCTCGTGCGCGATCCGAACAGACTCCATAGTTTTTTTGTTCGATTTAGGGTTTTTGAAATTTCTTTGTTGCGGTTTGTTCACTGATCTATTGAAAGACCTTGAAATCGAAAGAAAGTTCAATCTCTTTGATCGGTGACTACAGATCTAGAGAGATCCTCTCTCTCTAGCTTGCCTTTGATCGGTGACCACGGATCTGGAGAGTTCCTCGATTGCGCCCTCTATCCCTCTCTAGTTTGCCTTCGAGTTGCAACCACAAATCTAAAGAGTTTCTCGAGCATCAGCTAGGTTTCAAAAGTGGAGTTCGTTGAATCAGGTTAGTTTTCATTCTCGTTCAACTCCTTGAAATTGTTTATCTAGGGTTTTCTGAGCAAGATCTGAGCTAGTGGTTAGCCAATTGAAGATAATATTAATTGTAATTTGTTTATTTGAAGAGAATTTGTTTATCTTCTATAACTTTGTTATCTGAAAACACTGTGGTTGTCTTGCTCTTGAGATCAGTCCCAATTTCAGTCCATTGACATTGTCTTGCAACTACAAGCTTCACACACTTGCTATTCATACACTTCTCTTCTATTTAGTTAGTAATACCATCGTCTATGTGGATGTTGCATCCTCATTGTTTATTGTTGCCTCCACTAGCCATTGTTAATTGTCAACGAAAGAAGGAAAAAATAAAGAAAATGAGCTAAATGAGGGTAAACAATTGGTATTTCTTTTCTGACCTTCATACTAAAATTGTGGGATTAGTAATGCCTCTTGGATGGGTTCGTGCACGTCTTTCCCACTTGTCTTGTAATCACGACATGCGTAAATAGATGTGTAATGTATCCCCTAAGGCTCAAAATTGGCACAATTGGAACACATGCGATACATTTGCTTGGGTGAATGTCATCGAGCCATTTTGTGGTACAGAATAGAGTTCTGTATTGAAAATTTTGATACAGAGAGAAGATGATTCCTAGACATTGGATTTGAACAGTTTTTCATCTGGGTTTTATGCACAGACCTATGGATTGATTAGAAGCCCATGATGAAAAAGGATGGTTTTTGGTGTGTAGGTCCACCAAGGTGTTCATCAGTGGATCAAAAGTGTTGTTGTATTCTTTCCATTTTTGTCATTTTTATTGATTGGTTTTGTCTATTTTGAAGGATTGAAGAAGCCGAAGAGAAGCAGTGACGCTATGTTAAGGGACTGGTTGAAGAAAGAAGCAATGAAGCTATGTTAAGGTATACTACCTCTAAGCTTAGGTTGAAAGAAAGAAGGCAAAAAATATAAATGTTGGCTGACTCGTATTGTTAGAAAAACCATCATATGACTGATTCTGTGAATGTGTGCTTCAACGTTTGTGGGATGCCCTCTTTAATGTTCTTTCTCAATACAAACTGGTTTGTGTGCCATAGAACTGTGCCATTGTAAGTTTAATGACACATTTACATGTTGTTTAGTAGTAGTGTTATTTGCATTTCACAAGTATTTCCACCAGAATACTTGTGGAAGAGCCTCTCAATGTTCTTCCATAATGTCTTATTAACTTTTCTCTTTCTTTAATTCTTTATTACAGACATGGAGAGAGCAATTACAAGGGGTTTGGTGTCCCATATTCTTTTATTCTCGAGTCATCCACCCAAGGTAGTGAATTTTGCAGCAGAACTTGATTGGTAAGAATCATTAAAATTACTAAGTTTTCAATAGTTTTTTTTTAGTAATTTTGAATTTTTTTGGTTCATTTTCTTCCCAAATATGTTTTTTTTTTTCTAACTACAGTGTCTGAGATGATAGGTGGAGTAGATTTCAATAAGAACATGGACTTTTGGCAACAGGACAAATGGAATGGATTTTTCCCTGTCAAGTGGCACATCATAAAAGATGTTCCAAATCCACAGTTTCGGCATATAATTCTTGAAAACAATGATAGCAAGCCTGTAACCAACTATAGAGATACACAAGAGGTGCATAACTACTACTAATACTTCCACACGTACTTATTAATTGCAGGCTTCTCTTCTAACCATTGGCTTTGTATCCTCTTTCTTTCTCAGGTGAGATTTCCTCAAGGCATTGAAATGTTGAGCATTTTTAAGAACTATTCATCAAGGACGTTAATATTGGATGACTTTGCTTTTTATGAAAGCTGCCAAAAGGCGATGCAAGACAAGAGGATCAGGCCACCTACACACGTCTAGGTCATCTACAGGTTTGCCCATTTCCTTGGATTGTTTTGAATGCCACACATTTTTTAGCAACATAGACTGTTGGGCTCAATAACCATGTATGGCACCTACATAGACTGTTGTGTATGGAGTAAAGTTATTGTAAGTCTTACTTATGTTGAAATATTGAATTTGTGGTTCCTATGATTAGGTGTTGGATCAACCATTGGGGCTGGAGTTTATGTTCTTGTTAGAATAGTTGCTAGGGAGCATTCTGGGCCTTCCCTTACTATTTCCTTCCTTATAGCTGGAATAGCAGCTACTCTTTCAGAATTTTGCTATGCGGAGCTTGCGAGTCATTGGCCGCCCACTGGGAGTGCCTATCATTATTCATTCATTTGTGTTGGAGAGGGGTAATGTAGAGCTTCTTGGATCATAAACTTTCCTACTTCTGTCCCCTGTTTCTCCATCATTATTATTATCTGTGAACTTTAGTTGTTGAAGAGTTTGATGAGATGTTTAGGATTTTACACACATTTTTGTTGTTTTCTAATATTAGGTTTGTGATAATGGGCAGTGTTGTGTGGTTGATTGGTTGGGCTCTTGTATTGGAATATACAATTGGTGGCTCGGCCGTTGCTTGTGGCATATCACCAAATCTGGTAGAGTAGATCTTCCCTACCTCAACTTTAGTTCTCTTGTACATGTATTGTTTTAAAAGCATACTCTTTACATTTAGTTTTCTTCAAAATTCCACCTCAATGTCCAACATAATAGCTGATACAATAAAATCACATGCTACCAAGTTATATACGTTGGTTTGCCTTCAATTTTTTTTGTATTTTGATTCAAGTCTTGCTCACATGATAGGAGTACTTTATAGCCTTTGGGGTGCCTTAGGTATTGCTGGGGGGAATATGATTGACTTTCTTTGTGGTTGGTAGTTGGATTCTCTTAATCTTAGACCAATTTGGAAATTTATCCCTTTTGTGTTTTGCTGAAACTTGTGAAAGTAATGTACGTAACTACTGAATTCTTGAAGATATTAATGAGATTCTTGAGTTGGTTTCCGACAAGAACAATTCTATTTTTTTGTGGATCATTATTTACGTTCTTTAAGTTGGTTTTCTATTACTCCATTAACATTTTTATGTTGTCTGTTGCTCCTAATACTTTCTATTTACCCAGGCCATCCAACTAGAGGAAAAAGAGAATTCATTTTCATGACTTTATGTTGAATGTCCATAGCCGCCTGCAAGTAAGAATAAAATGCCCAAAGTGGCCAATCTGGTAGTTGGAAGCGAGTTCCATTACATGGTTCTTTTCGCTCTCGATCGGTACTAGTGTTCAAGATGAGAATGAATTGGAAGAGCGGGAATCATAGATCTGGAAAGCATTCGACGCCCAAGACCAGAGTGGAGGAGGAGGCTTCATCAGTGTGGAGGGGCTCTCTCAAGTCCTCAGGGAAACAAACATTAACCTACCACATGAGAAGTAATTGGCTTTATAGTATGGAGCGAATTCTAGCATGTTTTGTTGAGTTAGATAAGAGATTGGGAGGTCTGAAGGATTCAATAGGATTGATGGGCAAGAAGTTGTTTGATCTTTTTACCATATTAATGAGATTGCAAAGTCAGTGTTAAACGTTTGATGATTCAATGCCAATTCAATTTACTATTCGATAATTGTTTTATTTGTTATAACAATATGTAATGCATTTAAAAAAAATTCAAAAAATACAAATTTCAAAAAATCTAGCTATTTTTCAAAAAATAAATAAATTTCAAAAAATGACACACCAAATGTGTTGTTATGAATGGACATGCTGAGTGTGTCATATTTTTGACAAAAATAAAGACATACCATATGTGTCCATAAGAAAAAAAAAAAGACACTTCTATAAACAACACACCTTGAGACACACTTGGTATGTCCTTCTTTCACAAAAAGGATACACTAGGTGTGTCTTTTTTTTGTGATTTTGGTGTAGTATAAATAAGATATTTTCCATCAGTCGGACTAACAAAAAAATTACTACCCGTTGGTTAGGTCAATTACAAAGAAAATATTCCGTTGGTCGGGCGGGTAAATTTAAATAAAAAAAAGAATTCTACTCATTTGTTGATTGAATAAATAGATCATATTATATATGTTATTATTCTTTGTTTCTTTATTACAATCCATGTGCTGATTATATGATTAAAATTATTGTTATATTAAAAGCTATTATTTGTAGTGTACATTGGTACACGTGGACATTACTGGGCGTTTTCGCTCACGGTTCCCCAACCAAAAAATATTTCAGATGATTTCGGAGCTTAGGAGAGTACAGGATTATGTTAAGGAGGATCAAATCTTTGACGAGTCTAAAGGGGCTGAGGTTGATTTGGATGAATTTGACAGAAAAGAATGATTAGAGATGATATTCGCTCAAAAGTGCTTATTTTAAGTAATTATCCTTTTAGCGTTATTGCATTCTCCTACGTTAAAATACTCTATTTATCTACCTTTCTACGTAAGAGTCTCTTGTGTTGCGTAGAACACATTTTTCTGGACGAAATTGTATATTTGCATGCATTAAACACATTTTCGGAAGTCTAGACATGTAGTCATTCTGATAGAGTCTCATTACGCGCTTCTTCTGTCGTAGGAAACCCCGATTGGACAATTCTCGAGACTTGCGAGCCCACATCGATCAGGAAAGCCCATTATCAAAGCTAAAAGAGCCCACATGCTGTGACTAGAAGATATGGGCCGAATATGGGCTGAATAAGATGACCAAAAGGCCGGCCCAAAGAACGAAGAGAGTAGGAGAGCCAATGACCAAAAGACAGACCAAAGCGTTTAAAGCCACATGAGTCAGCAAGGAATGATAGTCTACTCTACTGGAGAAGCGTGAGGATGGTCACAGTGAAGACCAGGGTTCCAGACCCTCTGCCAATACTTTTATCTCCATTTTTTGATATTTTTTCTCTCATCTCTCCTTATTCTCTCTCTCTTCATCTCTCGGTCCTCGAATCTACTGACCTAACCCCAGAACTCCTGCCCATCGGCTCTATCTCATCTCCCTTAGCTTTCTGACCGTCGGATCTTCCATCGGACCGTTAGATCTTCAATCGGACCGTTGGATCTCTCTAGATCTGTCGATCTACCAATCTGGGTCCCAATCAAGTCACCATCCATCGGATCGCCATCAGACTGTCTGTCACATCATCTTGTGAGATGATGGACATCATCAATCCATGTGGGCCAGTAGCCAGGCCCATCATCATCGACCCGCTGTCCAACTAGTTAGTGGACCCCGTGAATTTCAAAATAATTTTAATTAAATTTTAAAAAAATGGGGGGTCCACTAAATGGGGACATTCCCCAAAGAAAAGTAGACTTTTACTTAAAAATATATATATATATATATATATATATATATATATATATATTTATTTCAAAAATACCCTATTTCCATTAAAGGAAATAGGGAGCTTTATAAGAGGAAGGAGAAGGGTTCGTTCGAACCCTAATCCCCCTCTTTTCTTCTCCTCTCCTTCCCCGAATCTTCTGCCCACGTTTTCCCTTTCTTCTTCTCCTTCTTTTTCTTCTTTTCGTTCTTCCTCTTCGTCATCTTCTTCACCATTTTCCACCGGAGTTGCAGCCTGCAACTCCGGCCACTACCACAGCAGGTGCACTGCTCCACGTGTTCTCTAGTTGCAGGTGGTGGCGACCTTGCTGCTCCATTACCACCGCCTGTTGCTGCCGCCTCCTTGCTGCTCCATTACCACCGCCTGTTGCTGCCGCCTCCAACAGCTCCTGCCCGTGCGATCACCACCGTTGTGCGCCACCCCCTCCCTGTAACAGCACCTCCATACCGCCTGCATCGTGCTCATACTCTTCCCCCTTCTCCTCTTCGAAAGCCGTTTTCATCATCAACGGTTCCTCTCTCTTCTCCTTCTCAACAACACCGCCCCCACCTGCTGTTACCGTGGATGCTCTCCTCCTTACATCCTCAAACCCTTGCCTCTTTGGACAACCGGCAACCTTACCCTTGCCCGAACGGTGTTATCATCACACCTCACCATCTTCTTCCTCAAACCACTGCCGGAGTTGCAGGTCTGCAACTCCGGCGTTAATGGTGTGAACCATAAAAAAAAATTAAAAAAAAAACCCAGTCGTCCCCTACATAGCACCACCACGTGGTGTACTCATTTTCTTCAGCCGTTCATCCCTTCACCACCTTCTCACAGATCGTCGCCACTCTCCAAAGAGTAGCCAGTGCTCTTCTTGCTGCTAGTGCACCGTCCACACCAACATCCGCCAAGTACCAGCTAGCGTCTCATCTCCAAAATGTGGAAACTCATCCACGGTTTAGCGTTGAAGCCCCTCCACATGCTGCACAGCTCCTATCCTCCACCATCACCGTCCTTCATCACCACTTCCAAGTTGGCGACACTTGCAGGTTCCAAATAGCAAGGTCGATCTCTTTCTTTTTGGTAGTATTCTCTCTCTCTCTAACCTCTCTCTAGTTTCTTTGAATCCTCTCTCTACTTTCTTTTTCTTTCTCTCTCTATAATTTCTCTCTCTAGAAATTTGGTCTATCTCTCACCTTCAAGTTTCTCTCTTTAAAAATCTCTTTCTTTAGTTAATTTGAATGCTTTTTAGTTAGTTTCTTTCTTTATTGTTAAATTTTGTAAGCACTTTGGATCCAAGAATAAATTTGAATAGATTTTTTTTATTATGTTTTGGTTCTCATTTATGTTTCTATTAGTCCATAATCATCTCTCTAAAATCATATTTTAAAACCATCGTGATCATCACTCTCACCTCGCCGTATTAATAAGCAAAGTTCGTCATTTTATGTTCAGAGTTGCACTAACCCGACTAATCTCGAGTGCGAATCGACATCCGACACGAAGCCCCTATACAATATCGCATATTTTGCAGGAATTAAATCGGAAAAGTTACAAATTTAGTTGGAATTAGGGTTTCCGTAACCAACGACGCGGAAAAATCCTACTTTCAAGAGATCATTTAGATATTTATATTTACATATTTTCAAGATATTATTATGTTGTAATGGGTCGTGTTTGAACCCTATTGGATTCCTTAAACATTATTTTGGACTCATTTAAGTTCTGTAAAATTTATATTTTGGACCCCGATACAATGTTTTGAGAGTACAAATTTATTTGTAAAAAAATAACTTTATGGCGATTCCAAATCTTATAGATTTATTATCCATCATAGTATATTTTTTTATAAAAAATATCCAACCCCAATTCATGAGATTAAGATTTTGGCTATTTTTAATATACCGCATTCGCTTGACAGAAAAAAAAAAATTTACAAAAGATTTTGTTTTGACACGTGATGATTAATGGTATTTTATTTTAATAATTTCTGAACATTTTAAATGATTTTATTTCATCACACCTAGATTTGGACAAATGGGTCATTTTTTTTGCATTTCAGTCGGGTTCGGATGTCCAGATTCGGGGTGTAACAGAATGGTATCAGAGCATAGGCTTCAGACAACTAGGGATTTATGTGTAATGGGTCTATGTACGTATAATGAAATTGTGTGTAACTACTGGTAAACCGTTAGATCGATATAATCATGTTATCTGTATTAATTGTTTATAATGTTATTGTCATTAATTGTTTATAATGCGTTATCTGTATTTTATTTCTTTTTGTTGAAAACATATCTTTATTGTTTGGATAACAATTTTAACTTCTATGGGTTCCTCAATAGAGGAAAAGATGGGGACTCGAGAGTTATCGTTTAGATATCTACAGGAAACCGTTATGAGTCAGATCTGGGTTATTAGCTTGGTGGTCATGGTATGGATAATCGATATTTATTCTTAATGTTGGAATTAGTGCATATTGATGATGTTATTGGAAGTACAAGCTGGTCCTACAAAATAAAAGGGTTGGTCCCAAGAAAAAAAAAGGGTTGGTCCCACAAAAAAAGGGTTGATCCCACAAAAAAAAGGGTTGGTCCCACAAAAAAAGAGGGGTTGGTCCCACATACAAAAAAAGGGTTGGTCCCACATATAATAAAAGGGGTTGGTCTTAGAAAAAAAAAAAAGGGGTTGGTCCCACATAAAAAAAAAAGGGGGTTGGTCCAAAAAAATAAAATCGGTTGATCTCATAAACAAGGTTGGCCCTGCAAACAGAGTTGGTCCTAGTTTAAGTAAGAATGAGACCATTAGGATGACACTGCTAGACGCTACTACTCTATGTTGAACTCTGATGTACCTGGACTATTAACTTAATTATATAGTTTGTAAAATTCATAATTTATACACCTATTCAACATTTTAATGAAATAGAAAATATATGAGACCTAGGATTAGAGTATGCAGTAGTAACATAGTAAAATTTAATTTCGGGGATAAAATTCTTTTAAGGGGGGTAGGTTGTAATATCTTGAACTTTTATTTGGAGTATTAATATAATTTATAAGCATAATTTGGTAATTAACTAGCAAATTTTTGACTTAAGGATTCTAGCAAGAAAAATTCGGATAATAGAATGGTAATTTTAGGGTTTCTATAATTGAACATCTATAATGCACTAATTAACTCTATAAGTGAATTTATGCGTAATTAAATATCTTTTTATAATTAATTTGGGTTGGAGTAGACCCTACGAAGTACTTGGGGTAGGTTACACTTCTTGTAGACCATATAATTTGTATGTAAGTTCATATAAGATATAATAAGGGCGTATTAGTAATATTAAGTGAAGAGAAGTATTTTTCTAAAATTAATAATTAACTAATTAAATAAAAGATGAAAATACTACATCATCCTAATAATGTAAATGATCTAATTCAATTAATAATAAATCTTTTGTATTTCATACTTGGTAAGGTACAATACTTCTTTTATCTTTTAAGGAAATTAAGTGTAAAAAATTAAGTGTACAATACTTCTTTTGAAAACTTTTAATCATGGGATAATTTTAGTAATAGTGTAACATAACATTACTTTTAATGATTTTAGCTAGAAATCCTACACTTTTGGCAATTGATATGACAACTAGGAAACATTAATCCTAAATAGAAATCAACATTTAACTATTTGACATGTCAAGAAACATTTATATACAAAATTCAACAATTAAGTCAATAAAAAAAGATTCTCACTCTTCATTCTTAGAAACTTTGTAATAATAAGTAAATAGAAAATTATAACATTAAAAATAATTCATTATTAAACAATTAATAGAAACTTACCAACTTATATTAAATAATTATTTAATTTGAAAGAATATTTACTTTTAAAAGAATGACATAAAAAGAATTACTAAAGATTTGTTATAAAATATATTTTATTTTTAGCAAATGAATGAAAGATTTTGGACAACACTGAAAAAGCTCCAATAGTGAAAAAAAAATGTATTAATCGAAATTTCTCTCAAAAACTCTGGTTTCTCCTCCATTATTGAAGAAATAATACTCAAGTCAATAAAGAAGAAGAAAAAGTAAGTACCGTAAGCGAATTAATTACTTTCATATTCAATTTGTGTTCGTTGGTATATTTTTATTGTGATGTTATAATCGTATTGATATATGTTTGTGTGAATCTATGAACCTCAACATGATGTGATTGATCTTGTTTTAAATTATGTTGATCTATGACTAAATGCGTTTTTTTTTATATAAGATTCAACTACATTCATTACCATGTTAATGTGACTTTTTTGATAATGTTATTTTCTATGATCATCCATGTATTTTCATCATCACTTAAAATGACTAAATGAGAAAACGAGAAAGAAAATCATTTTTTATCATTGGTCTATTATTCTCGACCATTGGTCAGTCCATTATTTTGACCATTGGCTGGTCTACTATTTCTATCGTTGGTCGGTTTATACTCATTTTCGTTGGTCGGATCAACAGTCAATCCGTTGGCCGGATTGATTTAAAAACCTCCCATTGGTCGGGTCAAGTGAAAAGTGGAAACTCTAATAATTTTTTATGGTGCATTATTCTCATGCCATTATTCATGACTATTGATATCATCTTCACCGTGATCATTTATTGCTTATGTCTATACATATATTCGTCTGAACACCATAGTACACATAGAATTACTAGGCGTCATCGCTCGCGGTTTTCAATCTTCAGGTGAGATCGATGAGTCATTCGCCACCCTGGATGAAGGAATTGAGGACATTGAATTCAAAGAAGATCCGGATTTGAATATGGAGATCTAAATTCAGCCATTTATTTTACTTTTATGTATTTGAAAAAATTTGATCTTATGATAAGACAATTTTATTGAAGAACAAATAGACGGATGCATGTTTTCCATTATAACATAGTTACCCTTCGATAACGAGATTGAATGGTTAATTTGATTTGATGCGTAAGATTTTTGTGAGTAGATATTGGGTGAGATCTTTTGTATGCCAATTTCTTAGTTGGTGAAATTATACTCCATTTGAAAGATATGGATCATTTTCTAAATCGTCGAATCTATGTATATACTCAAGAATACCCATAATCTAGTTTTTCTTCAATGCTACTCTCCCAACCCACTAAATTAGTGTTTTAACATATAAAAAAAATATATTTTAATTTATAAAATATTTTAAATTATTTTGGAGTGTTTCAAATTATTTCTTTTTATCGCACCCTAAATCTTGGGTAAACAGGTTAACCCACAGGCATTCGGATCGGGTTTGGACACCTAGAGTCGGTGCGTGACAGCCCATATACAACAACATGGGATACACCAAGAAAGGTTGGGCCAAGAATTGTTGGGCTCATGGGTTAAAGATATAGGTGGGGTCTACGAGCTAATAAAGAAGAGAATCCACTCACAAGTTCTCACACACGCACACTCACCCTCTCAAACCCTAAACAAGCTCACCCTCAACATTTAAATAAAAAGAGAAGACATCTCTTTCGCTCTCTCTCACCCAGGTCCCCTATCTCTCTCACGAACTCTCTTCTCTCTCTCAAGGAACACCAACAAGCAAGCACCAGTGAACTCCAAATCGACCTGCTACTCCTTCATTACCGCCTCCATCTCCTTCACTTCGTTGAACTCCATGGGTGTTGCACGTCCTCTTCACCAAACTGTTCTCTCCACATGGTCACTACTCCCGCTCGCCTCTTGCCCTGCAACAGCGTCTGCTACCACTTCTTTCACGATCTCCATCTTTCCATAGCACTTCACCACCGTCTACAACTCCATCACCGAAGGAGTTGCAAACCTGCTTGGTGGCAGTCCATGTTGAACCGTTGCTGCACCTCCAAGCCATCACCCATCTCTCCATTTTCCTCACAGCCCCCTTGCTTGCCACCCACGTTGCTGCTACTCCTCCATCCACCGTTCACCTGCTGCTGTAACCCATGTTGTAGAAAAAGTAATCGGTCCATTCTCTTTAATCAAAAATACCTAGAAGGGGGAGTTGATTAGGTATTTAAAATTAATTAATCATAAACAGTTTTACTGGTCTATGGTAGGGAAATAAAATCGCATGCCTTAGTTGTTTGATAAAGGATTATCATAACTGATTCAAATTGAATATACTTTCGTGGTATCATTTTTTTTGTCGTTTGATCTAATCAATATAGATAGCGGAATACAAACAAACAATCACACAAGACAAGAGATTTTTACGTAGAAACCTTAGCCAAGGAAAACCACGGGACTATGTCTAGACGGGAAGTATCACTAACTGAAAAGTTGAACGAAACAAAGATTACCTATGCAGCACCGTTGCAAATACAGCTTCCAACCTTAGCCAAGGCCTACTGCCGATACGTCCACATCCTCTGAATCAACGCTACGAGTCCACGCGCGCCCTCCAGCCAAGAAGTCTTGTCCACTTGTTCAGTTTGGTACACCCCAAACCTACAGTCGATCAGCCACTCCGATCTTAATTCTCAATACTCTAGCCTTTGTCGAAGGTGAAGGATTCAGTACACCCTAAACCCTGGGTTGCTCAATAGGTGTTGAGTCGCACTGGTACACTCAGGCTACTAGGTCAAATATCTATGTGGAAGACCTAAGCCGAGTAAAGAATCAAGCTCTTGGCTTTGAATTAGAAGAGGAAAAAGCTAACAAGATGTTTATGAGAACTAAAAAGCTTTTTGCTCTTCGAATGAACACTTGAATAAATAAACATTTCTTCTCTTTATTCAATGTGTATAGAAGTGTATTTAGAGAAGGCATATAAGGGTTATATTTATAGAATTCGTAACTCTGAGCTATTTAGAACGTGGGAGAGTGGAAACTAAAATTTCAGATCTGAGAAAGACTCGATCCGCGTGAAGTCCAATCGATTGGCCTTGTATGGATGGGTTTTTCCTTCGTAAATCCAATCGATTGTTCATAGTCCAATCGAGCGGACTTAAAAAATTTCTTGTCCTGTAACCTCCAATCGATTTAACAGAGGTCTCCAATCGATTGGGCTTTGATCAAGTTCTGTCTTGTAGACTCCAATTGATTTAACAGAGGTCTCCAATCAATTGGGCTTTGATTAATTTCTATCTCATAGACTCCAATCGATTTAACAGAGGTCTACAATCGATTGGGCTTTGTCTAAGTTCTGTCTCGTAGACTCCAATCGATTTAACAAAGCTCTACAATTGATTAGGATTTGTCCAATCGATTGGCCCAAATAGTCCAATCGATTGGACTTTCCCAGAAATCAATAATATTGACTTAGGCTCGGGTTTGTCCAATGACTAGGTTTGACCATTATATTTTATTCATGTAAGCCACTAAGTCATTACCTTCCTAAGCGAGCGTACACGATCTATAACCGACAAATGGGTAGTTACTCAGATGACTCCTGTCGTCATCCGTTTGATCCTTGTTGTCTATGTCTTCTAGTCTTCACGTAGTCGACGAAGTATGCGTACCACGACATATTCACACTACATTGGTGCTCGTAGGAACGGTTACATTATTGTTTTTATGTCGTACGGAATCTTTGCCAAACTAGAACATAAAAATATTCCTTACAATCTCCCCCTTTGACAATTCCGTGACAAAAAATATTTAATCATATAGAAGGTAAACACAAAATAATTACAATCTCACCTTCTTACATGATTCACTTACTATCTCACAATCTCTCGAAGATAATCGAATAGATAATAGAATAGTAGCTTTTGATCTGTTCCCTACACATTCTGTCAATAACACATACCATGTAATATCATCGGCAAAAATAATCAATAAACCAATAATAAAATGCAGTGAGTTAATTATGCACATCACAGGCAGAGAAATTGAAAAAATAATGTAAATAATTTTTCTCCCCTTGAATTTCTCTTCTCTTATCTCATGCATCTACTTATTTTTACCTCTATGATTTTCTCTCCCCCTTTTTGTCACAGAATGACAAAGGTACAGAAATATAAGTAAATAATAGGCATGCATTGGATATCATCATGAAAACCATGTGCATTAAATATCAAACAACTAGAATGTTAACATTATTAATCATCAGATTATGAGAGATCTTGACAATAAATGGAACCTTTGAGAGTTGTAACATAAATATCAAATTAGACGAACTTATTTCTAGAAGTTGAAAAAAAATTTTGTTGAAAAACAAGAAAAATATGAATGCTTGTTTGAAACTTGGTTGATGGGTACTGACTTAGAATAATTCAAAGTACTGAACTAAAATAAGATATGATTCCAATACGATCATAAGATAGATAAATTTTATGTTTTCATCAGTTAGGCCAAAAATACTAAATCACTGACAATAATAAAGTCATTGCTCTTTGGATCCAGTAGTAAATAATGAACTGACATTTTAATCGTAACAAGATAAGATAAGTAATTTGAGGAAAACTCCAGAAAACAAATTTTAGAAATCTCAGAGGTATCCTGTATCTAGATATGAAATCCTCATTAGAGTTATTACGGGTTCTTACACATCACTCATATAGTTTATAGGTGTATTTGCTAATATGATAAGAATTTTTCTAGTAAATTAGGTTATTTTTCACCTAAGATTATTGTGTGGTAGCTTTCACACTCCTCGTAGGTAGCCCTTTTCTGCAGCAAATAAAATCAAATTTCAATAGTAACCAGGGCCATACAGATGGCTTTCACTCTAATTTTTGGAGGTAACTGTTTCCTTAGTAACAATAGCTTACATTGGGAAGCCAACAGTCGATTATAGTGAAGTTTCAAAATCAACTAAAGGCAGGAACACTATTAATTTGAAGTCATATCTAGTAGAGATTTATTCATTATTCATGAAATAAGTACTAGAAGTAATACTGAAATCACGGCAAGTGAGAACATTCTTTTTTTTTTTCCTGACTTGAAAATTTTTCAATTTTTTTAAAATTAAATTTAACAATTTTGTTGATCAAGTCAACTAGATGTTAGGTCGAATCAACATTCTTTTTTTCTGACTAAAAATTTTCAATTTTGTTGAAGAAGCCAACTAGATGTTAAGTTGCCCCGATTCGATCCAATAAGTTTTGATAGCTTATCGGATCAGGTTTGGATCTGAATTTGTGATCAAATAAGCTATTGAATTGGTTCTGGATATACCTGATCCATTGACAGCCCTAGCTCCACATGCAAAAATTTCTCTGTCAAAGTGGAAGTTTTGATTTTTCGAATTTCGTGACTTTGTTTTGTGATACAATAGGAGAGTGATCACCGTTTGTTTAATTCGACATTAATCGCTTAGTAGGCCCACCAAAAAAGTTGTGGGGTTCTATTAAATAACCATTTACCCCAAAAAATTAACTTGTTGGGGAAATGCGAAGTCAGGCCAACACAACTTGTGCGCAGACAACCCCCACATTACTATGTGACTTCTGACAAACCCAAAAAGCTATTGTGCACTTTCAATATTTGATTGTTTCCGCGTAATAAAATCACCCTTTTATGGTCGCCACTCCCCCCATCACATGGCCACAAAATAACCTCATCTTACACAAATATGTGGCCATTCCACTTTGTTACATGAGCAACATGGCAGATTCTTAAGACGACACTAATCGTATGGATAAGTGTTGGATTTAAGTCATTTTCATGAGTTTATTTTAACAGTAGAAATTTGAGCATTATTTGGGTACAAAGATCCAAAGGTTTTGAATCACTAATTAAGCTGATTTTTTATTTGTAGGTCCACCTAGTGATTGGCCAAACCTCCATACAGTCAGTATCCTCTTAAGAATGTGCCACGTGGCTCATAATGGCTGTAGTAAGCGTCGTCACTGACTGCAGATGTCATCAAAGGTTTGCTCGCTGTCCCCCAGAAACTTCACAGTTTTTGCCCCACTAAAATGCCACGTGGCACCTTCTTTTGGGTCCACAGAAGCATGGACGTTTGATTCACCTCTTGGTAGACCTACATACTAAAAATCAGCTTAATTGGTGATTTTCTAGCTATCAGTTATGAGCATCTTAATGGGGAGATTTCTAGCAGTTTTATTTGTGGGCCCAATATATCTCAAGTAGGCCCACCGATGACACTAGTCTTATTTCCCTTTTTTTTTCATTTTTTTTTTATTTTATTTTATTTTATTTTTTTAATTTTTTGTAAACCACACTAGTCTTATTTCCAAACAGAGGTGAATTTGACAATGTTGGAGTGTACATTGCCTTAATAGTCTATTTGGGATGCTTCAGGGCCCTCTCACAAGTCTGACCACCCATGATACGAGCCACATGGCACATTTTTAGAGCACACCCAGCAAATGAATGTTTGGCCAATCCCTAGGTGGACATACAAACCAAAAAAATCAATCTAATTAGTGATATCTAAGCATTGGATTGGAGTCATTTTAATCATGGGAATTTGAGTATTATTGAGAAAACATTCGATGGCCCCGGGAGACTTCAAACTTTGATGTACCCCCACCCAAAATGTCAGACACGTACCTCAGTCCCTTAACTCAACCTGCGTTAAGTCCCTGGTTAGTGGTTAACAAGGGGTACTTGTCTGACATTTTGGGAGGGGGACATCAAAGTTTGAAGTCCCCCGGGGCCAGCGAATTTTTTCTCGAGTATTATTAACCATTATTTGGGGTTTGAAATCACTAATCAGGTTTTGCTGGTAAGTGGCTGTGGAGATTTGAGGTGGAAGTTTTAGGCCTTTGGAGGAAGACTATTGGGGGAAAATATGGGATGACAGATTTTGGCTGGGACAGTAAAGCAGTCCGGAGTAATTACGGTTGCAGCGTTTGGAGGGGCATTATAAGTCTATAATACTTCAAAGGCCCCATTTTTAAGTAGCAGTTACATAATTTTTTTCATAGTCAATTATGCTATCCGTTCTATTCCCTTTGCAGTAGAATTGATTGAATATATACGCTTATATTCTAGGAAGAATCATCAACTGCATGAACAAGATTGGATGGTGCTGATTGCCAGGATTTCCACCTGCTAAAGGGCTTCATAGGTGATATACGCTCCAAAAAAAACATCAATGTTGATTGTTTTAAGAAATAATTTAGCTGCAGCACTAAAGAATGGCACTTGGAACTTTGATGATAAACAGATGATAGGAGAATTTGCAGTTCCAGAACGTCTCTATTTTGCAAATTAATTGCAAGTAAAAGATACCAGAAACACCATAACAGGCTATGCAAAGTTTTTTAACTATTGCCCAACCGAAAATCCAATATATACCCAACAATATATCTGCCCATTGCAATTCCCGTGTGTCACGAGTAAAACTTCTGTCACAACGGATTGCAAATCACACAATCACAAGCCAATGAGTTCTCGGAACGTACCCATGTGCTTTTGCTTTGAGGTGCATGTGCCGAGAACTCATTGGCTTGTGATTGTGTGATTTGCAATCCATTGTGACACTCTGCTGCACCATCCTTAGGGAGCATACCACAGGCATGGAGATTTCTAGCTCATCCTTACTTGCAGAACCTTTTTTTGGGAGGGTTTATTTTAGGAGTTACCATCGTACTCCAAGAGCAAATCTATCCTGCTGCCAAACCTAACCTTAACTGAAAAATGCATGGGCTGCTTATCTGCTTAAATCACTTCTCTTGAATTGTCCAAGGCTTAAGAGGTCAGGACGTTCACTCCACCTCCCATCTCCCAGCAAGCTCTTCAAAATCAATGTTGAGGAAAAATATAAGGTTAAATATGAAATAATGAGGAAAAGTTTATTGAAATCAAGTTGGCACCTCACAGATCAAGAAATTCCAGATCTTTTAGTGTTTTTGTGTTCTCAAGATCAGATCCAGTATGCTTAGCACAAAAAAACAAAAAAAGAGATCCAGTGCAACAAGGTATCAAAAAGTCAGCATCTATACTCATATATGAGATACCAGATTATACTAATCATGCAACAAGATCCCCACAATACACAGCCGTCAGCACAGTACAAAGAGGATAAGGATAATCTGGATAGCTAATCAATCGATTGGCCCCACAGATTCCTAGCCTAAATACAAACACTATCAATTTTCTAACCATCCAATGATGCACGTTTTTTTTTTTTTTTGATAAATGTAGACTTTATTGAAATCAAAAGAGAGTACAACGGGGGCAGCAAAGGAGGTTGAGATAACCTCCCCCAGCCAACCCCAAGCAAACTAGCCTACATCCTTAAGACAAAGGAGATCCCATCGGAACACAAAGTCCTCGAAAAACAGCCCTTTACATTCAATGTAGTGCTTAGGCCAAAGAAACAAAAGCTCTTTTATGTTGATGATGATAGCCCCCATTCCTTCACTCCTTCCTTCAAACACACGCTGGTTCCTCTCTTTCCATATTCCCCAGAAAATGGCCACAGGTAGAAGCTTCCACAGAATCCGTCCTTTCTGAGAAAAGGCTGACGTCTTCCAACAAGACAGGAGGTCCATCGCAGAGGCCGGCATAACCCAGCACGTCCCGAACTCCATGAGAAAAGAGGACCACACCTCCCGAACTCAATGATGCACCTTATTCTGCTCATCACTCGTATCAGACAGTCCAAAGAATGTTGTTACTGAGAGCTAGAATTATCCCACCGAGCTGATTCTGGTACTAGATCTCCTAAGTGGACATACGGGTGTCATGGGTCAGTTTCGGTTCATGTACCAGAGGTCCCAGAACCTAAACCTATCACACAGGTTGGTTCCAGATTCAGATCCAGTTCTCAAATACGTGGAAACTCGAACCGGAACTGATTACCAATCAGATACCTGCCGGGTATCAAGAATATAGATGCAAAATACTTTTATAGAATTATAATAGAAAAGTGTTTAAACTTGATAGATTAACACTACTACATATGGCAGTTCCAACCAATTCTGGTTCCAGTTCAATCCGGGTACTAGGGTGTAAAGAACTGGAACCTTTCAGTTCCAATCAGTTCCAGGGCTAATTGCTTCTGAAATAGCTAATCCCAGAACCTATTTAACCGAGATAATCGGTTCCGGTTCCTATTCCCATGACCATAAGCACCACAGGTATGGAAGAGGCCCTGTGGTATTATAAGTATCCCATCATCCCTTCTAATGCACAATGCTATCTCCAACGTACATGGCCACAATTGAAATATCAGAATGTGATTTATAGCTGTTACTGTAAGTTTTCTACCTAAAATTCCTTACTGCACTTCTCTGCTCCAATTATTTCTGACCACTTATAGCAAGTTATATTTTTGCCAATTTAAAACAAATGTATCTATAAATATAGTTCCATCTTTTATGGAAAGACACGGTGTGGTCTCAGCATAATGAAATCTGATGGGTAAAAGATGAACCTTTCTTCTTTTTCTGGATCATTTGTTCTAGAAAAAGTGAGCATGTCTATCTAAAGAGACACAAGCACTAAATACCTCAAGTTGATCCTTTCAGGGTGGATTTCCAAAGAATGCATAGAATTTATTTTTTGATAAGTATAAGAATGTATAAAAAAGGCAAAAGCCAAAGTAAACTACAGGGGAAACAACTCTAGAGATCGAGGTGAACTACAAAAGGCTGAAACCAAGCAAAAAGAAAAAACCCAAAAACGATTAAAGCAAAGCTCTGACATCATACATCCCTAGAGCACAATAGATCCCATCGGAAGACAAAGTCTTCAAAGAAAAGCCCACTACACAACTTTGACCACAAAACATCGTTCCCTTAATAATGAGGATAATTGATTGCATATCTTGACACGTACCTTCGAAGATTCTCTGATTTCTTTCCCTCCATAAACCTCAAATAATCATATAGAATATGGCTTATTGGTGAAAAAAATTGTGCCCCTAAAAATTTAACATCAACTAAAAGTACAGAAACAAAGAAAGCAGAAAAAGAATGCCTAGGACGGGATATCAGTTTCGATTTTAATGCACCTTGATGGAGATGTAACCGGTTCCAGGAATGGCCCTGTTCATTCTTTCCTTCAATCATGCCTGCAAATAAAATCCAATAGCAGGAACAGACAATTGTTAACATCAAACTTTAAGTGTAAAGCCACCTGTGACACATGCTACGCAGCCTACGCCATGTTGTCCTGATCTCAGGGTGTATTGTTGCATTTGAAGTGGGGTCACATGAAACGATGTGGAGGGTCCGTATATGGGATCCCCACCCATCTTCGTGTGGACTTTTAGGGTACTTGCCCATTATTTGAAGAGAATGAATTCTATAAACAGCCTCTTCAGGAGGGTTAGTTTTTGAGGGGTTTATTTTCTCTCTTCCCTCTTGAACTGCAGCTAAAAGTGACTTTTGTTGGGATATTGAGTTGGTTCCTTGTAGAAGAATTGGTATCGCTTAGGTTCCTTGTAAAAGAATTGGGTTCACTTAATGAGTTCTACATTATCAAGAAACCAATGAGAAAGAATGAAAATTAAGTACATGACTGGTGGTTTTGTGAAGTTCGAAATTCTACTACGTAAACCAGTATACCCAAAATTGTTGGGGTCGCACCTAGGAGACAAGGGTCCCTCATGCAAGGTGACGCTTATGCGCCCATGCAAAGCCTAAGCAAAGCCTAGGCGATCATTACCATCATCATAAGCCCTTTTCCAACGGTATGAGGTCAGTTGCATGAATCTTTTTCCCCATTCAATCCTATCTAAACCCATCTCTTCCGTTACGGCAAGTTTCTTAAGATCTCCTCTCAGAACCTCACTCCACGTGCATTTTGGCCTTCCACTCACCCTTTAGGCCCTTCAACTTGCATATTCCTCATCACTGGTGTTGTCATTGGTCCTCGTTGTACATAACCAAACCATCTCGATCGACTTTCCCTCATTTTGTCACTTATTGGGGCTACTCTATTCTCACAAATGCGTTCATTTCTAACTTTGTACGTCTTTCATTGTCTTAGCAAACATCCATGTCAACATCCTCATCTCAGCTATACCCATTTTATGAACATATGGTTTCTTGATTGTCCAACATTCTGCTCCATAAAGCATCGCAGGTCTTATTGACATCTTATAAAATTTTCCTTTTGGTCTGATTTGCACACTTCGATCACATAGCACTCCGAAAGCACATCTCCACTTTAGCCACCCCACTCTAATTTTATCGGCAACATCCTCTTCAATCTCTTCTTATGAATAATAGAACTAAGGTAACAAAATTGGTCACTTCAATTTTAATTAGGGGATCATCTCTATGTACATCCTTACTAAAATTGCATTCCATATACTCTTAGTTCAGCTTATTTTAAAACCTTTAGATTCCAAAGCATCCCTCCAGAGTTCTAGTTTTGCATTTACCTTATCCCTATTCTCATCAACTAATGCTATGTCATCTGCAAATAAATTTTTCTGTAAAAAATTTCAGTTAAAAATGAAGAGTCAATGGCGAGTCCGTGTCCACACATGTCCAACACAGACACTTCCCTCATTTAGAAAAGTCTATGTAACATAGTCTCACTGTGATTGGAAACTCACTTGTCTCACCACAAATTGTTTAAACACTAGTCATTGCTTCCTCATATGTATATCTTTAATGATGCAATCTATGTAACAACGACACGACTTTTTAAGGGTTTTTGGCTGTGTCAACAAGTGTCGACACGGCCAAACACGGGAATAGACATGTATGGCAGTGTTGTAATTAAAAAATTATAAATTCCAAGAAAAAAACTTACGAAAAAAATCAGAAATTTAGAATTTTTGGTTGGAAATTTCAGATATTTTCAAAGTTTCGTTGAAATTGTGATGAAATTTGTCTAAGCTTTTAGCACGAATCTCGCCGATTTTTGCAGATCCAGCTTTTACAAAAAAAAAAGTAAAAACAAAAAACAAAAACAAAAACTTACCTAGCCTCCTAAGGTCCTCCCTCTCCTTTTTAGAAACTTTCCCTCGAATTCCCTTCTCCTCCCATGATTTCCCTTCTCTCCTGTCTGGTCTTAAAAACCTTTCTGATCTTTTAGAATAAAAAGTAAGAATAATGAAGAAGAAGAAGAAATCTTATCTGCGACGGTTTCAAGTCCGTCTCTCGCAGATCAATGTCACCAGTCTCCATCCAGTTCAATGGCCAAATTCCTCTCAGACCTCTCTCTCTCTGTCTCTGTTTGTTAAAACTCCTTTTGACTTTTATTTTCTTAAAAGGGTCGTGATGTAACAAGGTATACCTCAATCCACGCTAGCACATTTTTGTTACCACTGCCATCTGGGCCCACTGACCGCATGGATGTTTAGCCCACCCCTTGGTAGGAGTAAAACTTTGATGACAATGGCTTGTTATCGAAGCCCGTGACAGTCAATGAGTTCTCGCTACACAGCCTGAGTGCTTTTTGCCACCTACCCATGTGAGTTTTTTTTAAGATTTTTTAAAAATTTTTATTACAAAAGCAAAAAGCACATGGGGTATGTGCCGAGAACTCATGCTGTCACAGGCTTCGATGGCAGGCCATTGTCATCAAAGTTTTAGTCCCTTTGTAGACATTCATACCAAAAATCAGCTTGTTTGATGATTTTTAGCCGTTGGCTTTAGTATTCAAAACGATGACTGAATCCCATAATTTCGGAATGTGGCTCACAAGTTTGATGCCATGGTAGTTCGTGCAGCTCTGTACGTTCCTTTGTTCTTGTACATATTTAGGCACTACAGTAAATCTCTTTATTTTTACGAAATCTAAAGAGATAAATTAATATTGCTAAGAAAAATAAATAAAGCAAATAACCGAATAGTAACGAAATAGAAACAATAGAGCAAAAGTTATATATGGAGTATTAAACCACTATATGCGAAATAAACACAAAAACTAAAATAGTATAGTGGCTTAGAACCACTTCATAGTTCAAAACCAACACATAACTATTCAAACTTTAAGTTTAAACAAAGTCGATCTCAGATCTTAAATCCCCAAAGTCACACCACTCAACATCCTAACAATCAATCATCAAAAAACAAGAGTAGGAGGCCTACTTTCTTCTCTTTTTAGGGTTTAAAGAAATTCATTTATGAGGTCTATATGTATATATACCTTTGGGTGTCTTCTATGTAAGGTACATTTAAAATTGACCTTATATATGATCTATTCCCACAATCTTATAAGTATGGCCTAGTTGAATAATTTACTTCCTAGAGTCTAGCGCTTTTGTACTAGCGCCTGCCTAAGCGTTAGCAGCGAAGGGAAGTGCTTACCTAAGAATCACCTAGTCGAAGCTTTTGACTATACTAACATAAACCTATGTTTCTCTTTCTTTCCGTCTTCTTTATTTCCCCTACTCTGTATTCATATGGAACGTGTGTCATTTCCCAAAATCTATGAACTGTTTACATCTACTGGTATCCCTACATAAATCAAATTTCTAGCTCTTGAGCAGGCAGCTCTAGAGGAAGAAAAAACCGTAATAAGAAAATAAAACTTGGTGTGAAAGAAGCCCAAGGACAAAGCTAACCATCAATTGGGACAACGATAAATAACCCATATGATTTTTTATTTATTTATTTTCAGTATATATAACCTATATGTAATAGGAACAAAAACTCTTTTAAAAGGGACCCATGATCCCCCAGATCACCAAGTTGACATAAGGCTAAGACAATGTGTAATCCAGAGAAAAACAAATTCCATACCAATGGCAGTTGCTTACGAATGGTTAAGGATTGCTTCATGTACACTAGACATGACTCAAATTGAGACTTGTACCCTGGGTTCAAGAAATTCACCCATCAGCTCAAACTGTACCAACTCAGCAGCTGCCTGCACCTTCCTTCGAGACCAGAATCCACCCACAACAGCATTCCATATGACTTCATCAGGAACACACCCTTCGAGCACCATCTCGTTAACAATCCGAGCGGCTTTGTGCACATCTCCTTTCTTACAAAAACAACCCACAAGAGAATTAAAAGTCTCAAAATCAATAGAGATCCCTCGAGTACGCATACTCAGATAAACTTGAAAAGCTCGATTCAGATTGTTGTCGGTACAAAGCCCCTGGACTACCATATTGTGAATCTTAACATGAAGACTCCAAGTTACACGATTAGGTGAGATTCCACCAAGGACCATCTCATCGAGGAAGTTTGCAGCCTCCCGGAACTTAGAGGAATCACACAGGCCATTTATGAGCTTACCATACAACCCCGCATCTGGTTTCAAACCCTGAAGCATCATCCTATCAAGAATCTCCACTGCTTCTCGAAGCTTCGCTTCTTTACATAGTCCGTTAATTAAAGTACTGTAAGTTATCATGTTGGGGGGATGGCGCTTACCAACCATCATTTCCAATAGCTCCATTGCTTGCGAAGACCGCCCGCCTTTGCAGAGACCATCCATTAGAGAACTGAAAGTAACCACATTGGGCTCTATATCTTTGATACTCAACTCTTCGAACAATTTCAGGGCTTCATCCAAATTGTTAGACAGGCACAAACCATGTATCAATGAAGTGTAAGTAACAACTGTGGGTGAACAACCTTCTGTCTCCATCTCCTTGAATAGCTCTTTTGCTTCATTAATCTTCCCCAATTTACACAACCCATTAATCAAAGTACCATAAGTATAAGAATCAGGAATACACCCATGATCGGGCATCTCCCGGAACACCTGAAGAGCAGCATCCATGGTCCCTTTGTTCATGCAGAAGGCCTTGATCAAAACATTGAAGGAAGCAACACTTGGAGGAATACCCACTTCTCTCATATACCTGTAAAACTTTTGAGCCATCTTTAACTGGTTTTCATGAACAAGAATGGCAAAGACTGTGACATAAGATTTTTGAGAAGGTTCGCACTGGAACTCCTTCATCTTGTGGAAAATCCGTAGGACATCGGTTGGCCTGTGAGCGTGGCCATAGGCTTTGCAGATAGAGAGAAATATGTCTTCCGTTAAGTTACACTTCTCTTCCTTCATCCTATTGAGAAGCTCCTCTGCAGATTTGAACTGGTTAGCAGAAGCTAATCTGGAGATCATGAGGCCAAAGGTGTTGTGATCATGCCAGAAGCCATTAGTGTACTCCGCTGTCGCCGAATCAAATATGACAAGGGCTTTCTGGATGTCCTTTTCTGCTCGAATCAGTTGCTGGACTAGGGATGGTGTGATTTGCTTTGACCATTTGATCAGTGTCTTCCTGCCCATTACAGCCATTCCTCTTTTGTAAACAATGCCTTCTTTCAGGTCACAGTAGCTTGATGCAACAGCAAAGTTTCCAAGCAAAATTATGATGCAGGTTAGCTCACGTGTGTAGAATCACTTTCAGAATAACATTCCACCATGTGTCTCCATTGGCTAACTAGAAAGCAAGATTCTTCTGAAGAGAGTAATTTTCTTTAGATGTTAATTTAGTATGGCACATGTTGGAGTTACTGAAGATACCCCAGCCCTTTGAGACTAACAATGAAGCAGCTGCAATGTAATGTCACAGAGACCATTACCAAATTTATAGAAATAGGAGGAAACAAATCAAGACTGAAGAGAATTTTTTAAGTAGAATGCAGAAACCTCATTTGGGTATCCAAGTCTTCATTGTGATACATACACAATCGCAAAACAAAAATTATGACAGGAGTTAACAAATAAGTTGCATGTTATCATAAACACTCCAAAAGCAGTAACTGCATAGTTAAAGAAAATGTGATCTAATAGTACAGACATGAGGACGTGCATCTCCTTGGCTAATTGAAACCAATGGCACCCCGATCCTAGAAATCCCCCTGCGGTACCCTGTTGGTGCTACATGACATGTATACATGAAAATGGGCATGTTAACACTGCTCAGTCCAACACGAATATTTTATCATAAAAAAATATGCCTTTATAAGTGTGAATTCACGTTGAAAAAGAGTTGAGAAAACTAAAAAAATAATAATAATATCACTAACATTTAAATGCACGAGATAGAAATGATGAGAATACACTTCAAATATGCAACTTAGTTGATAAATATATTTTTGAAAGGGATACAAGTTCTTGGGATTATAAACCGTTGTAGACGCCCCAATTTTTTACACCCATGGTTTGATTCGAATTCATTTTGTCAGTCGGATCTTAACAGAATCCTTCTCCGTTCTTTAGGAATTTATACCCAATTATCCCAAGTCATTAGGACGTCCTTTAGGACCCTTAAAGCTCAAGAGCGAAGATTTTACCTAAAAATGGCATGTACTTACAAAAATGATTAGATCTTTCAATCTGTTTATCTGATTTCAAATAGACCAAATCCATAATTTTTTCCAAAGAGATTGGTGTCATAGTATTTGGACTTCTGGATTTTAAGAATGAAATCTTTTCCAATCAGTTTTCCAAAAAACCCTGATTTCCAGTTTATCACGTAAAATAACAGTCTTTCCTTGTCATATGAATATGAAACTAGTTTCACTGGGAAGTGCTCTCAAAACCTTTCCGATGACACCAATTTCATACCATTCAGATATCGAAATAATTTGCCAAAGTGAAAAATCAAAATACCCTTGGATGAGACCAGACCCAAATTTCGTGTTTCGAAAGAAACTTCTAACACCAAATATGAATTCCTCGCAAAAAGAGCTTTTAAATGAGTACCCCATGTCTATATTTGGTCAAAATCGACAAATCCCTAAATTCTTACTCGATCGCAAGCCCAATTTTTACAAAGTTTGGGTCCAAATCAACTTTCAAGAAGTTTCCAAAACTTTTTCAGGTATTTTCGAAGTTTTTAAGGGCTTAAAAATCATTTTTGGAGGTTCTTAAACACAAATTAGCATTCAAGAGTCACACACTAAGCAAACCCAAGCGGATGTGAGAGCATTTAATGCAATCCTAATAACCCTAGCCAGAGGCAGCATTACTACGGCATCACCATTGCCGCAAGACATTAGTAATGCCACCTGATAGCCCCAACCCAAATTGTGGTGCGAACCTCTTATCAATACCAATGGATAGCATTTCACTAGAGTTTTTAAGTCAAATCTTAGCCCTAGAAGCATGTTAGAGTTCTTAGTTTATTTCCTTTATGTTTATATTACATAGTTGGGCTTTATGTAGAGTGTTGGGCCCATATGTTCTATTAATGTAAGTGGGCCCACACCACTTAAGTAACTAGTATATATATGACAATGAGGAAGCCAAACTACACTAGTTTGTGACTTTCTCTCTTTCTCTCTTCTCTTCTCTTCTCTTCTCTTGTCTTTCTTCTTTCAAACCATAGGACATTACTTCTAACATGGTATCAGAGCATATTTGATCCTACGAACCCTAGTCCTTCATTTTTCTTCTTTTTATTTCATCTTCTCCAAATGGAATAAAGTTTCTAAGGTTTTCGATACAAACAAAACTTTAGAAATTGTTTGTTTGTTTGATGTTTGTTTACACCTAGATGTGTATCTAGGGTTTGTTTGGTGTTGTTGTTGGTGTTTTTGAAGGTCGCGAAGCTTCCGCAAATGGTTTTGAAACCCTAAGTTGCAAGTTTCATTTTTTTGATCATCAAGAGAGATTTTTTAGGTTTTGTGTTTATCCAAAATTTGAAGGTAGAGGGTTCTCCTACCCTTGTCGCTCCTCCAAACTTGTTTTTAAGAGTTGTTTGAAGTTGGTTTGGGAATTTTCTGAAATCCTGTGTGAAAGTTGGTTTTTTACATCCTCCGGATGGCCAGTTCGAGTGCTTTGGGTGTTTCTGCAGATGGCAAGTCTCCTGCGTGGGATGATATTGGTGCTCAGATTACATCTATGAAGTTGAATGACACTACCTACCTTCCATGGTCTCACTCCGTTAACTTTTTGTGCCAAGAAAAAATCGAAGTTTCTCATTGAAGATCCACCACCGATAGATAAAAAGAAGTATGAAGATTGGCAAAGTAAGAACTCCTTGGTTCTGACGTGGTTGTGGAACAACATGGAGTCTTCAGTTTCTTCTAACGTCATCTATCTTGATACTGCCAAGTATATATGGGCTGCAATTCGAGAGATGTACTCTTAGGAGCAGAATGTCTCGCATTTATGACTTGTTTGAGTCTATGTTTACTGTGAAGTAGGGAGATAAATCTCTCGGTGAGGTGGCTAGCAAAGTCTGGTCCTCGCTTCTTCCAGGGTTTGGCATGTGTTGGGTGGTGCCGAGTACTCTTAAGACTCTCTTCCTCGATTGGAAGACCCAAGGTTTTCATCCAGAGGTAATATCCTTTAGGGGATGCTTCCACAAGCAATCATCTGGGGGCTTTGGAAGGAGAGAAATCAAAGACTATTCGAAGGCAATTGGCAGACTTTTGTGGTATCATTCTCAATATAAAGGGGTTAATGTACTTATGGTCTATGGTGTTCACGGAATGTAGGGTCTGTTTTTCGAAGATTTCGTATTTCGGTGGGATATTTTATGTATTTGGGAGGGAAGCTAATGGGGCCTTGTCTTGTTTCCTTTGGTTTTCTTAGTCGTTGTCTAGTGTAGGTCATCTCGACATCTCTAGCTTCGGCTTGTTATTGTTGGGTTTTTCCTATAATAAAACTTTACCTACCAAAAAAATTAATCTCTCCGTTTTCATTATTTTGATGTGTATGTGGATGACATCATTATCACAGGAAGTGATTCCGTGGTATTTCAGACTTGAAGACTCATTTGTCTAGGCAGTTTCATACTAAAGATTTAGGTCTTCTTCGTTACTTTCTTGGCATCAAAGTTGCTCGTTCCAAAATTAATATTAACCTTTCTCAACGCAAGTATGTGTTGGACCCCTTATCTGAGACAGGTACGCTATGTTCGAAGCCGTTGATACTCCTATGGATCGCTTTGTTAAGCTTGATGTTGGACATGAGGAGGTTTATGCTGATGCAAATCGTTACTATCAGTTAGTTAGTAAGTTGATTTACCTTATTGTCGCTCGTCCAGACATCACCTTTGTTGTTAGTCAGGTTATGCATGCCCCACGACAGCCACATTGGGATGGAGTTTTCCGGATTCTGCATTATTTAAAGGGGTCACCAGGGAAAGAGTTGTTGTATTGACCATCACAGACTTTAGCTATTACCATTTTCTCTGATGCTGATTGGGCAGGTAATCGTACATATCGTCGGTCTACTTCAGGTAGTACATTTGTTGGTGGTAATTTGGTGACTTAGGCTAATAGATAAGAGAGCATTGGTGTGTAGCCTTCATTCTATTACGTACGCAAAAGTTACGAAGTCACTTAGCTTGACGTTAGGGGCCCGCCGCCTATCCTATCGGCTTGCAAACGAAGGCTTGAAAGTCGGAGTGCGCAGGAGCGCACTACTATGTTTCATTTTGAGAAGGATGTGAATAAGACAAACTTGGCGTAGTAAGAAGCAGAATGTTGTCGCTCGCTCCATTGCCAAAGCAAAATACAGGGCTATGGCCCACACTGTGTGTGAGATGTTATAGGTTCAATCCCTTCTTAAGGAGATGGGATTTGAGGTTCCTTCTCCTATGCCTATGTATTGTGATAATCAGGTTGCTAGCTATATTGCTAGCAATCCAATGTTTCATGAGCGAACAAAGCACATCGAGGTTGATTGTCATTTTATCCGTAACATGGTGTTACACAAACGGATCATCACTCCTTATATCAAGTCAACAGATCAGTTAGGAGATGTTCTTACAAAGGCCTTGTCTAGGAATCCTTTTTTTACTCTATGTACCAAGCTGGGCATGTTTGATTTGTATGCTCTAGCTTGAGGAGGGGTGTTAAAGTTCTTAGTTTATTTCTTTTATGTTTATATTACATAGTTGGACTTTATATAGAGTGTTGGGCCTATACGTTCTATTAATGCAAGTGGACCCACACCACTTAAGTGACTAGTACATATATCACAATGAGGAGGCCAAACTACACTAGTTTGTGACTCTCTGTCGTTCTCTTATGTTATCTTTCTTCTCTCAAACCCTAGGACTTTACCTCTAATAAAGCAGTTTTAAAACCCTACAACTCTAATATAAACCTTAGAAAAGCATCCTAATCCCATTGACATGAATCTTAGTCTTTGAGCTACCCTCTCAGAAAAACTACAAATTGATATGCAGGAGTAGATATGCATATGCAGGAGTCTTGGTCCGACGTTCCGATAAAGCACAGCACAGGTGTAGTTATAATTGATACAAGGTAAGACTCTTCCCTTTCTCTTTCATTTCGTGGTCATAGTAGAGCATACTTATGATACAGTAGAATAGTTCCTTTAAATGTTTTCATAAGCAATAAGAAGATGGTACACCCTAGAAACTATATACTAGAACTCCCATGTATAAACCCTAGTCTTAAGTACTATCCTAGTATTTTTCCCATATTCCTTTCCAATAGAGATAGATTTTATTCAGCAATTGTAGGTGCCTAACACCTTCCAACACCGTAAGAGAGAGAAATTTGATTGAGTTTCTCCCCATCTCTCTTATTTTTTGAAGGATGGGCTAAGCTTAAGCCAAATTGGGGGGAGAAACTCATAAAGGAGAGTGTGAGAGAGTAATTGAACATGCGCCCTCTTTTGGCTTGGGTGTAAAGCGAAACCCAAAAAGAAAATAGTCTCTCTTCTTTTTGTTTTTGTTTTTCATATTTCATCGAGAGATACCAGAAAGGGAGGTTATCCTTGTTGGGTAACAAAGAGAATGGGAAAGAGATTGGTCACCAAATATGGTGATTCAAGACAACAGATACGGCAGCAAAAAAGGTGGTGGCGACTCATGGCGACTTTCCTTTGAAGAATAGTCGAACGGTTGGGTATTAACAAGGGTTTCGAGAGAGAGTTGTTAAGGACCCTGAGGAGGAGAGCGTAAAGCAGACGGCACGGCTCATATACCAAAAATCACTAATGGAGATGAAAAGGGGTTAACGATTTAAAAGGAATAGAGCAATATATCATGCCCAACGGGTAGCAAAGGTGACGCCAGTCAGAAGAGCAGTGGGCCAAGAGGAAATCGGTCGAGCACAGGTCATTGGATGACCCACTCTGATACCATGTTGACAACCACTTTACTCTAAAAGCTCAAGTTGTTAGAAGGAGGCTTAACAATGTATATCAAAGGATCCCTGGCACACACATGGACCGCAAGAGTTCAGCGCACATGAAGGTTTTAAAAATTGACAAAATTCGGCGAAGTTCGACCGAAATTTGCCGAATTTTTACTCACCGAATTAAAGTGTGCATGTAACAAAAAAATTACAAAAATTCGACATAAATTCGCCGAATTAATTCTCTAAATTCGAATTAAACAGTGAAAATTCAGCGAATTTCTCGAATTTTAGCCTTTTTAGCATACAAAATTACAAAAAATCGTGTCGAAGTTACTGTTTATACGAACAGTAACTTCTGAAACAAAAACACTCTCATGCGTAGAATATTTCAGCTTTTTTTAGACCCTTCTCATCAATCACTAAATAAGTAAGAAAAACAGTACTATTTGAGGCTTTTTCAGATTTCAATCAAGAAATAATATGTAAAAAAAAAAGTTGATCATGGCGGTGGGATGCTGTGCTAGTCACCTACAGGGATTAGTCGTGGTGCGCGCAAGCTGGCCCGGATACCCTGGTTCAAAAAAAATAAATTAAAAAAAAGCACAACAAAAATTGAAAGAAAAAACAGTAAACTCGTGGATCGCGAACGAAAAAAATAAAAAGGGATTAGGATAGGGAAGGAGGGAGAGAGATGTGTACCTATAGCGTTCAACCCCTCCTCTAGCCTCTCTATTTGTTGGAGAAGACGCAACTCCTCGGAGGTTTGATCCCATCGAACCTCCTCGTTGGAGTCTTGGAGAGACACAGCTCCTCTCCCCTATTTTTGTTCGAACAGAATAGGTATGTTATAAGGGTTACGTTTTTTTAAGTGAAAAGATGTAAGGTATACACATACTGCACGGTTTTTGGCGTAAGGAAGCACCATTTTGTTACTCGTCGCTGCCATCTGGTGATCTGGGCCCACTTGCCGCATGGATGTTCAGCCAAAACCTTTGTGCATATACATACCAAAAATAATTCTAATTGGTAATCTCTAGCCAGTTGATTTTAGTACTTTTTAAGGCGTTATGCTAGCCGTTGGATTCAACCCTTTTTTTAGTATTATAACCAACGCCTAAAAATGAACAAACAAGCTGGTTTTTGGTATCAACGTCTACCAAAGGGTGGGCTAAACATCCATACGGTCATCAGACCCACATGGCAGCGGTGAGTAACAAAAATGGGGCTTCAGCACACCATAAAGAAGGTATACCTATTACATCAGGACCTTCTTTACTTCACAAAAACATTTGACGCACCAGTCAAAGGTTTTGATTCATCGCCGTTGGATTTGATCATATTAGGGTGATGTTTGGCCGTTGGATTTGAGCATTTTTTTGGCTGCTAAAATCTAACTACTAGACATCACCGGTCAATCTGATTTTTGGTGTATAGGTTCACCAAGAGGTGGACTAAACATCCATAAGGTTGGTGGGCCCAAAGAATGTGCCATGTGGCATTTTGGAAGAGTAAAACTTATATGGCTACGCTCAATATGAGCCAAGTGGCAGACTTTTAAAGGACTGACCTACAAACCAAAAATCAGCCTGACTAGTGATTTATAAGCTTTGGATTTGAGTCATTTTCATGAGTTAATTTGAACCGTGTGAATTTGAACATTATTGGTGACTAGGGGGCGGCACTTGTGTTGCACGTGATGAAGAGTACTCAAATCCAACGGATAGAAATCATCAATCATGTTGATTTTTGATGTATAGGTCCACCAAGGTGTTGACCAAACATTTATGAGGTCAATGGGATATTATTCATGAGAGCACCTTTGTTGGGCAAGCATGTTTGTTGTTTATTTATTATTAATGTTCAATTTGTTTGCAAAATAGAATTTTCATAAGAAGCAAAGCTTTTAATATGGCACCACAGAGGGAATGGGACATCGGCTGAAACAATAATAATCTTGCTTAGGTTGCTTTAAATGGTTATTTTTATGATATAATGAGTTATAAGTGGTTTATCATGCTTATTTTTATCACATCCTTAAAAATCAGTGTGTTTTACCAATGTTTTGGCAAAATTCTCCAAACTTCTCCAAGTTAGCAAATTTTTACAAAAATTCTCTACATCGAATTGAACTTCCCCGAATTAATTCCGAATTTTAACTGACCAAAGTTTAAGGTGAAGTCGAAGTTTAAAACCTCACAACAACAACATCATTAGTGTTATAATAATTGTGAGGGTCGACTAATGGATGTTCAAGACGCTAGTTTGACTTCCTCTTCTCTTTATTCTTCTCCTTCCTCTTCCCATCTTAAAACCCTAATATACTTTACGTGGTATCAAAGCATATGATGCATTAACTAGGGTTTTCTATTTTCTTCTTGTTCTTTCCTTCTCTTTTATTTTCCTTACCTTTTAATTACCCCTAACAATAGAAAATAGATCTTAGATACCCTTTAAAAATATTGAATTTTTAATCCAAAATTTTCCAGAGAAAAAGTAAAAAGTATTAAACACGAATATATATCCTCTCACCAAATTTTTTTCTTTCCCTGTTTCCTTGGCCGAGTTTTCTAGTTGGTACCAACCCAAGGACAACTCGACCTAAGCTCGAAACGAAGTGTTCAACCAATGCCTAACCCGAGCTACTCATTCCTCAACCCTAAGGCTAAAGCAGATAAAGTTGTGTTGAAAGGAGGAAAATGAGAGGGGGGGGGGAATCTCAACCAACCAAAAAGAAGATAAAACATGAAGAGGTACAAAAATCAATGTGGAGTTCATCTTTGATGCTCAACAACAATGGTTGATAGAAGAGAAGAGGCGGGGAAAGGGACAATGAGAGGGAGATGGAATCCCCAAAAATCCATCTAGCCACATATCTAATAATTATAAGGAAAAAAACCTTGATAAGTATTTGCAAATCTCCTTTTCTAACTACGAAAAGGAGATAAAACATGAAGAGGTACAAAAATCAATGTGGAGTTCATCTTTGATGCTCAACAACAATGGTTGATAGAAGAGAAGAGGCGGGGAAAGGGACAATGAGAGGGAGATGGAATCCCCAAAAATCCATCTAGCCACATATCTAATAATTATAAGGAAAAAAACCTTGATAAGTATTTGCAAATCTTCTCTTTCAAGCTCTACAACTTGAAAATTTATTTTTAACAACCAGATTTCGTAGTTAGAAAAGGAGATTGAAAGCAAAGTCCTAGAAATAGAGATACGAAGATAAAATAAATTCCTAAACTCCTTCCTCGAGATGGATTTAATGTCGAAAAATCATATACAATAGAATGACTTATTGACGAGCACAAGAAAAAGAAGGGGCAATGATACTTCCCTAAAGAAAAATTCTCCAAATCATCACTAAGAAGCAAAATCACGACCACAAGGGTGATGTCTATGCAAAGACTAGCAGAAGGCATATGCCATGCACATGATTGATACGCGGTTGCCCATAATTTTTCTAGTTGTTGGTGGCAAAATTCAAATTCATCAATTCATATCCAAAAATTTAACAAAAACATTTTTTTTATTTGAAGTGTAAACCCTAATTGCAAATTCCTAACATAATTTAGGTTTATGCATCCGAAGTATTGAGGTAATAGTAAATCAGTGATACTACTAATATTCTAAAATCAAATGATAACTCATAAACCAGATCTTGTTCTTTGGTAATCTAAGTGCATGTAAGTCTGATGATCCCACAGCTAAATAGCTTCAATTAATAACCAAAAAAAAAAAGAAAATATTATAGATTGTTTTACAAAATTTCTTGTTTTGAACTTTGAAGTAAAATATATATTGCCACTACAAAATAAATGTTAAATGTGTAAAGCTTTTACTATATTTACTCTAATGATGTGTTAATCTTCAATAATTCAATTTAAGTTTTATATAAGAAAACATGCTTGCATAAACCACTCCTATGTAAAATGTATGCTCATTTTTTCAAAATATCCAATCGATATCTGGGATTAACCACAACCTCAATAAATTTTGGATGGTTGAAGAATTGAACAATGTTTAACAATGGGTCACCAAAGAATATAAGAAAACTTTAGAATTTATTTATGTTTTTCTGGCAATATATCTACCCATCTTTTTTAATATCAACCACTGGTTTTTGGCAAGACCTCATCATCACCATCATACACCTTATCCCAACTCTTCGAAGAGGGCAACACGAATCCTATTTCGCCATTCAACTTTATTGAGAGTTATATCTTTTGTCACAGCGTATTTTTTCAAATCAATTCTTACTACCTTACCCATGTCATTTTTGACCTTTCTCACTCCCTGTAATAACCTTTATCTTGTACCAAAGCACTCCCCATTGGTGCCATTCTTAGTCTTCATTGTACATGTCCAAACCATCTCAATCATCTTTCCCCTATTTTAGTTCCTATATCTTTCCCCTATTTAGTTCCTATTAGGGTTGTTCCTACATTTCCTCAAATATGCTAATTTTTTATTGTCTTACCAAGATTTTTCAATCATCCATCTCAACATCCTCATCTCTACAACACTCATTCTATGAATATGTTGTTTCTTGATTGCCTAACATTCAACTCTATAAAGCATCACTGGTCTCGTTTTATCGTGTAAAAAGATTCCATTTAGTTTGATAAGCACATAGATCACATAATATTTTACAAGCACATCTCAACTTTAGCCACCCAACACTAATTTTATGGGTCACATCCTCACCAATCTCTCCTTTATAAATAATCAAACCTATTTAATGGAAGTGGTCACTTTGGGGTGTTCCTTGCCCGTCGATATTAGCTATTGTCTAGTCCAATGAGTATCCTTACTAAAGTTGCATTGCATGTATTTAGTCTTGTTCTTAAATAACTTAAAACTCCTACTTTCCAAAGCATCTCTCTATAGCTCTAGTTTTGCATTTACTCCCTCTCTAATCGCATCAACTAATACTATATCATTTTCAAATAGTGCACTAATTAAAGAACTTCTCATTGGATATGAGCAATTAATCCCTCCATAACTAGTGCAAAAAGGTTTTGGGCGCTGATCCTTGGTGCAATCCATTGCAACTAGGAATTCAATTGTCTTGACGCCAACCATTCACATGTCTTTAATAATGCCAATATTATCTCTTGGCACTCCTTTTTTTCCTAAAACGCACCATATTAACTCCCTAGGAACTCCATCACAATTTTAAGTCAATAAAGATCATACATCAATTCTTCGTCTTTTCTCAAAAACATCTCCATTAATTGCCCAAGTACGAAGATAGTCTCAATAGTTGACCTCCCTGTCATGAAACCAAACTATTTTTTTTTTTTTCTGATATTGCTAATTATTCAACGACTCTCCCCCATAATTTCATAGTGTAACTCATGGTTATCCCATGATAGTTAGTGCAATATTGTGCATCTTTTTTATTCTTTAAATTGGTACCATAGTACTTCTCCTCCACCCATTTGGCATTTTCTTAGTCTCAAAAATCTTGTCGAACAACTTAGTTAACCGACATAGTCTAGTCTCTTTAATGCACTTACAAACTTCAATTGGAAAACCATCTAAGCCTAGAGCCTTTCCTACGTTCATTTTAGCCAAAGCTTCTTTCACTTCTGTAACCCTAATCCTACAATAGTTTATCTGTTGTTTAGTCATTCTAGGAATAGCGTCTCCTTATATTCTAAAGTTCCCATGTATTATCCAATTAATAATTTGGGAAATAACTCTATCTTTCCTTAATCTTCTCTAAGTTATGAATTTCTTCTCCTCACATGATATCACCATCTCTTCCACAAACAAAACCCACTTGTCATCTAAGCTTCAAAAAGGCCCAAAATATACAAAAAAGTATAAAGATTAATAAAACCAAGGTCTCTTCTAATTTTGAATGAGCTTTGAAATGCCAAAACCTTCTTAGGTTTGTCACATAAGAACTCTTAAGAAAAGCTAATCAACCATTTTCATTCACATCAAAATGCATTTAAAAATCAGGTTTTTGTTTTCCCTAACACCAATCAAATGGGTTTTCTCTGATTCTTTAGAAGAACCAAAACTTTGGCTTTCCTGCAAATATTTTCAACCTCAAAGCTTGTAAATTGGAGAAGCCATTTGCATACATATGAGCTCATAGCATAGCCCTTCCCCCTAACTTCCATGAGGCAAAAAATGATTATTTTTTACTACCATTTCTCTACAACTCTAAGAAAACCATCATCTTAATTCTTAACCATCCTTAAAAACTTCACTAAAGATGGATTCTGCATAGACCCGTCATTTTTCTGTATATCAAAAAATCCCATGAACAAAAACTATTTCCGCTAAATGTTTCCTCTGTGTAATCCATAGAATAAAAAAAAGACTCCTATTCTTCAGTGATAATTGAACCCCATTAACAAAAAAATCAAATTTTCAAAAATCTTTCTATAGAAAGTTTGAAGAGAAGAGGATGATATATACCTCAATTTGTACGGGCGACAATACATATGACTCTTATCGTCAACGTTGGTGCTAGGACCAACGTAGGAAGCATATTCTACGAGCAATCAAGATCGAGAGGAAGCAGTAGTTCCAATCACAGTTGACCCATCATCATCTCGCGTTGCGTCCCTCTCAGAGAGGAAATTGGGCATGTGAGTAGGGTAGAAGAAATCGTTTGGAAAGATTTGGATTCTTTTTCTAAACAAATATATTGAGGATATGGGGCCACATATCAAAAAAAAAAGATATGGGGCCACATGGAGATGAGTTAAAGGCAAGATTTAAAATATCATTTTGTCTAGATATCTCGGTAAGTTGACAGAACGAGACGTATCGACCGAGACAAAACGAGATAGAACAAGACAATGGGAAAAACACAATAGGAATCGAAAAGGTTAAAACTTTTTTTAATGGTTAATTAGGTTACAAGTTAGTTTTTAGCATTTACACATGTTATAGTACATATACCATGACTTGTTTGGCCACACCAGAATCTCTACATTTGTCCTAGAAAAGGGTTTTACCAAAACCTACCAATGGCAAACCCTGAACTAGGTTAGCCTGGAAGTTGTTTGCACATTGTACTATTGTTGACAGTGAAATGTGGATCGCAACGAAAATCACGACCAAAGGACGCGAAAGATGACTGTCAAAGTCAAAGTCAAGCCGCGTAGCAGTGGACCAATCAGAGCAGAGGACTGGGATAGGAGATGCTCATATACGGTTGTATAGATGACAAGAGTACACAATTGTATTTAGTTAGAAATAGCACAACTGGTGTGGATTTCAAGAAAAATGAAGATGGTCAGTTTTGAGCAGAACTAACCCAATTCTCTAAAAAGTAACTACATATGGTTGTATAAAACATAGGGATACACAACCGTATGCCCCCAGATTTGATAGATCAGGGCCGGATTTTTTCATAAAGGGCATGCCTTGATTTCTGAGCCGACCACCCACAGATCAGAGAAACTAATTAGATACGGTTGTGTAGAAAGGGAAGCTACACAACCGTATGGAGTCAGATCTGGAAGATCTACGGTCAAAAAGAAGAAAAAGCACATGTGCCTTTTCTTCGAGATCCACGAACTGGGATGAAAAACTATTCACATACGGTTGTGTAAGACCTCCTCCTACACAACCGTATGCAATTACATTTCCAAAAATACCCATCATATCCCCAGAAAAGCACCCATGCCATTTTCTTCGAGATATGTGTAGGGGATTCAAAAAGTAATGATATACGGTTGTGTAGGACCTCCTCCTACACAACCTTATGTAGTTAGATTTTCAGGAAGACCTCTCATTTATCCAGAAAAGCACATGTGCCATTCTCCTCGAAAAGTGTGTAGAATCTACTAGAGTTAGTGCCATACGGTTGTGTAGCATTATTAACTACACAACCGTATGTGGTTAATTTTTTAAGATTGTATTTTTTTGTTATTTTAATCATTTTTCCTTATAAAGGTGAGTGCAACATGTGCAGACCCCTTCCCAGAACTCTATAAATAAAGGACTCTGGGAACAGAAAAAGGGATCTTGGTCGGTTATTTCATGATAAGGCTATACTCTGTCGAAATTTATCTAGAATTTGACTTAGTATTTTCCTTTAGTGTATGTGAGAATTACCGAAGAAATACAGAATCTCAAGTTCAAATATCTTGTACAACGTTAGTAAAAAGGTAATCCCTAATGAACTATACCGGATAGATGTTCCTCTTCTAAGGACTCTACGCCGGGTTGCTACACGACTAATGTTTGAGTGACATATTCCCCGTCTTTAGGGGAATAGACTAAAGCAAGAGAACAAGCCTTTCCTTTGTGGGTCTAGGGGATTCCATTTAGGGTAGGAAAACGGTTAAGAATCCGACATCTAAAATGTTATGGAGTTGTCCTGTCGCATAGACATTTCTGTCACATCGTTTTAATGAACCTATTAATGTTATTGAGACCTGGAGATCTTCTCCATTTTTAATGAACCTATTAATGTTATTGAGATCTGGAGATCTTTCCATTGTTTAAAATAGGACGCTAAAAGATAATCACGGACTAATCAAGGACTAATTGAATCACTCCCCTTTGAGACCGCTTGAGTAGAGGACTCCACTTAACAATGTTTGAAACCGTTGGATGTACTTTGGACATTCCCCAATCCCTCAGTGTGACAGGCTGAGGGACCCATTCAGCGTGACTATATTAAGATTATCTTCTTGGAGAATGACGAACTGGAAGCGACATTAATCAATCAACCCCTTATTACGTTTGTGGTTGTTCCAAATGACGATGTTAGTGAAAGACAGTTCAGTCAAGTTCTACTGTATGAAATGGATGACATTTGCATGGACTTGTGCTTCTTTGAAGAAAAGATGTCAATCTTCTTTGTCCCAATGATCGCCATATAAGAGAACTACCCGAGACCAACAATCGCACCATCACATAACATCTACTTGTAACACCAACGCTCTCAGTCTCATGTGTTGCCAAGTTGCGCCCGACAATATGGCGCCGTTGTCGGGGACTGTATTATTTGTTCTTTGCTTCAATCCCTCCAACCAACGGAGCGGGGTGTTTGCACTGGTTTGATAAACTAATTTTGATGGATTGATTGGATGAACAGATTTTTGTTTAATATCATGTTTGGTGTGCATGCATCATGTAATCTAGCAAACTGTTAATGCATTCCAATTTTCCCACTAAGAAGACGCATTTTCACTAATTTGACATGTCCATGTCACACATCCCATAATCTATTATACAAGAAGCATGTGAATTATAGTTGCTTGAACACTAATAACGAAACGATCAATTAAATCGGCGACGATAAGGGGATGCAAATCCACATAGGATCTAGTACCTGCGGGAGTCGTGTTTCTTTACCTTCCGAACCTGCTCAATTGTAACATTGCCCCGACATCTGAAAGGGTTAACATTGGATAGAAGGGATCAATTCTATCATTAAGCGGTTCTTTAAACCTCCATTAAAACATCCATTTTTCGTCAATTGTTTTAAAGCCAGATTTCATGTTTGTTTCGCCTTTTTCAATGAGGTAGCGTAACCCCATGTGTTAAATCTCGAAATGGTTTATATTTTTATAAAATGATGATTTTAAAACTTTGTAAATTAATCATTTTGAAAAGATTTTACCATAAAAGCTATTATGATTTAAAAGTGAATTTTTACTCTTGCTCAGAAAATATAGGCTTAAAGCCACTCCAAGAAGGAAGTTTTTTCTATATCTATACCTCAATGTTTTAAAAAAATGGCCATTTGGGTAACGTACGCATGGGGGCTGCTACTTCACGTCCTTTTTATCGCTTATGTTTTGTTTTTTAAAATGTCTCAGAGATCAGACATAATTTTCTCAAAACATGTATAAGCTACCCTATTAAAGGTTTTTCTTCTTTCGTGAATTTGTGGGCCTAAGGCACACGACTGGCCAGGACTGGATTGGATTGAGTATCGAGGAAGTACTACGGAAAGCAGTAGAAGTGCGAGAGCAAACAGTTTTGACTCGTTCTAACTCCAAACTTTTGGATTGTATTGACAGCCTTGTGCAGCAGTATCAAGAACTCATGGCTCTAGACCCATGATATTCGCTCAAAAGTGCTTATTTTAAGCAATTATCCTTCTAGCGTTATCACACTCTCCTACGTAAAATTGTATTTTTTATCAACATTTCTACGTAAGAGTTTCTCTCATTACGTAGAACACACTTTTCTGGTTAAAATGGTATATTCGCATGCATTCATACGCATTTATTTGACCCACACGCGAAGCCATTCTCATTACGCGATTTTTTTACCGCAGGAGCACTAATTGGGCAATTTTGATGGAATGCGGGCCTACAATCAACTTTCAGAACCTGGGTTCAAAGCTCAAGAGCCAATAGGCTGAGGATGAGAAGATATAGGCGAAAGACAGGAAGAGCCAAAGAATCAGAAAAGCCTGAGAAAAAATCAAGAGAGAAGGAAAGACAAGCCCTCAAAGAAGAGACCAATGAGATTAAAGCTTGACCAACGAGCACAAGTCAAAGAATTGCTCAGTTGGTAAAGCATGCAGAAGACCAAGTCAAATACCAGGGTTCAAAACCCTCTGCTAGCATTTTTCTCTTTTGTAATATTTCTCTCTCTAGATCCCCATTCTCTCTCTACTCACAAATCCAAATCATCCGATCCTCTCTCCCTTCTCAGTCACTCAATCCTACAGCCTACCTTAGCCGATCTCCACCGTCCGATCGCCATCACATCGTCCGATCCTAAAATCAAATGATCTTCAGGTAAGATGATCCGATCCGATGGCCAGGAAAATCACCATTCCTTTGGCCCATTATTTTACTGGTCTACGATCTAGCCAGTGGCCAACGCACTCTGGGCCCACAATTTTAGGCATCATCCTTCGACATCCCGGCCAATCCATCCGATGGCCTATGGCCCTCAAATTCATGGCCTATGCGTGGACCACTTGGAAGATAATTCCTACAAAAGGGGGAGATCGACGGTGATGATTGCATCAAGAGAACCAACTCATGTTTTAAAGAAAGAAATCTTATTTTAAACATGTTTTCTTTAAAAAGAATTTGAAAAGAAGAGTTTTTTTTTTTTTTTTTTTTTTTTTTTAAAAAAAGGTTTTTCTTTTTCTTTGTTTTTAGAAATGTTTTTAAGAAGAAAGGTTTTCTTTTTTTTAGATAAATTTGGTCGAAAAGGTGAGTGGCTTGAATGAGGGCTGGACCAAACCCTAACGGTCCACATGATGAGTGCCCCACGTTTTTGGCAAGAAAACTCCAGCACCTCTCTCTCCTACTTTTCCATCTTCTCTACACGGTTTCTTGCAAGGGAAACCCTAGCCATCTAACATCTCAACGCTCCAACACCAGCCATCATCATCAACGTCCCTCTCCATTGCTGGTTTGGACGGCACGGCTGTTCCACTTCACCGCGTTCATCACCAATGCTCCTCACCTTTTAATCGCATGTTCTCCTTCCCCCAAACGGTCCAACAAACAAAAAAAAAGGGGAAAGATATAAGAAAGAGGAAGAAGAATAGAAGAGAAGAGGAGGAGGGTCTAAACTCACCTCAGCATCTCCTCCACCGCATCCACCAAGACCTGCAACACGGAGTTGTAGGTCTAGCCTTGCCGCCCACCAGTCCGCCTCCAGCACTAGCAGCACCACCCCCACACCCCGTCTCTCTGAAGTGCTAGAGTTGCAACCTACAACTCCAGTCCGTTTTGCCCCCCCAAAAGAAAAAAGAAAAAAAAAAAAAAGAAGGTGAAGGAAAGAGAGAAGAGAAGAAAGGAGGAGAGGATCGTTCTCACCTCACCGCCTGCCACAGCAACACCCAACGCTCCTCCATTATCGCCTTCTTCACTTGCATCCCAACGTCCACTCATCCATCTCTCCAACGCCCCAGCACTGCCATTGCCTTCCATACAGCCTACCGCACAGCCCACCCCTCTTCTTAATCATTCTCCAGTCAAAAGAAAAAAGTAAAAAAAAGATAGAAGAATAGAAGAAGAAGAAGGAGAAGGTACCTACCTTTCCGCAGCCATCCACGCTCCATCTTTTCAAGCAACTTGCTGGATCTGACAGCAAGTTCCCTCCATTGGCTGGTACATCTGCAAATCGTGGAAACATAACCCATGCTCCATCTTACTTCTCCATTGGGTAAATAGCAAGGGTAACTTTCTCTCTCTTGGTGTCTTTAGCACTTTCTCTTTCTAGATCTTCCCCTTTCTCTCTCTAGGCTAAATTTGAGTTATTTAAAATTTTCAGTATTAGTTTGATATTTCGTTTAAAGCATTATAAGGCTTATTTGGACTACATAAATTTTATTTTAGTCACCTTGATGGATTTTCTTTAATATTCTTCATGCAAATTCTTTGTATTAGTTTATTTCATAATTTCTAGGATATCAATAGTTTTAAAAGAGGTAAAATAAAATCAATGATATTTTAATCCATCCCATCTTTGTCATCTCTCCACCAATTTCAAGCCAAAAAGAAAAAAAAATCCGTTATTTCATGCTCTTAACGTGCTAATCCAACTAATCCCGAGTGCGGATTCGACTCCCATTTTCCACTGTGCAAGAATCGTTTAAATTTTGCAGGGAAAGTCTCAGATAATTACAAATGTGTTGATTCTAGGGTTTCTGTAACCAACGACGTGGAAAAAATTAGCTTCAACCCACCTGAGCACTAGCACACAGAGATGGAACAACTTCGACAAGAGGTGGGGCGGCTTTCTGCCCGAATGGAAAAGACTATAGGGAAAGGGCCTATGGAGGGGCCCTTCGTCAAAGAACTAGATTCTCATCGGGCCGTCAGAGAAGAGAATATGGCCCTCAGGGATCAATTGAGGGACCTACGGACGTAGTTCCGAGAAATGAGGGATGGGCAAGTTCCCCGGCACCAGAGGGCCCAAACTTCAACGGCAGCACCAGCCAGAGACCCTCGGTCGCTGACAACTGTCAATCGCCAGAGCGGACAAGGGAGTGACATTACAATGGATCCTACCCAACTCCATGAATATGTTGACCATATTCTACATGAAAGAGACCTGACTCTGGGGCCCTCCAGCCCTAAGGGTGTCTTTACCCCTAACATCTCTCAGCAGCCATACCCAATTGGCTTCGTTGTCCCTACCTTCACCCCGTATGATGGGACCACTGATCCCGCCTAGCACTTGGTGCGGTATGAGTTTTAGTGTGGGGAACATTCTATGAACTTGCAGCTAATGGCCAAGATATTCGCGGTCTCCCTTAAAGGGATGGCATTTTCATGGTTTGTAAGCCTCACCCCTCACAGTGTCTCCAGCTGGGAACAGTTTGAGAGAGCCTTCCATCAGAAGTTTCAGGCCCGCAAGAAGGTCTTTACTTTGGAGAACCTCCGGAACTACCGGCAGAACCCCGTCAGTCTTTGACAACCTACCTCGATAATTTCAAGAGGGAGGCAGGAAAGATAGCCGAAGCTATCAGTGATAGCTCTATCATGGATGCCTTTGTTCGAGGCGCCGACTTTATCTTTCAGAATGACTTGATCCTCTGTGGTGCCCCTTCCTTGTCTGCAATCTGTAGCAGTGTTGGCTTCATTGATCATGATCACAATGTGAGGAACCCAGCCCGCTTTGTGCATGTGGCATAAAGAGTCGAGCAGAAGCGACCGAAAGCGAACCAATTTGCAGGCCGGTAGCCAGGCCGTCCCTTCTGACCGGAGTTGAACTTCGACTACCCGAAGACAGAGGAGATCTTCAACCAGCACATGGCGGCCAATCAGCTCATCCTCCCCCTTCAAATTATACAGCCCGACCAGTCAACCAAGGGCCAGATGCCAAGTGGTGTGCCTTCTGTCGCAGCGTCACTCATAACACCAGGAGTTGTTTCAAGCTACAGGACATCATTTACCAGAAGATTTCCACGGGTGCGTTGCACGCCTAGCCTAGGAAGGCACCAGCACAGGGAGCAGGCAACCGACCCCCAGAGGCTGGGGCCAATGCCCGCACGGCCAGTCACTCGTATCAATGCCCGGACGGCTACTGGTTGGAGGAGGAGCGGGACCTTGCCTCTCTTATAGAGGAGCAAGGCTCTCAGAGATATTTTGCGGGAGTTGTCTCGCATGAGAACATTGCTGAAGAGCAGTTATTTGAAACCTTGGTGGTATAAACTCATGGAGTTAGGAGAGCTTTGGATGGCCCCACGAGTCGGGATTCCGCCACCCTCACCGATTTACCTGCAGAGGGGACTGAATAGAGTGGGGCACCTACGACACGGACCGAAGTTGCACCGGACCCACTATGGGTCGAAAGAGAAAAGAAGCATCTAGAACAGATCAGCAGGCTCTGAGTGCAAGCCGCAGAGCTCACTCATGAGAAGTCGAAGACTCGAGCCCTGTAGGACGTGCTGGCACATCTGAAGAAAATCCCGGCTATGATGTCCGTTTTCGAGGTATTGAAATTTTCCCCTAGAACGAAGCTGGCTCTTGAGGTGGCTATTGCCGAGGCGGCTCTAGAAAGGGGAGAACATGAAGTTTTCTTTGCTTGTACCTCACAGCGTGAGCCTAGGAAGAGTCAGACGGGCAATTCCCTATTTTCTATGGAACCAGCTGGGACCTCCGTTTCAAAGCGGGGGGGAGGAGCCGTTCGTCGATGTTTTGACACTAGAGGGGAGGAGTGACCAGGGACTGGCGGGAACATCCTAGAGCCCTGAAAGTAGGGTTATTCCGCGCCGTTGGTTACGGAAACCCTAAAATCAACACTTTTGTAATTTATCCGATTTTTTTAACCCTACAAAATGTAAACTTTTGTATAGGGATTCGTGTCGGATGTCGATCCGCACTCGGGGTTAGTTCATGCAAATAAGGACATGAAATGATGGATTTTTTTTTTTAGAAAAGCACGGAGAGATGAGAGTGGTGATTGAAATGGATTTTAAAACATATTTTTGATAGAGATATCATTATCAACAAATAAAAACAAGACAGATGAGAAACAAATCAAACTCTGAATATCAAGTAAACTTCTCCATTAATGCAAAAACAACCATCCAATACATTGAATCAACATTGAATTAATATCAAACTAAAAAGCAAATAAACACTACTAAACTAGAAAGAGAAATAAGAGAGAGAAAGTGCTAGATAGATGATATTCGCTCAAAACTGCTTATTTTAAGCAATTATCCTTCTAGCATTGTCACACTCTTCTACGTAAAACTGCATTTTTTATCAACATTTCTACGTCAGAGTTTCTCTCATTCCGTAGAAACACTTTTCTGGTTAAAATGGTATATTCGCATGCATTCATACGCATTTATTTGATCCACATGCGAAGTCATTCTCATTACGCGATTTTTCTATCGCAGGAGCACTAATTAGGCAATTTTGATGGCATGCAAGCCCACAATCAACTTCCAGAATCTAGGATCAAAGCTCAAGAGCCAACAAGCTAAGGATGAGAAGATATAGGCCAAAAACGGAAAGAACCGGAGAGTCGACAGAATCAATGGACGACCAAGAGAGAAGGAGAGACATGCCCTTAAAGAAGAGACTAAGAAGATTAAAGCTTATAAACTAACACAAGGCGAGTGCTTGCTCAAGTACTCGCCTTGTGTTAGTTTATAAGCTTTAATCTCCTTAATCTCTTCTTTAAGAGCTTGTCTCTCCTTCTCTCTTGGTCGTCCCTTGATTCTGTCGACTCTCCGGTTCTTCCCATTTTTGGCCTATATCTTCTCATCCTCAGCTTGTTGGCTCTTGAGCTTTGATCCTAGATTCTGTGGGCCCGCATGCCATCAAAATTGCCCAATTAGTGCTCCTGCGATAGAAAAATCGCGTAATGAGAATGACTTCGCATGTGGATAAAATAAATGCGTATGAATGCATGCGAATATACTATTTTAACCAGAAAAGTGTGTTCTACGGAATGAGAGAAAATCTTATGTAGAAATGTTGATAAAAAATACAGTTTTACGTAGAAGAGTGTGACAATGCTAGAAGGATAATTGCTTAAAATAAGCACTTTTGAGCGAATATCACAACCCCCAACCAGCATATTGCCAATCCTTGGCAATTAGTGCGAAGTACATGAGCTCGGAAGGGCCTCGTATATGCTGAAAACTTGTTCTCATTACTCAGAAAAACTCCATTTTGTCAGTTCATTTCAAGGGTGCAAGTGATCATTCGGGAATTAGAACTTAGTCAGTAAAATGTTGCACATCTACTAGTGGACATTTGAACCAAAGATTACTCAGACTCAGCGTGTGTGTGCGCTCAACATCATCCCTATCTGGCAGTCAGATTCTCTAATCACCTACAAGATTATATGCCTCGACCTCAATTCTCACTTGTATACCACTCAAGTGAATCACACAGAAACGGTTTTATTCTTTTCTCTCAAGTTATATGTGAGGAGATAGATGTCTGAAATTGGCAATATCTCACATATATCATTTAGAACTAAAGACACAGAAGATTCAAAAGATCTCATGATTGAAATGTCATATTACTCAGGAGTGTCGGATCAAACTGTATAGTTTCTCTCTTCTCCATTCTCCACATTCTGTGATGGTGCTAACCTAGAATCAAATAGGGCTTGCCCTGGGTGTATAGAGGCTTAGGAAAAGGTTAGAAAGGTGAGGGTCTTCAGGGATTCGACAGTTCTGAGAGGGTATCTCACTGTTCTTTGCAGCATTTCCCGAGGGTGGTGACACCAATTCATTGATTTCTCTTTCTTCTACCTTTTTCACTTGTTCATCTTCTTGACTTTTGTTCTACTAACTTTCTTTTTTGATTTCTCTTTTATTTCCTTCTTTCTTTCTTTTTCATATTTCCTTTTTGCTTGATCCACTTGTCTTTCTTTTCTTTTCTTGCTTTCTCTTCATGGTGCGATCATACCGGAAATTCTTTTATCCCTCTCAGAAGTAGGTGTTTGAGTTGTATTTATTTTGGGGATTGGGTTTGGTTGATAGGTTATCAAGAAAAGGTTTGCATCATAAGGCTCAAGAGGGTTTCTAATGATGTAGATGTTAGGTAAGCCAAACATGTCTGATTGGGGTAGAAAGATGGCCTATATCATTTTCTAGGTTTTTACACTTTCATCTGTGATGTCTTGAATGGATAGCGAGAAAGTTCTTTTTGTAATGATCCGTCTTTGATGTCACTCCAAGTTCTATGACCAAAGCAAGGATTAATGAGATCTTACAAGGGAATAGTTGGGGACTGAAAAAAAAGGTGAGTCATCTTGTGACTCAGAGTTATTTATATCCCTCAGAAGTGAAGAGAGGCTCAAACGCTCACTAGGTTAGGTCTCCACAGTTGTTCTTCTTGGATCTCTAGATCGTCCAAACTACAGATAGTTCTGCTGTTGATTTGTGAAAATTTTTTGCTGAATCTGAGTTTTCCAAGAGTTTAACTCCACTGTAGTATTCTTCCACACCGAACTAAGAGCTAATAAGTAAACATCTTTTTCAATAAAATAGACTTTGCGAAGAGTTTTTGACTCATCATTGTAACGGTTTTTGAAAACACTGCTAAAATCAACAAAAGACACCTTGAAAATAGTCCGAAAGTCACCACAAAATGCATTTTTCTCTTTTTTTTTGTTTTATTTTTTGAAAGTCACAGGAGTTTTTGGTAAAGTACCCACCCCAACCAAAATATGGCACCGTCCTCAGTGCTCATGACCGGAACACATAGTGAAAATGATAAGTTCATGATGCGAGTGTGAAGGAAGGGTGTTACCAAGTCTGCCGGATATCAACAGTGGAAAGTACCAGAGTAGTACGAGAATGATGATACCTGCATGGGCAGAAAATTATAGTAGTGATAAAGACAATGCATTCGACTCGTGAGACTATAGCAATACCAGAATTGCCTTTCCGAAAGCGCTAAGTTTTACGTCTTCACCCAGACACAACGGGGTGACAGGCACCCCCAACCAAGTTGGAGCACAGGAGACTGAGTGGATCATCAATCAACATAGACATGATCGATGAGATCGATCTCAAAAGTCTGAATGAACAATACGTCCAGTTCATGGAATTATTTTAGACGCTGCCCATTGACCTGAAAAGAGGAGTGATCCTTGGGATCCTCAATAGTGATTGCCCCAAAGGGTGTGACTGCTGTGACCGTATAAGGACTGGTCCACCTAGATTTCAGTTTCTCAGGGAAGAGATGAAGCCGGGAATTATAACGAAGAACCTTCTGTCCTGGATGGAACTCTTTCCTGAGGATGCTCTTGTCATGTATCCACTTCATTTTTGCTTTGTAATTCTTGGACGAGTTGTAGGCATCATTTCTGAGTTCTTCTAACTCATTCATTTGAAGTTTCCGCTCCTCCCCTGCAGAGTCTAGGTCGAAGTTGAGCTACTTAATGGCCCACAGGGCATGATGTTCAATCTCTACCGGTAGATGACAGGTTTTCCCAAAGACGAGACGATAGGGAGACATATTAAGTGGTGTCTTGTAGGCGGTTCTGTATGCCCATAGAGCATCAGTGAGACGAGTAGACCAGTCTTTCCGTGTGGTATTGACTGTCTTCTCCAAGATCTACTTAATCTGACGATTTGAAACCTCTACTTGACCACTAGTCTGCGGATGATAAGCTAGGGCAACCTTGTGGGTTACCCCATACTTTTTCATTAATTTTTCGAATATCCTATTGCAGAAATGGGTGCCCCCATCACTAATGATGGCCTTAGGGGCACCGAAGCGGGCGAAGATGAACTCCTTTAGGAATTGGACCACTACTTTGTGGTCATTGGTCTTGGTGGGAATGGCTTCTATCCATTTGGATACATAGTCTACCGAAGGAGAATGTACTCAAAACCATAGGAAACCGGAAAGGGGCTCATGAAGTCGATGCCCCAGATGTCAAATATTTCATCGACCTGGATGGGAGTGAGAGGCATCATGTTCCTCTGGGAGATGCGGCCTAGATGCTGGCAATTATGACAAGTTTTGCTGAAGATGTGGGCATCTTTAAATAGCGTGGGCCAGTAGAATCCGCATTGCAACACTTTTTCTACAGTCTTCTTAGTGCTAAAATGACCACCACAAGGTTGGTCATGACACGAGAACAAGATATTGAGTTGATCCGATTCAGGGACACAGAGACGAATGATCTGGTCAGGACAGTATTTATACAAATAAGGGTCGTCCCAAGACTAGTACTTAACTCTTGCTAGGAATTGGCTTCTGTCCTATTTTGACCAGTGTGAATGCATTTCTTCGGTAACAAGGTAGTGGACAATGTTAGCATACCAAGGATTAACAGAGATAGCGAACAGTTGTTCGTCTGAAAAGGTCTCATGGATGGGCTGGTTGTCGAAGGATGACTCTAAAGTCAGTCTAGACAGGTGATCAGCCACTACATTCTCGGTTCCTTTCTTGTCCTTAATCTCGAGGTCGAATTCCTACAGTAATAAAATCCATCGGATTAATCGAGGCTTGGTTTCCTTTTTCGACATGAGATAATGAAGGGCTGCATGATCAGTGTACATTACCACCTTAGTGGCTAAGAGGTACGGACATAATTTATCAAGGGCGAAGACTACCGTCAAGAGTTCTTTCTCAGTGGTGGAGTAATTCATTTGGGCAGAGTTAAGAGTTTTGCTAGCATAATAGATCACGTGTGACCTTTTGTCAACTCTCTGCCCTAGAACAGCTCCTAAAGCGTAGTCGAAAGCATCGCACATTACCTCGAAAGGTAAAGTCCAATCCGGGGGACGGATAATGGGTGCAGTAGTGAGCTCAGATTTGAGACGCTCAAATGCCTTGACACAGTCAGCATTAAAGTCGAAAGGACTATCTTTAGCCAGAAGATGGGACAGAGGTCGAGCGATTTGAGAGAAGTCCTTTACGAATTGTCTATAGAATCCTCCGTGTCCCAAAATGGATCGGATGTCACGCACGGACTTAGGAGTGGGGAAGGTCGAGATGATATCGATTTTTGCTATGTCGACCTCAATGCCTTGATTTGAAATGACATGTCCCAGAACAATGCCTTCTTCACCATGAAGTGGCATTTCTCCCAATTGAGGACAAGTCGCTTGTCCTGACAACGTTGAAGTACGAGGTCGAGGTGGTTGAGACAGTCATCAAAGGATGACCCAAAAACTGAGAAGTCGTCCATAAAGACTTCGAGGAATCTTTCCACCATGTCAAAGAATATGCTCATCATACACCATTGAAAAGTCGTGGGTGCATTGCAGAGGCCAAAGGACATACGCTTGTAGGCAAAAGTGCCAAAGGGACAGGTGAAAGTTGTCTTCTCATGATCCTCAGGGGCTATGGGTATTTGATTATACCCTGAGTAACCATCAAGGAAGCAGTAGTAAGAGTGACCTGCTAGTCTCTCCAACATCTGGTCTATGAAGGGTAAAGGAAAATGGTCCTTCCTAGTGTTGGTGTTGAGTCGTCTGTAATCGATGCAAACTCTTTACCCTTTCTTCAGGCACTGGGTGACCATTTCCTTGTTCTCATTTTCCACAACTATGAATCCGACCTTTTTAGGGACGACATGAATAGGACTCACCCATTTGCTATCGGAGATGGGGTAAATGATACCCGCATCTAACAGTTTAAGGACCTCGTCCCGGACTACATCCTTCAAGACGGGGTTCAACCTCCTTTGGTGTTCTCGAGAGGTTTTGGATTCATCCTCGAGATAGATGTGATGTTGGCATACCAAGGGGTCTATGCCTCGAATATCGTCTATGGTCCACCCTATCGCAGATTTGTGCTCCTTGAGCAGCTCGAGAAATTTCTTATGTTCACTCTCAGACAAAGCGGAAGCAATAATAACAGGGTAGGTTTCCTTAGGACCAAGATAGGCATAGGAAAGATCTGTTGGAAGTGGCTTGAGCTCCAATGTTGGAGCAGATGGAGTTGAAGTAGGTGTCACAGAAGACATAGATTCAAGAGGTTTGACTTCAATAGGTAAAGGAAGGATGGATGTACAAACATGGAAGTTTTCTACGGTTGAAACGCTATTACCTCTGCTATCATCGATGGATGTATCACCTAGTGACTGCGCACTTACAGTTGTGGATGAAGGATCCATGAGGCTAAGCAATAAACATATTTTCCTTAAGAATCATGAATCCAATAATTAAGAAACTACATTTGTATGACAAAATACTTTGCTAAAACAAAAAATAAAAGAAAACACAATGCATAACAACTAACAGACAAACATAAAGATACAAGAAAATCTAACAATATTAGCTACCTAATGTTTCTTTGATCGCTTTCGTTTCTTGGTCTTCTCAACGATCACACTTATGTCATCGAGGTCATTGAATATCAACTCATCATCAATAATAGGTTCACGATTGTTAGGTCCTACATCAGCATCAGTTACAACTGGTTGTTCTGATATAAGGCATATTTCATCTTCAACATAAACCTTTGATGGTACCTCCAAGACTACGTGCCATTCAGGATCTTTTGGATCCTTGGAGTAAAAAACCTGTATGGCTTGCTCCGCAAGAATGAATGGCTCATCAACCAATTGGTTTGAACTGAGTAAATTAAACAAATTTACTAATCTTAACCCAGCTTCCACATCCACTCTAACACCGTGGTGTGTCACCTTAACCCAATCACATTTAAACAAGACAGGCTTTCTACCTTCTCGGTACTTCAATTGGATGATGTCCCTGAGTACTCCGTAGTATGTCGTCGATTCATCCACGGGAGACTTATCCTTAGCACTAGATCGAAAGGTCGTCATGCAGTTTGTGCTAACCCCACTATTTTGATACCTTTTAGTTGCCTCGTGCTCCTTGGTGACAAAGAGAAAACCATTCACACAAAACTTCTTGTAACGCATAGCAAAAGATGTTGGTCCTCTTACTATATCTACGAAATCGACACCAGTTGAGTTGATGAACTCTGACTGTACATACAAAAATATTAATGATAAGCTATGTAATTATAATATATCCGCACAGATTAACAAAATTATTTGTAATGAATGACATATTTCATGGTACCTGTTGTTTCAACCAAGGTATGAACTCTTCACTACTAGGTACCTTGTAGTACCCTGACTTCTTTCCTGCAGCTACCTTACGACGTTGTAAGAAGTCAACGTGCTTCCATGAAAAAAGTGATAATCGTATTTGTTAGTCTAAATTGGATTGATTTTAAAAAATATACATATACGAGTACTTTACTATATATACCTTCGCCACATATCATAACTGGGATGACTGTTCAATACCCATCTGCGAGCTTATTCATATTCAATACCTTCTATAACAAAAGCTTGACCTGGGCCAACTGGTCCACACTCATCACCATTTTCATTGTTATCAATATCATTGAGCAACATAGGTTGAAGCGGAGTAGATCCATCCAACGTCTTCTCTAGATTTTGCAAAATGCTAGTTTTACCTCTACCTTTATAATTTGTGCAATAAAGTATTGTCTCCTCCTGAATGTACCTTTCTGCTATACAACCTTCAGGTCGCGCTTTGTTGCTAACGTATCCTTTAAACGTCTTCATCAACCTTTTAAAAATGATGACAGATAAGGATGGCATTGCAAATAAAATAGATATATTAACTTAATCAGTTTATATCTGTATCATACCTTTCAAATGAATACATCCACCGATAGTAAACAGGACCACATACACGAGCTTCATAAGCTAAGTGGATTGGTAGATGCATCATCACAACGAATACTGAGGGAGGGCAAATCTTCTCAAGTTCACATAACGTTCTTGCGATGCCCCTCTCTAATGTTGTAAGTATTTCAAGATCTACGATTCTTGAACATAGTGCGTTGAAGAATGTACAGAAGCTTCTAATTATAGAACGAATTTCCTTCCTATCCCTAAATGCATGCTGAATCAACATAGGAAGAAGATGCTGCATCAAGATGTGGTAATCATGAGATTTCATGCCCTTTAAGTCCATGATATCTTCTGTAACGATATTCTTCCAATTAGAACTATAACCGAAGGGAACAGACAAATCACGCAAAGTCTGAAGACATAATTTTTTCTCTTCTTTTCATAACCAAAAACGGCTAGGTTTCTGAATTTCCTTATCATTTTGTTTTCTTAGCCACAACCGCTCCTTAATTTTTAGATGCTTCAAGTCTCTGCGTGCATTAGCATCATCCTTTGTTTTTTCCTTTGTATTTAACATCAATGCGATTAGGTTTTCACACACATTTTTTTCAGTATGCATAACATCCAAATTGTGGCGTACAGGGATATGCTTCCAATACTCAAGATCAAATAGTATCGATCGCTTAAAGAAGCATGCCGAATCATCATCATTCTCATCTTCTTCACCTCCTTCTGCACCCCTTAGTTTCTTCTTTTTAGACTTCCCCCATTGCATATTCAGCTTAGCACTCATGTTTTCAACCTCAGTCCCGCTCAAACGTATCGGTTGTGGTCGAAGCTCCTCTTTCTTATTGAATGTACTGGCACTTGTGTCTTTTCTGTTAATCTCATCGTTTAATGGCAACCACCGTCTATGACCCATATAGACATGTTTCTTTCCATGAGGAAGTCTCAAAGAATCAGTTTTAGGACCACAGCAAGCACAAGCAAATTTTCCCTTTGTTCTACAACCAGAGACATTTCCATATGCTGGATAGTCATGAATAAACCACAACACAATAGCACTCATATTGAATGTGTTGCCATTGTATGCGTCCTTTGTTATGACCCCTTTCTGCCACAAGTCTTGCAATTCGGCAACTAATGGTTGTAAATAGACATCAATGTCCTTCCCTGGCTGGCGTGGGCCTTCAATGAGTAGCGTGAGCATTGTAAATTGGGGCTTCATACATAAAGATGGTGGAAGGTTGTACACCACACACATAACAGGCCAACAACTGCGTGATGTACGGGCCAAAGGGGCAAAATCCATCTGTGCCTATTCCTAATCGAACGTTCCGATGTTCGGCTGAGAAATTTTTGTACGTATCATCAATATGCTTCCTTGTGCTAGAGTCAACCGGATGTCCCATCTTTTCAGGCGGCATTTTCCCGGTTGAATGCCAAGTCATCTCTTTCGCCACCCATGCCACACTACACAAAAAAAGATGGTGTATGCAAGTACACAGATATTGTTCTATAGTATATGCATCAATTTAAGAAATCTATAAATATAAAAGATAACATTGGGAGCACATGTACCTATACAACCTTTGTAACCTTGTTGTTATTGGAAAATACCTTAATACCTTAGCAGGGACTTGAGTTCGTCTCTTCTTTGGACCTGATTCTATCTTATACCTGGAAGCACCACAGATTGGACAATTGGTCTTGGATTCATGCTCTCTCCAATACAAGATGCAATCATTTGGACATGCATGGATCTTTTCATATTCAAGACTCAGATCTGTTACAATCTTTTTTACATAGTAGGTGCTAGCTGGTATCTTATTACCTGAGGGTAATACTTGTTGGAGTAGTTGAAGAAGTTCTGTAAAACTCTTTTCACTCCATCCGTGGTTCACCTTTAAATTGTATAGTTTTACAACGAAAGTGAGGACAGTGAAATATTCGCATCCAGGGTACAACGCAGTCATGGCCTCTCGTACATTTGTTCCAAACTCAGTGGTTCGATCCTCTTCAATAACTTCTTCACCTTTGTGCGCTACGTTTGTCTCATCTTGAACATCAGCATCTAAGTTATTACCAAAGTCCTGAACTGCCGAGCTGATGAAAACTTCGTCTAAGTTATCCATCAATACCTCGTTGTGGTGTTGTTGGAAGCTTGGTACATGTTCAGTACCCTCAAGTGTTGCACACTCACCATGCAAATACCAAAACACATATGTTGGGTTGAATCCATATTTGAGGAGATCACACTTGACATCTTCATAAGAAACTGAAATCCGATGGTTTCCGCACACATTGCATGGACACGAAATGAATTCCTGACCATGAAGGTGCTCTCGTGCAAAGTTCAGAAAGGTTTCAATACCATTCACAAAGAGTGGGTCCGAAAAACGAAGTTTAATCCAATCTCTATCCATTGGATACTACTTCTTTATGACGTCAACCTAAACATGTACGAACACATAAATTATACATATTGAACTACCAAACTACCATTAAAATTATATAATATATAAATCAATAAAAACAAAAAAGAAAATAGCATACCAAACTAAGAAACAAATATTGTCCCCCTTACTAGTGGATACTCCATTTACAATATAAAGTAAATTTTTTAATATATGAGTTATAAGATATTTTATAATTAGTAAAATGTAGTTGTAAATTTTTTAAAATATATGAGTTATAAAAACATTTTATCTGTATATGCTCTCTTTTTTCTTGGCAATCCTTTTTTTTTTAGTTTCCATGTTGTATTAAATATGAATGATAAAAATAAAAATATATACTGATACTATATATGTGAAAAAGGAAGTCAAATAAATTGAGATAATGAGTTCAAGTGTGCAAAACACATCACATAATAATATGCTTCTAGCGTAAAGAATTTACAAGGATTCTGGTTATCAATATAAATGAAATGCTAAAATATTTTTGAAAAAAACAAAAGCCACAAAGTAACATAGCAAAATGGCGTATAAAGGGGCTTATATGTGCTAAGCTATATATGGGATGGTTAGGAATGATTTAATAAAGAGGCAATCAATGGCAGTGAAAAATCATGGATGTCTATGTACTACATCACTCTTAGCTTCTATAATAATCTATTTGTTTTTTCTTTTTCTTTCAGGTTTTTGTAGCTGCAATTGCAAGTAGAAAGCAAGTTTGTCCATCTAATCCAGATTTGTTTCATGGAAGTCAAAACCATGCAAACCTCATTGTTATGTCCTCCAACACTAGCAGCCTCCTCCATACTGAAAAGTTTAGGTGGGTCCATATATTGAAGAGCATCACTATTCACTAGACTGTGACAGTGGGGTTTATTTCTTAAAATATAACTTCAAAGATCAGTCACCAAACTTAAACAAATCATGAGTTTCTTCTCAATTTTTTGAAAGAAGTATACCTCATTGACATTCTAATAAGTTTCAAGAGACGTAAGATGGTGGATTCCTTCAACAAATGTATTAAGATTCTTAATCAATTAGATAAGTGGCCAACCCACTGAGTTAGATGAGAAATTTTAAATGAAATCCTTCACATTTTCAATTGTTACTTCTTCACAGTTTTGGATGTTCAGTCTCCAGAATATGAAAGACTCTACCATTCAAAAAAAATATGACAGACTCTCTTGTTAATGTTTTAATGGAATCAACCCACTGGCCTATATAAAATGGACAGTTAAATCCGATGTCTCTGTAATACCATCTACAAGATTCAATGCATTCTCCATATTTTCTCATTTTCTTCAGTAGTATCATTATATGATCATGGGGGAGAAGGACCTCATCATGTGTTGAATGGAAAAGAATTATCTTTGCTTTACTTTATTAAAAAGAATGGTATGTATAAAGTCTAAACAATAAATCAAATTTACCTATTGTGATGTGATATATGTATATGGAAAATTACGAGGACTCTTATCAATAAGTACAAAGGAATGGTAAAAAGGAAAAAATAAAAAGGATTTGCTTCTCACTCCTTTCTGAGTCATTTACCTTTCCCAAAGAAACATGTCTCATACATGTTTTGTTGGAGCTAGGCCCTACCCTGCAAAACCCCCTCAGCATTGCTATCCCATAACACCACTGACTAGGAGAGGGTATATGTCATTATGATGTTCATCCATATGTTTGCTAACTATCAAGGGTCCCTTAAGTGGCACATTTGTTCTAAAATCCTTGAGTGGCTGGCCTACCCATATTCAGATAGGGTCTCTTTCTCTTAGATTTATGGGAGCCCATGATACTATTACCAGCAATTCAGTCAATAAATCCACTAATTGGCATAGTAGCAAGATATATGGCTGCCATAACATGAAGAGCATCCATTTCTGTTATGTTTTCCTGCTCTCTTATGTTTTGTTCTAAAAATACACCACAGCCAGGGCTAGACAGAATTTCAAGGTACTACATTATAATGTACTACGGGCGTGTTTGATTGCACGGAAAATTTTCCCGAGAAAATACATCTGGGATATGCCTTAAATGTCTGATTGATTGCAACTGAGAACACATATTTCAATCACGTGAGAAAATAAAGCTTATTTTTAGGTGGAAATGAATTCTCACCTATCTGAATGGGAAATGGATTCCGGGCTTACTAGGAAAATTATACAGATTTAAAATGGTTATCTAACAAGGGACAGTAGTGTTTTCCCAAGGAAAATAGCAATATTCCCACTTGGCAAAACTTTGACCTCAATTTGAACCATTTAAACAATTGTCTTCAAGTTTCTTGCCAAGAGTTAGCCGGACATTGTTGAAAACCCAACATACAAATGCCAGCTACAACACTTTCTAGTTCCCTATAGAACACACGGTTTGTTCAAGAAATATTGCCTATAAGGATAATTGAATCATGCTGTTATTATTACTTGGGGAGGGGGGTTGCAGCGAGCTCAAAAAAAAGAAAGAAGGAAAGAATCAACCCACTAATTAAATTGTTTTCATCCATAAACAATTTAACAACACCAAGCTGTACATTGAGATGTAACAAGAAAATTCCCACCCACCCATCCATATGGAATAGAGTAAGGTTTTTAATTTAATAATCTAAAAGACATACCGTGAAGATCTTCAATTGCAGAGAAGAACGGCAACTGCGGAGAAGATCGGCAACGCTCGTGCAGCGTTAGGGTTTCTGAACCTGCAAAGAAGATCGGCGGAATCGTTCGTGCAGCGTTAGGGTTATGAGGGGAGGAGAAGATGAAGAAACAAGGCAAAGAAGAGGGGTTAGGGTTCATGGGAGAGGAGAGAAGAAGAGAGGAACCGAAAGAGAGAGGGGTTCGCACGACTCTTCGTCGTCGTCTATTATCGCGGGAGAAAGTGGCTCGGATTTACATCCGTCACAAAGAATAGGGAAGAGTAAGAAGTTACCCTTGATTAAAAGGGTCGTGATGTAACAAGATATACATGAGATTTTTTCAATTGAGTCAGCTCATTTTTGCTACTCGACGCTGCCATATGGGCCCACTGACCACATGGATGTTCAGCCCATCCCTTAGTAGACATTCATATAAAAAATCAGGTTGTTTGATGATTTGTAACCATTGATTTTAGAACTCAAAAATATGGTTGAATCCAACGGCCATAAACACATCTTAAAAAGTACTAAAATCTAATGGTTAAGGATTACCAATCAGGGTGATTTTTGATGTTTATATCCACCAAGGGGTGGGATAAACATCCGTTCGGTTAGTGGGACAAAATCGTGCTTTCACATTAGAAAAAATCTCAAGTATACCGCTTATTACCTATTTTCTAGTAAAAATATATTCGCGACTGACGTTCGATGCTTTGTGACTGATTTCCTGTGTCGCAACACTATGAAGGATTAAATCGGTCACAAAAAGTTTAAGCAGTCAGTCGGGGAAAGTCCTTTTTTTGGTAGTGATTTGTTGGTGTGTTGGCTAAAGGTGTTACAAAAGGAATCCTAGAGCATCTTTTATCCAAGCTGGGCATGATAGATATTTTCACACCAGCTTAAGGGGGATTGTTGTTTAGGGACTCACTTGTAATAAGTTTTATTCTACAAGGAGTCTTTGTAATTAGTTAATAGTACACTTAATATATATATATATTAGGTGAATCATGTATGCTACTCTAAGCCCTACACGATTTCTCATTTCCCAATCTTCTTCTTCTCTTTTTTTCTCTTACATCTCTCTAACCCTAATATCTTGTTCTGGTTACGATCTTAGTTACAACAGAAAGTACCATTCTTAGATAGAATAACTTTGTCAGATTCAATGACCATTTTGAATCCATACTTGCTGAGAAGAGAACCTGAAACAAGATTATTTCTGATGTCTGGCACGTGGAGAACTTATTTTAGCATGATTATCTTCCCTGAGGTAAACTACAATTTGACTCTCCCTTTACCTATAACCTTTGATGTAGAGGAGATTCCCATGTACATCGTCATTTCTTCCCCCGGTAGTTGATAGGTCTTAAATGCATTCTTGTCACCTGCAATGTGATGAGTAGCACTTGTGTCGATCCACCATTCAGTCTCGTTGCTCACCATGTTCACTTCGGAAATCATCACCACAAATTTATTTTTGCTGTTAATATTGCTTTTGTGATCCCTGCAATACTTGGCAAAGTGACCCTTCTTGCCACAACTGTAGCATTCTTTATTCTTCATGTTCTCTCTTTTGAATTTGTTGATCTTATAAGCATCAAGTTTGTTCTTTTTGTTGAACTCTTTTTAAACTTTCCTTCAATCACATGGGCCTTGACTGGTCCATCATTGACATCTTCTTTCTTGTCATGAAAACGTGACTCTTTTTCAATACAAAGATGTGATATCAATTTCTCGACGGTGAGGTCTTCTTTTTTATGCTTCAAGTTCTTGTACTCTTTCCACGAAGGAGGGAGCTTTGAGATGATAGCTCCAACATGAAAAGTTTCTTTGAGTTTCATGTTCGTGCTAGATATATTGTTGGCAATCAATTGAGATTGGCTTCTTAGGACGTCGAAATGGTCAAAACCAGGGAGAACAATACCAGAAGAAACAAATCAAGTTTACAAACCAGGGTTGCACGCCCATTAGAGACCAATGCGGATCTATTTTACAAATTGCTCAATATAAGAAACAAATCAAGTTTAAACCGTCTGATCAAAATCACGTTTAAATTGATAAAATCTCGTTTCAAATAGAAAAACAACTACCAAAATTAAATAACAAAAGACATGTATTACCTAGTACTTTGGGAGAGTCTCTAAGCTTCTTTTGTTGGGAGAACTTTGGAATCATTCTTGTTGCTTTGTTGATGTGAGCTCCAAGTTACTATCTATGGGTGGCTTATGAAAAACATTTTCAATTAATGGACATTTAATTTAGTGTTAACAACAAATTCCATGTACTCTTATGTAACTCTCTTGAGAAAAACAAGATTCACGTGGGAAAGGCTCTTTTATAAACTGAATCTTGTTTCTAACCTACAGTAAAGGCTTAAGCAATGTGCTTCTGAAAGGCTTATGGGCCAGGGCTTAAGCAAGATTCCAACGTGAATCTTCTGAATCTTGCTTATAAAGACTTTTTTATGTTCAATTAAATAAACTAATTTAATTAATGAATGCTTTAATAAATTCTTTTGAAACACCAATTCAACAGTGTCAAGCAGTGTTTGACATGTTCGACCTGTGAACTTGTTGGTTTGCAAGTAAGGTTTGATGGGGAATTCTGGGTAATTTTTGTGTCCTCATTGGCACCTGATTTTATTTTATTTCCTGAATGTAGGCGTTCAAGAAGGCTCGAAGCCTGGGGTATGGGGACCATGATTTTTCAGCTGTATACGAGGCAGTGAAGGTCCCGGAGCCTGATGCATAGAGACTAGAAATACAACAGTTAACTCCAACATCCATGGTGATTGTGGTTGGGGTGATGCAATTTACTACGATTGTAGATAAAGACTTTGTTTAGTATTATTATGAACTGGATATAGTTCAACAAGATTGGTGGTATTATATGAAAATCATGGCTGAGGTGCGATGATGCCGGACTGTCCTTAAAAAGAAAGACATATTGGAGTATTTAGAGATTATTATTTGTGAACTCATTCATTGCTCTTTGCCATTGGAAACCAGCCTTTACTGCAGGTTAGATGGTTTGAAAGGCTTATGGGTCAGGGTTTAAACTCTGTGGATAGGGAGCAAGACTGACAATTTGATGGGGGTAGAGATTCCCGGTGCCACAACATAAATCAAGCTGATCAATGTGGCAACTATTTAATCTGTCAAAATCTTTTTGGACAGTTGGAAAATATAGCAAGAATGAGTCAATAAGTATATGATCATTAAATGGTAAGAATCAGAAATCTCACTCCAGAAATTGTGGGTCCTTCCCATCCATAAAAGTAGCCTTTCACCCACATCTTTCAAGCACGGATGGCATCCAAATGAAATCTGATAACGGGAGATTTTGATACCCTTTGAAAGTAACGGATCATGAGATATAGGACAACAAGGGTGATCAAGTGGAGATGATCCATCATCCTACACAGATGAGGATTGTGATTGTTCGTCCTAATCAACAACCAAGGGTGATTCAATATGTAACTGCCAATTCTATCACAACCAATAATTGTGCACTTTGACACACGACATGTAACTGTCAACTCAGCCATGCATGACCAACATTTGCACAGCCTCTGATGCTGACATGCATCCCAAGCCACCAAATGTGGATAAAAACCCATAACGCCTATAAAATAGGTCATTCTTCTTCAATGAAAGGGGGATGCTTAGTTACACAAGAACTCTGCCTGCTTGACTGGCCAAATTCCTGACTTGTCAATTTCCTATTGGACATACCTGATTGGTGGAACAATATTGCTGATCCACTATGATCAAACCATTTGGCAGTTTTTTTTTTTTTAAATTTAGTATTTAAATGGACATCTATTGAAGGGCGCTGATCGTGTTGATGTTTAGCAAGTCCCTTGGTGGACCTGCAAACCAAAAAAATCAGCCTGATTAGTGATTTCTAAGCGTTGGATTGAAGTTATTTTCATGAGTTGATTTTAACCGCAGGAATTTGAGCATTATTTGAGTGCAAAGATCCAAAGGTTATAAATCACTAATTAGGCTGATTTTTGATTTGCAAGTCCAAGTCAACCGAGGGACTGGCCAAACATCCATACAGTCAGCACCCTCTAATAGTGTGCCACGTGGCTCATATTGTGGGTTGTGACCGACTTGGTCACAGCATCTTGTGACAGAAGTTTACTCGTTACAAATACCCATGAAAACGTAAAATCGTACGGCAAATAATTACTAATCAAACATCCTAGTACCCGAACAAAATCTCATATCAACCATGAGTAAAACTTACCTGACCACCAGTGGTCTGGTAGCTACCTGACCACATACGAGTTGTTGCACGCGTGTCCACTGTACGGTGGCAAGTCGCATCGGCACGACCACTCCAAACTCGTCTCCTCCTCTAGTTAACTGGTAAGTTCAAAAAAAAAAAAAGGTCAGTTTAAATCTCGCCAAACAAAAATTCCGAATAAGACTTTGTCGATGACAGGGTACAATAGGAGGCACGTGGCATACTATTAGAGGACTCTGACCGTATGGATGTTTTTCAAATCCCTATATGGACCTACAAACAAAAAATCAGCTTGATTCGTGATTTCAAACCTTTGGATCTTGGAACCTCAAATAATTGTCAATAATGCTCAAATTTCCCACGGTTAAAATCAACCCATGAAAACAATTCCAATCCAACGGGTAGAAATCACTAAACGGGCTGATTTTAGGTCTGTAGGTCCACTAATGATTGGCCAAACATCCATACGGTTATGGTCCTCTAAGAGTGTTCCACGTGGCTCGTCTTATGCCCTGTCATCGTCCTTTTCCCTGTTGGAAAAAGATGTAACAAGGTAAGCCTGAAACTGTTTCAAATGCGGAAGCCCGATGTTTGCTACTCACCACTGTCATTTGGGCCCACTGACCGCATGGATGTTTATCCCACCCCTTGGTGGATATACAGACCAAAACTCACCCTGATTGGTAATCTATAACCATTAGATTTTAATACTTTTTAGCACCTTTTAAGGCAATCTTATAGCCGTTGAATGCAACCATTTTCTGAGTACTAATACCAACGGCTAAAAATCATTAAACAAGCCGATTTTTGGTATGAATGTCAATTAAGGGGTGGGCTAAACATCCATGCGGTCAGTGGGCCCAGATGGCAGCGGTGACTACCAAAAATGCCACTTCCGCAAATGAAAAGATCTCAGGTATACCTTATTACATCAGGACCCTTCCCTATTTCAGAATCCCCCCAAGCAAAAATCTTTATCCCGCCAACTCGTGGGTAACAAAGAAAAGCTCATGGGGAAGCTCTTAATAAGATTTCTCCTCATCATCTCCCGGTATTTCTCCGTTATTCCTGCGGAGGTAAGTTAAAAAAACAAAAAAAAAAAGGAGGAGTAGAATTTCTGGGGTCAGGGACTCATGATCGGGGGACAACTATTTTTGACAACCATTTTAGCGGACCCACTTAGAAGATGAATCAATGGCTGGTTTTTGGTGAGGGGAAGAGAGGTATAGACTGGAGAGATTTTCGTTTTGCGGGACACCGGTGATAAAAGGAAGAGATTTACAGCTTACTGAGTAAAACTTCTGCAATAAGCCGGTCACAACGCACAATCCGAGCCACGTGGCACACTCTAAGTGGAAGCTTACCATATGGATGTTTGGCCAGTCCCTCGGTGGACCTGCAAACCAAAAATCAGCGTGATTAGTGATTTACAACCTTTGGATCTTTGCATCCAAATAACGCTCAATAATGCTCAAATTCCAACGGTGAAAATCAATCCAGGAAAATAATTTCTATCCTACGCTTAGAAACTAATGATCAAGTTTAGTTTTGGGTTGTAGGTCCATCTAGTGATTGGCCAAACATCCATACAGTCAGTGTCCACTAAGAGTATGCCACGTGGTTCGTACTAGTGTTTTTTTTTTTTTTATAAACTTCCCTCCTTAGCTTTTCCTTCTATTTTTTTAAACTTACGAGTTAACCAGAGGAGGAGACGAGTTTGGAGTGGCTCGTGCCGATATGACTTGCCACCGTACAGTGAACATGCGTCCAACAGCTTGTGTGTGGTCTGGTAGCTGGTGGTCAGGTAAGTTTTACTCATCAACCATTACATAACCGAGTAAAACTTACCTGACCAACTCATCAACCATTACAAATCACCGAGTAAAACTTACCTGACCACCAGTGGTCTGGTAGCTCCCAGAACACACAAGCTGTTGGACGCGTGTCCACTGTACGGTGGCAAGTCATATCGGCACGAGCCACTCCAAACTCGTCTCCTCCTCTGGTTAACTGGTAAGTTTAAAAAAAAGAAGGAAAAGCTAAGGAGGGAAGTTTAAAAAGAAAAAAAAAATAAAATAAAATAAAATAGTACGAACCACGTGGCATACTCTTAGTGGACACTGACCGTATGGATGTTTGGCCAATCACTAGATGGACCTACAACCCAAAACTAAACTTGATCATTAGTTTCTAAGCGCAGGATAGAAATTATTTTCCTGGATTGATTTTCACCGTTGGAATTTGAGCATTATTGAGCGTTATTTGGATGCAAAGATCCAAAGGTTGTAAATCACTAATCACGCTGATTTTTGGTTTGCAGGTCCACAGAGGGACTGGCCAAACATCCATATGGTAAGCTTCCACTTAGAGCGTGCCACGTGACTCGGATTGTGCGTTGTGACCGGCTTATTGCAGAAGTTTTACTCAGTAAGCTGTAAATCTCTTCCCTTTATCACCGGAGTCCCGCAAAACGAAAATCTCTCCAGTCTATACCTCACCAAAAAAATCAGCCATTGATTCATCTTCTACGAGGGTCCGCCAAAATGGTTGTCAAAAATAGTTGTCCCCGATCCTGAATCATTGACCCCAGAAATTCTACTCTTTTTTTTTTTTTTTTATTTTTTTTAACTTACCTCCACAGGAATAACGGAGAAATACCCAGAGGAGATGAGGAGAAATCTTCTGAAGAGCTTCCCCATGAGCTTTTCTTTGTTACCCACGAGTTGGCGGGATAAAGAGTTTTGCTTGGCGGGATTCTGAAACAGGGAAGGGTCCTGATGTAACAAGGTATACCTGAGATCTTTTCCTTTGCGGAAGCGACATTTTTGGTAGTCACCGCTGCCATCTGGGCCCACTAAGATGTTTAGCCCACCCCTTAATAGACATTCATACCAACAATCAGCTTGTTTAATAATTTTTAGCCATTGGTATTAGTACTCAGAAAATGGTTGCATTCAACGGCTATAAGATCGTCTTGCATTCAACGGCTATAAGATCGTCTTAAAAGGTGCTAAAAAGTGTTAAAATCTAATGGTTATATATTACCAATCTGGTTGATTTTTGGTCTGTATATCCACCAAGGGGTGGATAAACATCCATGCAGTCAATGGGCCCAACTGACAGTGGTGAGTAACAAAAATCATGCTTCCGCATTTGAAACAGTTTCAGGCATACCTTGTTACATCTTTCATCTTTTTTAAACAGGGAATAGGGATTTTTGAATAAACCTTTGATGACAGGATCCGGTCATCAAGGCCGATGACAAGGCACAATACAAGCCACGTGGAACACTCTTAGAGGACTCTAACCGTATGGATGTTTGGCCAATCATTAGGCGGACCTAAAAACCTAAATATCCAGATTAGGGATTTCTAGGTGTTGGATTGGAATTGTTTTCATGGGTTGATTTTAACCGTGGGAAATTTGAGCTTTATTGACCACTATTTGTGGTGCAAAGATCCAAAGGTTTGAAATCACGACTCATTCTGATTTTTTGTTTGTAGGTCCATGTAGGGATTTGAAAACATCCATTCGGTCAGAGTCCTCTAAGAGTATGCCACGTGCCTCTTATTGCACCCTGTCATCGGCCTTGATGACAGGGCCCTGTCATCAAAGTCTTACTCGGGACTTTTGTTGGGCGAGATTTAAACTAACCTCTTTTATTTTTGGAAAAAATGTAACAAGGCATGCTTGAAACTGTAGCAAATGCGGAAGCACGATTTTTGTTACTCACCACTGTCATCTGGGTCCACTGGCTGCATGGATGTTTATCCCGCCCCTTGGTGGATATATACACCAAAAATCACCACGATTGGTAATCTATAACCATTAGATTTTAGCATCTTTTAGAACTTTTAAAGGCATTCTTATAGCCGTTGAATGCAACCATTTTTTGAGTACTAGAACCAACGGCTAAAAATCATTAAACAAGCTGATTTTTGGTACGAATGTCTATTAAGGGGTGGGTTAAACATCCATGCGGCCAGTGGATCCAGATGGCAGCGGTGATTACCAAAATTGCCGCTTCCGCAAATGAAAAGATCTCAGGTATACCTTGTTACATCACGACCCTATTTTTTTTTTTTTTAACTTTCCAGTTAACCAGAGGAGGAGACGAGTTTGGAGTGGCTCGTGCCGATGCGACTTGCCACCGTACAGTGGACAGGCGTCCAACAACTTGTGTGTGGTCTGGGAGCTACCAGACCACTGGTGGTCAGGTAAGTTTTACTCCAAATCACCCATGAGAGTAAAATCGTACGGCTAACAATTACTAATCAAACATCCTAGTACCCGAACAAAATCTCCTATCAAACCAATACAAATCACCCACGAAAACGTAAAATCGTACGGCTAACAATTACTCATCAAGCTGATTTTGCTATATATAATTACACCGATGGGCGACTGGGTCAAACATTCATGGTGAGCTGGCCCGAAGGAGTTACCCCATGTACATTCTACGAAAAGACTGCCGGGGATGATCTAGTGTGTCGCAGATACATTGATCTCAAAAATAGAAACAAAATAGAACAAGGAGCAGCTGATCTCGTCTTACTTAGATAGGGAGGGAGGAAGCCGAGTAGGCGAAGCCAGAAAAATTGGTCGGGGTGTGGACGCGAGTCCACTTGCAGATGCCCGTCTCCAAGATGAAAGCGCCGTTGTGATCTCCTTCTCCGCCCGAACCCATCACGAAGATCCGATCAATATCTCCGCCTCCTCGAAGAGGGGCCACACATGGGGAAGATGTCATCAAGCTATTGGGAATCGAAGCCACCACCTTCCACCTCTCCTCCTTGCTGTCGTACTCCTTAACGACGTCCCTCTCCTCCAAGCCAACACCGCCGCCGAACCACCACATCTTACTACTAGTGGTGGTGGTGGCTCTTGGGCTGGCATTGGAGAAGGGCCAGACGCCGTCTACCGTAGACCAAGAGGCAAGAACCGGGTCATAGCACTCGGCATCCGAGTGGAATCGCCCTTGGACCTCGGTTCCGTAACCGCTCACCACCCAGAACCTGGCATCTCCGTCTCCATAGGAAAGGCCCTGGCATTCGTCCCGCTCCTTGGCCATAGGCGGGAGGATCCGCCACTCGTCGGCCTCGGTGTCGTACACCTCAGCCGATCGGAGGGCGTTCTTCTGGTTATCATGCCCACCTGCCACGTACACGGAACAGGGTCCCACTGCAGCGCAGGCAAAGAAGGACCGCGCCACCGACATGGGAGCGCCGCGACGCCACCCTCCCCCTCTGATGAAATCGAAAACGTAGACATCAGGGACAGATTCTAGGGTGGTGGGGTCCCAACCACCAAGAAGAAGGAGTTTGCCGGAGGAGGGAAGGGCCACGCACTGGCAGAACAGAGGGATCCCATGTGGGTAATTGGGGCCAGTAGAAGTAGGCATCATTCGCTGCCACGTGTCATCAGTAGCGTTATATATGATAAGCCCGTAGAGCGGCGGGCAATGTCGTCGTCGTCGGAGCTGCCTCTTTCCCTCGTTTTCTTCTTCCTCCTCGTTGACCTCCTTGACGATATTGTCTGTCACCGAATCGGGGGGTTCGGTGGTGGTGGTGGTGGCGAGGGCCTGAACTAGACAGACAAGATTCTCGGCGGTGCCGGCCTTCTGCCTCTCTCTGTAGAAGGAAGGATGGGCAACAAGGTTCCGCCAGCCCCGGCATACCGATTTCAAATCGGAGTGGAATCGGTAGGGGAGTCGGACCAGACAATCAATTGCTATTTCATCGGGCAAACCTGGAATCAGGTATCCATGTTTAGGGATTTGGAGGAGCTGATGCTGATGCTGCTGCTGCCGCTTAAGCTCCTTTGTTTGTTTCATTTTTTTTGTTCTTTATTTCTGATTCTGTAGAGAGACAAATAGGAGGTGGAAGATGGAATGTTGGGATGGGTTGGTTTATAGTTTCTGAGTGAGGAAGGGATGAGGAGAAGAACGGTTATGATCTGGTGGAGAGTGTAAAAGTGTGAGAGAAATGGGTTTGTGTGTTGGGTTATATGGGTGATGGAGCTGTGGATGCATCGTCGATCTCGCATCTCCCGATTCTCCCCCCTCTCTCTCTCTCTCTCTCTCTCTGGTCCCTATCCGATATAATAATAATAACAAGCCTCGCTTAATCCAAAAGCGTGTCATCTGGGACCCACTGACGGTATGGATGTTTAGCCCACCCTTTTGGTACACATTCATACAAAAAATATCAGTTTCTTTGATAATTTTTAGCCGTTGGTTTTTCATTACTCAAAAACAATGGTTGAATTCAGCGGCTAGAATCACGTCTTAAAAAGTATTAAAATCTAATGGGTAGGGATTACCAATCCAATCATGGTATTTCTACAAAGGTGTGGACTAAACATCCATGCCGTCATTGGGGCCCAGATGACAGGAATGATGCTATCTACATCTACAACTTGCTTGATACATCACTCATTTTTAGTCTGCACCTCCACTTAGGGGGTTGGAGTAAATCTTACCTGACCACACACAATATAAGACACGTGGCAGCAAATGATGCCTACTTCTAATGGTTTGTAGGTCCACTTAGGGATTGGCCAAACATCCATATGGTCATCGTACTCTGAGAGTGTACCACGTGGCTCATATTATGGGTGGTCAGGGCTTCCCTGACCATCGGTGGCCAGGCAAGTTTCACTCAGGGATACGGTCAGCAATCTCTAAAATAAGTGTGCCACATGCTACTATGAAAGAGATAGGCTTAAGATAAAAAAGAAGTGGAACAAAACAGAGAGAGAGAGAGACGTCAAATCTTCTAGAAGGCAAGAACTAAGCAAACATTAATGGTGCTGTTTGTATGATATTGATATGTCGACCAAATCTTTGATGACTGGTCATCAACGTCGTTGACGGGCCACAGGATGAGCCGCGTGGCACACTAATAGATGCCATTGACAGTATGGATGTTTGGTCCATCCCTAGCTGGACCTACCTACAACAACTCATCCTGATTAGTTATTTTTGGCATGTAGGTTCAACTATGGATGGGCCAAACATCCAGACGGCCAGATCTATAAGAGAGTGCCACGTGGCTCATTATGTGGTTCTCTATCAAAGATTTATTCGCATACGGTCCCGACTAAAAAAAAGTAAGTTTTCATTTAAAAATAAATAAACGAAGGATCTTTTCTCTGTCCAGAAAACTGAACAAAAGCAAAGATTATCCGAAAAAACCTTATCTATCTGAGTAACGATCACATGGTCCGGGTTCCATGGACGTTGTCATGGTGCATGATGGTATCGTCCTTTCATTCATGGTTTTAAAAACGGCGGTTTAACGGTTTTAACGGCGTTTAAAGGTAACGCCCCAAGACCATTTTCGTTAAAACTGTTTAAACACGTTTTGACGCTTTGAATTTAATGGCTGTTAAAATCGTTTAAACAGCCATTAAAATCGTTTTAACAGCAGTTACATTCTGAAAATTTTTGTCGAAAAAACTGGTCGTTAAATCCGTTAAATTTTATTTTATTTTATTTTAAATTTTAAATTTCAGCACCATTTTTTTCCATTAAAATCCATTTTTTTCATTTTTGCCCCTAACCATTTCAATCCGTTTTAATGGTTTTTAACGGTGACGCCCCCAGTCCGTTAAACCCTTAAAACGGTCTCCTTTAAACCTTGCTTTCATTTGTCAATTGTACTTTACTTTATTTAATAGTTAATTAATAAAATTAAAACTGATTTGCTTACGACTTACGAGGTACCATTTTTGCCAATGACAAAACCACACGACTATGCACCATCACATAGTCCAATGGACCCCGGACCATGTGATCATTACTCTTATCTAAAAGGGTATATTTCTATCAAAACACTCAAGTACCGCGATTTTTTGTCAAAGAAAAATAAGGGTCGTTGTGACGGATTCGGACATCTGCCTTTACGTTATGTGCTCAGAAAATAACGGCCGGTATTTTCTGTTATAACAACCGTTATTTTTTGAAAAATTTTGTTAAGATATTTGCACTAATTTTCAATAGTTTCAGTTTGTTGCGTCTCTCCATTTGACTGTATCTTATTTTCATTGACTGTAATCGAGCTATTTAACTTTTAATTTCTTGACCCAAATGTTCTTAGCTTTTATAAATTACGAAAATACCAAATGTCTTTTCTTTCTACAACACCGACTTGTCATTAGTGTGCCTTCTTTTCATTATTTGAGCTTTAGTACCATTATTTTCCTATATTTTTCTTTATAATATAAAAAACGGTAACGCCCCTAGTCCATTATACTATTACAAAATTCAAGATGCCGAAGGGCTCCACCCTTGGTTTCCATGGGGTACAACTATGCAAACCAAATAATTTAAAGGAATTTTGGACATACCCCCTATGTTATCTTTAAAATTTGACATACCCCCTATGACTCTGTCCACCGTCATGTGACCAATGTTGACCTGAGTTGACTACCAAATTTTGAATTAAAGGACAAAAATGCCCTTGTCTTCCACCTTGCAACAAGAATTTGGGCCAAAACCCAAACCCCAACCCAAACGGCTATGGTGGACAGTTGACCAAGAGGGTTGGTGACCCATCACCGGCAACCAATCCACCGAAACGCTTTAGATTGAGGCTCATCACAGTTGAGCCGATCATCCGTTTCAAAGGTTTCGTACATCCTGCACTCAAAATGACACATGGTACTCTATCAGAGCGTACAAACACTCGGAATAATTGGTCAAACTCTTGATGGAGCTACATATAAAAAAAAACCTTTTGATGGATCTGTACATAAAAAATGAATAAAAGTTTGATTACAGGGCACAATATGAGCCACGTGGAACACTCTTAGAGGACTCTGACCGTATAGATGTTTGGTCAATCATTAGGTGGACCTACAAACCAAAAATCAGCCCGATTAGTAATTTGTAGGCGTTGGATTGGAATTGTTTTCATGGGTTGATTTTAACCGTGGGAAATTTGAGCATCATTTAACATTATTTGAGGTACAAGGATCCAAAGGTTTGAAATCACAAATCAAGCTGAGTTTTTGTTTGTAGGTCCACATAGGGATTAGAAAAACATCCATAGGGTCGAAGTCCTATAAGAGTGTACGCCACGTGGCTCCTATTGCACCATGTCATCGGCTTTGATGACAGGACCTGTCATTAAAGTCTTACTCATAAAAAATCAGCCGGACTATATAGCAGTCATTTTTCACATGAAGCATTTCATAGGAAGTGATGAAGAATAGTGAAAGCAAGCGGCTGTGAATCACCAATGAGGCTGATGTAGAGTTAGTGGTAATTGAAGAGAGAAAGGCATCGCAGACAGTGACACTGACACGAAGACATTATCTAAAAAGTGGTACAAAATGTGGCTGTTGGGGGATGAGTGCGGGAGTGGTATGGTACTATGGTGAATCGGTGATTGGTGAAGAGAGAGTGGTACAAAATCCCTTTTGGAATTTGAATGGACAAAACTTCACAACCCCATCGTACGGTGACTGGTCTCCAAGAGAGTCGTCGCACGCAAACGATTCTGTCATCAAAGATTTATTCCACCCCACGCTCAGGAGTCATCACGATTCACGACCACCACCACTACCACCGACAAACGTAACTCCTCTGCTAAAGTTTATCACACTTCCAACGAAGAATAAACAAAAGGGTTAATTCTAGAAGCTTCTAGAGGAGATTGGGGTGTGAGCCGGCCCACACTTTTTGTTCCATTGGAAAACTTTGGCTTTACGGAGAGCATATGCATTTGGCGTGTAGTCAATGACGAAGTGGAATGTGTTAATGCTCTGTTTGGCGTGGGAAATTTTGTCCCACGCATTACAAGACTCAAAGGCTGTCACACAAATCAAGGGCCGTCCATCAAGTTCACTTGGGTGTTACTGGAATTAATCAAATTTGTTAGTCGTCAATTATATATGAAATCCAATACTCATAATAGTAGCCCTGTTACATGTTATAATGCATGATGAATTGTGTTTTGACAAATGTCATCTTTCTAATGGGAATGAACTTGTCCGTGTATGGACCCACCACCATCGTCACGATTGGAAAAAAGGGGTCACGATGAGATGGGCCAAAGCCAGACTTAATGGCTCGTGTTTTGATTCCTTTGATTAAGAATCCAGATGTGGTTCCTTGTGTGGACAGACACTTGTTTCTCTTTTATTTATTAACCACGTGATGGGAACACAAAGAAAAACCAAGGAAGATGACAAGGAAGATCGAATACAAACGGCAGGGCTTCTTTTAATATAAATATGTCACTGGGGGCGCGCGGAGGCCAAGTCTTGCTGTTATCTTCAAGACAACCCTCCATTAATAAAGCTTAAAGAACATGCACAGCAGCCCACCAAGACATTCTTTATAAATAGATCTAGAGAGAGAGAGAGAGTCAGAAACGCTATGTACAACATAGTCACATACATACATACATACATACATACATACAATCATGCATGCATGCCTCTGTATATGGTGATGATATATATACGATACCATGAACTGGTCCAGCATTCTGATGCAGAGCTCAGGGCCGTCTCTACCGCGGGTGGTCGCCTTAGTCCCCTTGGTGACAGAAGCCCCCAGCCCAGGTCCTACACAGCACATTTTTTTCGGGCATGGATTTTTAGCGCACCCTTATTGGATATACAAACCAAAAATCAACCTTATATTGGTTATCTCTGGCCATACATTTTACTACTTAATTAGGACATGATTCTAGCAGTTGGATTCAAGCATGATTTTTGGATATAAATCATCAATCAAGCTGATTTTAGTGTGTCTAATCCACCAATAGGTGCGCTGAACATCCACGAGAGTCCTCTGCATTATCAAGAATAGTTTTTATATAAAGATTTCCTATTATGTATAAGAGAGTTTAGGGTTTTGTTATTAATACCATATATTAATATTAATATATTAAATATAAAAAAAAGACGGATGTAGAATTTTCGCCTTACGCCTCAACTTGTATGGAAACGGCCCTGGCAGAGCTATTTCTTTAATGATATTAAAAAAAAAAAAAAAAAAAAAGAGGCAGTTCTGTATAAATCCTAATTCATGTTTCTCTCTCATCCGCCTCAATGACTTGAAAGTCAAGTCTCACGTGATCACACACATACGCATGAATCCATCCCTTTCACCCACAAACACATATGCCATAAGGCCCATATATACTCCATAGCCCTATCAAATCCCCCAATTTCTTATTTATTAAATAGCAAAGGTTGCTGTCTTTCTGAATCAGAGTGCTTAATTTGTAGCCTTCTCAATTATTACCATTTAAATACAAAATTAAATCGCGACGTCACATGCATGCTATTAACATATATAAACTTAATATATATGTTTCTTTAATGTATTGGTTCTCCACATGATAACGGTTCATATATATATATATATATATATATATTTTATATTTATATTTGAACCAATAAGGATTCACCAATGCATACATTCATTGGACTACTCATTGTTACGCAATCATGTATGATTCATGGCCAAAAATAATAAAAATAAAAATAAAAAAAATGGATGATGTTGAATGTGTACTCTATTAGAACTTGCCAAGCCATAAGCAATCAATGCGTGAATTTTTAATACAGTAATTTAACGTTTATGATTGGGGATCGATATACCGCATATATAACACCATTTTAAGTGTCGTATACATGGATGTGTGTCTCTAATTCTATCATTATTGTACTTGGTCCCATATAAGTTTCAAACCCCCGGCTGATTGATTTGGATATGTTTCTTTTGGGAAAATTGCATAGTTTCCTGTTTTTTTTTTTTGGAGGGGGGGTTCTTATTGATTTGAGCTTAGGGCCGGGGTTTTAGGTTTGGGGCTTGCATAAGCTAATTTTTAGGGTTTTTTTTTGTATATTTCAATTCACTTATATATAGTGGAAGCTCTCAATCATCTTCACCCGTAGACGTAACCCTTAGTGGTAAACCACATAAATCTTTGTCTGATGTGCAGGTATGCTTATTTTTCTCTTCTTTGCATTGCTATCGCTTTGTGATCAATCTTCGATTCCCATGACATCCCATAATTGCACTTGAGGAGTCTTGTTTTGACTACTCTCTAGTCTTGATGTGATATCCTAATCAAAAAGGCCTTGGAAGTACTCTCATTAAATGTAGAGGCGGAGCTTTTCACTCCAAAGAGAACCCTAGAAACATTTTCTTCTCAACTCGTAAATAAGTAGGACCATTGAAAATTGTCTTCCTCTATGTTGAAAATTGGTCACTTATCTTTCTCTACGTTGAAAATTGACCTTCCACGAACCAACAAAAACAGAAAGCACAGAAAAGATCAATCACACATACGCAACAAATTTATATAGTTCAGCAATCCACGGTCAGAAGAGCTATTTCACTATCTCTAAAGAATTAGGGTTACAAGAATTTCCTCACTCTCTCAATATACAAGTGAAACCCTAACTCCCCTTTAGAGAACATATACAATCTTTGGTATAATAAAATACCCAAGTGCCCTAATAGTAGTTGTACCCCAAGAAAAATTATACGTACAAAAAACATCATTAGCTCTAGCAACCGGGAAAACAATGCCCCAGCCAACTCAACATAGAGCTCGATCCGCATAGTGTTGTGGCTTAATGAACAATAAACCCGTGCAGAACACCTAACACAACACTCTAAAATAACATCCTTCTGTATGCAAGGTCAGAAATGTCACAAACCGAACACCAATTTGCGTCTTCCCTAGTGCCTCGAGATTTGTGCACCACGCCTAATAAATGGGCGAATAAATAAGATAAAAAGCACTACAGCCATAGGCTCAGTGAGCCAATTGACTAATAGATATAGTAATACATTTCCATCTTTGGAATAAACTCCAAATCATATGGTTTGATCATAGTGGATCAGCAATATTGTTCCACCAATCAGGTCGGTCCAATAGGAAATTGCCAAGTCAGGAATTTGGCCAGTCAAGCAGGCAGAGTTCTTGTGTAACTAAGCATCCCCCTTTCATTGAAGAAGAATGACCTATTTTATAGGCGTTATGGGTTTTATCCACATTTGGTGGCTTGGGATGCATGTCAGCATCAGAGGCTGTGCAAATGTTGGTCATGCATGGCTGAGTTGACAGTTACATGTCGTGTGTCAAAGTGCACAATTATTGGTTGTGATAGAATTGGCAGTTACATATTGAATATGAATAGGTACTTACCTCAAACATCGACTTGCCTTTGTCACCCTTGGTTGTTGATTAGGACGAACAATCACAATCCTCATCTGTGTAGGATGATGGGTCATCTCCACTTGATCACCCTTGTTGTCCTATATCTCATGATCCGTTACTTTCAAAGGGTATCAAAATCTCCCGTTATCAGATTTCATTTGGATGCCATCCGTGCTTGAAAGATGTGGGTGAAAGGCTACTTTTATGGATGGGAAGGACCCACAATTTCTGGAGTGAGATTTCTGATTCTTACCATTTAATGATCATATACTTATTGGCTCATTCTTGCTATATTTTCCAACTGTCCAAAAAGATTTTGGCAGATTAAATAGTTGCCACATTGATCAGCTTGATTTATGTTGTGGCACCGGGAATCTCTACCCCCATCAAATTGTCAGTCTTGCTCCCTATCCACAGAGTTTAAACCCTGACCCATAAGCCTTTCAAACCATCTAACCTGCAGTAAAGGCTGGTTTCCAATGGCAAAGAGCAATGAATGAGTTCACAAACAATAATCTCTAAATAGTCCAATATGTCTTTCTTTTTAAGGACAGTCCGGCATCATCGCACCTCGGCCATGATTTTCATATAATACCACCAATCTTGTTGAACTATATCCAGCTCATAATAATACTAAACAAAGTCTTTATCTACAATCGTAGTAAATTGCAGCACCCCAACCACAATCACCATGGATGTTGGAGTTAACTGTTGTATTTCTAGTCTCTATGCATCAGCTCCGGGACCTTCACTGCCTCGTATACAGCTGAAAAATCATGGTCCCCAAACCCCAGGCTTCGAGCCTTCTTGAACGCCTACATTCAGGAAATAAAATAAAATCAGGTGCCAGTGAGGACACAAAAATTACCCAGAATTCCCCATCAGACCTTACTTGCAAACCAACAAGTTCACAGGTCGAACATGTCAAACACTGCTCGACACTGTTGAATTGGTGTTTCAAAAGAATTTATTAAAGCATTCATTAATTAAATTAGTTTATTTAATTGAACATAAAAAAGTCTTTATAAGCAAGATTCAGAAGATTCATGTTGGAATCTTGCTTAAGCCCTGGCCCATAAGCCTTTCAGAAGCACATTGCTTAAGCCTTTACTGTAGGTTAGAAACAAGATTCAGTTTATAAAAGAGCCTTTCCCACGTGAATCTTGTTTTTCTCAAGTGAGTTACATAAGAGTACATGGAATTTGTTGTTAACACTAAATTAAATGTCTATTTAATTGAAAATGTATTTCATAAGCCACCCATAGATAGTAAATATAAGGCCTCCAAGAAGTTCAAATGAATCAACACTTGGAGCTCACATCAACAAAGCAACAAGAATGATTCCAAAGTTCTCCCAACAAAAGAAGCTTAGAGACTCTCCCAAAGTACTGACTGCGTAAGCAATATCTGGTCGTGTCAATGAGAGGTAAATGAGATGCCCAACAAGTCTCTGGAACTAGCCGGTATCAGCAACTAGATTGACATCAACAGGATTAAACCGGTGTTGCTGCTCTATGGGTGTATCAGCTAGTTTAGCTCCCAAGTTCTCTGACTCTCGCAGGAGGTCAAGAACATACTTTCTCTATAAGATGAACACACCCTGCTTTGATCTAGCAACCTCAATGCCCATAAAGTATCTCAAGGTTCCCATATCCTTGATTTCAAACTCTGTGCCTAGATATTTCTTCAATCAATGAATCTCATCTGGATCATCTCCCATGACCACGATGTCATCCACATACACAATAAGAATAGTAAGATGGCCTAGGAGAGTGATCAAAAGGTTTGGGAAACGTCTTTCGGGCTAGAAGAGGAGGTATTTATCCAAAGGGGATAAAGTGACTCATGTTAAGAATACTATGTCTAGTATGCCTATACACTTCTTATCCTTGTTTAATATCCCAGTTGATGTGGCTCAAAGTCTGGAGAAGATTATGAGGGACTTCCTGTGGTCAGGTAAGGGGGACAGCCAGAAGTTTCATCTGGTCGATTGGAGTAGGATTTGCACACCCAAAGAAGCAAGGGGCTTGGCTTTAGAAACTTTAGAAATATGAATATGGCACTTCTTGGCAAGTGGTTGTGGATATTTGGGGAGAAGAGCTTATGGAGAGGGGTTATAGGGAGTAAATATGGGATTATGGCGAAAGGCTGGGGTAGTCTTCCCATTAAGTCGATGCATGGTGTTAGTATGTGGAAAGGGATTGCTGGTTCTAGAGAGAAATTTGAGAGGGGCATTACTAATAAGGTGGGTTAGGGCGATAGGGTGAGATTTTGGGAAGATTTATGGTGTGGGGAGGCTCCATTGAATAAGGTCTATCCTAACTTATTTTATATCTCCAATTGTCAAGGCGTGATGATCAGCGAGTGTACTATTAGTAGGGATGGAGTACGCTCATGGAATTTTGGTTTTAGGAGGAATCTTAACAATTGGGAAGCGGATGAGTTAGCTTCTCTCCTCGGGATGATTGGTGAGAATCCCCACTTAGGAGATGATCTTGACAAAAGGACTTGGATATGGGATCCCAAAGGTATATTTTCTGTTATATCTTTCTATAGTAGGTGCCTTCCGAAGTTTGGGTCAGAATTTCCAGCTTCAATAGTGTGGGGATATTCGATTCCATCGAAAGTGAAGTTTTTCGTCTGGACTGCAAGTCTCGACAAGATTCTGATAGTGGACCACCTCATTAGTAGGGGTATAATGATCCCTAATCAGTGCATTTAATGTAAAGCAGAAGGAGAGTCAGTGGATCGTGTTCTCATTCATTGCCCTTTTTTCCCTTGACGTTTGGCAGGCGTTCTTTGGCATTTTTGGGACTCCTTTTGTGGTTCCTAACCACGTCAAAGACCTCTTCCTAGGGAGGGGGTGAGTCGTTTTCTGGTAAAGGGAGGATCCTCTGGCGTTACTTACCCTTTGCAGTTATTGGGCGATTTGGAAGGAGAGAAAGCTCAGGATCTTTGTAGAAAAAGTGCAAGATTGGAGAGAGGTGGTGTTGGCTGTGAAGTCCCTCCTTTATTTGTGGTCGTCTATTTCCCCTCCTTTTAGAGGATGTAGATTTCAATCTTTTGTTTTTTGGAGGGATGAGTTGTTAGAGGACCCCGCCCCCTGTTAGGAGCTAGTGATCCTATTTTTGTACAGTTTTTTGGGGTTTTCTCCTTCTTTAATGAATTATACACACTTATCAAAAAAATATATATATACATGGAGTTTCCAAATGATGCAGTCCAAACAGGGCCTAAATCTACATTATTGAACTTCTCATATGTATGAAGTCCTATAAATTCAGTTAAATAACAAAAATCCTAATAAATAGTGTGTGCGTGTCATACCCATTTCATATCATGTCAATAACGACATTGTTACCGATACTACATGAATACTTTTCTATGATTGTTCTCATTTTCTATTGTGCTATTGTGTTTTTTTTAACTCCTAACAGTTTCCTTATTCCTTACATCAATAGGAAAAATAAATAATGTATTATAACAAATTTTATTGTAAGAAACTTTGAAAATTTAGTCATTATATTTGGCACGATTTGAATAATTGTTTTTTTGATAAGTCCAATTTCCCCCCCCCCCCCCCCCCCCCCCCCCCAGCTAAGAACAGGACTTGAACCCAGATCTTTAGGTACAACCCCCCCCAAAAGACCTGACCAACTGAGTTGTTGGACATTGCTTGAAAAAGATTTGAATATTATATAAACATACTTAGCTTGAAAAGTACAAATTAAAGCATAGTATAAATATATTGGATGGGATATCGGTATCCATATCCATGTCCTGGAGTCCAGGAAATGAAGAGTCATATCCTCTTATCCCATACCCGTGTCCGTATCTGTATTCATATCTGGGCATCATAGGTGTGTGTGTATTAATAATGTTAAGGAAGTGATGTATAAAATAAAACTGAAGATGTAATAGTTATATTAACATAATAGGATAAAAATGAATTCTTTATAAACATTTCTTTATCATTAATCATTTCCCTAGTGGATGTGAATAGCAGATTCTTACATGTCATACGTGCTTTTCATGATTGTTTTTATGTTTAATCCTCTCTTTTTTTCTTTTTTTGACAAGTACGTTTAATCCTCTCTTTTCCAAAAATCAGCCTGAACGGTGATTTCTAGCCACTGGATTTGAGTAATATTTTTCATGGGCTTCATGTTTCAAGCCCACGATGAAAAATGCTCAGGGTCCACCAAGGAAAAGTTCTATAGATTGGATGCTGGGATCCCATGGTTGGATGTGTGCATGTCACTCGCAACATCCTAATAGCCAGTAGTGTCTGACCTCAACACCAGCGTTCACAAATATTGGAAACGAGCCAGTAAATAGAGATGGAGTGAGCATAACCTCATTGGCTGCTGCAGCTACTGGCATTGCTACTGCATTCTCGTCCCCGAGAGCAAGAGCCAACCTCATATCCTTCTGCTGATGCTTTAGAGGAAAAGCCGGGGGATAACTGTTCTGGATCATAGCCGGTCCTTTCATCTTGAACATGGGGTTTGCGATGCCACCGAGTTCCTGCCAGAGAGAAACATGAGGACATTTAGCTCCATTTTCAACAGAACTTTGGAAAATGTTGCAGCAGCTACTATCTCACCAATACGTCAAGTAGGGTTTGCTGGCTCAATCCACTTCTCTCAGTCAGAACAAGTCCCTCCGAGAATGCATTCATCATACTGCAGAAGACCAAAACTTTTGTTTTAATAAATGAGATCTGAAAACCAAGATTGCACAAGTACCTAAAGAACTTTTTTATTTATAAGTAATAAAAAAAAGTATACTAAAGAAAGATAAGGGGCAAACCCAATGTACAGAGAGCCCCTATACAAAGAGAAGCTAATGGGAGGGCAGCCACATTAGCTACAAAAACAAACTATACAAGATATCTTCAGAAACTAATGTCATAAACTATGGCTTCCCAATTAGAGAGAAGGTTAGAATAACTAAATTTTTCAACACCTAAGGATTGGACCAATGGAATAACACAGCCTTGATCTTCTCAATGAATAAGTACTTAACAACTTATTGGTCCCTGATTTTCCAAGAATATAGCAAGAGTTCGCCATGTGGAACTCACAATTTGCCATTGCAACTATTATGTTACTAAGAGAATCAATCCATTGACGAGTGAACTGAAAACCAAATTCTACAATAAGAAAACTAAAAAAAGAGGAAGCAGACAAGCTCCCAAGAAAGAGGAAGAGATGGCCACAAGAGTAAACTTGGAGGACTTATCAAAAAAAAAAGAGTAAACTTGGAGGAACAAGGATATTGTTTGTGGAACAGTCAGCAAGAAAGGTTTTCTTTTCTCTTTTTTCTTTTTTGATAACTAAAAAGTATGATTTCTATTTTTAATGATAGATATTCAAGGTAGGGAAGGGGGTTCCCTAGGAAAACAAAAGGTACAAATTGTATATTTTAGTCAACTGAATTGCTTATATACAAGATGTCCTCCTAATTCCTCTCCTAGCCAAGGAGTCCAAGATATCATTAACGCTTTGCAAAGCATGCGAGAATATGATTGTCCACCCTCAAACTAACTCCTTTATATGGTCAGCAATGGAGTAACCTAAGATGAATATGGAAGATATGAGGCATTGCTACTTTCATTTGTTATCCATTCTGTGGCTAGCAAAGTAGCCCTTAGGATAGACATGTCACATTATCTGGCTCATTCAGCGGTACACGTACAGGCAGTACAGCACTTGTAGCTGTTAGGCATGATTTCTTCCCTTTTTATAGGTGGAAAGGGAAGAAGGGATGGGGATGTATTCTGTAAGAAAAATTTTAAAAATAAAGGAGTTTTTTTATTTATTAAACTGAAAATGAGTGGTGTTTAAGGTTTTGTTTTTATTGCCCATTGCTCTTCTTCTATTGCTACGAATAATCACATTTCCTAATTCATAACATTTTATTTTTCTTTCCCCTCTTCTTGCTTCAGACATATTATTAAGCCTTATACCGATCAACAAAAAAATTATTATTAAGCCTTACAAGTCATAAAATATCTGGTCAAAACCAAACATTACCTGCCCATTATCATGTTGACAACAAGTTTCATTTTTGCTCCATTCCCAACCTGCCCCAGAAAGAAAGACTTCTTCCCCAAGACATTGAAAGCAGGAATTGCTTCCTCATACAACACCTGCATTTTAAACCAGGTTTTGAAGATGCATTAAATAATACTGAGTGACAGATATTTTTGTGGCAAATAACTCCCCATTTAGAACACAAATGACAGTGAACATTAAGGAAACTAATGACAGTGAACATTAAGGAAGGAAACCGCAGGTTGGCATACATTGGTGCTTTAACAATTTCGAGAGTAAGAGTCAATCCTTGCGCAAAAAGTTAGGTTTAGGATTTTCTCACATGAAGAAACAATTATATGTTTCATATTCTTATTTGAGCATAGGTGGATGTGATGACTAAATCTTATGGAGGATTTTCTGTGAATCCTCAAGGTTCAGATTGCACAAATTAGATTTATAAATCTGCATATTTTTACATGTGTTGCAGGTTCAAAATCTAGGCCGTGTTATATCTTATGGAAGGATGAATTTTTCACAAGTCGAGGAGATTCAAATCTGTGCTAGCAAGCCCGTTCGATCTACATAATTGCTAAATGTTGAAGCTTCTTGTGCTATACCTACGCAGACTAGGTTGGGTTACCCCATTATTGTCACTAATCTTGTTTCATGGGGTATGAAACAGTGAATAGTTTCTCATTCTACTGAGGACCTCAGAGATCTTGGAGTATCGATCATTTATGCTACAGTGATAGCAGGAGCACCATTGCCATGTCACTTATCGAAGAAAAAGAAAAAAAAAAAAAAAAAAGGAGCACCACTGCCATGTCTGCTAGTCCTGTTGTGAACACCTATGCCAAACATATAGGGGTGGACTATCATTTTGTTTGTGAAGAAGTCCTAGCTGGTGAAGGTGTAGGTTACTTCATCTGTCCATATTACGGATATATTCACCAAGTTTTTTCCAAGATCAACATCATTTTCTCTCTGCCAAACTTTCAATGTGTTAACACCGGTCTTAGTTTACAAGGGAGTGATAGAGATGTATTTTCTCTTAACGTGCATGATCGTATACCATCTTGGTAGGGGCATTATAGTCACTTATATTGCAAGTTAAAAGTGAAGATTTTGTGCATGTAATATGGGTCGTTTGACCTAAATAAAATGATAAACATTTGCTTTATGCTATACTCTTTTTTCTTTGATCAGTAACGAAAAGGATTGTATTAGAGTACATGTGGATATACAAGAAGAGGGAAAAGCATTCCCAAAGAAAACAGACGAGAAGAAGATAAAAATGTTACAAAAGAGTGATAGCCAGTGTCCAAAATGCTTAAGATATTACATCTCCAAAAAGAACAAATTCCCAATTATCAAGTCTGTGTACAGGTTGTGGAACTCCTTCAAATGGATGCCCATGCTATGATCAATCCACCAATGTAAAGGAAAATCCATGGCACTTCCCAACTCCGCTCCTCGAAAATACAGATACCCCAAACAAAAATACAAAGGGAGGATTTTACCCCTGCAACTGAAACCTCCTCTAAAGCAAGAATTGAAAAATCCACAATATGATTGGGAAAGACCATCTCGTAGACGAAAACAAAGAGAAACTTCAAATCACCTGAGCAACCTTGCAATGGATAAATAAATGATTGACATTCTCCTTGCACATAATGCATCTATTCGTAATTGCCACATTACAACGAATAATGTGGTCAACAGTAAGAATTTTATCAAGCCCTACTGACCATAAGAATGCCCCTACTCTAGGAGGAATTGGATTTCCCCACACTGATGCAACAGGATGGCTTTCACCGAAAACCTAAGCCAGCATATCGTTAAAAGACCGCACTAAGAATAAACCTTTGGAGTCCTTCCACATCTGATCGTCATCTGCCTCCACCAGTATATAAGTTTCATTGAGACCTTCAAAAGATTATTGCATTCATCAATTTCCCTCTCCAGGAGGTTTCTTCTGAACGAGGGGAACCAAACAATCTCCTCATTTCTCCTCACAAAATAATGAATTACTGGAAGACTTTACTGGGGACCAGCCATAAAGACGGGCATAGGTCCTTTAGAGTGCCAATTCCACACAACTTATTTTCCAAAAACTAATTCGATGACTCCCACCTCAAAAGCCACACCTTTGATGAAGTCTTCTTGTGTCTTCATGACCTTTCTCGAACCAACCCCATAAGAGCAAGCCACCTTCTTACTATCCCAGTTCCACGAGCAGACCCCGTGTTTTTTGAGCAATAACCTGCCTCCAAATGGCATTAACATCCTTACTGAATCTCCCACTGCCATTTGCCCCATAGGCTCTACTCATAAGCGTCAAGCACATCAAACCAATCCCCCCAAACTTCTTCGAATGACAAAACCAACTTCCAATTCACCCACTGAAACCTCTCTTTAGTGACCCCTTCCATTCCATAACAAATCTCTTTGTAATTCCTTTAAATGTTCAGTAACTGAGCATGGCATCTTAAAAGAGATATAAATACTAAACCAGGAGACTAGCCAAGGTGCTCTTAATCAGAATTATTCTTCCCCCAAGAGAAAGTACGCTTTCTTCCAGTAAACCAACTTCCTCTCCATTCTTTCAATAAATGGAGCCCAGATTCTCTTGGAAATAGAGCAAGCACCCAAAGGAATCCCAATATAAGATATTGGAAGACTACCAAGTCTACATGCCAAACATCTAACACACTCTTCAAAAGCATCCTCTTCATCCTTACCATTACCAATAAGAAGACTTTTGATAAGATTAAGTAAGTCCAAAAGTAGCTTCAAAACATCTCAAAAATTTCCCACAGGTTAGATGCTTATTTCACAACATTAAAAAACGATGGTATTGTCAGCAAACTAAAGGTGAAGATCACAAAATCATCCCCTCCCACTTTAAATCTTGAAATCAATCGTCTTTCCGCTGATATACACAGGTTCTTGCATAAAAAGCCATCCACCAACATAAATAGAAGAGGAGATAAGGGGTCCTCTTGCCTCAGACCCCAAGAACTTCCAAAGAAGCCTTCCAATGACCCATTAACAAGAATAGAAGGACGAACATAAGACATTCTAGATCCATCTCCTCCAAGTGGACCCAAACCCCGTCCTTACGATGACGTAATCGAGGAAGCCCCATTCTACATGGCCATAAGCTTTTTCTAAGTCGATCTTGTAAACATTCCCTTTTCTTCCCTCGTGCATTCTAGAGTCGATACATTTACTTGCTATCAAAACCTCATCCAAAATTTGTCTACCCTTGACAAAAGCACCCTGACATGTTCCAATCAACTTATCAATAACCCCTTCAATCGAGAGCAAGAACCTTGGCCATTATCTTGTAGAGGCATGAAATAGGACAAAAATCCCTGAACTTTTCAGCCCTTTCAATCTTCAGAATAGGAGTAATTAATGTGGTATCAGTCTATGAGGCCCTTTACCCTATCTGCTCCTCTCATGAAGCTTAGCAAAACCTTCATTAAGTCCTCCTTAATGGTGTTCCAACAAGCTTTTTAGAATGCTATAGTATAATCAACTAGAATTGAAGACTTATCTCCATCAAGAGCTTTAATTGCCGCAATCACTTCCTCCTCCTGGAAAGCTCTTTCGAGCCATTCTTCCGTCCAAAGATGAAAAGTCAAAACCATTAAGAATGAGTCTACAAAGCCCCTCTAAAGAGTAGAGGTTCTTGTGGAACTGGTATATAGCCCCCAAATAATCGGCTCCTCCACCACTATGTTCTCAATTCTAAGTCCAATAACACAATTAGTTCTTTTCCGTGCATTTGTACACATGTTAAAGAATTTTGAATTTTTATCCCTTGCTTCCAGCCATTTAATTCTTATTTTTGCCTCAAACAAATCTCTTCTTTCCGAATCATCATCATCATAAGCCTTATCCCAACAATATGGGGTCGGCTACACCAATCTTGTACCTCCATTCAATTCTATCTAAACCCATTTCTTTTGTTAAAGCAAGTTTATTAAATCTCCTCTCAAAACCTCAATCAACGTCCGTTTTGGCCTTCCCCTCACCTTTTAGACCCTTCAACTTGTACATTCCTCATCACTGGTGTTGTCATTGGTCTTGGTTCTATATGACCAAACCATCTCAATCAATTTTCCCTTATTTTGTCACCTATCAAGGCTGCTCCTATGTTTTCACGAATGCATTCATTTCTAATTTTGTCTTTCCTAGTCTTTTCCCAAAACCATCTCAACATCCTCATCTTGGCTACGCTCATTTTATAAACATGTTTCTTGATTGCCGAACATTCTGCCCCACAAAGCATCGTCGATCTTACTATTGTCCTATAGAATTTTTCTTTTAGTTCGACCGGTACACGTCGATAACATAGCAATCCGGAAACTCATCTCCACTTTAGCCACCAAGCTATAATTCTATGAGCAACGTCCTTTCAATCTCTCTACCTTCTAAATAATAGAGTCAAGGTAATGAAATTAGTCACTTTGGGTATCTCTTGGTTATCAATTTTAATTGGTGAGTCATCTTTATGCGCGTCCTTACTAAAATTGAACTCCATATACCGTCTTAGTTTAACTTATTTTAAAAACCTTGTACTCCAAAGCTTTCCTCCACAGTTCTAGTTTTGTATTTACCTTCTCTCTAGTCTCATCAACTAATACTATGTCATCTATAAATAACATACACCAAGGGACCTCTTCTTGGATATAAGCAGTTACTTGACACTTCATTTATAACTAAAGCTTAAAAAGATACGGACTTAAGGTTCATCCTTGGTGTAAACACTGTGATTAGAAACTCACCAGTTTCACCACCAATTGTTCTCATCCTAGTTACTACCCCCTCATACATATATTTAATGAGGCCAATGTGTCCATTTGGGACTCCCTTCTTTCACAATACCCACCAAATTAACTCTCTAAAAACTCTATCGTATGCTTTTTCTAAACCAATAAAGACCATGAAGAGATTTTTCCTCTTTTCTTTGAACTTTTCCATCATTTGTCTAAGAAGATTCCCTCGATGGCTAACCTTCCTGACCTAAAACAAAATTCGTTCTCAGAAATCCTTGTCTTTTGTCTTAATCTTTGCTCCATCACTCTCTCCAACAATTTCATAGTGTAGCTCGTAAGTTCGATACCACAATAGTTTGTGCAGTTGTGTAAGTCTCCTTTGTTCTTATCCTAGTTGCCAAATTCGCAATTAATTCACGGATTATTCGCGAACAATTATTTTCCAAAGGGTAACCGTATTGAACGGACGAACATATCAAAAATTCAAAAAAAATCGGGTTTTTTTTGGGCTTTCCGTATGGAACGCGAATAAGATGTTGTCACGCTTTATTCGGCCCTTTTTTCGGGTTCCTAAAACCCTGGGAAAAAAGATTTGAGAAAAAACGTACAAACCCTACCCCTTTTGCGATAGTTTCTCTACCCCTATCCCACCTCCCACTGTGCTCAATCCACAGTCCCCACCCCACCTGCAACTTATGCAGTTGCCGGCGACCGTACAAGTTACAACTCTCTCTCTCTCTCCCTCTACAACGCCTGGGATTTTTGCAACTATGTCCGTTGATCCCAAACTGAGACCAACAATCTTGTAAAGAGCCCCAATAATGAGAGCTGATTCAACGATCTAAATCTTTTGAATCGACGAATATTTACCATCAGATTAGGGTTGATCTTCAACCATGGGATCCGATCATTAATTTGAGGTAAACAAATCCAACAGCTAGAAATGCCAATCAGACTAATTTTTGGTACCTAAGTCCACTTAGTGATGCGCCTAACATCCGTACAGTCAATGGTCTCTAAAGTCCACTTAGGGATGGGCCTAACATCCATACTGTCAATGATCTCTATGAGTGTTTGTGGCAGTTTCAGATGTTGTCTGTACGCCCAGAGCAAAAATATGGCACGAGGAGAAAATTTTCGACCACTAGTTGGAAAACTACCTATCAACAGATATGTGTGTATACATATATCTGCAAATTTTTAACATCGAATTTTTGGATCATAATCGAATTAAACACGAATTAATGCTATTACGAACCTTTGCCGTTCTTTGAATTTTTGCCCGAATTATTGATCAATTTTTTAAGTTCAAATCCGAATTATACTCGAACTTTTGCCGTATCCGAACTTAACAACTAGGGTTCTTATATATAGGCATTATAATATTTCTCCATTCATCTGACATTTTTCTAGTCTTCAAGATACTGTTAAATAACTAGTACCCCAAGACAATCCAATTTTTCCATGCCTTTCCACAACTTTATTGGAATACCATCTAATCCTAAGGCCTTACCTTTCTTCATCTTCGCCAAAGCTACTTTCACCTCTAATACCCTATATCTACGAAAGTATGTGTGTTCTTTGTTCTCCCTAGCATCTCCATTTAGTCCACGGTCCCCTATGTCATCCTCCTTTAATAATTTATGGAAATAAATCCTCCACCTTTCCTTTCTTTATCTTTCACTAAGACCATTTAATCGTCACCCTTAGTAAATCTAACATGATGTAAATCTCTAGGTTTTCTCTCTTTTGTTTGTGCAAGCTTGTAGACATCGTTTTCAACCTCTTTTGTCCCTAATTTATTGTATAGACTATCACATGCCATATATTTAGCCTCACCACTTTTTTTGCTTCTTTTTTTAGCATTTTTATATCTTTCTAAGATTTATTTGATTCTAGTCAGTTGCCAGGATTTGTAGTAAATCAAAATTCCTTTTTTAAGCTCTTCTCTCTTGGATCTCTCTGAAGAGTTCAACAACCCGTCCTCCTTATTGTCATTAGCAATGCCTTGAATAAGCTCTTTCTTTTTTTTCCCAACATTCCCAAAAGTCTCCTTGTTCAACACGTTAGGCTTCTCTTTGATAGCCTTTAGCTTTAAACGAAAAACATATACAGCCAACCCTTTGATGAGAAAGACTTCCACCATCCATCCACATGCTCTTTAAACTTGGGATCTTTTAGCCACATTTTAAAACTTAAAAGGCCTCAATCTTCTAATGGTGTCAAAGTCCCTCAAGAGAATAGGCTTATGGTTCAAGATAGATTTGGGAAGAGCTTCTTGAATGATGCTACATAGTGTTCCTCCCACCCCACCAATATTAGGAATCTATTCAATCGACTCAACATAATAAACTTTTGATTATTGGACCAAGTATACCGATTGCCAGTCAAAGGGAAATCCGTGAGGTTGTGGCAATTAACAAAATCTGAGAAACCTCTCATAGCTAATGTTATTCTACTCCCTCCTTTTCTTTTATAAGAAAATCGGATTACGTTGAAAACTCCATCCACTTCAGCTCAAAAAGATCTTAGGCTAGCTTCAGTAGAAGCATAAACCACCAAGAGGATCCACAAGAATTTATCATCACAATTCTCAAATAGCACCGAGACTGAAAAATTGCCCATGAAAGAATCCATTTTCATAGCCACCTTAGAATCCCACAAACAAGAGCGAGAAAGAAGAATTTAGCATCCGAATCTCCTCCTATAAAATGAAATTCCTATGATTTTGCTAATATCTACCATCCAATCGAAAATAATTTACAGTTGTTTTAGAGTAACCGACTTGGAAGGCTCTTTTAAAGAAGTGTTAGTCTCCCAAATTCCAGATAAAGTATCCTCCCCTAATATTGAACCGATTGCTTTCTACTCCCCAAAAGAACTCCAACCCAGTTTCTAATGACACCTCTACTGATCAAGAAGTCCCAATTTTTTTGAGATATCTAGAAATATTGTCAGTTGTTGATAAATCTACTTGAGAAAAGATGTCTAAAATGGAGTCAGTGGGCATCCCTTTAACACCACCACCATCCACGGCTCGAGGGAGTATCAAAATGGTGTTCGAAAGTGTGTGAGTGCAAAGAGATTTTCTTCGAGGACTTTGTATTTCGGTGGGACATTCTTTGTTCTAAGGATGTTTGATGCTAGATTTTTCTTGTTCACTTGTTGGATGCTTTTTGTTTTTATCTTATATTTGTCTATTGTAGGTCCTCCTTAGCTGATCAGTGGCTTTTGCCTCTTCAATGATATCTATACTTATAAAAAAAATGGTGTTCGAAAGTTTGTTCAATATTGTGTGATTCCTACCTCTTGGTCTACGGCTAGGCTGCGTAGGGGTACCCTCGTTGTCGGCCAGTGAACCCACAACTGTCAGATGGAAGAGAATGATCAAGTTCTCCGATCTTCTTCTCCCTTGATCAAACAAAAAAAATCTTGCTTTCAAACAGTTGACACCTATTTGAGGGTTTTCTGAAATGTAGGGCTCTTTTAAGATGGTTTGAATTATGCTTTTTGCAATTACGTCCTACTGGTTTGCAATATTGCACTGCACCCCCATAAAATTGGCACCCCCATAAAATTGGCAAATTGCATCTGATCCCACCTGCCTAAAATGTATGCATGTAGATCACCTATACAACAGGTTTGCATGTCATTATATTCCCATGTGTCATTTGCCCCAACAAAGTAATTTTTAGAAGAGAAGCCATTGAAAACAATTGAAAACTATTTCCATCAATCTCACTTGGGTTTGCTACGATCAATAATCCTCGCGGCTTCTTTAAAAACTAGATGAGACCTCTCAATAAAACCCCAATCAACAAATCAGATTACATCGCTGATTTCATCAACCCCTAATACAACTATACAGTCCATCTGATATGGATTCTCTATCTCACATTCAATACCTTTCCCAACATCTAGATACAACTTTTTTTTATTTGAGCCTAAAAAGGAGGACAAGGCGGCCTCGAAAACATAAAGGAAGAGAAAGAAGAAAAGACCAAGGAACATTGAGGACTAAACTTATGTATACAATATAGCCTCCCACCTAAACACAAATCATCAATGAACAATCTTCTACACACTTTAAACAACTTGGACCACTAAAGCGTAGTCGCTTCAATAGATAAAATAATGTGACTAGAGTCTCCTTCTTTATCTTCAAACACCCTTATGTTTCTTTCCTTCCACAAGCCCCACAGAACCACGAAAAGAAGGATGTTCCATAGCCTCCTACCGCATAGAGAGAAAGCACAAGATGTTCACCCGCTAAAAGTGTTCCCTCACCGTTCTTGGCATCACCCACATCAACCCAAAGAGAGAAGAAAATTCACTAAACTTCTCTAGCCACCTTAAAATGGAGAAGAAGGCGGTTGACAGACTCCCCAATTTCTTCGCACATAACACACAAGTCGATAATGTTTCTCCTCCACCTAATCAAGTTATCCAGTATTAAAATATTCTCATGTGTTGCCAACCACACAAAAAGGGCTACCTTGGACGGGATTTTGGAACCCCAAATCGGTCTTTATACAACTTCACCCTATCATCCCACCTAAGCCCCTAACACCCTGCCTTGCTTTTACTTTTTCCACACCTCTCCCACCACATGTCCACATGATCAAAGACTATCTTGAAATATAGAACTGTTGTACTCACCGGATTTTCCAACTACGTGGAATTTGTTGGACCTAAGGTACCGGGACAATTGTACAACGTCTTGCCTTGAGATCTCTTTGTAGTTTCTAGGGGTTTCCCATTTTTAAAGAATCATCTCTGACTTATCAAAAAAAAAAAAAAAAACAACATAGACCCTACCTTCCATCTCCATACAAATTTGCAGGGGGATGCTGTTGGGTGTATGAATTCCAACTAGTATTCTGGCGCAATCGAGATTGGTATGTGACTTTGGTTGTGCATCTGTTTCGACAACGCCTCCACAAGCATCGCCCATGGCATGTAGAACATCTTCACACCAAATATGTAGGGGAAGACGTTACGCACCACTTGCTTCTCCTCCCAAGATTGGATATTGAACCTACTCTAGGGTTCTACACATCTAGGCGCAGTTCTAGCCTGTTACAGCTTCTTCTCCTACCAAGAGAATGCTTATATCTGCTGCTTCAAATGGTCAAATAAATAGCAGTAGTCCCCCTCCAAGTCTCCTCACCTTGACTTGATAAGGAGTTCGCCATCCTGTGAAACCCAACCAGCTACAGTCTCTACTTCTGGTTCGGACTTCACAAAATGCCCTAAGCAACTCCTTAAGAAAATCTCTCTTTAACTCCTGTTGAGGAAATCTTCACATGTGGTAAATCACCATTAAAACTGACAAAGGCTTCACTAGTGGTTGGCCAACATCTCCACAAAGCAGCATCCTTGTATGAGCAATTCATCTCCACCAGTGATTCAGCTTTGGAATACTTCTTCAAATTATTTTCAAACTTGTGTCCGGACTTTCTACAGTGTTGTCTGATAGTGGAAAGTGAAGTACTGTGTTGTAGGAGGTTGTAGGATCTGCAAGTGCTCAACTTGGAAGCAATCCAATTCTTTTAGCAAAAGATGTCACGAATTTAAGTTATAATTCTTTGATTACTCTATTATTAGTAGAGCAAGATCAGTCCTTTTATACTGGTTTTTTTTTCACCCAATTCTTAATGGCAAACTAGAATTACTCTATGGTGAGATGGAGTATAAGCAAGGGATAATAGGAGACAACCTTCCTCTGGCATGCTTTTCTTTTTATTCCTCTCCGTCCCCTTCTTCCTCCTTTATTTCTCCTCATATCAATTTAACTAATAACTCGATATATACACATACTATTGATCATGTCAATTAATGCAGTCTGAGAAAATAAGAAACGAAGCTCTATTTATTTAAAACTAAGAAAAAAGTTACCCAATGTAACTTTGTTCCAATTTGTTACAATTTTTTTCAACACAAAAATAGCAAAACAACTGCATGCAAGTAAACCAAGCATGCAAGAAAATGAGAACTGTAGACTGGCATAGTGACTTACCTTCTCCCCAGCAGCAAGAATGACTAATTGACCATCTTCAGCAGGCTTTTTGCTACCTGACACTGGAGCTTCAAGGAAATATCCACCTTTTTTTGTAATTGCCTGCAGAGATTAGAAGCATGAAAATCTTAGTAGTCAATCTAACAATGCTATCGTTTCATTCTCACCGAAGTACTTAACATATAAACTAACGGGATAATAAATAAATTTGAGGCAATGAAAGGAATTACTTATACATTTCCTATATCTCCATTCCATTGAAACATCAACAATCTCCTTTCTGCTTTTTAACTCAAATGATTGCATTAAAAGAAAAGAAGTAACAATATTAACCTAAAGGGAGTAATTCTTGGGTCAATAACTAGATGAAACAAAAGACTCCATTTTGGTAAAAGAAGTTGTACTTGTCAACCCCTTTCCACTAAAGAAGAAGTTTGGGTAAAACACAGAAGGGAGGTTTGAAGACGAAGACAATCTTGGCTTTGGAGACGATGGACATCCCAGATGGGGTGAAGATGATCGTGGTGGAGGCCCACGAGGGAAGCTCACAAGGAACTTCAAGCATCTCAACTTGGATTTCCACTCATCAAGAACTCGAAAGCCAGGAAGAAGAAACTCAAGGTCGACGCCTGGTTCAGGTCCCGAAAGACCACAGCGGCCATCCACACGCCCTCAGCCACGTGGAGAACCTCATCACGGGAGTCACCAAGGGCTACCGCTACACGATGAGGTTTGCCTACGCTCACTTCCCCATCAACACCAGCATCATCAATGCCAATAAGAGTATAGAGATTCATAACTTTCTCAATGAAAAGAAAGTGCAGATATGCTTGATGGTGCAACCATTGTCCGGTCTGAAAAGGTTAAGGATGAACTTACATTGGATGGGAAGGCTGTTAAACTTGTCTCCTGCTCAGCGTGACAAATCAGAAATGGCATATTAAAAAATAAGAAAGTTCCTTGACAGTATCTATGTGTATACGAAGGGGACCATGGCTGATGAAGAGTGAAAAGGTAAAGAAGTGGCATAGCTCTCATGGTGTTCCATCAAAGTGTCTCTTTGGAGAGGCTTAGTTGGTTGGGTTTCTCATACTTCCCTAATTTATGCAGTAGAAGTTAGGGTTTGGTAGAAATGCACTACTCCAACACCACTTACTCTCATCAAGATGATTGGCCGACTTACTAAGACGTCTGACAGTAGTGCTGGAGCTCAAGGGGAGCTTGAAGTCTAGCAGAAGAGGGAAGACCACAGCTGATCCATGCCCAGTCATACTAGTCGTATGATCCTTGGATCTAGGTAATATGCAATAGTATTAGCTCCAGCACTACTGTTGACTGGAGTGTTGGAACTGGCACTATGAGCAACGGGTCAGTTAGGCTATGGTGGACAACCATGTAAGTCTCAACACTTGTCCTTCGTGTGTTCGCGACAACCACAGTGGGCACACTTGGGTCTATCCTAATCAGCAATCCTCCATGTAGAAGTTGGGGCTGGAGATGAAGGTCTGCTCCTCTAAACATGTTGTGGAGCGAAAACTAAGACAAGTGCAGACCTATCAAGAACTGAAGATGGTGACATGATACGCATGCTTTCTTCGCTCTATACATACAAGTACACCTGACTGATAGACGGTAGGGAATCCCTGCTGAGGATCTGTATCCTGGCTAACTCATACTCAGAGTTAAGCCCAACAAGGAACTCAAAGATCTGAGTCTCCTCCACAAACCTCCGATACATGTTCCCATCTTCAGTGCACGAGGTCTGAAAGGCGTGATAGTAGTCCAACTCTTCCCACATAATGCGAAGAGTAGCAAAATAATCCGAGAAAGACCTTTCCCCCTAATGAAGATGAGCGATGCTCTGACGTAGTTGGAAGGCCCGAGCTATATTCTGCTATTGAGAATACGTCTGAGACAGTGTCCCACACCTCTTTCACAGTGCGCAAGAACACAAAGCCCTGACTGATATGAGGCTGCATGGAGTTGAGGAGTCAAGACATGACAGTGAGATTCTTAGTCTCCCACTTCTCAAATAATGGGTCATCCGAAGTCTTGGGCACGACAACTCACCCGACGATGTACCCCAACTTCCCTCAGCCCCCAATATATATCTTGGTTGCCTGAGACCACTCCAAATAGTTCTTTCCATCTAACTTGACTGATGTAATTTGCAAACATGGGCCTTCGCCAGACACTCTGGCACCGCCAGAGGTCACTTCCGAGCTCACGGTGGACCCTCCGGTAGACATGAATACCCAATATCAACCAACACATGAGAAAGAGGCTACAACAAACCTTCAAACATGGACACAGGAGTTTCACAAAGGTTTACAACCCTAAAACAGCCCCGAAATGGGCACAAAAGTCGATGGCGGTGACTAGTAGGGGAGTTTCATCTCCCAAATCATTGATACTTCACCGATCGCAGTGAGGTTTGTTTCTTCTTGTAGGCAATTATGTAGGAGACCAAAAGACAGCAGCAAACACAGGCAAGAAGCCCTCCACATATGAGGAAATCAAAGGAACACGAAAAACACTATTTCACCTTAATCAAAATAATGCGAAAGTCCATCAAGATCACCAAAACAAATTCCCAAGATATCACCAGAAAATTGAACTCCTTCAAGTGGAAACCATCTCAGGACCTCAGAATCACCATGTCCATACGACCACTGACGCCAACTCTGATGTCGTCAACTTGACGTCAGGACCTCTTTGAGTGTCCTATGGTTCCAAAGAGAGAGAAGAGGAAAATAGAAAAGGAGAGCATGTGTAGGTTACATGACTCCAAACTTCTTATTTATATAAAAAACTTTACATGGACAAATATGCCCTTACAAACATAAAGGGTATATACCCTGACAACATATGCGAACACCTCTTTCAGATTGTTTAGAATTGGAGTTAAAAATTATGTGGTATCCAACTTAGTTGATGTAATGTTGTGGTTGGTTACAACCCTGCAATCATTTTCATTTTGGATGAGTAGATATTGAGGCAATCAAAAAACAATTGTACTTGCCAGAGGCATTTTGTTGTTGCCATATAGGGCTTCATTCCTATACAATGAAACAAAGAAGAAAAAGCAAATTGGTTACAAAGAACCTTTAGTGAAGGGGGGCAATTCAAGATAGATATCCAAAAAGAGCTTTGATACAAATGAAGTGGGAACTGCTATTGACAATGGCATCCTAAGCCGGGACTTGGGTCTTAGGAGGCGGTTGAACAATTGGGAGGTGGACTTGGTGGCTTCCTTACTCAGTCAGCTTGAAGGGGTGAAGCTCTCGAATAATGTAGAGGATAGTAGATGTCGGACATATGACTCGAAGGGCAAATTTTCGGTCAAGTCCCTCTACACTACTCTAAGAGGTCCTATGCAGAGTGTTTTCCCGTCAAATAGCATTTGGGGGACCCCTATCCCTTCCAAGGTCATCTTCCTCATTTGGTGTGCAATGTTGGATAAGATCCTCTCGGTGGAGAAGTTAAGAAAACGCGGTTTTCACATGCCAAATAGATGCATCTTATGCAGAGGCGATGAGGAGACCACCAATCACTTGCTCATTCATTACAGGGTGTCTATGATGATTTGGGAGTGCTTTTTGTGCCTTTTCGGCACTTCTTGGGTCTTTCCAAAGTCCATGTTCGATACTTTCGTAGGATGGTTCTCTAAAGCCTTCTTAGCTTGCGGTCGTATATTGCAGAGGCTTATTTTGTCTGCCATTTATTGGGAGCTTTGGAAGGAAAGAAACCATCGGATCTTCGAAGATAAGGAGGCAGATTTGGAGGAGATATTCATGAAGATCAAAGCCACTTTGTATCATTGGGGTTCAGTCATCCCGGAGCTTCGAGGGTTTAGATTCAATGATTATGCGTTTCGATGGGATAGGCTGATTTCCTAGGGCTGGCCCTCGTTGAGGGGTTGCCTGTGGGAGGGTGGGCCTTCTCCGTTCTTTTGTAAGCTGCTTTTGGCTTTCTGGTGGGGCCTTCTCAGCCCTGCCTTAATAAATTCATCTTTGCCAATCAAAAAAAAAAAGTTAACACCAAATGAAAACATCTCACACAAGTAAAACTAGAATTCCAATTAGGCCTAGTGGGCGTTTTAAGAAATTCATCAGAAACTCATGAAATTAGCACTAGCTTGTAATCCTAACCTCACTGATCTTTGATGAAGTATCAGCATCAACTGTTGACATGTCAATGTAGCCTCTTCCTTCGCATATTTGCTCAAGCACACCATCTTTGTCAAAAACTACCTGCACAGATACCAGAACTAGCATTCTAATAGGAAGTTGTAAAACATGATATGATAAACACCACACTTTGATTTACTAACCGAGAGAGCAGCAGAAGGATCAGACAACATTGCTATGGTGTACTTGCACTTCTTGACTACTGCTGCAGGGGTTTCTCCAATGGAGGCACCGTGCTTAAGAAGCTCTTCACACTGCAATCATATGTTTTAAGAGTCTGACGAAGTGTAAAACAATATTGGGCTTAGCTGACACTAGTTACCGCATAAAACAGAAATTTTTTGCTGAAGATAACATGCTTACACCGTACCACATGCTAAGACAACTGAAGGAAAGTAAAAAAGTTTGATCTTCAGAATTGGTTTGAACTCTTGCTCCAAGGAATCAACACTACAGATCTGACATGTATTTTATCATTCCAGGTTCACTCTTAAAGTTAAGCTTACTGAAGCTAATTTTCTATATTTTGTTAGACCCACAGTTACACCACCAAGCCCTCAACAAAATGGTCAATTTAATCCTCCATTATATTCATGTGATCTCTTTTTTAACCTCTTTTTTCTCCCTAGTGTTCCTTTGTTACTTTCTCATCTAGTGTCTGCAAAGCAAACATAATTTTAGTGAAACAAATAATTTCTCTGATATGTTCAACTCTGAACATGTTAATCCGATTAATTATAGTTATCAATCTTCATCGATGCAAATGTCTTAGTTGAGCATACAACTTCTTATTGTGTGTTAGTGAGACTGATCCTTGGTCTCTGGAGATTGATTGAGACACTGAATATTTTGCTAAACAAGAAGAAAACAGAATGACAATTGATAAACCCATGTCCCCCTCTTGGTCAGAGAATTAATCCACTTTAGGCCCTGTATGGTTGACCTAAGAGAAGTTTTCTAGAAATTTTCTCACCGATGTCCACCAAAATTTTCTAAATCCACACTTTTCAACATAAGAATCCTTTTCTAGAAAACCTTACTGTGGAACCTGAAGCTGAACTCAGTTTCATTCTATTCCAGTTTGTTACATGTGACCACTGTGATACATTCTGACTGCTGATAATCTGAAACCAAAGCTACAGTGGATCTATGTTGGCACACACACACACACACAAGGGAGGCAAGCAAAAAACGATTCAGCAAAAGATTAAACAGGGCGTCGAATGAAGAAAGTAACCTTAGAGAGGGACCTGTTCCAGACAGTGACCTTGAAATCATGGCGGAGGAGATTGAGGGACATTGCCTTCCCCATTATCCCTAGCCCTAAGAATCCAACCTCCATTCTTCTTTCTTTCTTTCTTTCTTCTTCTTCTTCTAGCTTTTCTGAAATGGCATAGAATCACAGACTCTTCATAAATATGGAAGTGGAATTATCGGTGACTGAAATATAATAATCATAGCACGGTAGCACCAGCATTGGCTGATAAGGAGATAGTGAAATTATTATTATTTTATCATAATAATTAATGAATATTCTCTACGATTTCCAAAGCCGTTTATCATTTATCTTTGTCTCGATTCCCCATCTTACGATCAAGGGCCAGTCGAGAGTAAAACTTCCATCGCAATGGGATTGCAAATCACACAAAACACAGCCAATGAGTTCTCGGCACGTACACCTAAATATCAAAAGCACCTGAGTACGTTGCAAAGCACTTGTGTACGTGCCGAGAACTCATTGGCTGTGTTTTGTGTGATTTACAATCTCGTGTGATGGAAGTTTTACTCGCTAGTCGATGTCTTTCACGTCACCATTCCTCTTCCCCCTCTTTTGGCGAGTAAAACTTTTGTCACAATGGGATTGCAAATCACACAAAACACAGCCAATGAGTTCTCGGCACGTACACCTAAAAAGCAAAAGCACATGGGTACGTTGCAAATATCCCTTTTCTCCATTTTCTGTGGGGAAGAAAAAAGATACCCACCGCTGGTCCTTTTGGCCAATACTTATCTGCAACGTGGTGTAAAATGGGACCTACTGACTGTTCCATATTTGTTGGGCGTCTGCTCTCTCAACTACGACTACGAGGTCACGGTCTTACTACTAGTAGGGTACGCATCCGAGGTATCTCTCGTGTAGACTCTAATTATGGTCTACCGTCTTCATGTCTACAATAGAGAGAGTAGACTGGGCAATGAGAGTGAATATTATTTTTTTTTTTTGTGAACCAGATCAGAATATATATTAAGATAAAACTCCACCCTCCTTTGATACAAAAAGGGATCAACCAAGGAGGAGAAAACTGAATACCAAAAAAATAAAAAAGGAGAATATCAAACAATCAGAAAACCAAAATTTAGCCTTAATGGCTAGGCAGCAGCTATACTATTACAATCCCGATAACAAAAACGAAAGAGTGTCCGAAAATCTATTAGCTAAGGCTAGAATATCGACTACAAGAGGAGTTACGGTCCGCCCCAAAAAAGTTCTTCTTGATCAAATTGTTTACCAGAGAAAGATCATCAGATTCAACCACCAATCGAGTCATTCTTGCAGCCACTTTCAAAGCTTTGGCTTCTGCTTTTTCCAGGGATGAAGCCCCTTCTTGTCGCCCACCTGCTAGAATAAACAAGTTTTTGGAGTTCCAATTGATAAAACCCAGCCCTGCAATATGGTTAATCTCATTCCAGCCCTGTAATATGGTTAATCTCATCCCAAGCCCCATCCATATTAACTTTAAACCACCTAGGAGGAGGCGGAGTCCAAAAAGTCTCATCTCTAGATGATAAGGAACTATTGTGGGACATGGAAATAATGTATGAATCCACCTTACTGAGTAAGTCAGGGGATCGGCGTTGGATTGGGAGAAAATCACCACATTCTGAGTAACCAAATCCTCCATAGTAAGACACAACAATAGGCTGCTTGGAAAACATCGCTCTCCACTGTACTCTGGCTCAATGCAGTAATATTCCAAAGCCAACCTTGGGCCATAGTATCAGCAGGGCCGGCTCTACCTTAAGGCCATTAAGGCAGTCGCCTAAGGCCCTTTGATGAGGGAAGGGCCCCAACCCGAGTCCCACTAACTACATGGATATTTAGCCCACCCCTTTTTGGATATACAAACCAAAAATCAACCTAATTGATTGTCTCCAGCCATAGATTTTAGTACTTTTTAGGACATGATTCTAGCCGTTGGATTTAAGCCTATGTTTTGGGTAATGAATCCAATGGCTTGAAATCATCAATCAAGGTGATTTTTAGTGTTCTATCCACCAATAGGTGGACTGATAATGGCTTGGGCGAAGTGGGTTCCAAAGATGGTTTTGCTGTGGGAATTCAGTTGGGGAACATGGAGCAGAAAGAGGGGAATGCTGGGGAGATTGAGCCCTCAACTGTCTCAGATGGAACCAGATCAATAGCTCCATTGATCGCAAGTAGTTTAACCAGATCATGCTAGCATAATCATGTTGGGCCTAGAAACGTTTGGAGCCACGTCACGGTACAGTTGAAAAATGCAGATGTTAATAGCATTATGACTCCTTTACAAAACACTACAATATGAATGTCACTTGTACTTTCATAATTCTCTCCTTTATGTTTACCTTGAAATTATGGTTAGAATGTTAATAGGATGTAATGTATTTCAACGCAGGTTTCGATCTCTGGCATGATAAACAACCTTCTCAGATATGATAGCTAGTGCATTTTTTGTCTAGATTTATCTAAAAAAATGAATCCAGGGGAATGTAGGAATAGCCTGGATACACCATCAATGAAGATCACTTTTGTGCAGCTTTCAGTGGTTAAATATTTGGATAGAATCAGATTCTGAGGCTGCGATCAATGCCTTCCTCAAGGATGAAATTCTTTGGAAGGTGAGGGGTAAATGGGATCATATCAAATCCAATTTTCCTTAGCTCTACTTGGAGAGAGGTCAATTTTTGCGATGATCGGTGCGCCAAGACTGCTTCTTCCCTTCCGAAGGGCTCGAGTATTTGGTGGGACGCAAAACCTCCATTTCTATTGACGGTTGAGAACCCCCTCTTAACCTACTACAGATTTGTGCCTTAATTCTCTCCTGCTTTTCTTTCCTTTTCCTCTTTTTTCCTATTTTTCTTCCTTGTTTCTTTCCTCTCTCGAGGGTTCTTGTTGATCTCTCTCTATTTGTATTTTTCCTTCCTTAATTCCATCATCATTTAGCAAAAAAAAAGAAAAAAGAAGAGCACTTTTGTGCAAGGTGAAGGCTTAAAAAGGGTGTAGAATGCAAAAAAAATTTGAAAGCACATGCTTGACAAAAGATATAGCTTTGGGTAGAGTTGAATGGTGAGATAGGATTCATATTACCAATCCCTGGAAGTTGGGATAAGGAAGAGGGTGATGACAATGATGAATAATGTTAATTTAGAAGTGTATAAATGATCATTTCTTGTCAACACTTAGATTCTAGATCATTATTTGCACTATAGAGATGATATGATCAAACTAGCCCCCAATAACACAGTTGCTTCATATTTTTTTCTTATCATTTTCCTTTTAAGAATTCCAACAGTTTCTCATAAAATTCTCAATGATGTTTCACCTATCAAAGTATATGGCTTAACCTGTTTTACTGATCAAAAGATTCGAAACCAAACTAAGGTGCAAAGAGGGGCACCACAAGCCAGCCCATCCCAATCAATTTCGCCTCTTTAGACCAAGAATGTGTTGCATCCATAGTTAGCAAATCTCTGTCTAAAACCCAACTTTTTGAAGAATAAGAAACCTTATCTTTTGAAATAGACATTTCAAATCATGGTGTTTTTGAAACATCGCGAGAAAATACGAAATATTCAACATTCCGAAACAACTCCGTAATTTTAAATTTTTCAAAAAATCTCGTGAATAACTCATTCTTGTTTTAAAAATTAAAGAATACCCTCTCTCTCAATCCATCTCTCTCTCTCTACTGTAACTCTCCCCCCCCTCCCCCCCCCCCCCCCCCCCCCCCCCCCCTCTCTCTCTCTCACTCTACCCTCTCACTCTCAATCCCTCTCTCTCTCTATCCGACTTTTAGCCTCCATGGTGTTGCACTACCGTGGGCTACATAGCCCCCACAGTAGTGCAACACCGTGGAGGCTAAAAGTCAGAGAGAGAGAGGAGAGAGAGAGAGAGGGGGGAGTTACAGTAGAGAGAGAATGGGGGGGAGAGCGTTACAGTAGAAAGAGAAGGAAAAGGGTGCGGGGAAGGAGTGGGTGCCCATTCGAAGGGAGGGACATTTTGGTCCAAATGGGGTGTCCAGCTTAAAGACTTGGGTGGGTGCCCGGAGAGCAACCCTTCAGAGAATCCAACAGTGGTTTAAAAAACGGTGGCCATAACAAAAAAAAATGGCTATTATAACAGACCATTATTTTCCAATTATACTGCCCAAAACCCTAAAAAAAGGTATATCCATTATAACAGCCATTATTTTGAAGAAAAAAAAGGCATTTTTAGTATTATAGAGGTTCTTAAAGAAAATTAAATAATATTTTTGACCTTTTTTACTCCGGTGTGACTGATGTGACCCTGTTATAACGGTAATGTTATGAGACAGTTATAATATTTTAACGGTGTATTTAAAGCCTCGGCTGTAATTACCATAAAAATAATAATCTCAACAGAACCTGCTGTTTCTCCCATGAATATCACGACCTTATTGTCAGTTTTGCCTACCACAAGATGACCCCGAGCCTGTACCTCCAACTGCCAGGCAAACTTGAGGCGAGGTCATGGTTCCAGTCCTGGCTTTTGCTTCTCTGTTCCTTCCCGGGTCATCATGCCTGTTTGCTATAGAGAGGTGGGTTCCGTCTTTTTACAATGGAATACATCTCCTGGATATAGAGGGATGCACAATTTAACATCCCATGCTGCTGGAATTCGATTGGCAGCTTTACATATTTGAGCTCTGTCGTTTTTCTTCTCATCACCAACTTCCCAATTGCTTCTGAATTTTAGCATTTTGAGAGGTCTTACCACCCTTGTCCTTGTTGGAATTTCTGGAGGCAAGGGACCTCAACCCACCATGAGATGCTGCTATTGCCCGCCGTCTCTGCTTGTTCAAGCGCTTCATCAACACATCGTCACCTTTGTTAAGACCCTGATCATCTGTCTCCTGAAACAAAGTATTTGAATTGTTTGAAAGCAAAATACGTACAAAATAGTACCAGTTTTCATTCATCAAGAAAACAACAGAATAAAAATTACTCAAGACTGTACCTTCTCTATTCCTTGGCAATGGGACACAAATAGAAACATTCTACCCTATTCATAGGTAATTATCTTCAATATTATTTAAATGTAACGAAATAAATTTCGCAAAATTATCGAAATATTTCGAAAAATATTTTCATTTTCTGGGCTACCGACAGGAAAGAATATATACATGCAGAAAATGTTAAGTTTCGTGAAATGTTCCGATTCATGAAGAAATATTTCTCCCATTTGAACTCAAAACCACCACAAATCCCATATCTGTGTCACAAAACCATGCGATCCCAACGGAAAACAAAATCTTCAAATCTGAAAAGTTTAAGCTCGGAGATCGCTGCACTCCAATAATAGAGTGTGGCTTTAATGTTCATGGTTATCTCGTCAATGTTGGCCTCCTTGTCTTCAAACATCTAGGGCTGTCTCTACCATAAGGCCTATAAGGCGGTCGCCTTAGGCCCCACGTAAGAGAAGGTCCCCGCCTACTAACCACAGGGATGCTTAGCCCACCCCTTGTTGGATATACAAACCAAAAATTGACTTGATTGGTTATCTCTAACCATAGATTTTAGTACATCAAACATTGATTCTAGCCATTGGATTCAAGCATGTTTGAGTAGTAAATCTAATGGTTAGAAATCATCAATCAAGCTGATTTTTAGTGTGTTTATCCACCAATAGGTGGGCTGAACATCACGCAGTCATTAGGCCCAAAAAATTATCTATGTAGGGACTGCAACGAGAGTAGGAGAGTCCTTTACATCTAAATTTTTTCTTAGCTTTTGATTATCATGAATAGTTGTTAAATAAGATTTTCTACTATATAGAGAGTTCAATTTTTTTATTAATACTATATATATATATATTTTAAAAATGGCCTCATATAGAGTTTTCGCATTAGGCCTCAAACTTGCACCAAGGCGGCCTTAAAACGTCCGACAGTTTCTCTCCTATAATAACTCCCAACAGATAGCAAAAGGGATGATCCTCCAAAGCAAATGACCACTAGCAGAGAAGGCCTTAGAGGTCCACCCGCTAAAAGGGTCAAAAACCAAAGAAGGAAAGACCCAAGAGACCCCAAAAAGTTGAAGAAAGCGCTCCCAGATCTCCTTGGATACACGACAATGGATGAGCATGTCATTGGTCGTCTCCTCTTCACAACGACACGGGATACATCTGTTGGGGATTTGAAAACCACGTTTTTTGAGCTTCTCCACCAAGAGAATCTCATTGAGCACCAAGAGAAAAAGATGACCTTGGATGAAATAGGAGTGCTCCACAAGCGATTGGCTAAAAAAAGCTTAAGACATGGCCCCCGTAAGCTGTTGTAGAGAGATTAAACCGAAAATCTCCCCTTAGGATCATGCTTCCACCACTTCTTGTCTTCTACTCCTTCATCAAGTGTAAATGCATCAAATCTATGCATCTATGATGCATTTATACTGGAGTTGTGCATGGATTGAAGATCGTTAAGATGACAATTCGAAATTTGGGGAAAACCTTGAACATTCAAGATTGTGGATGAATTAATTATATGTATATAACTTACCCCGGTCTACAACTTGGTTGGATTAAATTTTTTTACCAAAAAACTAAAATTCAAAAATTAGGCAGATGCTATAAAGTTAATAGTAGATAGGTTTTCAAAAATTATACATAATATTAGGACATTAATGAAAGTGAATTAGGATTCATTAATAACTTGATTTATGGCATTTTCATAATTAATAGTAACTAAATAATCACAAAAGTTCCAAAAAAATTATAAAAATCAAGTAAACCCTAATGCATTAAATTCATGCATATTTGGAAGTAATAAACCTAATTTGATGATTATAATCATTTTCATTTGTCATTTTTGTTATTTTTAGTTGTCTAACTATATCATATATCAGCATTGACATATTACAAACTGCTACGATCATTCATTTGCACACTACATATGGTTGTATATTATGGTTTGATAGTTTATAAGTGTGCTCTTATGCTTGTTTTATCCCCCTAAACTTTCTACAAAAAAATTCACAATATCTCCATTTCCACGAAAAATGTACCATTTCTATGCTGCTCAAAATAACCTAAAAAAATATTTCATTGGTTAAATATTATAATCATAAACTAATCTTGAAACAAATCCTTTCCAAAATTCGCGTGCTCTTCTATGTCATTTAAACAAAAGATTACACGAGAAAACCATGCATTCAGTAAGACAATCTATTTACTGGTCCATGGTGTAAGTACGCCAAACCTCAAGCTCGCTGTTAACTAGCCTGACAATAATTTGGAAATGGACCAACTTACATGAAGATCCACTAGTGGCACCAAGGTCCAAACCAAAGGAAGTAGGTCTTGTGGAATGTCCAATTTCAAACCAAGAAAGACGACATGAAAGAAGGCTGTCTCAATGCATACCTTCTCACTTGCTTGTAATGTCTCAGGTCCATTGCTGTCAACTGCTTTACAAGAACTTTCATCATTCTCTGTTTCATCCTTGTCCTCAAAACTCACAGCGGGCTCTTGCTGAAATATCACATTAATTTACAAGGACTACTCTTGATGTATGAATAAATGATAAAAAGGAGCAAAAACATAACAATATCCAGGGACATCAAACCAACGTACTTGTGAGCCCAAAAATCTGAGGCGCACCATCAACACCTCAGGATTTGTGCAACACATCGAGAAATCGAATGATCATAAAAAAAAACAGAGAAAATGAGGGGAAAAAAGAAAACTTTTTACGTCTAGGACCTCAGATGAGCAATATCTGAGTGGGATTTGTGAAAGACTTGAAACATAAATTTATCTGTTGTTGAACTTCATTTAGTAATCCTCAATAAACACAAAAATGTCCCTAACCAAGGTGATTATCTCATTTTGTGCAAGGTCGATGCGGATGCATTATGCATTTATGGGGCCTTCCAGCCAAGCTCCATTTACTTTCCAATTGCAGAAAAAAAATCAAGTCTTCATACTGATGTTCCTACTTAAAACTCAAATCCAGTTTATAGTTCAAGTCAGAAACTCGTAAGTACCTACCTGATCCACCAAGTGCAAGGAATTCAAATTACTGGCGTCAGTTTCACTGTAATCATCGGGGAGGCATTCTTTATCCACAGCCTCTTCATCATCGGAATCACTATCCTTCTCAATCCCTCCTTCAATGAACTGCATAACATAAATACATTACAACTTCAAGAAATATTATAGATGGAGAGAAGATTATATCAGAGAACATATTCTAAAGTAACATAACAGAAAAGGTGGCAGACCTGCCATAACAAAATCATCGAGCATGAACAGTGTCTCTACCACTCCAACCATGGGAACCCTGAGAGGGAACACACCCATCCACCCTCTCTCTAAGAATATTCTATGCTATGCTAATTTTAAAAGTGAATTTTACTTAGTTCTATTGGGCTTGAGTCCATTTTAGAATGGAGCACATTTATAAGGGGGATACCTATAACATATCTTTAGCTGTATATAGATACCCACCCTATTTTTTAGTGTCAAAACCAAAGTATACTGAACTCTCTCGTGTCATATTTTAGCCTCCGTTTTCTCGGCCGAAATTTTTAAAGGACAAAACCGATTGTACTCATGACATTTCCTGCACCATTTTTGTGTACACCGAACTGCTATGGATTGGAAATGGAACCAACCTATTAACAAGAAACTAAACAAAGATTAGCTAGTAATAACCCTAGTCACAAAAATCTCCGATTTTTCGAATTCACGAATCAATCGCCGATTAATCGGCAAAATTGGTAAAATCTCCGATTAATCAAAAAACTCGGCGATTAATCAGCGATTTTATTGAATTTTGTCGATTAATCGACTAAGACCCATTTTTCCACCTTTTGATTTCGATTTTGCCGATTTTTGGAATTATGAATGATATATCATGCTTATGAGTTATGAGTTCCGACTTATTATTTTGGAATAGATGAGCTTTTCATCATATAAATGTATTTTGTTAAAAACAACATTTCTAACTTGAAAATGCCATGATATACTTTTTTTATGTTTTTATTTTTTTATTTTTGCCAATTTCTGTCGATTTTTACCGAATTTTCCCGACTTGACCCCTTGCCGATTTCTTGCCGAATCCCGACTTTGTGACTGGTAATGACTTGAATTTTCACTGTTAATAAATCTGACATAAAAGCTGATTTTGTACCACGCATAAGGAAGTGAATCCCTGCTAACATGTCCACAAACCAAGGATCGTTTTACCTAAGGTTGAAGTGAGATACTTCTATTTTAAAGAGCAGTTTAATAGCCTTGCTTGGGTAGCACTTTTTTCTTTCGGTTCCAGTTCCACTTATTTCCCCCTATCTTTCCATGGTTCCTTGTGTGGTTTCTGTTTAACAAACACGTTATGTCTTATTGCTTTTCGACATTGCTCTCATCCTCCATTCAAACACACATAATCTCCAAAGCCTCCTCTTCGGCAAGTCACTACTTACTTTTTTTTTACAAGGGACAAGTCCCTCCCTACTTACACCCTAACCAAATCAAGCCCAAAATCAAAACTGTATGCGGAGCCTAATATGAGGCATCAATTTCAGCTGATCTTCAATACAAAGGATATACTTAGATAAGAATACTCCAGAAATGAAACTTATGCACTGCCATTATCAGTGAAGTAAGAGAAGGAACATATCTACATGGGACTTCAGAGCAGCATAATGAATTATATTGTGCTGCCACTAAAAGAGAATATAGTAGACACACAGTACATAGACAAATGCACTAACAGGTTGACAAAGTTGGTCAGTACTACAGCCACTTTCAGCCATAATAAAATAGCACAGTCATCATGGATACTAATGGTTTTGCTCAGAAGACTATAATTTTGTTAAAACCATCCGTCTTATCTGCAAAATGTTATGCGTAGACTCTGTAACTTGTGTAAACTATATAGTCCTGGTGCTCAAAAGTATCAGCTAGGTGATCATGGGAATATCAGGCAAAGCTTAATGAAGACTATAAACCACACGATCCGATCAAAAAACTATAAACCAAGTGATCTCGACTCTCCATCAAAAGCAGAAATTTGAACTATACAACTTTGCATAAAGGGTACATCACGAGAAGCCAAATTCAAACCCCATATAAGAATACGGCAATAGGAATGAAAATGGGTCAGGATCAAATTGAAACATGGCATGAGTCTAACTGAAACCGATCCAATAAACAAGATTTCATGGTTCATCATAAAGCAGGTATAATAGGAACCCAAACCAAGTTAAAAGTTAAAACTGGTTTGGTAGTGTCAGCTTAACACATTGACCCAACCCATTGCCACCTCTAATAGCAAAGGGGTGAACAAGTTGGATTCTTAGTTTAAGCAGAACCAACCAAATAAATGAGTTCTAAAGGGTAAATGGGAATCTGACCCAAAACCGGTCAAACCGGTTTGGTCAAATTGAGTTTGGCCCAACCCATTGCTACCCCCAAACAAGGATGCGGGTTCGCATATTATGTCTATTCCAGATTTCCAGCTTTCACAAAAAACAGCAGAAAAGATACCACATAGTCCAAATTTGGAACTGTGCTAAATGGTTATTTAAAAAAAAAACAAAAAAAAAAATGTGAAGTGAATGTAATCTCTCAGCATGTAGTGGCCTAACCTACTTCAATATCAATCATTGTGAATGACTGCTAAAATTATTGATCAATGTCTAAATTACCACCAAGAGACATATCAAAATACATGTGTAAAATGGATAAACAAAAAGTTCAGGCCAGATAGAGCTACTGTGGTTGCAATGTGACTACCTTTTGACAACTGTAAAATATCAGCATACTTAACAACAGATAATAAACCTACTATGCACTGCAAAGCAAACTGCATCATCCATAAAACCTCACGCCATTGCAAATTAATGACTCCAGCTCAAAAAATACTGTAAGAAGCAATGATTGTGTCACATAAGGAGTTGTTTCTACATTTTTTTGACACATACATGAGGGTAACCATGGTATTACACAAGGATTTTTTTTACCCTCTTTCTAGTGAAAAACATACAAGGAGAAATAAAAACATGTACTTCCAGCCATTAGATTATAAATGGTGCATCCTGGTACCTTCTCGATCACATCCTGGTCCCTTCTTGTAAACCCACTAGCAGAAAGTTCCTTGTCTAGGAAACCAGCAGACTTTGCTATTGAAGAAAAGCAAGGCCTTCCATTTTCATATTCATCTGACTCTGACCCATCACAGTCATCTCTGTCTTCTTGAAAAGAAAGGTTGAACCTGGAAAAAAAAGATGCTGAACTATAGAATGCAAAGGAATTGTGAACAGGGATGCTGTAAAGGAATCCTTAGAGACACAAACACACAATAGGAGTAACAACGTGGGGGGAAGATTACTAGTTACAGACCCACAGGACAATGATATAGCTCTATCTGACCTAATTAAATTTTTGTACCACTGAGATCCATATATATGTGACAAGAATAAGTTTATCCTAAAACAATATATAAATAACAGTTGAATACAAAATATTTGAATAAATTAAGATTTGCTTGAAAAGGTGTGTCGGTGCGTGTCCGACACGGTGTTTGTAAACATCTTTCAAGAAATAAATTAGAATAGAACATGTTGGATTGAAGATGCGAACTTGAAAGTACAAAACATTTTAATTTGAAATAAATCTGAGAATGCTCATAATGTTCCAATCAAGTTTAGAGAACAAGAGATTTATGGAAATAAACTATATACATGTGTGTGTATGCTTGTGTTAAATATGTAGAAATAATTTAATTAAGAAAAATGTCACAGGGAGCTAACACCATTGCTGGCGCACAGATCCCACATTACAATTACACCTATTTTCACTAAAGCAGCAGCTACCAAACCTTCAAAGAATTTCAGCATTTTAACCACTTACCTCTTGCTGAAGAACTTGTAAATGCATTCAATATCACGATCGAAGTACCTGAAACAAGGGAGCCTTTTCAGAAATGAAAGAAAATATATGAGGATGATCCATATCAAAATCAACTAATGAACAGAAACTTATAGAAGATCAACTCAAGATAACTATATTATGATTTTAAAATTAAAATTAAATGAGCAGGGGAGAAGTTTTAAGTGCACATCAGATGACAAGCGGCAGTTTTACATACATCTGTGCATTACGATGAGAAACAGATACCATTTGAGGGAAGTCAATTATGGTAACCTTCTCGTTATCATCAATCTACAGTAAAAGAAAATGGAATCCATCAGTTCAAGGTGGGGAAACTATTACTAACAAAAAAATACAATTGAAGTACTTTTAATAAACAAAGGACTCGAATTGGGTTCATAGCTCAATTGATGAAATCATTGAATAGTCTGAACAATCAATGATAACAAAAGTTTGACAAATATAGCAAGCAATAGCTTCAGCCTCCTTTAGAAACCACTGAGGTCTTGAACAACTCCAGACTTCAAATCAAGAAAAAGTCAAGCTAACATTTAGGAGTTCAAACACATGATATGGGAAAAGCTTCAGATGGAAGGATGGTTGTTTTCACATACTACTTTTGCATTAGATCAAGACAACTAAGAATCATGTACAGAATTCTACACTACTATTTTTTATGTTATTTTTTTTTTTATAGGCAAAAAGTATAGTATTTGCACCCGATCAGTCAGATATGCACCCATGTGAAGAAAACAAAAAAGAAGAAACATCATACCTAAAAATTGTACTACTATTGTAGGAAATGGAGAAGCTCTTTCTATTCTAGGGCTTTACTCTTTGATACTTGTAATCCTTCTTGGAACTATTTTTTTTATAGGCCCTTTCGATGTAGGACAAGGGGAACCCCATCGGTGATCAAAGAACTCGATGGAATCACTCCGTCAAGTTTTGAAGGAATCTCTCCTTCAGGAGCGATTCTAGAATCACTCCAAAATAGAAAATATCTCTTCATTCATTATCTCCCAAAATCAAAGATTACAACCTTATTTATAAAATCCTCAAATCCTATAAAAATAAGCAAACTTTCTAATCTAATTTTAGAAACAAACAAAAATTTCTAACCAAGTTAAACAATCATAATTTTTTTTTGATAAGTGCAAGATTTATTCATAAACAAAACCAGAAGATACAAAGATCTAGCAAGTGAGGTCGAGGTGACCTTCACACGCTAACCGCCCAAGAACAAGAACATACTAGGGGCCCCCGTTAAGTACATCCCTATGACAAATAAGGTCCTAAATAAACAAAAAATCCACAAAAAACGACCCTCAACATTCTATAAACACTTTAGACCACAAGAAAACAAGCCCCTTGATGTTGAGGATGATCGATGTCAATTCTTCGCACTTGCCATAAAAAATACGCTTATTCCTTTCCTTTCACAACCCACCACAAGATAGTGAAAGGAAGTAATATCCACAAAATGCGGCCTCTATCAGATAAAACTGGAGAGCGCCAACTCAGCAAAAGATCCGTAATTGATCCTGGCATCACCCAACTCATCCCAAATTCATTAAGGAACCCAGACCACACCTCCCACGTCACACCACAGTGCAATAGAAGATGGTACACGGTTTCCCCACTATGCTTACTCATGCTGCAAAAATCAACCAAGACCATCACTCTCGAAATCAAATGATGTACAGTTAGAATATTGTCCAATGAGGCAATCCACACAAAGAAAGCCACTTTAGTTGGAATTTTGGCCTCCCAAACCCAGGAAATCGGATAGCTTGAACTCCCCCTTCTTTAAAGCTTCATAGATAAATGACTTAGAAAATCCAAACTCCCTTTCCAAAGATAAATTCGACCTCTCTCTCTCCCCTCCTCTCTAAAGACAAGTGGGCTCCACTAAAAAAGATAGGGGTGGTTCTTTCTTTGACCAAATAGGTAAGGTAAAAGTAGGTAACCCAAAAAAAAGAGTACGATTTGACTTTTTCATATTGAAGAGATAAGTACCCTTTGAGTTCAAGATAGTCAAGTCAATGTCTAGAACCCATTAAATGTAGTTAATAAAACTTCGATACTTAACAGTAAAGAATCCAAAGCTTTGTGGTATGTGGGGAGGACAAAAGAAGAAGCATTTATTTTCCTTTCTTGCATGCAAAGGAGGAGGATAAAGGTAAGTTTTTTTCCTTCTTTTCCCATCTATTTTATATTTCTCTCAATTAAAGTGGACCTTTTTTTTCTAAAAAATGGTTTTTGTTCTTTCATCCCCCCCATCCCTCAACCTCAACTACAAATATTCTTTTTCCAAAAAAATTGAAAAACCAAATTTTTTGAGAAGACCATGGCCGTATGTGCCTTAATCCGTGTCGTGCAGTGTCAACTCGCTATATGTGTAGACATGTATCGACACGGCAAAAGTCCAAAAGCCACTGTGTCAATGTTACATAGCTATATATCAAGTATATTAGCAAACCTACATGGCCTACATTTGGATGTCATGATAACTAACAGCTTAAGCACACAATTTTCTTCAAATTTGCTAAGTCAGACAAACAAATTGCAATACAACTTACTGAAAGAATACACCCATCCAACTATCCAAGATATAAATACATTAAATCGCCTGCGCATAGTAAAAAGCACTAAACGAAAATAATGTTAGACTCAAATTGACGACCTGGGAAACATAATTCTAACGTAACAAGAGCTGCATAATTTCAAAATAAGGAAACATGAGATATGGAATTATCTATAGTGTCTCAAATGCATACCATAATGTTAAATTCGTTGAAATCACAGTGGATAAGGCCATGTTCTGCCAGTCGAATAACAAGACCAATAATTATTTCAAAAACCGCATCAGGGTTTTGCAATTGCTTCACCTGCACACTGCATGAGGGGAAAAACAGATTGTTAATTGGTCTTACGCTGTAGCTCACTGAAGCAGTGGCGATCGTTTTCTAGGAAGTGAACCACAGAAAGTAGTCCAGTATATGTAAAGATAAAGAAAAACCTACACATAAAAAATATAGTGCTTCAGAAAAAACAGAGTCAAGCTAATACTGCTGGTTTTCCATTACAATTTTTAATAGCAGTATAACCAACCAGTGTTGAATCCTAAAGGTTGAGGTCGGAATGCAAAAGTACTCAGGCGAGTTGAAAGGAATTCTTACAGTGGATAACCTTGGACAAGTGACATAATCACACAATGTCTATTGCAATCCACAGCATTAGGCACCGGAAATCCATTCTCTTCCAAAGCCTGCATATGTAGGGGCATAGGTTTCACACAAATACCAATTGAATACAGGATGATCACTCAGTTCAATAAATAGATGGAAAATAAATAAATAAACAGCAGCAAGCAACCTTCATGAAAGCAAATTCTTTGAGTGCAGCAAGTCGCGACAGGTACAACCAATTATAACTATTGCGGTGCATCAAATAATCACGCTTAGATTTAACGGCTCTGAAAGATACCCTACCCAGCCTATGCAATTTCATTGCCAAAACCGTGCCATCTTCTGTAGCAACCTCAAATATATCTTGAGAGACAAATAATTGTTAACATTAATAACGTATTAAAAAAACAATACGAATCAATTGTTTGATCATTAGAGAAACAAGGGAATTTCAATACCAGACTCTTTCCCCACGCCTATTTGACGACCGACAGCAGCAAATACTCCACGGTTAACCAAAGTCTTTATTGCAAGAAAATCATAGCCAAGGTAGGTCAGCCGAAACCCGTCATCTGCATACAGGATGGAACTATAATCAGATATTCAATATGCAACAAATTAAAAGACATTATTGAATGCCTACTCACATTTGGAAGAGTCGTGATGCAACAGCTTATGCTTGAGCAAATTCTTCAACACCTTGTAAGTGCCTCCATGTCTGTATTTGATGGTTTATTTCTTAATTATTTATATAAAGAACTTTGATTTTGAAAGAAAAAAACTTAATAGAGAAAAAAAAAATTACTTGAGACCAGCAATGCGATCGATGAGCTCTGCCGGTACAATTTCATGCTGAAACAACCAACAAACAAAAAAAAAAATGTGAAAAAAAAAAAAAAAAATCTTCTAGGCTGGATTCAGAGGAGAGACGTACGTTCCTCATTCCCATCTCGACGGCGGTGAGAACCCTAAAATCATCTTTGGAGAGATATCTCAAGACATCCACGTTCAGCTTCATAATGCCTGCTGCTGCAAGGAGTAGTAGAGATGATGGAGGGGAGAAGAGGTTTTAGGGTGTTGTGGGAAAACCCTCGTTTAAGGCTCTTGGACCACTTCGATTCTAACTTCCCTAGTCCGAGTAAAACTCTTCATTGACCAGAAACTATTTATGACCGCCTGTAAATAAAAAACAAGAGCTTTTAGCCAATTTTTTTTTTTTTGACATACCCCCCACACTTTGAAAAAGCTGACATACCCCCTATGATTTGGTCCAAGGTCAGTTGACCAATATTGACCTAAGTTGACCAGGTTATTTTACATTAAAAGACAGAAATACCCTTGTCTTCAACCTTGGAACAAGGGTTTGGACCAAAACCAAACCCCCAAATCAAATGGCTGTGGTGTATGGCAAGCCAAATCAAATGACCGGAGTCTCATGTCGGTCATCCACCACTCCGACAAAAATTAAAAAAACCATTGGGTTGTCCGACCATAGACTCAAGCTTGTATTTCCCAACTAATTTTAGCTTGAAAACGGATGATCTCCCAACTATTATTGTTTAAAGATATCCAATCAATATATAGAGTGGGAATCCCCAATGCTAGTTGAGATACCAAAAAAAGATTCATAGCTTAATATTTGTATTACAATGCCACTTCAGGCCTAGAAGTTTTTGTTTTGAAGTAGGAGTTTCAAAAAAGAAAAAAAAAGTGAAACTCTAGATACCAATGGGTTTTTAATTTTCGCAGTAGTGGTGGATGACCGACATGAGACTCCGGTGGGTAGGTCTCTGATGATGGACAACTAACCCATTGGTATCTCTTGGCTTGCCGTCCACCACATCCATTTGATTTGGGGGTTTGGTTTTGATCCAAACTTTGTTCCATGGTTGAAGACAACGGTATTTCTGTCTTTAAATGTGAAATATTGTGGTCAACTCGGGTGAACATTGGTCAATTGACCATGGACCAAGTCATAGGGGGGTATGTCAGCTTTTTTAAAGTGTGGGGGGGTATGTCAAATTTCAAAGATAACATGGGGGGGTATGTCAAATTTTTCCTTTTTTTTTTACTTCATAGTAACCCTAATACTCAATTCATGCTTTTACCCTGCACTTCTCTCCAAGCGTCTGATGAGTAAAATTCGTTGAATGCCAACAATATGAGCCACGTGGCACACTCTTAGAGGAAGCTGACCGTATGAATACCTTCAAACCAAAAATCAGCCTGATTAGTGATTTCAAACCTTTGGATTCTTGTACCCCAAATAATGGTCAAATTAACACGGTTAAAATCAACCCATGAAAATGACTCCAATCCAACGCATAGAAATCACTAACAGGTTGATTTTTGGTTTGTAGGTCCACCTAGGGATTGGCCAAACACCCATACGGTCAGTGTCTTCTAAGATCATGTTGTGGGCAGTCAGCGAAGTTTTACTCGCACCCAACGAGGGGACTCCTCCCCCTTCGTTAGATACAAATAGCGGAAAATATATATATATAGGGCTAGGATATTCTTACTAATATTCTTACTAATGGATGTGGGGCCCACATGCAGATGAGTTAAGGGATGATTTTTGGTGAGGGTGATTTCCTTACCATGGAGATCGTCCTCACCAAAAATCAGTAATTTTTAAAACTTCTAACCCTACCAAATACATACCTAAATTTAACGGTGAAAATGGATGGTCCAAAATTTTTCAATTTGCAATCTACTTTTCACAAGGTTACAAATGTTGGAATGGACTGATTTTTTGTGTGGTTGACATCCACATTGAGAAGAATATTATCACCAAAAATCATCCCTTAACTCATCCGCATGTGGGCCCCACATCCATTAGTAAGAATATAATATTAGTAAGAATATCACAGCCCATATATATATATATATATATATAACTTCTCACCGTCTCTTACTTTCTCTCTTTCCCTGTTTTTTTCTATTCTCAAAATCTCATCTTTCCTTTCCGCCGTCGGTTTAATATTCTTTTTCCCTCAAACCCTTTATCTTCCCCTATGCTACAATGAATCCTCTCAGAGATCTATGAAGGTACTTATCACATCATTATGGCTAATGATGTGAGAAGTTATATATATATATATATATATATATATATATATATATATATATATATATATATATATATATATATTAAATTTTTTATGTATATATTTCTCATATTCGATCTCATTTTCCTCATTTATATCTCCCCCATGTCTATTTAGTTCAAAGCATAAAAATATATGGGTGTGTAATGGAAGCAACTAAGAAAGTTTTTGATGAGAGGGTTGAAAAGGAAGAGTTGATTGAACGTATAGTGCAGAAAACCATATAATTTTCAGATCAGATGGGTGAAATGCTAGAACTGCAAGAAAATGAAAAAATAGAAATTGATGAATGTTTACAAGGGGTGTGGTGCAAGGGCAAGGAACATGTGAATAACTGCCCTGTAAATGTGGTTACACAATATATAAGGTGGAGGGTCGCAACCATATCAAGTGCAGGTGTGGGAGGCATTTTTGCTGGGTCTGTTTAGCGGGTTTTAACATCACTGCAGACTGCTACGTAGTTTAAAGGATGGTATGTGTAAAATGTTCGTGCTACTGGATGGAAAAACTACAGAGATTTCTAAATATTTACAAGTCTCTTATGATATGTAGTCTGAAATCCAAACTTCTTTCAGTCTCAAAATAATAAGTGAAGGGAAAAAATAAAAACAAGATGTGATGTTAAGACCCAAACCAATACACCAAAAGCACCTAGGTGATAGAGGTGCGAAAATTTTAAGTCTTAACCTCTAAGATCATAACATTCCACCACGCTTCGAAGGCCAATGTCCACGGTGACCCAACATCCATACATATATATATATATATATATGTGTGTGTGTGTGTGTGTGTGTGCGTGTGTATTAACTAATGGTTTGTTAAATGCATGGAAATAAGGTGAACGTGTTGCACACCATAATGTAATCAAATTTAGCTCATTTGAAAAATGAATTCGGTGAGTAGATTAACTTAAATTTAAGATATATATATTTAATAAATAAGTAAATAAAAATATATTTTTAGATCAAAACCCATATCAACTGTATGAGAAAATTTTGAAAAGAAATTGGGAAAATCACTTTTAGTGTTTTTATGAAAATACTAACCATTAAGTCTCTTCTACAAAACTATGGACACATTAATTAAAATGTTGGCCCATTAAGGCCCTTTTTTAAGTTCCTTATAAACAAGGTCCCTTTTAAGTTGTCGTCTAAACTTTTCTTTAATGCCCATATTAGCCTCCAACTAGCATTAGTTTTCTCTCTTCGTTCACTTTTCCTCTACCTTCCCTCAATTTTTTCTATAATTCGTTTAGTTTCTACGCAGCTAGTTATTTTCATTGACTCTTCGTAGCTTGTCTATGTTTGTTGAAGAAGATTGAGTAGGAAGAAAGCAAGTTCATCGATGCTCTGTTGAAGAAGATTGACTCTACAACTCATCTATGCTTCTTCGGTGAAAATAAACCTCTCATTTCCTTGTATTTTCTATATGCAGTTCATTTATCCTCTATTGAAGTAAAAAAGAAGGAAGAAGGTGACGTCGATTTTAAAGATCTTTATCCATTCAGTAAGTTTTTATGTGATAGAGTATTAGAAAGAGAAATAGACATAAATAAAGCTTTTCCTTACAGAGCTTATTCGCATTCTTTTTATCAAGCAATTGAAAGGGAATTGTCTTTCAAGTTTGAGTATTGATTTGTAAATTGGTTAAACCAATACCATTTTCACTAAATTGGCTAAGCCAGTACCATTTTCATTAAGAGGAAGATGAAAGTGTGAAAGATAATGGTTTTGGATGTGGGCCCATGTTAATGCTAGCACGATGCCACATTTAATTCGGAAAACTATTTATCTTTCAATTGCTTGACAAAAATCTCTTCACATGACACCCAAACCTCATTATTGCAACCCATCATCTATTCGAAGGTTTAAAAAATTGTTGATGACGTACTCTTTAATCTTGGCTTGCCAAAATAGACTCTACACCTTGTGCTTTCCCCCCACCAAACTCGTTTTCATCGTTATATCCACCGATGAAGATTCAATTCCAACCTTTAATTGCTGGTATTGGACTAATATTTAAAAATAAACCGAAGAATGACAGATCCTAGCATAATATCATTTAGGTCTGTGGTCTATTTTGCTTCGAAGGCAAATAATGAGAAACCAAATGGTGTAATGCTATCCTAAAGTAATTGAATAGAAGAATTCAATCAAAGTCTATGGAGAAAATCATAATGGTTTAACCAGTTCAACCATTGGTCAACTTGTTTTAGTGAAAATGGTATTGGTTGAACCAGTTTATTAAAAATGGTAATGGTTCAACCAGTTTAATGAAAATAGTACCGAAGAGCAGGGCTGTCAATGGATACTATTCAGATCGATACAAGCATATCTGAATTCGAATCCAAAAAAAAAAATTAATATCCGAATTCGATTCGATATCCGACGGATATTCTAAATCAATATTCGAATTCGAATCCGATTATTATTATTAGAATAAATATTAATTAATATGATAAATATAATTATTAAGTAGTATATCGGATCGGATATTATCGAATCAAATATATCAATATCCGAATCCGTATCCGAAAACTATTCGAATATTAAAAAGATATTCAAATCCGAAGAGAGACAATGCGAGAGTGAGAAAGCGAGAAAGACAACGAAAGACCGATAGAGAGAGAGAAAACAAATAACATGGTATTCTCACATTTTTCCTCTTTGTCATATTCATTCTCTTCCTCGGTTATTACTCACAAATGAAAATTAGATTTGAAAACATTTTGCATTTTATTGAATTTCTTCGACTGAGGTTTCAACACACCAAAAATGATGTCATTTTCAACCAAAACACAATTTTATCACACATGAGAGCAATAAAAGACTTTTTGTCTTGCAATTGAAAAAGCACGACTGTTTGGTCTTAGATATTTTTAATGGTTCTTTTAGCCTAATGTGATGTATACTACGGTCTTTACGGTAATTCTCGCAAAGAAATTGAGGAGGAAGAGAATTCAAACAAGAATCAGAGAATTTGAGGGGGAGATGAAAGATGTATGAGAAGAAATGTTGGAGAATTTAACATAGAAAAAGAGATTAGAAGGAGATCAGGAATAAATAATTTTTGTATGGAAAAGAGGTAGATGGTTTAAATCTATGTGCAATTTTCATTTTAAATCTATTTTGTTAAATTCTTTAACAATATATGAAAGAGTTACTGTTCAAATTTGTATCAGGTTGTAAATAACATTGTATTACACCTTTTGTTAATTTATTCATTTGATTTTATGTTTTAATCAAAACTCATCTAGAATTTTTCAGAGATCTTTATTTACAACTAAGACAACATCACGCGCAATGCACGCGCACCTTACATGTGTCACACTCTTAGAGATCATTGACCGTATGTATGGATGGTTGACACATCCCTAAGTAGACCCACATGCAAAAAATTAGCCCAATTAGTGATTTCTAAGAATTCGATTGGAGTCATTTTTAGGAGTTGATTTTTAACCGTGGATTTTGAGCATTATTTGGGGTACTCAGATCCAAAGGTTAGAAATCATTAATCATGCTGATTTTTGTATGTAGGTTCACCAAGAAAAGGAGCAAACATCAATTCGATAGTGTCCTTACTGTGGTACTTTTTTTAAATAGGGTTGTTGACTTTAGAGATGTTTTTTATGGTTTTTTTTTTCTTGCATTTAATGGCAAAACAGATGTGACGCATGCCTTTGGAAAATGGGTCTGTTTGGTACATGAGAGAAAGAGTTCCGACGATGAATATTTAGCCAGGCGAATATTATCTTGGCTAAATATTTGCTCATCAATATTTAACAATGTTTGGTATGTGTATGAGTTAGCTCACTTCAGCTTACTTCATTTTTCTTCAATTTGAGTGGGTCCCACATATCAAAGTAAGTCAAAAATAGGTTGGGCGAGTACAGGAACCACATATTATGTCAAAGGATAAAAAAATCATTTTTATCTTATTTATATATTAAAAAACTAATTTTTATTGAAAATAGTGATTTTTCGGCAAGAAAATAAAATTTTCTCACCAAGGCATAATTGGCGTGAAAATATTTACACAGGGGAGGGGGGAGGTGATCAAATGTTTTCCCGCCACGAAGGGCAAATATGTGGGCCCGGCTAAATATTCGCCGAGGGCAAGTGGCTGCCAAACGCACCCAGGCGAATATTAGCGCGCGCAAATATTTTATTTTCCCGCCGCGGTGCGTTACCAAACATGCCCTAAAAGACAAAAACCTCTCTTGAAAGACAGAAAAAACTAAAAAACTTTTCGAAGTAAATAATTTAAAAAAAATTAAAGAGAAAACATAGGATGACTTTCGGAATTATTAAAATGTCATTTGAAGCTCTTGTCATCGCCCAACCCAAGTTCTTGCTTTATAGTATAGATAAATTCTACTTAGAAATGTTGATCAGTAATCAAATTATTTTTGTATAATAGTTTTACGTATTTATTCGATGTATTTCATTGATATACATGCCATTTTTGAAGATTACAAAAATTGCAGTTGTTGCAACTTTAGATATACTTTTGAACTAAAATTCATATACCAATGGTAGATAGTTAATTTTTTATATGTTCAAAGAAACTTTATTAAATCTGGATTCTAATGCAATTTGAATCATACTTTTTCGATAAACATTGAATTATTTATGTCTGGATTCTAATGCAATTTGAATCATACTTTTTCGATAAACATTGAATTATTTATGAATTTCTGAACTCTAGTTGCACAAATTGGTTTGTGTTATTTTTGTGCACTAGTGAGACGGGTCGACGCCCAAACCCAAGGTGTGTCAACTCTAATACCGAAAATCCCTTAAAAAGTAATTTTTTTTTGTTGGATTTTTAGATTTCAATTTTCTCCAATGAATATTAGACAAAAGAATTGTTTTAAAATAATACAAAAAATGTTTAAAAGAATTATTTTTACGAAAAATTTCTAAAAAGAAAAAAAACTTTAATGTATTTACAAAAACAAAAATAAAATTGTGAGAATCCAAAAAAAGTAACTAAACGACCTTTGAAAGGGCGCTTCTTCCTGACAGAAATAAAAGGTGAAAAGATTGACTGAAAAAGCTGAAAAGGCAGACAAACGCCCTTTAAAAGGGCGTTTCCCATAGAGGAGTAAAACTTTTGTCCCAATACGAGCCACGTGGCACACTCTTAGTGGATGTTGACCGTATGGATGTTTGATCAGTCCCTTAATGGACCTGCAGTCCAAAAATCAGCCTGATTAGTAATTTACAACCTTTGGATCTTTGCACTCAAATAATACTCAAATTCTTACGATTAAAATCAACCCATGAAAATAACTTCAATCCAACACTTATAAACCACTAATCATGTTTCTTTTTTGGTGTGTAGGTTCACCTAGTGATTTGCCAAACATCCATACAGTCATTGTTCGATAAGAGTGTGCCATGTGGCTCGTATTGGGACAAAAGTTTTACTCCTCTATGGGCAAACGCCCTTTTAAAGGGCGTCTGTCAAGTAGCCTTTTCAGTTTTTGTCCGGAGAAACAGTCAGTCTTTTCCCTTTTATATCTGTCAGGGAGAAACGCCCTTTCAAAGGGAGTTTAGTTACTTTTTTTGGGAATGTCAGAAATTTATTTTTGTTTTTTTGAATAGATCAAAGTTTGTTTTCTTTTAAGAAACTTTTCGTTATCCTTATTCTAGATTGATATTCCCAAAGATTTTAGATTGAGCAAAGTTCGCAGAATTTTAAAAATTTTAGCTTTGCCTTGACCGCTCTTCTTATAGTTTTAAGTCAATTCATCAGCATATATTTTCATTTAAATAGTGAGGTATTTCTTTGATTTTAAAATTTGATTAATTTTTTTACATAAAATTAGTTCTAAAACACCGAAGAGTATTAAAATAAATTTATTTTCAAGTGTGATTTTGGATTGGTCAAAATTTAGATTTTTTCAATTTAGCCAAATTTCCACATTCATAACTAAGATGATCTGATTTTAAATAAATTGCATAATTTCCCAATTATTTATGTGAGTTAAAAGTTTTGGATTTTGGTCTAATAGGTTTTAAACCCAAGACCTCTTGGGATTTTAACTAAAGATCTTTGGAGATCTTTTGCTTTTGCTTTTTGGAGCCAAAAAGCATTTTGTTTTTGGAGCCAAAACTTTATAAAACTGAATTAAAATTTCGTAGGGAAATCTTTGGTTGTCTTTTATTTTTTCTTACAAACCTTTTATCCCACATTGGTTGTGAGGACTCTCCCTCTTACCTATATATATATATATATGAGTTTTGAACCATTAGGGTGGAGCCCTTGGGCATCCCAAATTTTGTGCCCAATGGGCACAACTATGCAAACCAATATATTTTATTCACACACATACACGCGCGCGTGGTCCATGGTCCTTGGTCCGTGTCCTTGGCCCTTGGCCCTTGGTCCTTGGTCTTTAAACTTGGACTTTAAAGCCCAAGTCCGTGGTTCATGGTCTTTGGTCCTTGGACATGGACTTGGACTTTAAAGCCCAAATATTATTTATACCATTGGTTTTTTCACATGGTTTTACGCTTAATATTCAAAGCATATTGTAACCAACGTGGATTTTATTACATTAAAGTTGTGACCGTTTCGGATCATTAATATGACCCAAACGGTTACCTCATCATCCCTATATAAACAGAGGCATAAAGGAGGCTAATAACACAACAAATATTACAATCTTCTTATTTTATGCAAAGTTTTCTAAGGTTCCACTATAAGTTCGATAGACTGAAGGGTTTGGAGTGCTGCCTACCTTCAGTGGGCTGTTGAATCCTGGGAGCAGTCGCCGACCAACTGACAACAACACCCTTAAAGTGCAGCGGCAAAATCTGCTTTAGGACAGCGCGTACAACGCATGCCTCAGCCATCTGTTTACCGATAAGTTATTTGATCTCTGTTTTACAGTTTCTGATTTTTAATCAACTGATGGCTATCTGTTACTGTCCGGGTACACTTCTTATTACTTACTTGTTTAATTTCATTTAGTAGTTATATTACAACTTTAGTTTCTTATTCAGTGATTGATTATTTACTGGTACATAAACCGAGAATGTCTTTAAAGCAGATTTCGAGTGATTAGACAATTCCCTGTTACTGTAACAGTCAATATGTCAAACATTAACCTTGAGAAACCTGAGAAATTTACTGGACAAAACTTCAAGAGATGGCAGTAGAAGATGTTGTTCTATCTCACTACTTTGAATGTTGCATTTGTACTAAATGAAAAAAACCTGAAGTAAATGAAAAGGAAAATAATTATGCTAGAGAAGGTGTTAAAGAAGCATGAAAAAATCGGATTACCTGTGTAGGAATCATATTTTAAATGAGCTAGATAATACACTTTATGATATTTACTTGTCTGAAAGAATTGTTAAGAAACTTTGGAAAAGTTAGACAGAAAGTACATAACAGAAGATGCAGGGTCTAAGAAATTTGTCGTGGAACGATTTTTGGACTATAAGATGTCAAATAGTAAATCTGTAATTTCTCAAGTTCAGGAAATATAGATTTTAATACATGAGATTCATGCTGAAAAAATGAAGATTAGTGAAGGATTTCAAGTAGCTGCAATTATAGAGAAACTGCCACCTGCATAGGCAGATTTCAAGAATCAACTTAAACATAAGAAGAAGGAAATGTCACTTAAGGATCTGATTGTTTGACTTCGTATTGAAGAAGACAACAAAAATAAAGATAAAAGTGTAGGAGCCTCGACAATGGTGTCTAAGGCAAATATTGTAGAAGAACCTAAGAAATATGAGAACTGAAAACTCAAATCGGATCAAAAGTTTCAGAAGAAAATTTTCAAGAACAAGGATAAGTTCAAGAAACCACAAGTGAACATCCAGAAGCTGAAGGGGAGCTGCTTTGTGTGTGGGAAAATTGGACACAGAACATTAAATTGTTGGCATATGAAGACTGATGATAACAATAAAAATCATAGAGGTCCAGCACAGGCTAATGTAACTGAAACTGAGTATCTTTCTACGGTTGTATGGAAGTCAACTTGGTCAACAATGTCAAGGATTGGTGGGTGGACACTAGGGCCACCAGACACATCTGTGTTGATAGAAGTGCTTTCTCATCATATGAGAAAGTGAATAATGGAGAACAACTCTATATGGCAAACTCGTTTGCATCTGCAGTTACGGGTAAAGGAAAGGTTAATCTGAAATTCACTTCTAGAAAGGTCCTAACACTGAATGAGGTACTGCACGTTCCGGACATCTGCAAGAACTTAGTCTCTAGGTCCTTAATGAGTAAGAAAGGATTAAAACTTGTCTTTGAGTCTGACAAAGTAGTGATAACCAATAGTGGGATTTTTGTTGGGAAGGGGTATATGTCTAAGGGGCTTTTTAAACTGAATGTAACTGTTGATGAAATGAATAAAGCTTCTACTTTTGCTTATATTGCTGAATCTTCTAATTTATGGCATGATAGGCTAGGACATGTGAATTACTCTTCTTTGCAAAAACTTATGAACTTAGAATTAATACCTAAGTCTACCATTAACAAAGAACAAAAATGTGAGATATGTGTAGAATCTAAGTATTCTAAGAAACCATTTAACAGGATAGATAGATCCACAGAACCTTTAGAGTTAATTCATAGTGATCTCTGTGATCTTAAAAATACTCAAACTAGAGGCGGTAAGAAATACTTCTTAACTTTCATAGACAAAATATTATAGAGTGTACTTGCTACAAAGCAAGGATGAGGCTCTAGAAAAATTTAAAATCTATAAAACAGAAGTTGAAAATCAACTAGGAAAAAAAATTAAAATTCTTAGATCAGATAGAGGAGGTGAATATGAATCAACCTCTTTCTCAGAATATTGTGAACTTAATGGTATAATACACCAAACTACTGCTTCTTATTCACCATAACAAAACGGAGTGGTTGAAAGGAAAAATAGAACATTAAAAGACATGATAAATACTATGTTAATAAGTTCAGGATTACCATTGAACTTGTGGGGGGAAGCACTCCTCACTGCATGTTATATACTAAACAAAGTACATTTTAAGAAATCAGATAAATCACCTTATGAATTTTGGAATAACAGAAAGCCTTCCTACAAATACTTAAAAGTGTGGAGGTGTTTTGCCAAAGTGGCAATACTCAGTCCTAAGAGAACTAAACTAGGACCTAAAATCGTAGATTGTGTATTCATAGGGTATGATTTAAACAGCAGTGCTTATAGGGTTTTAGTAATTAAATCTGAAGTTAATAGTATTGATGATAACACCATAATAGAATCTAGAGATGCTAAATTTTTTGAATCCAGCTTTCCACTAAAAATTAAGTCTCAAGATAGAGAAATAATAAAAACTCTAGACATTGTTTCAAGCAGTCATAATGAAATTATAGAAGAAGACATAGAACCAAGAAGGAGTAAAAGGGCTAAAAGAGTAACTAGCTTTGGTCCTGATTTTATAACACTCTTAACTGAAGAAGAACCTCAATCATATACACAAGCTATAAACTCACCTGAAGCTCTTTTTTGGAAAGAAGCTTTAAACAGTAAAATAGAATCAATAATGCATAACAACACTTAGAAGCTAGTTGATCTACCTCCAGGTTGTAAACCAATATGTTGTAAATGAATATTTAAAAGGAAACTTAAAACTGATGAAACTATTGAAAAATATAAGGCTACATTAATAGCCAAAGGATTTACACAAAAAGAAGGAATAGACTTTTTTGACACCTATTCACCTATAACAAGGATAACATCAATAAGAATATTAATAGCTATTGCAACAATTTATAACTTAAAAATACATCAAATGGATGTAAAAACTGCTTTCCTTAATTGAGAATTAGAAGAAGAAATATACATGGAACAACCTGAAGGTTTTGAAGTCTCTAGACTTGAACATAAAGTTTGTAGATTAATAAAATCTTTATATGGATTAAAACAAACGCCAAAACAATGCCATGAGAAATTTGATAATGTGATAATCTCAAATTGATTTAAAATAAATAAATCTGATAAATGCGTTTATACAAAGAGTGTTGGAGACTATTATATGATAGTGTATCTGTATGTAGACGATATATTAATAATGGGAACAAACATTAACATAATTCAATTAAGAAAATGTTAAACAATAAATTTGACATGAAAGACTTAGGTCTAGCAGATGTAATTTTAGGAGTAAAAATAATAAGAAACTCTGAGGGGATTAAACTATTCAAATCTCATTACATTGAGAAAATATTAAAGAAATTTAATCAATTCGATTCAACTCCTGTAAGAACACATTTTGATATAAACTGTAGTCTAAAAAAAAAATAAATGATATGGAGTATCTCAACTTGAATACTCTAGAATAATAGGCAGTCTAATGTACATAATGAGTTGTACTAGACCAGATAAAACTTACGCAGTAAGTAGGCTTAATAGATATATTAGCAACCCAGGACATAATCACTGAGAAACTCTTATTAGGGTATTGAGATATCTAAAATACGCAATAGATTACAATTTATATTATTTGAAGTATCTTACCGTACTAGAAGGATATAGTGATGCTAAATGGACATCAGATTCTGAGGAATCCAAATCCACAAGTGGCTATGTATTCACCTTAGGAGGTGCTGCAATATCTTGGAAATCCTCAAAATAAACTTGCATAGCCCGATCCACCATGGAATCAGAATTTATTATTTTAAACAAAGCTGGGGAAGAAGCTGAATAGCTTAGAAATTTTTTAGTGGATATTCCAATATAGCCTAAGCCAGTACCAGCCATAACTATACATTGTGATTGCCAAGCTGCGATAGCAAAGGCTAGAAACAATCAATATAATGGCAAATCCAGACATATTTGTCGGAGACACAACTCTGTGAAATAACTACTCTCAAATGGTATAATAATAATTGATTTTGTAAGATCAAAAGAAAACTTGGTGGATCCTTCGACGAAAGGACTTACCAGAGAGATAGTTCAAATGACATCGAGGGAGTTGAGCTTAAAGCCTAAAAATAAGTAAAACACCTTAATGGAAACCCAACCTATGTGATTGGAGATCCCAAGATCTAGGTTCAATGGAAAAACTAATTAATAGTGTTGCATGAGAAGAACTATATCGAAGATTAATTCCTTCTCATCTCTATAATGCAAATAGTGCTACCTGTCAAAAGAGAAGGTTGAGTATTAACTCTTAATGAATCTATAGCTTGGTTATCAAGTGGGATGCGACAAAGCATTCTTTATAGATCACCTATATGAATGTGAAAGTGGGGCCGCTTTCTATAAGAATTAAGCTGATTCTCTAGAGCATTCATGAAAAACTGGGATTTAGCTCATGGCCTAAATGAGCAAAACCGTAACAACTATACATTGGATAGAAAATGTTATGTGTGTAGTCTATTGCCTCGGTTTACAATATAAAGTTGGGCAGTTCAAGACATAAAATTTACTGAACAGCTGATAAACCCGATAGACTTACACTAAGTAAAGGTTCAAGTCCAAAAGACACCTTTGCTAAGGCACGATAATTCTAATTTAACCTCAGCTTTTAAAATTTTATTCATGTGGGGGATTGTGTGTTAAAAGTTTTGGATTTTGGTCTAATGGGTTTTGAACCCAAGACCTCTTGGGGTTTTAACTAAAGATCTTTGGAGATCTTTTGCTTTTGCTTTTTTGAGCCAAAAAGCATTTTGTTTTTGGAGCTAAAACTTTATAAGATTGAATTAAAATTTTGGAGGAAAATCTTTGGTTGTCTTTTATTTTTTCTTACAAGCCTTTTATCCCACATTGATTATGAGGACTCTCACTTTTATCTATATATATATGAGTTTTGAAATGGTCGAGCCCTTAGACATCCCAAGTTTTGTGCCCAATGGGCATAACTATGCAAACCAATATATATTATTCACATACATGCGAGCACGCGTGGTTCGTAATCTTTGGTTTTTGGTACTTGGACATGGACATAGACTTGGACTTTAAAGCCCAAACATTAATTGTACCATTGGTTTTTGCATATGATTTTATGCTTAATATTCATAACATTTTGTAACCGACGTGGATTTTATTACATTAAAGTTGTGACCGTTTCGAATCATTAATACGACCCAAACGGCTACCTTCTCATCCCTATATAAAGAGAGGCATAGAAGAGGGTGATAACACAATAAATATTACCATCTTCTTATTTTTTGCAAAGTTTTCTGAGGTTCCACTGTAAGTTCGATAGACTGAAGGGTTTGGAGTGCTGCCTAAACCTTCAGTGGGCTGTTGAATCCTGGGAGCAGTCGTCGACCAACTGACAGCAACACCCTCAAAGTACAGCGGCGAAATCTACTTTAGGACAGCGCATACAAAGCATGCCTCAGCCATTTGTTTACCGATAAGTTATCTGATCTCTGTTTTATAGTTTCTAATTCTCAATCAATTGCTAGCTATCTGCTACTGTCCGGGTACGCTTCTTATTACTTGTTTAATTTAATTTAGTAGTTATATTGCAACTTTAGTTTCTTATTCAGTGATTGATTATTTACTGATACATAAACCGGGAACATCTGCACTAACAATTCATACTTATTTTAAATTACTATAAATTGTGTAATTAATTATGTTTATATAAAAAATTCTTATAGAATAATATTAAAGATAATAAATATATTTTTAAACTTGGTATCAATTCAAGTTTTAGGGAGGGATTTTTATTAAAACAAAATCTTTTTGGAGAAATTTCATCGATCACATTTATCTTTTTCTATGGATTGGAAGAGTGGTGTATTTCTTTTATTACATTTATCTTTTTCCATAAATTGGAGGAGTGATGCGTTTCTTTTATAATAATTATTTATCTTTAGATTGGTAGAGTGATGGTTCTTTTGAGATTAAGAGATAGTTGGAGAATGAGTTTTTTAATTGTGCGGTGTTATGCGTGAGGTTCCCCAATTGATGTTATACAGGAGAAAGTAATAAATCATATGTTAGGTGATGGTGAGGGTGCTAGACGCCTAGATTGTGTTATTAGACAAGGATGATAGACTACCCAATTTTATTTTATTTAATGTTGATGAAAATTAGGGAATCACCACACATACATTTTATTATTTTTAAAAGATATGATTTTTTTCTATAAAACATAGCATTATAAGTATTATATTATGTATCTCTGGGGTGATTTATAAAAAAATAGTAGAATGCATAAAAAATATTTTATTGATAATTTTCAAATGCGACAATTATTTAAGATATCTATTGTGATTCTAATCTCTTAAATATTTATGGGATGTCTTAGAAAATAGAGTCATTATCAATATTCAAGAGATTTTTTTTCTTTTTTTTAGTAGTATGTACTATAATTCTAAACTTGACAGAAATTTACATACTAACTAGATTAGACGAGACATAATGGGTTAATATATCACATGTTAATTATTGGGCCTATAGAAGATATTTAAAAGTTTGCATACGTTAAATGACTAACCACAATAGTTTTGGTTGACCTGATTTTCTAAGGGTAAAGGTAAGGGTCATGGTCAAAAGTCCTCATAAACCTAATTTTACGGGTTAATGTTTATTTCACGCAATAACAACAATTTTCTACTTGACTGAAAATCAAGAATATAATGACGAGGTTCCACATCAGTTAAGTCTAGAACAAGATACTTATTATGATTGAGACTGATTACTAGTCATTACCTATTCATTCTAAGTTGATTACACTACTGTAATTTTATTTTATATCAGTCAATTGATATTTATTAGGTATGTGATGAAAGATAAGATTGGTTGAATTAATTGAATTATAGCTGCTATTATGATTTTAATTTTGTATAATTATTTTTAATTATATATGCATTGATTTTGAATTATTTCAAAAGTATAGTAATTGAATGTCTAGTAGACTATTCAGATTACTGTTATTTTACTGTTTATACGGTTGTTATCATTAGATGAAATTGTGTAATTGTTTAAGGTTGCATTTTTTTCTCACACGTGTTTTTGGACGTGTGCACTTTGAATACGCGCACATTTAATGTGTGAGAATTCTAATATTTGATGTTTTGACGAACTCAACAAATCACGCACGAAAATTGATTATGTGCATTTATTTATACAAATGATGATAGATGTTGTATATGATTCGGTGTATCGCATTGCATTATATAAAATTATACATACACGTTTCCAAACTACCATGTGTACTCGAATATTTTTATAGGGTTTAGATATACATATAATATATTATATAATATTTTATTATAATATAATATAATAGATTTTTATTATATATTATATATTACATAGTATTATATATATAATAATATATATTTTTTTATTATAATAATATATCATATTATTATATTATATTATTACATAATATTATTATAATATCAATATATTAATATTATAATGATATTATTATAATGAATTATATAATATTAATATAATAATATTATTATATAATATTAATAATATTTTATTATATTATATAATATTAATAATATTTTATTATATAATATAATATATTATATTATAATATAATAATAATAATATTATTATATTATAATATAATATATTATATATTATTTTATATAATTTATAATATATACAATATAGTAAAAATCATTATTTAAATATAGTTTGCGATGAACCATAAGTATGCCTTATGGTACAACGGTGCGTGTTTCGATTTTCAGGAGGGTGAGTGTTACAGCTCGCGCATTAGCACATATTGAGGGCCCTGGTATAGATTGTGAGTCGCGCACATTGGTGCAAGTAAACACACATTTTTTTGGCTGAATTGTGCACAACAACTCCAATGCACGCACATTTGTAAAAAACACACGCAACCTAAACCACATCCACTACGGGGCTTTTTCCCAAAAGCTCATCCCTACTCTCCCCTTCCAGATTTCATTGTAGAGAACACAAATCTTATCTGATACAATGGTTGGCGTGGATCTTGATGTTGAGAATTATTGGCGATTAGGAGGAGTGCATAGAGGAAATTTCTAGTATAGTACTAAATCTTCTGGAACTTGATAAATTCGACTTTGCTTCGATCAAGTTTTATATATTTTGGTTTATTGTACATATTCAGTTATAATCAAGACAATATAGTCAGGCTCAAGGAACCCCCTTTCTTTTCTGACCACTCTCGTGTTGATGTGCTCGGCTTGGAATGCAACGGTGGTCGTTAGCGCTGAGCTAGCATCACTTTTTCACTTTTGGGGCGCTGGCAACCACAATTGGCTTCGTGAAATCCACAGTCGAGCGCGCAAACACCAAGAAGGGTTAGAAAAATGGGGGTCCTCGAAGCCTGAGCCACACACACACACACACACACACATATATACGTAATACCAAAATTAAACTTTTATTTATTTCATGTATATATGAATGTCATGTTTAAAAAGTTAGTAAAGTTATTTTAACTTCAATTATTTAATGATTAATAAGTTTATTAATTAGAAATATAATTGTATATAGCACATGAGACTTTATTTCTGTTGTTTACTTGTTTTTGAAATTATCAATATAACTTCAGAGCCTAGTATTCGTCTGGACAGGTGATTAGTTGGGTTAACCTCACACGTCGATTTTTGGGTGAGAAATTGAGGCGTGACACAAATAGTCATAGGGGTTGCATCTCAGGTGTCAATAAGTCAGTTCTAGTTCAGGTATCAATGTACCCAGAACCAGAACCTATTATGTTAGGGTAAGACATGTAGTGAATCCAGAATCAAAACTAATAAATATTCAATTCGCGAAGTTCGGCTCCAAAATTGTCTGTATAATCTCTGTTTTAAAATTTTGAGTTGTTTTGGGTCCAAAACCCTTTGGCCTCAATTGTTCTCCCTTTAGTTTAGTTTTCAAGGTCTTTGAGGTATTGGGTTCAAAACCCATTAGCCTCGAGACCAAAACAATGTACTTAAATAAAATTCAAACCTTATAAATCACAATTTTGAACAGCTCGTTGCTTCATTCTGGCTTGGCCATTTATAAATTTTCTTTGAGAAGGCAGAGGATCTAATCATGTCCTTGTAGTTCCACATCAACTTGCTCAACATTTGTTTACCCCTTCTCGTATCCAACGATATTGAGTGGTGATTGGCAATAAATATCTTCAATTGGTGTCGTTTTGTTGTAGGAGTGCCGTGGGCACGGGCCATTTACTATTCTATATAACAAAACAGTGGTTGTCTCCCCACTTATACCTCCTCTTATAGGCATCAACAAAGAAGGGCCGAGATCTAATACTCCCCCAAAGGGACAGTGGATCTCAGCCACTCACCTGATTTTGGCAAATTCTTTGTAGTGCCGATGGCACCCACTAGTTTATTATATTTGAGGAATACTAGCAAGCAACCATATGCCCTGCTTGGTATCCTGTTTGTAGTTTGCTGGAAAATGTTTGTAGGCAAATTATTTGATAATCACTTGTTTGCAATGACACATTTACTGGGAAAATATTCATATGGTTGGGGAGGGGAGAGCTGTTGTGGGAGACCAAGGGGGATGAGAGTCATATGCCTATTGTTTGCAGCTGATTGCAGCCACTTTTTGGCTGCAAACATTAGACCATTTTTTGACAAAAAATGATCGAGTCTAATCAAATATTTGTTGGACGTTACACCACCAAGCACACGCAAATGTCCGCAAACGTTTGTAGTGCAACCAAGGCCTTGCTTGGTTTGCTGCATTGGGATGCATTTTGCATTCTAGTGCAAATGCGATGAGTTGCATTGCAGTCACTTACCACAGTTTTTGGGCTGCACATGCTTGAACCAAGCAGGGCCTAAGCCTCAGTAATTTGCAGGATCCTCTAAAACAACCCCAACAAAGCAGTCATCATGCCAACCTAGCAAATTCGGGTTTCTAGGCATATTTCTCATGTTGGCCATTGCTACAATTTTGTCATCTTCCAAACCTATGATGGTACTTCCAAAAAAGGCTTACAATACATGAATCACAAAATGCATGTCCGTGCTTTGCATAGACCATCACTGAAACATAATATTATTAAGTCAGAAATAATATAAGCTGAAAAGACAGTTAAGAGTAAGTTCACCACAATTCAAGTGTGGCACACTCCACCAGCAACATGACCATTTTATAAAATTACAATTAGCCGAGCATAAACACCGTTCCTTAATTTCTCATTCTTCGGCAGCACTGGCAGCACTTAAATCCACACTGAGGTCTACAGCCTGCTCACAAATAAATCTTGTTACGACTGCTTAGACACGAACAATCAATCTCTGGACAAAACATAGAGAAAACATGTGCTGTCTCTGATTGGTAAGACGAGTGAACTTAAGTGATCCGGGATTCAATGGTGTTGGTTGTGCAACCCTTATATATCAAAGCAAGATCTTTATGCTAACACTCGGTTTCACTTGACCAAGTGTTTGCTCAACCAACACCCGATTGGATCTTGGATCTGAAAGCCGCAATGGTGTGAGTCAGTCAAAGACAGATCACTGGTCATACCAACATTATATACATAGGTTTGTCATTATTGAAGCCAGAACCAACATGTTAACCACAACGTTTGACCTAAGTTGACAAATTTGGACAGACCAGGAAATCATCTCTGAAGGAAAGAATTATTACCTTCCCAGTAATCAAGGTATACATGTTGAGCACATCCATGACAGTTGACTCGAAGTGTGTTGTAGCATCATAACTCTGTTAGACAGCCACGAAATTTGTCACTGGCATCCATATTAATGAAAGATTTGATAGTAAGAAAGCATCAAAAGTGCATCAGAGAAACTCACTGTTGATATAAAACAATTGTCCAAAGAGGGTTCATTGACGGGTTCATATCTTTCATAAACATCAAAGAATATCTCGTCAACAGCCCCTAGAAGGTCAAGTCCTGGCTTTAGTTCCATCTCAGGATGGTCAGTCTCTGCTTCGGTCGACACAAATGCAATGAATTTGCCTTTAGGGGCAACATTGTGAGAATAAGAACAGCAGAAAAGATACCTGCCCAATCATAGAGGCATTAGAAAGATTATAATCAATTAATGTTTCAAAATTGGAGGCTCAACTTGGAAATTGATCTTCAAATTGCCAAATTCACCAATGAAGAATTTTCTGACTTTACAGAAAGGATGACTTGGTCAACACATTATAAAGACAAGAAGTCTACTCTTCCACTATCCTGTTTCTGCAGGCATGGTGCAAATGCAGTGGAAGACCCAACATTCTATGGGTCCAATCTATGAAATCTAGGCCAAAAAAAAACAGTGCGGTTGGAGGACAGTCACCATATGATCCATTGACAATTTTCTGTACAATCCACCTTTTTTGGTCAACAAAATAAAGTGATTGTTCAGCTACAGTCATTTGATTGGGTTTTAACCTTTGGGTTTTAACCTAAGGCTAGAAGATCCAAGTGGAACCCTATGAATGATGCATTCAGACCAGATAGGGATTCCTGTCTTCTCAATAATACTCCAGGTTTCCTCTACAAATAAAAGTTTGGACTTGATATTTAGAGCCCGACAGAACCAAGTGAAAACTTGACTGAGATTCAAGCCAGACAAGTTTCAGAAGATGATGCTAGAAGAACAAGCAAGATTAATACATACTTCTGAATCAGCAGGCAGGGGAGGGGGATTTGGACATTTAAACACATGTTAGGAGAAGTATGATGAGAACTCACATGTCCGATTTGCGACCCAGTTGCTTCTGTGGCAGGATGACCTGCACCGAGTGAGAATCGTTGGTGTTTGGGATGGGATGGCTCATGATACAGATTGCCCTTGCAACTCTTCCAACCTTCCTAACCTGTTTCATCATAGAATGTCTCACTGTTAGTCACACATTTCTCACACAGCCTCTTCTCTCTCTCTTTATTTTTAAGGTGGAGTGAGCTATACAACCAAGTTTCCCATGTTTTGGTTTCCTCTCTTTTAAGCAAATTGACCTCTAGGGTACACTATTTTTGCAGTATAATTTCCTGCCATTTCAGTTTGTATTCTCCTTACCCCGAGTACAGTATGTATTTATATTTTTCTGTGCAATGTCTTCATATAGGTGCAGGCACATTTCGTCCTATAACTGTCCAGAATATCACCAGGTTTTCCAACAAAAAAGACAATATGGAATGAAAATATTCACCTTGTTGGGCAAATAAGAAGGATCGCAGACTACTTTCTTGCATCTTGCAGTTTCCCCTTCAGATGTAACACCACAAACCTTTCCTTCCTCATCGAACTCCACCTGGCATTTAAATAAGATCATCATCCACATTAACTCCACAACAAAACTGGGACAAGGTTTCAGAAAACCTAGTCTGGATATGTGCAATAAAAGATGAGAAGGTGATATCCAAAACACTAGCAAGAATATACCTTGCACCCAGGTTTATTCAACATGTATGTTCCACCATAAACGGCACTGAGCCGCGCAAATGCCTGAAAGAAAGAAGTCAGCAAAACACCTTGAGGTAAGTGGATGACCTTTCAGTTTCAGGCTCGCAGAGCACAAGAGTAAACACCAAAATAGACCAACCTGTGGGAGCTCTCCTAAGCCATATAAAGGATAAATGTATGGTGATCCTCCTTGAAAACGTGCTAGAGATTCCGAATAAAGCTATCATAAAATGAAAGACAAATCCTTCATGTAACAGCAGGAGGAAGAACAAGGAACTCTCATTGTTCAAGGATTCAAAAACTGAGAGAGATAAAGTGTAAAATGTGGTCAACTAGAATCATCTAACCTTCATTCTCTTCACAGTATCTAGTGCTGGTTCATCTAGGTAGCGGTCGTCTCTATGAAGTGCCAAAGCATGACCAATAAAGTCCACGGTGTTGTCATCAAGACCGTATTTACTGGCCAAAAATTAACCAGATCATAAGCAGAATGATATTAGGTGTTTGATATCAGTTACTTGAATATTGTTCAATGCAAACAGTTGCAATCAAAACTTTTTTTCCCTTTCAAAACTTTTAGGCTTTTCTAAGAAAGGGAGGCATGATGATAGATACAAGCTAGGAAACCATGAGAAAACAAGTAAAAGGACTATCAGAGAAAACAAATTATGACGCTAAAGCAGAAATAAGAAAGTGCATCAAGTCTTCAAATGTTAGCAGGTTCTACATGGATCAAAGGCTTGAGCTTCTGAAAAGAAAACCTTAAAAATATTTGCATTTTGAGAGTCAGCCTACATTAAAAATGATGAGGGCGTCACCTTTGCTAAACTGTGGCATACCCCTGTTTACATTTGTTTCTCTAGGGGTTGATAGTCCCTAACCTGTGTAGTGAGCTTGTAGATATTTTTTGTCATTTTCCTTATCCATGACAGAAAAATGGCACATTGGTGATGTATGATGCATGGAAAGTTTTCCACCCTCACTTCCCTTGACTTGGGGCAAAAACAGGTCTTCCTTATGCAAGGGAAAGAGATCAGTGTTGGGCATTTAGACCCCTTAAACTCACTCTGGATTGATGTAATGCAACCAAGGGGCCACTCATCTTGGTTTTTGGGCAAAACCTGAAGCTAGACGATCCAAGAGGACGCAAGAGCATTTTTAGAACTTTTAGATGTCGTCATGGTATCTTTGTCATTGTTGGTTTTGGGGGTATGTTCGTAAGTCTCAAAAGAGTGAGTAATTGAGATGCTTTAGAGAAATCTAAGGGATGAGATTACTCAAGGTTTTAGAGCCTTAGTGTAAAGGCTCTCTTGTAAGAAGGAGAATGGGCTTTTGATTATTTTCTTTGAAAAATTGTAAGAGTTGAGAGAATCCCTCCCCTAGGGTTAAGTTTTCTTCCCAAAAATGAAGATTTGGGTTAATTATTCTTCGGTTGGATTCAATCATAGTAGGAGCCGAGCACGTTGAGTCCACACCAATGAACCGAGGCAGTTGAGGAGTCCCGCCATGTCCTTTGTTTCCACCTTCCATCCTTGCTCTTAGTCACCAGTTGGGAGATCTCATCTTTTTATCAATATATTCCTCTTAATTTTCTTTCTATTTTGTTTCTTATTTCTGTTAAAGGCTCTATTATAAGAAGGAGAGTGAGCTTTTGATTATTTTCTTTGAAAAATTGTAAGAGTTGAGAGAATCCCTCCCCTAGGGTTAAGTTTTCTTCCCAAAAGTGAAGATTTGGGTTAATTATTCTTTGGTTGGGAATCAATCATAGTAGGAGCCGAGCACGTTGAGTCCACGCGAATGAACCGAAGCAGTTGAGGAGTCCCGCCATGTCCATTGTTTCCACCTTCCATCCTTGCTCTTAGTCACTGGTTGGGAGATCTCATTGTTTTATCGATATATTCCTCTTAATTTTCTTTCTATTTTGTTTCTTATTTCTGTTAATTTTCTTAAGTTCTTCCGGTTATTTGGAGTCGGATAGTTTTGCCGTTCATCACGGATCTACTTGCCCCACCCACCCAACTAGACATAGACAACAGTCAAGAATATGTTTATAACACTCAGAAAGGAATCATAAACGTTGATAATTAATTGGCTAGGCTTCTTGTTCTCTTCCTCCCCTTGTCTTCAAAAAACAGGTCAATCCACAACCACTTGCCAAGAAGAGTCAAGTTTCTATCTCTTATTCTTCCAAATTAAGCTCGCATTCCTTGGACTTGCCCACTTCTTTCCAATTGATATGATGGTCCCTTTTATCTTCACCTCCTTCCCAAAGATAATCCCTTTGGATTTGTTATTTGAAAACTACATAAATACTCGTTAACATTCAGAAAGAACCCAAGGACTTCCAATACAAACAAAATCCAACTCACTAACAATGTTTTATCTTCAGCATATAAATGAAAAAAGAAGTATACAAACTACAACCTCAGCAAAAAGGTAAGGCTAAAAGATAACAAGAAGAAATTAAAAGTATTTATCAAGTAGACCACAAGGATGGTTTGACAACAGCGTACCTGTAGGCATGGCACATATATGAAGAGGTTTGAAACCAACTATTTTGTTGAAAATACAAACTAGAGTACAGGACATTATAAGTTTATTACATACCGTGTCTTTCTGTTAATGTAGTTCTAGTTACTCTCATGCCGGTTAAATATGTGGACTTCAAGTCCTGTCCTTCCTCCCCATCAAAAAGGAAAGGGAAAAAAAAAGAGTTCTATTCGATGATTAGAGTCAGTCATGATGAATGCAACTTGTACACCTGGGAGCTCTAAAACATTTGTGCTATTCATCCTTGCTTCAATATACATTTTCTCGTTGCTTTGTCTGCCAAAGGATGCCATCCTAACCTTTTCCAATTATTTCTTTCTTCTCCTTTTTCTTGGTTATCTTTATGAGGTACTAGAGTAGGTTGGGTTTATTCTGTTTTGCTTAGTGAGTCTTGTTTATGGATTTTTCTAATAATTCCTCACTTCCTAGAGCATTGCTAATCTGTCAAATCTTTGCACATCAGAAACTGAAAATCGTGTTTCACTTAACTCTGATACACTGAAAACATTAGTCACCATGGTACTCCAACTAGGTCTTGTTTTGAAGGTCGCTTCATAGGTGCTCAGTTGCACCCTCTACCCAGTGTTACTCATTCTTCAGTACACAACCTATTGTTTTTCAACAAGCACACCAATTGTTTGGTGGTGTGATACAAGCTTTGACTCTGCCATTTTGATACCCATTTGTGCATCATCATAACATATTCTGCAATCATTCACCTCATAACTAGCTTGGAATGCTCATGCGTGATCCTTAACGAATGATTTTTTGCTTGGTTTGTTAAGTGATCCGTTATGGTTGTGTTTCACCTATTTGTTATGCCTTGCATGCCCGAAACCTCTAATTTTTTTTTTTTTTGATAAAGTAGATTTGATATTAAAGAGGGAGAACCCAAAACAGAGATACAACAGGGATCTCAAGACGAGATGCCCCCAAACCAAACCAAGAAAAACCAACTAACCCGGGAAGGATTCTCTAAGCATCTCTTCCCATCTAAACACAAAAGCATCAAAACCTCTAATCATTTTATGAGTACCCAGCGTTGTAATGATATCGATATTTGAATTTAATTGTGATTTGGCTTTGATATCTTGCACATCGAAAGGATCCCACCAATGACACCAAACCTTATCTGATCTAATGAAATTAACTGAACCAATCTAAAATGATCATAACCCTCCAATCAACCAAATCATTACGGAAAATCAGTAACAATATGAAAAACTAGAAAATGTTTGTTGAACAGACAGTTACGACCTGATGGATATTCTTCTAGCCGGGGCGAAATTCACGTGGTCCAACCATCAGGCCATTCCTACGTTGTGTAGGTTGGATAGATTCTTGATTTCTAATAGTTGGGAGGCTCACTTCCTTGAGGTTAGACAATAGGCTATCCCTAACCCGGTGTTGAATCATTGCCCTGTGCTTTTAGATTGTGGCGGTCTCAGGCACAGACCCTCCCCTTTCCGTTTTGAATTGATGTGGAAGGACGAGCCCTCATTTATGAAGGAAGTAGAATCTAGATAGAACTCTTATCAGTTTTCAGGGAGAGCACGATTCATCTTCTAGAGCAAGTGCAATGAGCTTAAAAAACATCTCAAAGTGTGGAATCTTGAGGTTTTCGACAAACTAGACAAGAAAATGGGAGATTTGCTTCACAATATAGCAGAGATTGATAGGAAAGAAGACGATGATCCTATCTCTACGAAAGAGTTTAGAAGGAGGTCAAACATGAAGAAAGAATACATGGCCCTAGCTCGTAGGGAGGAGATAAGCTGGAGACAGAAATCCAGAGTGAAATGGTTAAAGGAAGGGGACAGGAACACGAAGTTCTTTCACAGTATAGTCAATCCAGAGTGAAATGGCTTTCTTCTCCGTCTATTGGGCCACTGTGGGAAAGGACTTCATGAGGGTGGTGGAAGATTTCTATCACGACTCTTGGCTGGATTGGAGGGCCAATACCACTTTTGTTGCCCTTATGCCGAAGGAAGGAGCTAAGTCTCTTGCGAACTTTCGCCCCATCAGTTTGGTAGGGAGTACCTACAAAATCATCGCCAAGGTGCTAGCTTGTAGAATTAGAAAGGTGCTGGGTGACATTATTGACTCTTTCCGAGGGGCCTTTGTAAGAGGCCGTCAAATTTTGGACGGTGTCCTCGTCTCTAACGAGGTTATCGATTCTAGGCTGCGGGAGAGAGACCCGGGCATCATTTGCAAGGTTGATTTGGAGAAAGCCTATGACCACGTCAGTTGGTCCTTCCTTGACTACATGCTGGGTCGTATGGGCTTCAGGACAAGATGGAAGTCTTAGATTCACACGTGCATTGCCATTGTCAGATTCTCTATCTTAGTTAATGGTGCTCCAGCAGAATTTTTTAGAAGTTCAAGGGGACTCCGTAAAGGAGACCCTCTTTCTCCCTATTTGTTTATTATCGTAGCCGAAGAGATGAGCCATTTGACTTCCAAGGCAGTGATTGGAGGTCACTTGTCTAGCTTTACGGTTGGGGCGGAAGGCCCTACCATCTCTCACGTGCAGTTCGCTGACGACACCATTTTCTTTTTAGAGGCATCTCAGAGACAAGCGCAAGTCGAAAGGAGTTTTGCGATGTTTTGAAGCGGTGTCAGGTCTCCAGATTAATCTATCTAAGAGCGAAGTGTTTGGGATTGGGGAGACGCCGGCTATAGATGATATAGCGAGGTGCTTGGAATGCAAGAAGGGGAAGCTTCCCACGGTGTATCTAGGCCTTCCTCTTGGAGCTTGTAGCAGATCTAAATCGTTTTGAGATCCGGTGGTAGAGCGTTTTCACAGAAGATTGGCGTCTTGGAAAAAAAGATTACTATCCAAAGGTAGGAGGCTCACGCTCGTCAAAAGTAATCTTTCCAACCTGCCCATTTACTACATGTCTTTGTTCTCCATACCAAAAGGGTGGCCAATAGCATTGAGAGGATCATTAGGAATTTCCTTTGGGACGACAAAGTAGATAAGCATAAGTTCCACCTAGTCAAATGGGACAAGATTTGTAGGCCTAAAGAAGAGGGTGGTCTTGGAGTGCGTCACATCAAGCTCATGAACAACACCCTATTGGGGAAGTGGCATTGGAGCTTTGGGTCTGAAAAGAATAGTCTTTGGAGAAGAGTGATAGCTGCTAAGGTAGGCACTGAGAACCAAGACTGGGACAGTAGAGCCCCCACAACTACGTATGGGATGGGAGCATGGAAAGGCATCTCCAAAACTCGGGAGTATATTAGAGGAGGCAGTCGCTTCATAGTGGGGGACGGATCCTCCTTAATACATCTCTTTTACCAATCAAAAAAAAAAAAAACAAAACAAACATCACATCAAGCCGTTGTAGGATGTTTATTCAGTGAGACCTATCAAATGGTGGATCTGACCATCATATATGCGCCGCATGTACCAGTATGTTATTGCGACCATCTTAATGGCATCTTCAATTTCCTCAATAAGAGAAGAAATAAAATTGCTAAGGATATATTCCACATGCAACATGCATCCATCATTAGTATTAAGACCCCCTAGTATGAACAAAACAAATATACAAGAAAAGGCCAAGATCAAGAACATACGCAATAAGTTCTCTCGTTCTCACTCTTGTAAGGTCCATTCCCTCGTGTGTTTTGGGGTCATTTTCTTCATAGTCTTGAACATAGATGAAGAATTTGCGAGCACGGCGCTTTTCAAATATACCCATCAGTGGAGATTTAAGGGCCTCCATGTCGGTTGCCGGCACCTTGTGAACCTAATGCAATGATGAGAATAAATGGTGAGTATGGTTCAATGAACCCCAGAAGCCAAGCAACGCAAACAAATTTCAAGATATTGAAAGCTAACTAACAGAGAGGGAGAAAAGGTGGTACCTTTCCTTTATTAAAGACAAAACTTCCATCCACAGCCTTAAAGTACAAATACTTTGTAACATCTGTGTGAATGAGGACACGGACCAGAGTACCGTTTGCCATCATGAACTAGCCAACAACCATAATTCAAGCAGATCTTAGTAAAATGAGAAATACCCAGCAGTCAAAAACACTTTAAGCAGCAGTAAGTTAATCCATATGCAATTAGAGTCACAAAGAAAGGCAATTGGGAACACTGAAAATGAAGAAAACCTTTGGGATCATGTCCACATTGTAATCCCTGCTAGAGCCCAAATGTGCTGGAGGCTTATCATTTCCCTTGAACCTTTTCCATAGCTGCATGTTAATAACGCCAAAGAAAAATTTTAAAAAAAGAAAAAAAAAAGAGGGATTTGTAAATTTTTCCATGAATCGTTCATGAGGCTTTTAAGGCCACTCCCAAAAAAATGAGAACCTGAATAAGATTGAGCGAAGTTGACTCTCCTCCATAATAATCATTTCTATCCATGTGCAGAACCTGGTTCATAAAATACAGAAAATGAGTGATAAAAACAAATGCTGATATACCTACCAATAGATAATTTATAACAGCAACATTAATAAAACAACATATACACAGATATTTAAAAAATCACTTCAATATAACGTGTAAAAAAAGGATAAATATAACATAAAATACAATCTATTCTTTTTAATCCCCTAGCCCAAAACAATAACATAAATTATGCATAACTGCTTATCTACAGAAAAAAAAAAGTTTAACAGCAGTAATCTATTGAAATGAGTAAATAAGAAAATCTGTGTACTCAGCCAACTCTAAAGAGTGCATAAACCCAACTTGTTTTCATGTTAAAGAACAAGTCATTAGAAGAATAATAATACAATTCGCATCATCTGTAACTAATAAGCAAAAAAGGGACAATCCTTCTTTTCCAGGGGAAAAAGGAAAGAAATTGCATCAAACAAATTTCAATATTCATAGATACGTGTATATAGACCAAACCTCAATATATCATTTCTTTTGCTATTTGGTAGCATCTATATATCAATACGGTTTTGAGTGTATTTCTGTATATCAAGAGATTTTCTACATGGTTTTTACTTCTATGAACGGATAATTATCCAAAGAAAGTCCTTTCAAAAAATTATCCTATAATTGTACAGATGTATCAGCAAGTTTTCTGGGGTTGACTTTTAGGACATCTCATGTCCATGTTTAAGATCGAAAAACGTGCACATGTGCAGAAATTTAAGTTTCACCACCTGGTTGTAGTGAAGCATGTTGACCAATTGAAGAATGGGATCAACACCAAAATTTCTAATTAACACAGATCATACTGTGTCAACACGAGCGGAGATGTGACTTTCATATTTGCTTATCAGTTATCACCTTAAACTGATCTGTATGAGCCCACGAAATTCAATTTTCACAAACCAACTCTAAACAAATTAAAGACATGATAAGAAAAGTTATTGGCTCCCTCTAAACCAATAACCGATTCAACCTACAACGGCATGGATTATAGCTTAATCTGATTGAAACCGAAGCTGACCCATTTCAGGAAATTGATTGGAAATGCAAGACTCGGAGTTTGTTTGGACGATTCTACTCCCCACTCATTTATACATCAAGAAGGAAACATAATAGCAGAAAAAAAATGGGAAAATTGTTAAAAATGATATCAAAACATCGAGATCGGGACCGATCGCGAACGAAAAAATCATAAAAAAACCCACTTCGAGTATAAAAATTGAATCAAATCTATATTCAGTATAGAAGTGCTTGATTTGAAGAAATTTGGAGGAGGATAAGAGTAAAAAATGAAACCTTGAGGCCGTCGACGGAGAGAAGACCGCTAAGGATGCATTCTTTGAGACCGGTTCCAAGGACTATAACGTCGTACTCTTCATCCATGGCGGAAGTCCCAGAAACAAAGAGGGATCAGAGAGGAGGTGAGAGAGAGAGAGAGGGAGAAAGGGATCGAGAGGTAGAGACGATGAGGGTTTCTTAACTTTTATATAGTAGTATGAGAGAGAGAGAGAGAGAGAGATGCTTTGTTGATCGTGGAAGCTAAAGCCACAGAGACTCTTCGAGACCAAAAATTATTAAAAGCGAAAGAAAAAGGGAGTCCGGCACTTGGCTTGTATTGGACCGGGTCCTATACAAAGTTTCATCGGACCCTTCCAATTTGCCATGTGGCATACTTTCGGGCCCACTGAACCATGAATGTTTGCAGCCCCACTCCTTGGTGGATCTATACACCTAAAATTAGTAATAGTGGTATTTTATTAGCCATTGGATTCGAGTATTTTTTATGGGTCAGATCTCATCCATAGGTCTGGTCTGAAAGCCCGCGACAAAAAAAAAAACATCCAACAGCTAGAAATCATCAATCAGATTCATTTTGGGTGTGTAGGCCCACCAAGAGGTGGGCCAAACATTCAATAGTCGACGTGCCAAATAAAGTGTTACATGGCATCCTAAGTAGGCTGCAACTTGGGTGGGCTCAACCCGAGCCCAACCCATCGTTATGATTTTTGGTCATTTCTTAGTAACTTTTATCTTGCATTTGAGTTATTGAACTTTTCCTTTATTATGAAAAAGGATCATGCTCCAAAGCCCCCCTTCTTGTGCCCCTCCCCCCCCTGAAGTCGTATTCACGGCAATGGATTTTGAGAATCCAATGGTGGTTGTTAGCGCCGCCCAAAGTGAAAAAAGTGATACCAGCTCAGGATCCACGGCCAAGAACACGACTCCCGAGAGGGGGCACAAAAAGGTGACTCCTTAACCCGACCCTTATGAAAATATCATGTTTTCTTTTCGTGAGGTGTTGGAAATGAAGCTATTATTTAACGGTTAGCGTAATGGTTATTGTATTGATCAATAAATTATTTTAATATGAAAAAAATTTAGCAACATTTCCAAAGTGGAAAACGTGATGCCAGTTTAGCTCTAACCACCACCATTGGATTCTCAGGATCCATGGCCAAGAACACGACTCCCGAAAGGGGGCACAAAAAGGGGACTCCTGAGCCCAACCCTTATGAAAATTTCATGTGTTGGAAATGAAGTTATTGTATTGATCAATAAATTATTTTAATATGAAAAAATTTAACAACCTTTCCAACCAATAAAAAAATATAAGAAATTGACCGGATTGAGTTAGGGTTGGAAAATTTAAGCCCAACCTTGGGTTAGGGTTCACTGCCTTTAGGGTGGGGTTGGCTGCGGTTGATCCCAACGCAACCTAACCCACCCGAGTTGCAGCCCTAATCCTAAGGAGGCGTCCTATCAAACTTTTTATAGGACCTTGTCCTATAGAAACTAGACACAAGAAAGGGGTCCTAGTAGGGTACGGTGTACATAGGACCGGGTCACATACCAACTTTGATATGACCAAAAAAATCAACGTTGCAGTCTCTTTCAGGCCCACTGACTCATGAATGTTTGGCCCACCAAAAAAGCCCAATTGACTATTTCTGGCTGTTGGGCTTGAGATTTTTATTTATTTATTTATTTATTGTAATGAGCAGGCCTATGGATGAGTTCTAACCCTATGAAGCCATGACAACAACAGCAAAAAAAAAAAAAAAAATCTCAAATCCAATGGCTAGATATCATCAGTCAGGCTGATTTTAGTGTATGGGTCCACCAAGGGGTGGACGAACATTCATAGATCAGTGGACCTGAAAGAATATCATACGTGCCATTTTGGAAGGGGTCCCATCAAACTTTATATAAGACCCGGTCCTATTATATAACAACCGAACATCTTCCCATGTGACACCTCTTTGGAGCCCATTCACCCTATGTTTGATCGGCTCATTCCTTGAATGACTTGTTAAAAATCAGTCTGATTGGTGATTTCCAGCTGTTGGATTTGAAAATTTTTCCATAACGGAACAACCCTGTAGGGGAGTTCTAAGCCTACGATGAAAAATGTTAAGGGCTAGAAATCACTAATCAGGCTGATTTTGGTGTATATGTCCACCAAGGTATGGGCCAACCAAGCATGGGATCAGTGGGCCCGTAAGAGTTTGCCACATGGCATTTGGGGGGATGTTCAGCATACAATTTTAAGAACGCCAAACCACCGTCGACTTTCTAAAAGTGCCCCATCTTTTTTGTATTAAAATACTAGGTCCAGTTTTAAATTTTTTTATTTTTTTATGAGCAACACTCCAAAATACTAGGGCCCTGCTTGGTTCACAGCAAATTGAGTGCAATGCACTCACTTGCCAAAATTTTGGGATTGAAAGTGATTGGTTGGAGGTGTGCGATTGAAAGTGATTGGTTGGAGGTGTGCGATGAACTGCCGTGTAAGTGGTTGACAAGCCCTTGCAGAGTCTTTAACAAAATAGATGCAAGGAAGTGCAGCCCAAAAACTGCTGCAAGCAAGTGCATTGTGTCAGCTCAACATTTTTTTTTCCACAACATAACAACAACAAACATAATAATAATAAAAATAACAACAACAACAACAACCACCGTAATTATTTATTATTATTATTATTATCTTTTTTATTTTTTTTTCTTTATTTTTTAGTTTTGTATTTTTCACATAGAAGATGAATCAATGGCTGATTTTTGGTGAGGATGATCATCCTCACAAAAATTCAAATCATTCCGATATTCAGACTGGTTTAGTAGTCGAAGAATTATGGACTCTCTATTTTTACCGTGTAACTTGAAAACCACATTTGAGGGGGTTAGAAATTTCAAAATGTGCTGAGTTTTTTGTGGGGGTGATCTATATGGCGAGGAGATCATCCTCACAAAAAATTAGCCATTGATTCATCTTCTATATGGGTACACCAAAATGGTTGTCCCCCGACCCGACCCCGACCCTTTTTATATAGCTGGTCGGGGTCCCCTAACCCCAAGCTTTCCCCTCCAAAACAATAATAATAACAATGATAATAAAATAATAACACTAATAATTATAATCAAGGTTTAAAAGGGCCTGTTATAACGGTATAACGGACTTGGGGTATTATCATTTTTTCCGTTGTAAGAGCCATGACGAATTTTAACTTGGGCAAAAAGGGAAAATAACGGAGAAAATGGAAAAAAATGGTGACGAAATTCAAATTTTCAAATTTGAATAAATAAAAATAACGGAAAATAACTGAAATAAGGGCCTTTTTTTACAAAATTTTCCAGAAAAATAACGGTCGTTATAACAGGAAAAAATGGAAAATAACGCCAGTTATAACAAAAATAAAAGCGGTTGTTTTTAAGTGTTTTAACGGTACATAACGGTGGAGGCCCGAATCAGTTATAACGGCCATTTTTTAAATCATGATTATAATGACGATAATTATAATTAATAATAATAATAATAATAATGAAATCAACAATGATAACAATAATCATTTTATTATGCACTTTTTTGTAAAATCAATAAATAAAATAATCCATTGCATTCATTTGCAATGCATTACCAACCAATCAGCTAAACTTCATTTGCATCTATTTACATGGCGTGAACCAAACAATTGTAAGTGACTCATCGCAAGTGATTGGAACACAACTCATTGTATTTGCACTGAAGTGCAAAATGCACCAAAGTGCAGCGAACCAAGCAAGGCTTTCATCGCAAGTCATTGGAACACAACTCATTATATTTGCACTAAAGTGCAAAATGCACCCAAGTGCAGCGAACCAAGCAGGGCCTACGTGTCACGAAAGAGGCTCATGCATTTCACCACCTCAGCATCTAGACTTCAAAATTATAAAAAAGCCCAAAGGACCTACTCTAGGGGCCCATAAGCAATTTTGGGTCCATTACCAAAGTCCAGTAGCACAGCCAAGCAAGTCCATCTCTTAGCCCACGAACTCAACCCAACAAAAATGAAAGCTCAGGTACCTCAATACAATGTCCCAAGGTTTAAAAGGGATTGCTATATCGGTTAACGGACTGGGTGTTACCGTTTTTCTGTTATAACGGACTGTAATGCACAGATGGAGCTTCTATCATATGGATGGGTTGATTGGCCACTTCAGCCCACCACATGGCTAGAAAAAACCCACCGCTAGGTGTGTATATTTGGCCCAAAGCCCAGCCCGCTTGTATGCGTGACTTGGCCTGGCCCAAGTTTTCTTAGGGCTGGGGCTGACTCTAACTCTTGCAAGTCTAGCCCGGGCCCAGCCAGCCCGAACCAGAACCAGAATCTGATGATGAATAAAACTTTGATGACAGGGCCCTGTCATCAAGGCCGATGACATGACACAATATGAGCCACGTGGAACACTCTTAGAGGACTCTGACCGTATGGATGTTTGGCCAATCATTAGGTGGGCCTAGTAACCAAAAATCAGCCTGATTAGTGATTTTTGGCGTTGGATTGGATTTATTTTCATGGGTTGATTTTAACCGTGGCAAATTTAAGCATTATTGACAACTATTTGAGGAACAAAGATCCAAAGGTTTGAAATCACGAATCAAGCTGATTTTTTGTTTGTAGGTTCATATAGGGATTGAAAAAACATCCATACGGTCAGAGTCCTCTAAGAGTATGCCACGTGGCTCCTTTGCTCTATGATTACGGGCCCTGTCATCAAAGGAGATGGCAGGGTTGCAGATCTCGGCACGTGGATTTTGTAGGGCTGACCACCTCGGCCTCACCGCACGCGTAGCCAGGTAAGTGTTTTGGCAAAAAAGCACTCTTGAGTCTTGAGTACACCCTATGTACGTGCGCGGTGAGGCCGAAGTGGTCAGCCCGTCATCTCCTTTGATGACAGGTCCAGTGATCAAAGTTTTACTCGTTGGAAACTTTGAACTTTAACGAGAGTAAATCTTACCTGACCACGCTAGTCAGGTAGCTACCAAATGACGCACAATATAAGCCACCTGACGATTGATTAGAGGACACTGACCGTATAGATGTTTTTCCAATCCCTAGATGGACCTATAAACCCAAAATCAATCTGATCAGTAATTTTTAAGCGTTAGTTGAAGTCATTTTCATGGGTCCCTTTTAACCGTAGGAATTTGAGCATTATGTACCATTATTTGGGTACAAAGATCCAAAGGTTTGAAATCACTAATCAGGCTTATTTTTGGGTTGTAGGTCTACTTAGGGATTGGCCAAACATCCATACGGTCAGCATCCTCTAAGAATTTACCAAGTGGCTCATATTATGGGTGGTCAGGGCTTCCCTTGACTGTCGTTGCCAGCGAGTTCTACTCCTTTGGACGATCTTTGAAGCCCGGGGAGGAATGAGACCCACCAAAGAAGAAAACTTTTGTGGCGGTGTGTTGCACTGGAATATTTCATGACGTCGGATGTCCGTCACAACAGCAGTATGAGATGTGTGGCAGATTCTTAGAGTCCACTGACCGTATGTATTTTTTGCCTATCTCTAGGTGGATCAACATACCAAAAATCACCTTGATTAGTGATTTCTAACCTTTGGATCTCAATATCTCAAATAATGCTCGAATCAGACAGTTAAAAAAACACATTAAAAGGATCCACTCGAACGATTAGAAATCACTAATTACGGTGATTTTTGGTTTGTAGGTCCACATAGGACATGCGACAAACATCCATACGGGCAGTAGTGTATAAGAATGTGCCACGTGGCTCATACTTGTCCGTCATCAACGAACTGTCCAATATCTCTCTCTCCCAGGGAAAAAAAAAACAAAAAAGAAAAAGAAAAAGAGGAGAGAGAGAGAGAGAGAGAGAGAGAAGATACCCATTTCTTTCTCAATTTCGAATGCCAGCCTCTCTGCCCCTCTTCGTCCCCGTTTAACCAGGTTTTGTTAATTTTTCCCTCTTCATCCTTTTCCTATCAATTTCTGTCTATTTAAATTATTTTTTGTTTTGTTTCTGTAGGAAAAGTTTTCATTTCTGGGTTTTCTACATGTGTTGATGGAATTGGATTGGGACTCTTTAATTGATTTTTGGATCTTTGGGTTTTTAGGGCAATTTCCGTGGATTTCATCATGGTGAGTTACTAGGGTTTCTACTCTCCGAGGGTTTCTCTCTGTTGGGGGAGATTGATTGGGCTATGGTGGAATCAGCTTTTCTTGGACTGTAAATAGTGGGCTTGCAGATCTTTGATGAGTTTGTTTGTTTTTTGATGGTTGTTAGAGAGAGTGGATCTTCAGAGAAGAGGAGGATAAAAAACTTTCTGATAAGAATCAAAATCAAAACTTTATCATATGGTGGAGTTAGATTTTAATCGTTGAATTCATCTACTGTTGGGTTTTTTTTTTTAGTCTGGATTTCTGCTACTCTCCAAATAGGAAAGTTGATATTTTTCTTATCCGAATTAAGTATTTCAGTGTTGAATTGTTGATAGAATTGAGAACTTAAAGAGGGATTCTTTTCTATCATTATCTCATCTAAGGGACTCGGATTTTGTGCTTGTAAAGACAGTCATGTTTGCTATTTGAAGAAGTTGAGCGGTTGGTTTGATTCTAAAGTTTTGATTTTGGGAGGGACGGTTGGTATCGATAATGGAAGAGGAGATACTGCCTGCGGGGGAAACGGACAGCTTGCATTTGGTACATGGGACTGATTCTGAAGGTCCCTTATGTATACAAATAGTAACTGATGAGAATGGAATTGGAAGCCCGAAAGACGAAGGTGAAGGAGAAGCTTTCCCATGGGAAAAAGGCGAAGGAAGTAATGTAGTTTTCTCAAGAGAAGCACCCCTTCTGAACAAAGACCCGAGAATATCCGGGGATTGTAGCTGCAGTGCCAAGAAGCTTAAATCAGGGGTAGCCGTGGCAGATTTTGAGCTCTGGAAAAGGGACAAAAATGGGCATGACCATAAGAAGCTCAGTAGACAGGAAAGGATTGAATTGGGCCGTTTGTTTCAAAGTGCTGTGAGCTCTCACGATTGGGAGCTTGCGGAGAGTCTGATCCTGCTGGCAGACCCACAAACACTCAATGATGCCTTGTGCATCTCCTTGGATTCCATCTGGTTTTTGAGCACGGAGCAAGAGTTACATGGGATAACAGGGTTGATCAAGAATATCATTTTCAATGGTGCTTATGACTTCACAAGAGCAGCTCTTAGGACTTCGTTTCTTGCTTCATGTGTCTCTGCATGTCAGAGCCGGACAATGAGTTTACCTGATACAGTAACTGTCATGGCGCAAAGGTAAGTCATTTTATTAGCAGATCTAATATTTGATATATATCCCTTGTCAGCTAATTATAATAGCACATGGGGTTCCTTATATCTTTTTGATAATAAAGTTTTTATATGGTAATTTATGGAATTATTTTAATGAAGAGTATCCAAGATACAAAACAAAATTTCAAGGGGGTAAAGAGTTGCCAATCAACAAAATCATTTTGAAGTTTCTTCTCTAGATAAGGATTATGGAGTCAGCTATGTCATTAGCATCTCTCAAGGTTTTTTTTAAAATCTAGAATGATGAAGGAAAATCTGCATGACCCTGGTCTATTTTATTTTATTTTTGAAAGGTGACATTTTAGTAGAGAAAACAAAAGATATAGAAAGGGACCTCATAAGGGGAGCAATGATGCCATACAGAAAGATAAGTACTTATAAAAAAATACAGAAAGATAAGTACTCTCAACAACATAACTACTAAAGCATACGCTTGATCATTTGCTTCTCTATGTATGCGAACTGTAAAATCTGATAACCCTAGAAAGGGGAATGAATGAATATTCATGAAGGAGAAGAGTACTTCAACCTATTTATAATGGTGGATGGATTTCCATCAATCCAAATGCGAGATGAATGATACTTTCAAAGAAGAAGAACTCCATTCCAAAGCGCCATCATTTCAGCCTCTTAAGGCCTGGGAAGAACTGCTGGGCCTACAAATGTTAGCTTTACATCACCATTTCCATTTGTGATTAGACCGCCATGGCTTACCTTTCCCCTATCAATTGAATTAGTGACTTAATTGCAACTCATCAAAATTTAGCTTTAGCTAGGGGGAGGGTTCCATGAATCTTGGGCTCTAGATTGCGCCATGTAATTCTTGCACACTGTTCCAATCTGTATTAGTTCATTTAAAGCAAAGGAGTTTTAACTGTTCCAATTTGCACACCCTGGTCCCATTATCTTACACCTCACATTAACAGAAACCCTCTTCACTTTTTGGGCCCGATAAAATTTGGCATTCTCTTCCAATAATGCTTTTAGTTCCACCTTGTTTGAATCCCTATTCCTAGTTTCCACTAATCCAAAGTTTCCAATGAAGAAGAGGCACAGATACACATGGTATAAAAAAACGTTTCTAATGAAGAGCCTTTATTTGTGTTTTCAAAGATAATAACAGCAAAATTAGTTGGGTGAAAGTATATTGATCACATCCACATCATCGTAGAGAATTCTCTACTTTCATGGACAAAGTACTCAATGAAGTTCCATTGATATTGATACAAGATAACCTAGAGGGGGGGGGGGTTGAGTAGGTTTATTAATTTTAACCTAAGTTGGTTACTAATATGCTTGAACAAATTAATTAATCAAAGCAGTAATAGTAAATAGACAACAATCCACAACACAGATATTTATAGTTGTTCGGTGAATCAACACTGATGAATGGATTTCCATCAATCCAAATATGAGATGAATGATACTTACAAAGAAGAAGAACTCTATTCCAAAGCGCCATCATTTCAGCCTCTTAAGGCCTTGGAAGAACTGCTGGGCCTACAAATGTTAGCTTTACATCACCATTTCCATTTGTGATTAGACCACCATGGCTTACCTTTCCCCTATCAATTGAATCGGTGACTTAATTGCAACTCATCAAAATTTAACTTTAGCCAGGGGGAGGGTTCCATGAATCTTGGGCTCTAGATTGCGCCGTGTGATTCCTGCACACTGTTCCAATCTGTATTAGTTCATTTAAAGCAAAGGAGTTTTAACTGTTCCAATTTGCACACCCTAGTTCCATTATCTTACACCTCACATTAACAGAAACCCTCTTCACTTTTTGGGCCCGATAAAATTTGGCATTCTCTTCCAATAACGTTTTTAGTTCCACCTCGTTTGAATCCCTAATTCCTAGTTGCCACTAATCCAAAGTTTCCAATGAAGAAGAGGCATGGATACACCTGGTATACAAAAAACATTTCTAATGAAGAGCCTTTATTTGTATTTTCAAAAATAATAACAACAAAATTAATTGGGTGAAAGTATATTGATCACATCCACATCACCGTAGAGAATACTCTACTTTCATGGACAAAGTACTCAATGAAATTCCATTGATATTGATACAAGATGACTTAGAGGGAGGGGGGTGATGGTTACTAATATGCTTGAACAAATTACTTAATTAAAACAGTAATAGTAAATAGACAACAATCCACAACACAGATATTTATAGTGGTTCGGTGAATCAACACCTATGTCCACTTTCTAAATAGCTCTACTGAGCCTTAGCACCTTTTTAATTCAATACCTAAGCAACCTTACAATATTGAAAGGGTAAAGGATCCGTTCTCGATTGCAATTGATAATAAAGGAGTACGGCCGCAATCGAACTCCCGCTCAGTCAAGAACCTTTCTTGACTCAAGCAGGGTAACAATAGGGATGGATAGAATTACCATGGAAGTGATTCTTAAGTGAATACTCCCAGTATACAAAGTTACCTCTTAGTAAAGGAATGAAGCTTCGATGTTGCTGAAGCTAAACCAAGGATACAGATCAGAACCGCAACGCGCACTAATCACCGAATCGATCTAGAACCGAAGAACACGGACCACCAAAGCTGATTTCCCACACAAGACTAGCAAGCTAGACCACCGAAGCAAGCACACCATCGAGGTAAGCACGAGGGCAAGGGAGCAAGAACAAAAGTTAGGAAGCTTGGAACAATTATCTTAGTAATAAAGGGCTCAAGAGAAGGCTGAGTGAATTGGTAACTTACGAGGGGGGGGGGGCTTCAAATATGTCCGAATGGACTTCCTGGGGTTTTTCCAAGTCCACGATTCTTCAATTTCCGCTGCGCATCAAGGTTCGTCTCTTTGTTGCTCTTGGAATCATCGAGACACGCTCTCCCAAGACTAAGGAAGAAGGTCAATAACGGTTACATAAATACTCAATGTTGTTCTGGAATTGACAACATAAGGTATACTTATCACTCCACTCCCCTCTTTCTTTCTCTCAGTATTCACTACGATGTTGCTGTATTCAGCTGCCCGATTTTTGGGAGGAAGTGGGTTTAGAAGCCAATATCACATAGTCTACCACAGTTAGTGTACACTCCCTCTTTTTTGGGAAAGAGAGTGAATTCTTACTATTAATTAGACAGTTGCATCAAATGCTACTTTTAAGTATGATACACTATATATATAATAAAAATGCTTTGTGATAACAAACGACCATGGGGCCCACATGGAGATGATTTAAGGGCTGATTTTTGCTGACGATATTCTTCTTAGCATGGATATCAACGTCACAAAAAATAGCCCATTCTGATATTTTTAGCCTTGTGAAAAGTGGATTACGAGTTGAACCGAACCGTCCATTTTTCATGTTAACTTTTAACTCCACATTTGATATGGTTTGAAGTTTCAGAAAGTGCAGATTATTTGTGAGGATGTTTTCAATTAAAAATCACCCCTTAACTCATCTGGACACTACAATCGTGTTTCATTTTATGCGTCACATTACATATATATTCAAATTGTTAAGATGTCATATTACTAGTCCATTCTAGTATATATACAAGAAAGCCAAATAATTCTGTATCTTTTTTTGTAAATTTTAAATTCTGTTAATGTTATCTACTCCTACAATGGGTTTCTTTTGCTGTAATGGATATGTGAATTTTTGTTTTGTGCGATCGGTGGGCCAATTTGTTCATCTAATGCTTCTTTATCAGGTTGCATGAGCGCCTCCAGGAATGCAATGGAGATGAGGTTTTGAAAGCAGAAGCTGGTGCCAAGGTCCAGAAATTTACGGAATGGGCTCTAAAATGCATAGGTTTCCACTCCCGTTGCCAGGGGAATAGGGATAGAGTAAGTCAAAGCTCGGCTGTCGAGATCCAACTCCAGCTGTCCGCATTTAAAATATTTCTTGATCTTGCTGGTAACCAGCTTACAGGGAAGGATTTCACAGAGGCCTTCGATGCGGCATGCTTCCCCCTCACCCTCTTCTCTAGCTCTTTTGATCCTGGTTGGGCATCTGGGATTTCGGCAACTGCGATCCAAGGGTTGCTGGGTTTGTTGGTAGAGGGGGGTGCAGATAATGTCAACCAGTGCTTTCTTGAAGCCTCACGTTTTGGGAGCACAGAGCTTGTGCGCATCTTACTGCAGGTAACTTTAATTGTTTATGTTGTAGGATGAAATAGTTGTGTTTTAGCTGTTTACCTTCTGGTAAGATGTGAGCTTTGTAACAGGCAAACATATGGTGATCCTGGAAACCTGACATAGCTATGTGTACTTATGGTTATAAGAGAGATGCTGTAGAAAGATGTGCATTACTTAGATGAAATTATTTCATATGATGTGAAATAGAAAATCAATTTAAGTCTCTCTGATCTATTTATCAGTTTTATGCTTAGAATTTTCGTTGTATATGTAAGCAAATTTTCTTCTTTCATGTTGGTTTTGCATTTATCAAGATGCTCTATTTCTCTGGAGGATATATGCTTTTGTTTCTCAGTTCTGAAATCTCATGGAGGCTCCTGATAAACAAGTCATCCCCTCTCATCTAAATGTGTTTGCAACCCAAGTTTGATAGTTTCATTTGATTGATGTCCTTTTTTTAAATATGAGGTCTATTCATATTTATCAATCATATGGACTAAGGTTGTTCCTGTTCAATCTTCATAAAGTTCAAAACATAGGAGGACATTGATGATTTTATCTTTTCCTAAAGTGGATGGGGAAGCTCTTTGAAGTCATAGGTTAAAATCCTTCTTTCAGTGACTGGGATGGGTTGTGCAACAGAAATATAAAAAATAGAAAATGTTGTTAGAAGACTGGAAAGTTGAAAAACAAAAAGGAGAAATCAGGAATTCATGCTGTAATTGAAACAGTACATGTCAAAATTTTGTGAACTGCCTCACCACCATGGTAACACTTGAATTATTGTTGAACGACACAATAGGACAAAAGGCTAGGAGAATGAGTAATGCCCATTTTAGACCATATAGTTCTACTCCAAACTTCTGTAGATGTGAGTACGTGTGGAAGGGGTGACATACGTGCCCTGTGGGACTAGTCGAGTGCTCTAAGAGGCCCGGATACCCATGGTATTGAAAATTTTTTTTGGCCCTGATGATGTGCAGAGTTCTCTAATTTCAAAAATGCCAGAGAATGACTAGAGAAGTTAGAGTCAAGTAACTGATCTGGCCAAGGGAAGAATTAGCTATACCATGTTTTATGCCTTTATGAGAAATTTTAAGAAACACTATAAACTGAGCAAAGAGGCCCCAGACCAGACATGACCATAAGATGGATGGTGAAGAAGAGATGGTTGTTGACTTAACCAATAATACAGATGGAGCAACAACTCGAAACAACCCAACTACATTAACTAATGGAGTTTGAAATATGTGCTCTTTCATGGATTGATCATAAGGAAGTAAGATCTTAAAAGAACCCATCCTCATTGGCAAGTCTCAAAAGCTGTTCACATAGAGGTCTCTTTGAAAATAAACTCAATCCCCCTTCCTGCTTAAGCTGACATGACTTGACTGTATGCCATTTAAGGAGGTCAAACCCTTCTTGGACCTTCTCTTTCTAGAGTTAATTTCTCACTTTTCAGATTTAAAGAGAGTATTGGGGCCTTGGAGCCGTGCTAACACCCTTGATTGCATTAGGGTTATCACAGTCGATTTGAATATTGTTTGTATAGACACACCATAAAGAGTGTAATTCAGAAAACAGACTCTCGTGCTGTCAGACGGTGAACCAACCCAGTTGGCATTTGTATAACCAACCACTCTGAGATGGCCATGAGATCTATACAACAAACCATGACTAGGAGCACCTTTTAAGTATCTAACTACATGAACAACTGCATCCCAATGCGAACGCGAGCTGATTGTATAAATTGACTAATCACACTCACCGCAAAGGAGATGCCAGGTCTGGTAATAGTCAAATAGTTCAACTTGCCAACCGGTCTCTGATATCTGTGAATCATCAAACAACTCACCCTGATCACATATACGCTTCGTATTAGGGTTCATCGATGTATCAACAGGTTTTGACCCCAATAAACCTGTCTCCTCAAGAATATCAAGAACATATGTCCGTTGAGACAAACTGATCTCATGGCTCGATCTAGCAACTTCAATGCCTAGAAAATACCGAAGTTTTTCTAGGTCTTTACTCTTTAGTATGAAAGTCTCTGTAGAAACTGTTTTAAGCACTGAATACCTTCAGTGTCGTCTCCCTTAACCACTATGTCATCGATTTACACAACCAACACAATGGCTTTGCCACCTATTTTCTTCACACAAACCGAATTATCGAATTAGCACCTTGTCAACCCAAACTGAGTGACAACCTCACTAAATATGCCAAACCATCCACGTGGTGACTGCTTCAACGCATAAATCGCCTTCTTTAGGTGGCAAACACTCTCAGACTCCCATTGAGCAATAAACCCAGGAGGTTGCTCCATATAGACCTCTTCCTGTAGATTGTCATGCAAGAACACATTTTTTACATCAAGCCGATACAACTACCAATACAAAGAAGCGGCTAAGGAAATAAATCACATATAAAAGAAAGCTTGGTAACCGGTGAGAAAGTCTGACTATAATCAACACCATACGACTGAGTTTACCCCTTGGCAACAAGGCGGGCCTTCAATCTCTCGACAGCTACATCTGGGAGGAACTTCATAGTGTACACCCAACGACAACCAACAACGTGCTTCCTTGGAGGTAAAGTAACTAAATCCCATTTACCATTAGAATGTAAAGCATCCATCTCAACAACCATAGCCTCACGCCACTTAGGAGACGAAAGAGCTTCCTGGCGATTGTTAAGAACAGAAACAGACGACACAAGCAACGAAAGAACGATAGACAAGAGACAAAATCAAACGATACAAACTGAGTGATAGGATGTTTAATGTATAAACGCGTACCCTTCTGTAATGCAATGAGAAGGTCAGAAGAAGATGTAGGCAAGAGAGGATCCATCAGCGAAAAAGCAGAAGGTAGAAGACTTCAGTTCGTGGTAAGCACTGGAAGATGACAGCGACGTACATAGGTGCGAATAGGCGGTGCTGTTTGTTAGCAGATGGTTTGTTCCCGTGCACGCGTTCTATTGGCCCGTCGACTCGTTGGTATACATAGTTGTTTCGCCTTCCCCAACATGTCGATATGTTGGGTAAAGATGGCGAAACAACGTTCCCCAGAGGGTGTTATGCCTGGGAGGTCCCGTGTTCAAACCTTCCTACAAGGTCGATATTTTAGGGTAAATGGTTGTTTAACATGGTAGCAGAGCCTTAAGGCCTGGGAGGTAGCGGCTTCAAGTCTCATTCGAAGTGTATTCCCACTGAGGGGACGTGTTAGCGGATGGTTTGTTCCCGTACACGTATTGTATTGGCCCGACGACCCATTGATATACATATTTGTTTCGCCTTTCTCCAAAAGGTTGATATTTTGGGGTAAATGGTTGTTTAACATTGTCGGAGCTGGCACATCGGAATCCCGCAAACTAGAAGAAGAAACAATCTCAACAACAAGAAGAAGGGGGTGAGATTCAAAGTCAATCGAAGAACTTGCACCAGAAAAGAACGATACATGACACACAAAGAACCGACGAAAGATAGGTTCAAAACAACGGTAATGGAGCGGAGGTCTAGTTTATCACTACCCGGGTCAAGACCCTGAACAAAGCAGACACATCCAAAAACACATGGTGGAAAAGGAAACAAATGACTACTTGAAATAAGAACGGAGAATGGAGATTGATCATTAAGAACAAACTTGGGCATGCGGCTGATGAGATAGCACGCTGTAAGAACTGCATCACTCCAAAACGATTTAGGAACATTCATTTTAAACAAGAGAACGCGAACCACCTCAAATAAATGACGATTCTTCCGTTCAGCCACCCCATTTTGTTTGAGGCGCATGTGAACAAAAAGTCTGATGGATAATACCACGAGATTCTAATAATGAACGAAATGGTAAGGACTCGTTCTCTAACATTATCAAAACGAAAAAATTGAATTTGCATACTAAATTGAGTTTGAATTTCAGCATGAAACAATTTGAAAATAGAGAATAACTCAGAACGTTCTTTCAGCAAATATAACTATGTCATTCTTGAAAAATCATCTATAAAAGTAACAAAATATCGAAGCCCATTGCGAGATGGAACTTAGATGGGTCCCCACATATCTGAATGAACTAAAGCAAAAGGTTTAACAACTCGAGGAACAACTCTAGAAGGTTTCCTAACTGACACGACTCACTCTAAACTAGACACCTCACTCAACGAAGGAACCATATTCTTCAAAGAATGCAACGACGGATGACCAAGCCGACAATGCCACTGATGTGGTGTAAGGGAAGTCGTCTAAAACATAGTAGTCTCCCCTTTACCATTGAAATAGTAGAGACCACTAGACTAACACCCTCCACCAATCCTCTTTTTCGTCTTGAGATCTTGAAAAACACAATATGAAGGATAAAAAGTTACTGAACAATCCAACAATCTAGTAAGTTTACTAACATACATAAGACTGAATGAAAATTTAGGAACATACAAGCCAAGATAAAGGTAAAGACTGACTAGGAGAGGCTTGACCTATACCCAAGGTTTAAAATTTCGGTTTCGCATGCCATTTTGGTGAGGGTCGAAATTTCGTGTGAAATTTTGGAAATTTTGAAATTGAGATTAGTAATGAAAATTTCGACTGAAATTTCATGAAAAGTTCAAAATTTCAAAGCACCGAAATTTCACGAAATTTCAAAAATATCCAAAATTTCGATCGAAATTTTGGAATTTCTAAAATTTCGATTTTATATGGATTTCGGTTTTAGTGTAGCCCGAAACCAAACCTTGCCTATACCGGACACTTTTGCGCCATCGGCTAATCTAACACACTGAGAAGAAGTATATTGGATGAAAGAAAGCACACCTGTAATCTCGGTCATGTGATCTGAGGCTCCAAAATCAATGACCCAAGAAGAGGAAGATCCAGAAACTTGGAAAGAAAGACATGCAATAATTGAGTGGACAAGAGTAGCAGTACTGGAGGATGAAGCACTAGACTGCTGTGGTTGAGTGAGTTTGACATATTCGTCACTAGAAATAGTCAACTTCTGAGTTAGTTGTTGACGACTGAACATGTGCACCAGATGTAGAACTAGGGGTAGCGCTCCTATTGTCACTATACGAAGCATGATTCGCCTAATTGGCTAGTTTATCATGTCAATCCGAGCAATAATCCACTGTACGACCATCCCATATCACAGTGTATAATGACGAGGTCCACCACGACCTTGCCCACGACCACCACTGGAGTTGCGATCTCCTCTGTGATCTCTACCACATCTACCACCACCACGACCACCACGGCCACCAGAAACCACCAACATTGATCTTTCAGCAGATCCACCACGAACATCCAACACTGAGGTGAGCTGAAGTCGAGCAAAGACTTTAGTCATACTAGGGAGTTCCTTACTCCCCAAGAGTTGAGCACAAACTGGCTTATATTCCGGTCGAAGGCTTGAGAGAAAACGTGCAACGTCAAAGTCATCACGTTGTCTACGTTGCTTCTTGAGATCTGAAGTGAGAGGTTGGTAGACATTTAGTTCATTCCGGATATTCTGAAAATGGGAATAATATTTTGCAAAAGGCTTCTCACCCTACCGCAAGGAAAAATACTCTTCAACCAACTGATAAGTCTGGGTGATGTTATTCTTACTAGAATACATCCTCCCAAATGTCCTTTGCACTATTCAAAAATATTAAATTGATGTTGATTTTAGGATGCATGCTATTCCACAACCAGGTCATGTTCTGGGCGTTCTCTTGTACCCACTCAGAATAATTACTTGCGTTAGATTTGGGCCGGTTTTTACACAAATATTTCAACTTTCCTTTGGCCATAAGAAACACTTCAACAAACTTGGCCCAAGGAACATAATTACTTCCATTGAGTTTGATGGAAGTCATCTGGATATTAAAAACATCACCAGGCACGATACTAGATTTGTTTTTCGTTATTACTACCAAAAATCACCATTGAACCCGTAGAAACACAAACCAAACGTAGTAGGAGGTGCAAATCACCCTATTTTTTTAACGAATTTTCACTAGAGAAAATCCCACGGGGGACCTGCAACACACTCGGGGAGGTTTTAGGTGGGTGCGGCTTGCCCAGAAAGGGTCCTAGGCAAGTGCGTTTCATCTGGGAGGTGTTCTTCCTCTATTTAAGCACTGTGATTTGCACAGAGAAGACCCTGGGCAGATACAACAGGGTCCAGAGAAGAATCTCTCACCTCCTAAATCAACAAGTTGCACAGAGAACTCACAAAGAACAAATCTTTCACCTTTTATACAATTTGCGATTTACTCTAGGAATATTTCTCTCAGCTTCGATCTTCACTGGGGGTAAAACTTGCACACATCACGTAGAATACACCACACAAAGACCACATTCTTCATTACTCTTGCATAATGGTCTCTTCACATCACGAACACCACGCGGTTTCACACACGAACCCTAAAACGAAATCTAGGGTTTCACAAGCAAACTGTAGATTTTAGTATTCCACCACAGATAAAGAAGAGAAAAATGAAAAAAAGGAACGGAGAAGAATATGAGACCCTAAACCAGTATAAAAGAACTAAGGAAGAGAGGAGTTGACGTCTTAAGCATAACGGCCTAGACAGTTTCCCCTATTTATATATTAAAGCATTTAAAACATAAAAGAACATGTAATGACTATAATACCTCTCATACGTAAAACCCATTAAGAAACATAACACAATATCTAACAATACTGTCAATACTATTGCTACTTAATATCAGTTTCGATTTATTCGTTCTTATTGCTGCTCTCTTTCAGTTTTTGGTTTTTGTTACAAATGTTTGAGTGCCATATTGTTCTATTGCTCAAGTATATGATTCATTTTAAAATGAGTTTAAATTCTGTATGGCATGTAACTTTGTTGTGTACCATCTGATGATGCATTCTTTGGAAGAACCCAACAACAGACACATCTGTACAATTGCATGATAATATTGAAACGTATTATTATATAATAATACACTTAAGGGCGTTAGTTATAGGAAAATATTACCTTGCTCATTAGAAAACAAAATGTAGGTATATAATTTAGAACACATATTAAAGGATTTGCTTTTGGTGAGTAAAATGGGATTAGCCGGACCCCTACCAGACTACTAAAAGAAAAAAAGATTTACAATCGAAGGTATTTACATCCACTAGCATCATCCTCGATTGGTATGGATAATTTGCAAGGGAAATTCAGAGGGAAAGCATGATTTCAGCAAAATGGTTACAAAAAAGAAGCCAAAAAATCAGCCGGTTTATTTGCTTCTTTCATTGTGTGGCATATATCTCATTCTTCAAAATCACTTATACCTGAAGAGTTCTTCTAGGAAGGGCCTAAAAACCTTTATCTGGATTCTCTAATATCTTTAATACATTTGAGGAATCTGTAAATATAGAAACCTTCTTCATCACATGCTGCAAAGCAATTTAACTCCTTTAAATATTGCTTTCAACACGAACATTTAAACTGGTTGTTCACCACTTTTTCCTTGTACTTGAATGTGAATTTTCGAACATTGGTTAAAACTTAAAAAATCAATGCCTGCTGTCCTGACTTGGCCTTACTTATACTTTTTTCTCTCTTTCTTATTGTACCTGGGTTTTTATCTTCAGATTGCTCAAAGGAACAGCTTGGATGTCGACGTTGACCTGGCTTTGGGCTTTGCTTCTCACTACTGCAAGATCAGCACAATGGAGTGTTTGGTGGAAGAGGGTAATGCTGTTGCTTTCTTGGGCCCTTTGATGAGAGCTGCAGAGAGGGGGTGCATGCAGGTTGTCCAATGGTTTGTACAAAAGGGCTGCCGGGACATGGATCTCTGCCTTGCCCTCACCGCTGCCACCTCCAGCAGCCAAGTAGGAATTGCTGCGTACCTCCTCCCACACGTCCCTCAGCATGTTCTAGCTGCCCTGAGTATTGAGATCCTCAAAGCAGCTGGGGAACGAAGTGGTGGGTCCCTTGATGGCGTAGCCTTCCTTCTCCACTCCGACTTTCTGGGGGACCCAGCTGCAACCTACGCTGTTGCGGACAGCATTGCAAGGTCGGATGATGAGGCTGTGGCTCCTGAGCTGAGGGTCTTCCTACGGGAGCACTGGTCAGAGGCGGCATTCTTGGACGGGTTGAGATGCGAAGAGGACCACTATGTGAACGTGATGAGGATCTTGAGGTGGGGTGGATCTCCCATATGCCTGAGGGATCTCCCAGCCCCCCTGAGGACGGCGATCTCTTATTTGCCACTCTACAGGGAGTGTGTGGAGACGGGTGGGTGCTTGTTATCGCAGAGGCTAAGGGGACAGCTCGTGGAAGCAGCAAAAAGGCTTGGAAGAGGGCCCATAAATGAGGGGAGCCAAGGCAGGGAGCTCCTAACTGTGTTGGAGCATCATCTTCCACCATTTTTGTTGCGTGCACCCAATGTTGCTTAGCATGACTTAGTTTTCCCGGTTTTCACTTCTATTTCTCTGTATCACAAATAATAATATTCAGCAAGGTTCAAGGTGACAGGCTATCAAGTGGTATAATTCTTCCTATTATGTGGTTTTGCTGATCTTGTAAATCTCTGCATATTATGGTTCTACGTGCCTATTTTGTAAGAACAGTAACCTCTTATGGGTTACTCGTATCATGAAGTGCATAACTTCCACCTCCTTCACCCTTCCGAGTCAATGGACAGCCTACAACCTCCTTCCTGCCTGGTTGAGGGTTGCGTCAAGGTGGCCCTCTTGTCACCTTATTTATTCATCTTCTGCCTTGATATTTTTCCTATTTGCTAGAGTTTATCTTTCTAATTGTCGGGATACTCCGTACCATCCTTCTTGATGATTTCTCTTCACAATCAGGACAGCAGATTAACTACCTTAAATCCAAAGTGTACATCCCACCCAATGTTCGGTGCCGACATCAATGGCAACGGCGACTGTCTCGATCGTTACATATATATCTGCTTCAAAACTGTGTATTCTGATTTAGCTTTCAACATATTTTACAGAAACACCAAGTTCTTCTTCGTGGTTGGAAAGCTCAAACCCTCTCAGCTTAAGATCAATTACCTCCTCCTTGGCATTTAATGACCAGACATGTAAGCTTTAATGGAGCTCTCATTTCTCATCTGGAACCTCTTAATAAATCCTTCCTTTGGGACCCTCTAATGAAATAATCAGTAACTTCACCCAGGGCTGTCAATGGATATTATTCAGATCGAATATAAGCATATCCAAATCTGAATCCAAAAAAAATATGATATTCGAATTCAATATATGACGGATATTCTAAATCAATATTTGAATTTGTATACAATTAACTTATCGGATATCCGATCTGATATGAAAATCATATATATATAATAAAAAATATAATTAATAAATAATATCAGATCAGATATTATCGAATAAGTATATCAATATTCAAATTTGCTTCCAAGAAGTATTCGAATATAAAAATTATCCAAATCCGATATCCGGTATCTGAAATTTTTGGATAATATCTGAATTGGATTCGATTTCTTAACTATCCATTGACACGTTTAACTTCACCCTATCAGTTGAGACCTTGTTAAAAAACCAATTGATCAAGGAGGTCTTTAGAATTCTCTCCCCCGGAGAGATGGTGCAATCCATATATCTACATATCATCTTCTCTTGCCCTACTACACCCAACTGGGCAAGTTACCGTAAAATCTGTTGATCGAACTCTGAGAACCACACTCGTGCTCTTTATCCCTCATCTCGTTGGAAGCAACTTTGGAAATTGCCTAGAGTTCGTTTAGTTCATAAACACCTTAAAACAAGAACGTTTAGTGCATAAACACCTCAAATGAGAGGTTTTGTAAAGAATATAAAAAAATGACAGTACCAGTTCTGTCTAAGCATATTCTATGATGCTATCAGGAGCTTTGGACGTCTATCCCTAAGATTCAACAGCTCAATTGATGGTAGGTAGCACTCTAAACCGTCGATCCTAACGAAGTTGATGATGACAATTAGAACTGAAACTATTTCGTAGCTTTGCTATCTGAGATATCTCTTAACAACTGTGTTACTGGCAAATCGAATAGAGGACACCCCTTATATAGAGCTGCGTGAGATGAACATTTAGCCTTAATCACTATCATAAGGCTATAAATGTTATTATAAAGTTTTTCTTTATTATAACAATTTCATTTGTTTGCTTGAACCTATGTTCTTCGACATACTTTATAAAATTAAGTTGTGTTTTGTCTTATTTGATTTCAAAACTTTATAAAATTTGAATGAAATGTTTTGGATGGAAACTATAGTGGCTTTTACTCAATTGATTACTTTTCGTATATTATTTACTCCCACATTGCTTGGTAACTAGCAATGTGGGAGTAAATAATTGGCTTCATATCATTTTATTTTCTATATCCCCATTAAAGTAGAACACCTGGCTAAGTGTGTTTGCTTATAAGTTGTGACTGATATGGAAATACTAGAACTTTAAAATTTGGCTTCATACTAATTATTCGACAAATGCAAACTCATAGCAAAGATTATGGCATTGCACTAGTAGCTAATCCTCTGGATACAAATTAGATCAATGGCAGGTGGTCATTCCTACATTGTGAACCTCCTTCATAATCTTGGTTGAAACTAAACAACTATGGCTCTGCAAAAGTCACATCTTGGAACCATTGGAGCTGGGAGTTTGTTATGCAACTCCTAAAGACGGTTCATCAAGGCTTTCTCCTCCATCGGAATTGCAATGATTACCTTGGTGGAACTATGGAGAGTCCAAGAAGGATTGAAGAGGATGATTCAGCTGGGCATACCAAATATTATTGTCGAATACGATTTCAAGGTTACTATCTCTCTCATTTTATCATTAGAGGTCATACCGTGACAACTTGAATCCACGATTTTGTTGTGCGTACTCTCGTTGACATTCTTCTACACGTATTGACTCCAACATGTCCATGGTGAATGCAATTTCTGCACTAATTATCCCTTGGTTTTGGTACTACCATTTTTTATAGTTTTCCCAAGGACCTCAAGTTTTTGTTATACACAGACATTATTGGGCATCCTATGCCCCCTTCATGTAATTGTTGGCACTGTTGTTAGTTAAATAAATGTCATTTTAATAAAATAAAATAAAAAAATATGATGCATGTTGCACATTGTAAAATAAACATGAGGGTAGCTTGGTCAATATCAGAAAATGTCATTAGGGGGATGACCCAAAACACTTAATTTGACCGTACAATATAGAGTTATAGATTACATGTGTTCATACGTAGTTCTACATTTCCGTTCTTGGGAAGTCTTAGTTTTTTATATTCTTTGGTAAATTTGGGAAATCTATTTTATTAAGCTTGGTAACTAGTATAGATTCCATCATTTTTGTCTAAACCAAGAAGCATCATAATTGTTGAAAATCGACCTCCACAAACTAGCAAAAATAGAGAGAACCGAAAATATCAAATACACAAACACAATAAATTTACGTAGTTTGGTAATGTGCCTACATCCACGAGTTAGAAGAGCTCTTTCATGATCTCGATCTAGAAAATTAGGGTTACAATAGTTTCCTCTCTCACTTACTCTCAACATGTAAAAGTGAAACCCTAACGCCCCTTTGGAGAATATTTAATCTTTAGTACAATGAAATACCCAAAGTACCCCAAATAAAAATTGTATCCCAACACAAACTGTACAAATTTAAAAAAAGAAGAAGAGAAATTAAAGTAGATATCAAAAGAAATACAAGTATGCTGGAACTATTCTTCCATAGAGGTCGTCTCTGAAAAACCGATCAGAGTGGTGTGGGTTCCCTTCCCATAATGTAAGAGATGTGAGCTCATATCCTATTTCATCCATATTCTTGGCTACAAAAATTTGCTCCTCAGTAACAGTGTTGGACTTAAGACTCCTGGATAGGTTCTAATGTCCTCTATCACGTTTCTTATGTGCCACGGGGCTTAAACTCCTCCATGAATATCTTTGATCACTAAAAGGGAATCACCCTCAAGGTATATCTATATCTGATGGGCAGTTTCATTCGTTGCTAGTCTAAGAACTTGCTTAGCCACACTTGCCCCTGCAATTTTAATGGTTGTTTTGCCCTGGGCTTTGGGTCATGGCTGCAATGAATCGCTTTGTGCAACCCTGATGACACCTCCAATTGTCACTATCTATTGGACGGTTGAATTGTCAAAATTGCATTTAACTTATCCCGATGAGTGAGGAGGTGTCTATTTGATATGGTGAACTTCCTTGATGATGCTAATACATGTTTCCTTATCACCTTCCTGAAATAAAATATTAGCATGCATTAATATAGCTATAGCGACCAATTTTAGCTCTATGGGATTCGTTTGTAGGAGAAGTTTATCTATCTTGGAACATTCTTCTATTTCTTGTGATCAAATGTTCGAGAGAATGAAAGGAAAAAGGGGATTTGGAATTGAGAAGGGGCATTGAATTTTGATTCATTAACCATTTAGTAAGCATGTTAAATTCTCTTTTTCTCACTTTCCGCAATATCATGGCTAGGATTCCAGTATTAACATCCCTCCCCTATCCACCACGTGGCTTGAACCAACAGAGCCAACATTCAATGAGTAAAGACATGTTCAATATCCTCTAATAGAAAACCACAAGTTTTGCAAGATGGGTCCTTTGGGTTTTTCGAGCTTAGAGCATATGGCAAAAAACCTTCTTTATTCCTAAGACTTGCATATATCCATGCTAGAGGTTAAGTGATTAGAATTAATCCATCCAAAAGGAGATCATAAGATTAACATACTCGTAATGATCATAGACTTACGCAGTATGGCTATCTTAGATTCAAGGAGCAACTTGAGCAAGCTTGAAGGAGAAGGGAGAGTGTTATTAGCTTTATTCCAATCTTCTCTTGATAGGGAGAGAGCTTGAGATTACTAGATATAAGATTGACTCTCTCTCATACCAATATATAATATTTTAAACCCTAACCCATCAAAAGGGAATGAGAGAGCCCTGGGACTTGTCTAACATTACGGATGTCATTCTACTAAGCAACTAAGGCACATCATAGTGTATTTGTTGTAGACTAAGTGGAATATTATTAGCTTTTTATAGTATTTGCAATAAGTTCATCTTTATTTTAAAGCTAAGACCAAATCGGTATTCCTAATTAGTGTGATTAAAGTTTATCGTCGCTTAATCTTTTAGAAATGTTTGGCATCACCATGCACATACTATGCCATCAATTACTATATGATTCTCGTCACTTATTCTTGAAGACATACTTGTTGTCACCATGCACATGTTTGGCATCGCTTTATAAATGTTTGTCTTCATTCATTCTTATGTTGTTTTGTCTTTAACAATATGTTATCTATTACTAAATGATTGCCATCACTTGCATTCATGTTTGTCGTCACTCCTACAGTTTTCTACCTTGAGTTTGGAGGAAAATATGTAGAAAGAGAAAATTGCCGTACAATAGTATAGGGGATATCCCTTTTTTTTTTTTTTTTGAAACTGTGGGTATCTGGGCCTTTTAGAGCACCCGACTAGTTCCCCGGGGTACGATAGTCACCCCTTCCACATGTGCCAGAGTGTACTAGAAGAGTTAATGTAGACTGAGCCACTTATTACCATCTACTCTTTCCAGGGGGTCGCCCCAAGGAGAGTTGAACTCGGAACCTCCTACTTTTTGGAGTGGAGTCCTAGCCACCTGCACTCAACCCTTGGGAGGGAATACCTTCCATCATCTCTCTATATAGGGAGAAGATTGATGTACAACATGACTTTTTCCCCTATATAAATCAATTCAGGGCAGCTGGTTAGAGAAAGGGCTGAGGAGCATAGGTAGTTTTGTAAAAAAAATTGCCATTTGGAAAAAAAATCTTAGTTTGGGAATTTACTCATATTTTGTTAATTATTTGAGAATTTTTCCTTTTATAAGCACCCTCCTCTTTTTTTAATTTTTTTGATTTCGTGCCAATTTTGGCTATCGGGCATGATCTACACCTCTACATCCATGCTTCCATGCAAACTATTTTCCTTCTTTCTTTTGTTATCTAAGCTTGTATGTATTGTGCATAAGATAAGACTTGGTACATTCCTGGTACCTAAAATTTTGAATGTGAAATGTATCTAGGCGGCTGATCCACCATGGCTTGCAAGGGTGATTGAGGTGGACATTCATAGTTTTCACTTATTTACTAACATACATTAGATATTAAAAATGTTTTCGTAAAAAATTGGGCAAACAAACATCACAAATGGCTAAAGCATGAGTCTCATTAAAATTATAAGGGTTATGTTATTTTGACACGCTTAATTTGGCATGTCATTTGACACGCTATGTGGGACCCACATTGAGATAATTCAATGGCTGATTTCCAGTGAGAATGATCTCCTTACCATGGATATCATCCTCACAAAACTAAAATAAAAATGAGCCTATCTGAAACTTCTAACCCTGTCAAAAGTGAAGTTAAAGTTAATGGTGAAATGGATGGTCCATAAATTTTTAACTTGTAATCCACTTTGCATAGGGTTAGAAATGTCAAAATGGGCTGGTTTTTGCAATGATTATCTCCATGATGAGGAGATCATGCTCATACAAGTTCAGCCCTTGACTCATCTCTATGTGGGCCCTACATAGGCGTTTTAAGATAAGTTGTGTCAAAACAATCTAACTGAAATTATAATAGTAGAGATAGATTACATACATCTTCTCTTGATCGTTAAAAGAAAAAGAAAAAAAAAAGAAGAAGAAAAAAAAAGAAGTATACCCTCATCTTCAACTTTAATCCTCGTGATCTGTAAGTAGTAGTAGGAAAGATGCTATTGTTGGGAGACATCAGCTTTCTTTCAAATTTGATCATGACAGTTGAACCATTTTGCTAAGTTTATGTATCTGAACCTTGAAAGGCATCTCTAGCATCTAGATTTGGATTGAGTCACTCTCAACCTTCTCTTTCTGCAAGTACAGAGGCTTTGTTCAATTCACATGAACTACTTTCGAGAAACCTACTTCTTGGAATCCATTTTCTCACTGTTTCATGGACATTGGAAAAATAAAGAGAAAAAATAGAGAGAGAGAGAGAGATCTCCGATGGTAGGCTAAGTCTTTTGAGCGAGATTAATAGATAATAAAGCAGCGATTCCAATTACTATGGAGGTAGTCAAAAGAGTTGTACTGGAGAGAGAAAAAGAGAGATCATGCATTTTGACCACCTCTTCTCTCGTGTTTTGAAGAGGTGGAATCACGTTTTCAAAATGCATGATCTTTCACTATGGAGGTGGTCAAAACACCTCTTCTCCTTCTACCTCTTCCTCCACTCGTCTCTCTACCGCGTTTTCAAAAAAGTCGCTTTTCCTTATTTTGAGGGACTTAGGATGTAGCTTTTTCATGGCCCCCACTTGGAAAATGATGTTTTTCCGATTTTAGTTTTCAGTTCCTAAAAAAACAAGGATCTGGGTGAGTAATTAGAAACATTCATCTTGTTTACTTAACCTAATGAAAGAAAGATAACACCACGACAACCACAATGATGATGACAATGAAACATCCAATAGCTCCCAAACTACTATTTTAGATGATCATGCACAAACCCTGTAGTTTGAACCATGCTGCCTGAAACAAACATTACATGTATTTTCTTAAACGCTGTGAAATTGTGAGAATAGAGTTGGAACTTGTGAGATCTTTTGGGATTATTTAGTCGCAATCATAACTCCATTTGAGTAGAGTTCCTAGCTAGTAAATCCGTGTTTAATACATGATTTTTTCTTTTTTTTTGGAAGAAATGTTTAAGACGGCCGTATAAAATAAAAAATCAGAAAAAATCATGAATTTTAATATTAAATGAATAAAACATGTATTATTCAAGTTTAATACACGAATTTTGCATTTCTTAAAATAAAAACATAATAAACGGACATATAAAATTAAAAAAATTGGCTGATTTTTGCGATGATTATCTCCATGACGAGGAGATCATGCTCATACAAGTTCAGCCCTTGACTCATCTCTCTATGGGTCCTACATGGGCGTTTCAAGATAAGTTGTGCCAAAACAATCTAACTGAAATTATAATAGTAGAGATAGATTACATCTTTTGCCGATCGTTAAAAGAAAAAGATAAAAAAGAAGAAAAAAAGAAAGAAGGATACCCCGATCTTCAACTTTAATCCTTGTGATCTATAAGTTGCAGTAGGAAAGATGCTATTGTTGGGAGACATCAACTTTCTTTCACATTTGAATACGACAGTTAAACCACTTTGCTAAGTTTATGTATCTGAACCTTGAAAGCCACCTTTAGCGTCTAGATTTGGATTGAGTCACTCTCAACCTCTTCTTTCTGTAAGATGTGATTCAGAGGCTGCGTTCAATTCACAAGAACTAAGTTTTCTAGGAAGTGGGTTTTCCCAAAAGTACTACTTTCAAGAAACCTACTTCTTGGAATCCATTTTCTCACTGTTTCATCGACTTTGGAAAAATAAAAAGATGGAGAAAAAATAGAGGGAGGGAGAGAGAGAGAGAGAGAGATATCTCCGATGGTAGGCCAAGTCTTTCGAGCGAGACTAATGACAGATAATAGAGCAGCGCTTCCAATTACTATGGTGGTGGTCAAAAGAGTTGTAGTGGAGAGAGAAAAAGAAAGATCTTATTGGCAAAGGTAGGGATGGCGAAGATGATATCTCTTGCAAGGTAGAGAGACGAGGGAAGGAGTGGATAACGAAAATCAACTTCTGCGTTTTTTAAAAAGTAGTCGCTTTTCCTTATTTTGAAGGGTTAGGAAGTAGGTTTTTCATGGGCTCCACTGGGATAATGATGTTTTTCTGATTTTAATTTTCATTTCCTGAAAAAACAAGGCAAACGAAATGCAGCCAGAGTATCATCCAATGAAACTAAAGGTTTAGGAATGATCACTGGGAGAGAAATAAAAAGTAATTAGAACATTCTTGTTTACTTAACCTAAAGAAAACTCCACGACGACGACAATGATTATGATAATGAAACACCCAATAGCTCCCAAACTACTATTTTAGATGATCATGGACAAACTCTGTAGTTTGAACCATGCTGCCTGAAACAAACAAAACATGTATTTTCTTAAATGCTGTGTACTGTGAGATCAGAGTTAGAACTTGCGAGATCTTTTAGGGGTTATTTAGTTGCAATAATAACTCCATTTGAGTAGAGTTCTAACTAGTAAATTGGCGTTTAATAAGCTAATTTTTCATTTTATTGAAGAAACATTAACTACGGCCGTATAAAATAAAATCAGAAAAGTAATGAATTTTAATATTAAACGAATAAAACATGTATATTCACGTTTCATACACGGATTTTGCATTTTTTTTTTTTAAATAGAAACATAATAAACGATCGTATAAAATTAAAAAATCGATAAAATTCAGGCTTATAAGGCTAAACGAATATAACACTTCAACAATAACTGAATTTTTGACTGAATTTTTATATCCTGAAACCGAATTAAACTCAAAACTTTTCCCATCCCGAATCTTTGCCATCAGCCCAATTACTAACTAAGGTAGAGTTACAGTTGCAACGAAACACCCACCTTTTAATATGGTGGCTTCCAGTTAACATCATCATCCTTTACGCGGTTTCCCTTCTAATATGGTGGCTCCCAGACAACAGAATTCATTGTCATAATCATTTAGAGGGTTTCTAGTTGACGAAATGATCGCGTTCCACCATTCAATTTTTTTTCAAGGCCTTACACTCCATTATGGTGTACACCTTAAAATCATTTCCCACTACCTCAATCCACATCCTTTTCAGCAGCTCCCTCCTCTGTTTATAGCCTTCCCCTTGTACCCTTGTACTCCTTGTTGCCGTCATCTATGCGATAACACAGTAAGGAGGGAGGTGATAGTCTTCATTATAATGATAACAATGCCAATAACTCATTAATATTGAATGGACTCGGGTCCATTCAAAATCATGATCAACTTTTAATTTCATAAATCATCTTCATGGTTTGGAGCTGAAACAGTGAAACCAATTAAGCCACCCTGGGTGGTAATCAAAGGATTAAGTAAAAGAAAAATGGTTTTTTTTTCATTTGAATGATAAAGGAAAGAAAAAATATTTGTATGATGGAACTAAGAAATAAATGTTGCAGCTCAATTTACACATAAGATGATGCGATATCTCGAACATCCGAAGGCATGAAAGCCAAGATCATAAGCACAGCAAGTATGCATATAGGAAGCAAAAGTAGCATGAATGGTGGGGGAGGCAATGGTGGAAGGATAAGTGGAAGGATTAACAATGAAGCAGTGAGACAAACAAGTACCAGTAAGGATTCAACGCTGAAATAGCTTGCAGGGAAGGATCTTCGACTATTCGCTTGCGAGAGAGACTGGCGATAATCTATACTCTTTCCCTCCAACAGAGAAGTCCTTGCTTTGCTATCCATTACACCAACCCACCGATCCCTTAGATTAATCAAGCCTCTTGAATCCGTGTCGGGTAGTTCAAAACTCATTTAAATTTCCTTCAATCACCCAAATCCACAGACATCTCTATGGAAAACTATGTGGCAAATCAATTACAATATTGACAGAGTTGGGACTGCAAAGTTCACAAACAGCAAACCAGCCCACAAATCTGCAAACTATGTTCACGAGCTCAATACCAATTGCTGGAAGACATCAAAGGAACGGGTCTTCAATCTCGGAAAATTTCAAAACAGATGACCAAATCCATGATACCCATTACAGATCTCACAAAAATTAACGATCGCAAACTCCATAATCTCTTCTCAATCCAAACACCAAAATCCCTAGGCCAATTAGAGGATTTTATCAAAAATTAAAGCTTCGACTGCGGCACAATGTGACGTGAGCTCAGTCCTTAATTTAGCCCTTGGATTCATCAACTAAGGAGGTGATGATCATGAAATAGAAAGTCCAAGCAAGCAACTATTCTAAATCATCTTAATAAATGGAAAAGCCTCCAGAGTAAAACTTAAGCTTCAGTTTCCAGAAATGCAAACCAGAAACTTGAAAGAATCGAGTCTGATTTTGTCCGGCCATCTGGAAACCATCGCTGGCTCTGTTTTGATAGGAATTCAACCTGACTTCAACCTGTACGCCAAGTAACGATCACCCCAAATCAATCCAACTAGAAACATATATTTTTTTTTTTTGCTAAATGCAAATAGATTAAATGGAAGAAACAGATTCGTGAAGAAAAAGAAAACGAAAAGCGAAGATTAAAAAATGGAGAAGTTCCAATTCAATGAAGCTTCCCCCACAAGACCCAAGTCAATAGCTTAGATCCAGACCTCAAAACCATAAAAATGGTCCTTTGAATTTCACACTCTTTTTTCTTGATTTTTAATGGGTTTTCACCAAATCATTCAATCAAAACCGAAATGGGTTTTCACCAAACCATGCAATCCAAGAAATCATCCTTTAGGCCATGAAAAAGAAAAAAAAGAGAGAGAATGAGTTTAGCAGTATACCTGTGATGTTGTTGTTCTTTAGTGGTGATGGTGGGAAGAGGATGAGAATTTCCAAATGAGGCAACAAGAAACAAAGGTCCCCTCAAAAACCTTTTGCATTTCACCTTCTCCTCTCTCCCACAAATCTTCTGTATTGAAAATCCAATTTCCACCCAAAAATAACAAAAGAAATTCAGATCAAAACCACACCAACTAAAGATATTTCTTCAAGTTTCTCAAAAGTGAGAGATAGAGGTGGTAGTCATGAATCATGATAGTGAAGAGATCCATAAAGAGGGAAAAGGTCCATATATCTGAGCTGCTGCTGCTGCTGCTGCTGCAGTGCACTTTTTTGTGGTACTGAAGGGGGGATGGATGCAGATGGGTTGTAGGCTCTCTTTGTATTGTTCTCTCTTTAGGTTTGTATTTTGAGGCATAAAGAGCTAAAGAGGCAGAGAGACGGGAAAAGATAGAGAAAGATGGGGATGTTGGTTGTGGTCTTGTGGGTTGGATTCAGTGAATTCAAATCAAGTGGGGTTGGCTTCCACGCAAGTGGATGGGTATGGAAAAAGGAAGAGTGTCTTTTAAGGTTCTTCACCCTTGGACTCTCTCTCTCACTCTCTCACAGGCACCCACAATTTAATATATTGATTTATTTAAGAGAAGATTGACTAACAAATCAACGTAGTTTGGTTTGCCTCAACCATTTGGTAATCATGTTGAGGAGGCAAGGATGAAAGTCTCGGGATCGGTGGGCTCCGACCCCAATCCTGATCGCTCCGATCCAGAACAAAATCAGGCAAGGATGAAAGTCTCGGGATCGGTGGGCTCCGGCCCCAATCCGGATCGCTCCGATCCAGAACAAAATCGGCCCATCTCACCCGAGACAAAGTCAGATTCTTTCGTAAAACAATGATCTCAGGGTGAGACAGCCTGATTTGGATCGGAGCCCATCCCAATTTGGATCGTCCGATCCAGACCGGGATCAGCCTAGACTTTGAACCTTGGGAGGTTACATCTACAAAAGTCTAAAAAAAAAATAGCATGAACCAAAACTAATTCTCCCATTTACCCTTGACTTCTCATCCACACTTCACAACATGATAGGGTGAGGCATCTCCTCGATCAAATGGGTGAGGAAAGGTTTTATGAAATCAAAATAATACATTGTTTTCAGTTGGAAATCATGGATACTATCATGGTCCATCGATTGGAGCCCGACTCTGAAGAGGGGGCACAAAAGGGGGGTCCCTGAGCCCGACCCTTATTACTAACGCTCCATGGCCGAGATATTACATATCATTCACTTCACCCCAGTCCCAGGATCAGACTCACCCCATTTCACTGGACCAATCTCAGGATCAGACCCACCCCTTTTCATGTCCTAGTCTAAGGTCTCCTATTTTATGTTAAAGTCCAGACCAAAGTTTGGATTTGAAAATGGGGTCTGAGTCAACTTTAGGGTCCGGTCCGGAGAAGATTTTATAAAAACCGAGGAAACACAAATCTCATTGTAGATTGTCGCGGTGGGAGGCGCATCTTTGTCAACCCCTCCCTTGTATAAAGGGATTGTATCAAGTCCCAATTGATGCATCTCGTGCCCCACACTTGACCTTAAGTTCAAGCAGTTCTCTCTCTTTGACCAGGGCATTAACCGAGAAGAAATTTTAGTCCCCCCTTGATGATTTTTCTTCAAAGAAAATCAATAGAGAATTAAAAGTCTAGGTGATAGCTGACAACCAAGTCGCCTACATGCATGCAGGGCCGTCTCAATGCAAGTTGAGGCCTAAGGCGAAAAATTCATTTGAGGCCTTTTAATATTTAATATATTAATATAGGATCGGGATTGGGAGATAACCATTTGGCGAACCCACATAGAAGATGAATCAACGGCTGATTTTTGGTGAGGATGATCTCTATGGTTAGGAGATCATCCTCACAAAAATTCAAATCATTCCGACATTCGTAGACTGGTTTAGAAGTTGAAGAATTATGGACCGTTCATTTTTACCGTGTAACTTGAAAACAACATTTGATGGGGTTAGAAATGTCAGAATGGGCTGAACAGAACTTCCGTTGCAGTCCATGCGGAGGACTCTTGTGCATGGCCCTACAAAGATCATTTTTTGTGCCTAATGACTGTGTGGATGTTCAACCCACATATTGGTGGATAAACACATTAAAAATCAGCTTGATTGATGATTTCTAGCCATTGGATTTACTACTCAAAAAGCATGCTTGAATCCAATGGCTAGAATCAAATCCTAAAAGGTACTAAAATCTATGGCTAGAGATGACCAATCAGGTTAATTTTTGGTTTCTATGTCCAACAAGGGGTGGCTAAACATCCATGCGGTTAGTGGACTGGGGCCTTCTCTCACCTGGGCTGGGGGCCTTCTCTCGCATGGGACCTAAGGCGACCGTCTTACTGGCCTTATGGTTGAGCCGGTCCTGCCTACATGGGAGCTACGTAATATGAAGAAGAAGAGAGATTAGGATTGGAGGGCCAAGAGAGAGGGCACAAGGCAGACGAATTCCTTTTCATTGCCATGGGATGGCAGCCTCCCGACCATGGGCTGGTGCTCTATGAGCAAGACGCCCCCAGGTGCACCCGATGCGTCTCCACGAGAGTATGTCAATATATACCTTGCAATGGACCTAGTGATTGTCAGAATCTCCTACTAACCTTACGCCTAATTACGTTAGGATACCTGATCAGAAGGGGGTCCTGACGGTAGTAAAACTTCTGTCACATCGTTTTTGTCACAACGCAAAATACAAGCCACGTGGCACATTCTTAGTGGACGCTGACCTATGGATGTTTGCCCAGTCCCTCGGTGACCTCTAAACCAAAAATCAGCCTGATTAGTGATTTCTAAGTGATTCAATTGAAGTTATTTTCATGGGTTGATTTTAACGATAGGAATTTGAGCATTATTGAGTGTTATTTGAGTGCAAAGATCCAAAGGTTGTAAATCACTAATCAGGCTTTATGGTTTATAGGTCCACCAAGGGACTGGCCAAACATTCATAGGGTCAGCGTCCACTAAGAGTGTGCCACATGGCTCATATTTTGTCTGTCACAACGCTGTGACAGAAGTTTTACTCTCAAAGGGTTATTTCTAGCCTTTTAAACCCTTGAAGACATCTATAAATAGACTCCCTCACCACACAAACCCATCTTGATGTTCTTCTCAACATGGATATCAACCACACAAAAAATCAACTCATTCCAACATTTGCAGCTCTGTCAAAAGTGGATTACAAATTGAAAAATTTTGGACCATCCATTTTCACCGTTAAATTTAGGTCCATTTTTTTTATAGGGTTAGAAGTTTTAAAAATTACTGATTTTTTGTGAGGATGATCTCCATGGTGTGGAGATCATCCTCACAAAAAATCAGCTCTTAACTCATCTGCATGTGGGCCCCACGTCCATTAGTAATCTATTAGTAAGAATAGCACGAGTCATTCTATCCCAACCATATATATATACTAGTGGGTGCCCCGTGCCATCGGCACTCCTTGACAAAGAATTTGCCAAAATCAGGTGAGTGACGGAGATCCACCATCCATTTGGGGGAGGATTAGAGGAGGTATAAGTAGGGAGACAACCAATGTCTTTTGTTATATAGAATAGTAAATGGCCCATGCCCGCGGCACTCTCTGACAAAAGCGTTTGTAAAAATTGGGTGCCTTCGGCACTCAAAGGGTATAACGGACTGGGGCATTACCGTTTTTTCCATTACAACGGCTGTTATAACGGATTGTAACGCACAGAGGGAGAAATAGTAAAATAACAGAAATAACAAAAAATAACGGTGTTGAAATTCAAATTTTGAATAAATTGAGGTCAAATGAGGTGGATTGAGTGGCTGAAATCTAACCATCCGCATTAGATCGATGGATTTGATCTCAACCACCCTTTATCTAACCGTCCACATTAGATGGATGGATAAGATAAGAGAATACAACTGAGTTGTCTTGTTATATGCGTGGGTGGCCTGTGCCCGCGGTACTTTCCGACAAAGTGTTTGTCAAAATCGGGTGGGAGTTAATCTCAGCCATCGATATGAAGCATAGTGGATCTCAGCCACTCATTATTGAAGCCATATAAGATAAGAGGGGTATAAGACAACCACTGTCACTTGTTATATAGATAGTGGGTGGCCAGTGCCCATGGCACTCTCCAACGAAGCGTTTGTCAAAATTGGGTGTGAATGGCTGAGATCCGCCACAAATTTGCTTAACCAACTCTAATGGTGAGATATGGGTTTTATTAAGTCATAAGTAAAAAATCCAGGAAAATTTCATCAAAAAATCTAATAAAAGCTAAATAGAAGGCTCATTAAAACAAAAAACTTAGAGATGAACAAACTTAATCAAATCCCTTAAATAAAAGAAGATTTTTTTATCTCTTTAAAAGGGAAGGATTTTTAGCATCACAAAATTCAGAAAGCAAAAAATAAAACACAATATTCATATTAAAAGAAATAAATTAATATCCACAAAAAAATTTGAAAGGCTCAACTATTTGAACGATTTCTAAGAAAACAAAATGGAAATAGATATGCAAAACATTTATTAGATGAAAGATCCACAATAAGATAAAATTATTTTCGCAGGGATGATTTGTTGCAAGAACTCAAAAGTCTGAAAAAGGTAAAGAGATCAAACCATTCAAGATATCTTTGGTTAAAAATCTCATCGCCTTCTTTTCGGCCTCTGATAGAGCTAGCGTCCACTACTTCTTTGTGAGAGATAACATGAGAGCCGAGAGAGATGAATGGTTTGGAGAGAGTTGTTTTGAGTAAGGAGAAAGAAAGACGATGATGTGGCACATTTTGGAAAGAGAAGAGACTTTTAGGAAATAAAAATTTAAGGAATTAATTTATTAGAGTTTTTAGGAAGAATGATGAGAGCTCTTGAGAATAATAAATGGAAAGAAATTGTTAAATACTGAAGGTAATCTTTTTTTGGTAAATGAAATGTTTTTCATTTAATCGATGATATCAGTTTTTAAGAAGCATAATGAAATGTTTTGACTTGAAGATAGTCGTTTTGAGTAGAGAGAAAGACAGATGATGATATAGCGCGCACATTTTGGAAAGGGAAGAGACTTTTAGGAAAGAAGAATTTAGAAAATTAATTTATGAGAGTTTCTAGAAAGAATAAATGAAACGTTTTGTTTGAAGAGAGACGTTTTGAGTAGGGATATTTTTGAAAAAAAATGTAGAACAATGAATAAGGGACTTATGAAAGGTATTTTTGGAAGCAAATGTTGGAAAATAGATGGGAGAGCGTCACCTAAGCAGTGTCAAGTTTTAGTATAGATAATATATATATAGTTAGGCTGGATCCATTGCCAGTCCCTGCAGTTGACTCCATTGACCGAGTCTAGGCGCCATTCTGAAAGGGTCAACGACTTATACATGGATTTAGCTTACCTCATGGGGAGTTAACCACACCCATGAATGATATAAATACTACTGTTGCCTTAGCTTTACCGTGCATCTTTCTTGAAATATGGAAGAAAATGTTCCTTCATTAGGAGCTATAAAATGTTGCCATGGAAAAAGAAAGGGGATTAGAATTGACAGGGCTGAGCCAGCTCCAAAAACTCCAATGTGCTTCTGTTCACAAATCTTGCTTGAAAGCCTCTATTTGCTCGGGTGGGTACGATGATGGACGAGAGGGGGAATTAATAATTAGAATCGTCCGATCCTTATATATATATATATATATCGATCTCATTTTCTATTGTATGGCACAATGAGTCTTGGACGGTTGCCTACTGAATTTAGGCAACTCAAAATCTCTCCCTTTCTTGGGAACACTTTGGAAATCTACTTACAAGCCTTATCTACAAAGTTTACATTTAGTGACTTTGCTAGGAAAGTAATTTTGACTGCACAAGGAGGACCACCAAATCAGGGCAACTTGATCCCTCCAGAGTGCCTTAAATCAAGCTGACCAACAGTGCACCTACCACCACCAAAGCTACCAATGATGCCTCTCAAAATGCAAGAACTAAATCCCATGAAGATAGAGGAATCAACCATTGTCAACAAATATGGTTACACTTTAGCTAAAATCCAAAAAGAAATACTTGGCCTTCTGTAATACCCTAAACTTTTGTTCAGGGTTATTAAAGTAGTTTACATTTAGAATGGTATTTTCGACAAACTATAAAGTTAAAATAATTAATATTTTTGAGTTACACATTAATTGTCTTAATTAAAATTTTTCATAACCTTTAGTCTTTTGGAAATAATAAAAATCTTTTCCTAATTAAAGACTTGAACTTTAAAAAAAAAACTATTTAAATAAATTATCAATGATAATTAATTGCACACATAAATAAAGAAAGACTTATCATTCTCTTTTGAGCAACTGTTAAAATAGAAAAAACTCTTAAAAACCTACATATTTTTATTTTTTTCATCATTAGAAAGTTCTCCATTGCAAATTCTTAAGAGCTTTGAGAGCCCTAGAAACTCTATAACGTCTCACCCTTGAGACTATTCCTTTAAATAGAAATGTTCATACTTTTGAGATGTTCGACATACTCGAATCTTGGTTTCATCCAACAACGATCGAAAAAAACACATATGGCTACTTTTTCACCACTGATTCAAGTTCGGATGAAGATCAACAGACAATGTAAGTACACCTACGTATGTTTTAAAGATAATCTTTCTTATTTTACTTTATTAATTATGTTATATGTATGCACTTAATTGATGATGTTGTGGATATTATTGTGATTCGGATTTAATCGGATCGGCCGGTGTGCCAAAAAAAATGTTATAGAAAATGATTTTGTATAATATCGAAGTGTTAGTTCGGGTGTGATCCTAATGGATACTTACAGAAATAAAAATTAAGAAGGGCCTGGAGCCCTAGGGGTGAAAGACTCCAGCCCCCTGCAGAAGAGCCTTTTGGCTACTCTGGCGTGGGAAGGAGAAGGAGACCCAAGATTGGGTTTTAGTTATAATCATATAAATATAATGATATTGGACTAACTGTGAGAAAGATTTATTATTCTTGGTTGACGTTGCTGGTTTATATTATCTGTTATGCATTGAATATGTCATGATTTTTTAGCTAGAATATGTAATATTATCTATGATATATATGCGGTTGTACAATGGATTATTTACTGGGCTTTAGCTCATGGTATTTATGAAATATTTCAGTCTAAATTGATAATGGTGTGAATTTCAGAGTTGCTATACTTGATGATGGTGATATACCATGTGAAGATCGGATGGACAATTGAAAATGTCAATGAGATTGATGCGAGACTTTAGATATTTATTATTTGTATCATTTTTTATAGGCTTAATTGTTAAAGACTCACACTGTCTATTATTTAAAATTTTGTTTAATTTTTTAGAATCATGTGGATGATAAATATTTGACTTCCTAGACTATTTGATTTAACCCTTTAGATATATGGTCATGAATCCTTAACAAATGCATTAATTTTATGAGGTACTTACAATAATTTTACGCATTACCTGGGTACCATTATCGTTAGGGCAGATTTCTGAGTCAAACTTTTAAAATAAAATAGTAGATGATATTTTTGGATTTGCATTCACAAAAATGCTTAAAATAATTTTTTAATAGTAGAGAATTAATAAAATATTTTTTTTATTAAAATTGTATTTTTGAAAAAAAATTATGCATATCCGCTTAAATTCTGAAATGTTAATTCCAAAAAGCCTATCAAAGAGAAATTTCAACCAAAATATCTTTACAAAAGATTTTTATTTTAATATATTATAAATTATGATTATTTTTAAATATTATTTCGGAGTATATTATTTTTTATCACACCATGGATCTTGGGTAAACGGGTCATTTTTCAGGCATTCGGGTCAGATCCAAGTGCCCGAATCTGGGGTGTGACACTTACTCTGCCATGTATGCCAAAAATTCACTCCTCAAGTCTCATGCCTCACCTAGTCGTTGACGAGGTCGAAACTCGAGGAGCATCAACATCTGCCACCTTCAATATGCCAAACTAGCCTCCCAACCATCACGACGGTGCTTCAACATCCGCGGTCTGAGAACTCTTGTCTGTTCCACCAGTCGAGAACATCGACTTGCCCTCAACCACTTTAGTCAATAAATTAACCAAATGTCATACTCACCCGACCCGCTGAGTATTATTTTAATACTCTGAACTTTCGTTCTAAGGTATTATGATAATTTCACCTAAGAAGGAAAATTTGAACATTTTTTTCAGACTTCTATTATTATTTTTATAGTTAAATATCATGCTTAAGTATGTATGTTTAATTTGGTTCCATTTCAACAACTTTAAAAAATTAGAATTTTGTGGGACTCACACCTTAGGCCTTATTTAAGCCTTTCGGGAGAGACCCAGATGTTGCAGGGGACTTTTTCTTGCCTTAGCAAATATTCTTTAACTTTTATAAAAAAAAATTATTTTGTGGGCCTAGGACACAAAAAATGATATTTTCGTGTGAAACTATCTTTGCCAGCTTATCTAACTCATGATCGAGAATTTTAGCGAAAAATTTGAGAGATTTTGACAAAAATAATATTTTCATGTTTTTGAATTTTTTCATCATTTTTATAATCTAAAAATAGTATTAAAATATATTTTAATTATTTATTATGAGTGTGGGACCCACGAATTACTTTTTAGGTCAATATGAGGTCATCTTGACATTTTTTTGAGACTTTTATTCTTTTCAGAGATTTTGTGTATTTAGGTTATTTCTACATGATTTATGTATAATTGTTTGTGTCATGATTGTTGGGTAAGTCTATATGGCCAATTTAGAGACATTTTGGGCATAAAAATAGCTTAAATGAAGCCTAGTGGATACCTATAGGCTTTGGACCCATTTTTAAATTATAATTAATCTAAAATATGAGTTTTAAAGGGTTGAAAAAGTCACCAATTTGAGAGATACAAAATTACTTAAAATAGAAGTCCTAATCTTTATGAGAAACATAATTCTCCATGACTTTCTATTATATAAGTTATAGTCTTCAATTATTCTCTACACTTCATCTTCAATTTCAAGCTCAATCCTTAACTTCTACTCTTCCACCATTAACACCATCTCTTCTTCTCTAATCACCACCAAACCCTAATATATTGTTTATCTTCCCTTCATCTTAAATATATCTTACTTTGGCAGCAAATAAAACAACAAAGGAATGACCTTTCAAGCCATCGAAGAATTTTTCATTAAAGTTCAAGAAAACTTAAGGTAAGTGTGTTTGATCTATCTTATACTTATTTTTTTTCAAGTTTTTATTTCCTTTTCATTATGTAATGATAGATCTTCATTATAATTTAATTGACTTTTTTGCCTTACCCCCTTACTTTATTGATGCAATTTGCATCTCACCCAATGTTTTTAAAATATTTGCATCTCACCCTTTGACCATGGTCAACATAATCGACCATAGACGGTCTCCGGATGAACATCCTAATATTTTTTAAATGACCATAATGACCTTGGGTAAGATGCAAATATTTTAAAAACATTGGGTGCAATGCAAATTGCATCAATAAAGTAAGGTTTTTTTTGGAGGATTGTGAGCCCAAAACCTTTCTTCATTTACTTTTGGCACAACTGTAAGTCGACTTACAGATGATATTCGCTCAAAAGTGCTTATTTTAAGCAATTATCCTGTTAGCGTTATTGCATTCTTCCACGTTAAAATACTCTATTTATCTACTTTTCTACATAAGAGTCTCTTTTGTTGCGTAGAACACACTTTTCTGGACGAAATTGTATATTTGCATGCATTAAACACATTTTCGAAAGTCTAGACATGAAGTCATTCTGATAGAGCCTCATTACGCGCTTCTTCTGTCGCAGGAAACCCCGATGGGACGACTCTCGAGACTTGTGGGCCCAAATCGATCATGAAAGCCCATTATCAAAGCTTAAAGAGCCCACATGCTATGACTAGAAGATATGGGCTGAATAAGAGGACCAAAAAGCCGGCCCAAAGAACGAAGAGAGTAGGAGAGCCAATGACCAAGAGACGGACCAAAGCGTTTAAAGCCACATGAGTCAGCAAAGAATGATAGTCGACTCTACTGGAGAAGCGTGAGGATGGTCACAGTGAAGACCAGGGTTCCAGACCCTCCGCCAGTGCTTTTTTCCATTTTTTTGATACTTTTTCTCTCATCTCTTCTTATTCTCTCTCTCTCTTCATCTCTCGATCCTCGAATCTACTGACCTAACCCCAGAACTCCTATCCATCGGCTCTATCTCATCTCCCTTAGCTTTCTGACCATTAGATCTTCCATCGGACCGTTGGATCTTCAATCGGACCGTTGGATCTCTCTAGATCTGTCGATCTACCAATCTGAGTCCCAATCAAGTCACCATCCATCCGATCGCCATCAAACTGTCTGTCACATCATCTTGTGAGATGATGGACATCATCAATCCATACGGGCCAGTAGCCGGGCCCATCTTCATCGACCCGCTGTCCGACCAGTTAGTGGACCCCGCGAATTTCAAAATAATTTTAATTAAATGGGGGGTCCACTAATTGGGGAGATTCCCCATAAAAAAGTAGTGTTTTACTTAAAAAAAAAAAAAAAAATTTCTTATTTTTTTTATTTTTAAAAACCCCTTATTTCCATTAAAGGAAATAGGGAAGCTTTAAAAAGGGGAAGGAGGGGGACGAACCATAATTTTCCAAACCCTAATCCCCCTCCTTATTGCTCCATTCTCTTCCCCCAAAACTCCGCCGACCATCTATCTTCTTCATGCTCCCACGTTCTCCTTCTCTCCTCTTCATCCCTTTCTTCTTCTTCTCCCTCTTTTTCTCTTTGTTGCAGGTTTTTGGAACCATCCGTTTCAATCTCTTCGTTGACGCACACACCTTCCTCTCCTTCCATTGCTTTGCAACCCTACAATCCAAAAACGGACTGGGTTTGGCGAATCACTACCGCCTGGTTGCAGCCACCACCACCATTACCGCTTAAGTTGCAGGTCTGCAACCTGTTGCTCCCCACGAGCAGCACTTGTTGCTCCCCACGAGCAGCACCTGTTGCTCCCCAGCGACCACAACGTTGCTGCCATCTACAGCAACCGATTTCTTCTCCTAAACCACGCCAGCCACCGTCTGGAACACACCCTGCAAGTGCCATGAATCGCTTGCAGCACCACCGTCATCTCCTTCAATCCATTGTAGATCTGCATCTGTTTTGATCATCCCTTGGACGTTGCTCATCTTCAATCACCATCGTCCTCTTCTTCTTCTTCTCCTCACTCTTCTTCTTCTTCCCCTTCTTTAACTTCACCGGAGTTGCAGGTGCAACTCCGGTCATCTTCTTCGGCGGAATCTTGAGTTGCAGGTCACCGGTAATATTCCACACCAGCAACACTGCTCCTCCCACAGATCTCCTCTCTCTTTGCTGAACACGTGGCTTACTCTTTTAACGTTTTGAAGAGCACCTGCATCCATTCCCGTTGGATTGCACCACCGTGTAACCTGCTGGTGCATTACTTGTGCGTCCATCAGTCCAAGCTGTGCTGCTGCGACGACCTCCTCTTGGACGTGATCCTCACTCCACAACATCCTCTTCAAAGCTGCCAAGAATATCCAGCAAGATCTTGGCTCGTCTCTCTTCTTGCCGCTGCCCTGAACATCCAAGATTGGGCTCAAATTGACCGCAGGCGACGCTCTCCTCCACCTGCTCTTGTTATTGTCTTCAAGGGGCAACATCCTTGCATGTTGCCACCTGCCTCCTTGTTCACTTCGTCCACCACCTCTACGAGGCCATCACCAGCAACACCTCTTGCAACCCCTTGCAAGAGGGCAGCGCCTAAAGCTCCTCCACGCAACCCCTAAGCATCACTGTTGTGGTTTCCTTTCTCCACCAATACAACCCATCTTTGGGCCGATCCAAGGCCATCAATATGGCCAATTCCATCTCACATCATCTTGGGACCATCTCTATCTCCAAGGTAAGTCCATGAAGGTACCTCACTTTCTCTCTCTTTCAATTTTTATTTCTCTTTCTAACCCTCTATTGCATTAATTTCTCTCTCTACCTACCTCTTTCTCTCTCTAGGATCCTATGCTTATCACTTTCTCTCTCACGTTTCTCTCTCTACAAATTCTATTTCTCTCATTTTCTAGATTAATGTTTTTTTTTTGGTTTGTTAGAAAGTTATTTGATTAACAAATTTTGTAAGTTACAATATTATTGAATGATGATGGATTTTTAATAAGTTGGATTTTGTTCTAATTGTTCTATTTCTTTATGTTTAATGATTATGTGACATTGGTCTTTTTGAGAAGATTGTTTTAATCCCGATCCATCAATCGCCATCCTCATCCCACCATAATTTCTGAAAAAAAAAATCCGTCATTTCATGTTCTAATTTGCGCAAACTAATCCCGAGTGCGGATCGACATCCGACACGAGCCACTGTGCAAAATTGCCCATTTTACAGGTTAAATGTCTCGGATCAGTTAAAAATGTGTTGAAATTAGGTTTTCCGTAACCAACGACGCGGAAAAAACCTACTTTCAACAGACCAAAAATTAATCTGATTGTTAATTTTTAAGCATTGGATTAGAGTTGTTTTCTTGGGTTGATTTTATCCGTAGAATTTGAGCATTATTTGGGGTACAAATATCCAATGGTTTAACATCACTAATCATGCTGATATTTGGTATGTAGCTCCACCTAGCGATAGGCCCAACATTCGTACAGTTAGTGACCTCTAAAAGTGTGGCACATGGCTCATATTGTGGTCCCTCATTGACACTAGCGTGCTTAACAACCTGTGAAGGTGAGTTCCCTTTATAGTTCACAATCTTCAAAAAAAAATGTTTTGAGCTCATAATCCTCGAAAAATAAAAAAAAGAAGGATATTTTGCTTGTCCCCATTTACTTTATTGATGCAATTTGCATCGCACCTTATGTTTTTAAAATACTTGCGTCTCACCCAAGGTCATTATAGTGATTTAAAAAATATTGGGATGTCAATCGGGAGACCGTCCATGGTCAACGACGCTGACCATAGTCAAATGGTGAGAAGCAAATATTTTGAAAACATTGGGTGAGATGCAAATTGCATAAATAAAGGGAGTAAGGTAAGAAACCACTAATTTAATTTGAGCATGATTTGATTTATTCTTATTGAGTTGATCATTATTTTGTGCCACCATGATAGATTTGCCATGCCTTCTTTGGCACCCATAATGGATGACAATATTCTTTACGATTTTCGAAGTATATTTAGAACTCAAATATTTTTTTAATTATTTTTCTTAAAAACCTCTGTGAATCTAGTTTCCAGAGCCGTTGTGTTTGTATTTTTTTGATTTATCATTATTTAGTTATCATCAACTTCTTCTTATTCTCATTTTTCTTTTCTTCTTGTATTATTTTTTTTCTTTAGAGGTTGCTCAATTAATATGTATTTGATCATGAACACAGTTGGCTAGGCACCTAGCTAAGGCTAGGGATGAAGCCTAATGTTTCTCTTAGACTTTCTCTTGATTATCATCTGCATTTTTTATTGTAATAGATTTTTTTGTAGTAGAGAATAATTATGTGTTGGAAAAATAAGAGTCCATATGATCTTTTGATTCACCATGATTAACTGATATGGTAGAATCCCATGTCGCTCATTAATCAGATTGGGTTGTTTAATTCTCTCTTACTTAATTATCTTATTAATTTTTGTTTAGTGGGTTTTATCGTTATATTTTTCGATTAGAACAAATCATTAATCAAAAGAGAGGTAAAAGAGAAGAGCTTAGTGGATCCTTGAAACTTTAGCACTGTTCTTGTGTACACAAGTCAATCCTTATTTATGAATTCAACCTTGTAAAGTTCTACAACATTTCTTATATATATATTTGCAAGTAAAATGTACCTTAGATTGCTGGTTCAATCAATTTGGATCAATAGTTTGGGCAAAACAAGTTTAAAGTGTCACCGTCTCCAAGCTGTTTGATATTGATTATCTATTAAAAAACTGGATAAATGAATTTTGGTTCCAATTAGCAAGACTTTACATAATCTAAAAAGATCAACATACCTATGGACAATGCTTGGTCTGTGGTATTTTTAGGAGCACAAATTAGATATTCTATGATGGAAATAATTCTTGACAAATAATAAGTTGATGGAGTTGGGGAATGTATCTCCATCCTACTTTTAAGTCACAAAATTTCTTCACTTTTTGTGAATGTTTTACAGCCACTATAGAGAACCTACATGGAGTGAGATGGATAATGTAAGTTAGGAAGTATTTTAGATATAAATTAAATCATAGAGTTAGAAATTGATTGGGGGAAAGAGGGAGGGAGAGAGTCGAGAGACGTAATCATTTGTTTCTCAAACCAAATAGTAAGGTGTCATACCTGTTGGCTCTTTCAAGTTATGGAGGGCGTTCACCACATGTACCGCAGAAACTTATTTTTGGATATCTTTGGTCTTGAAAGAATAAAGGAAAGGTTGCTCCCTCAAGTGGAAGAAAAATGGCACGTAAAAACTAGACTCTTGGTCAAGCCAAGCATCCATGGAAGTGAAGGAAGCCACTTCAAATGTAAACTCAAGCACATATACTCCCCTCCTTTCAAATCCATGGATACATGTGTATGTGCATGTAGAGCCTTGTCTTGACTATAACACGTCTCTGATATTTATAGATGATATTTAATATGACGTTTAAGTTTCCGTTTGGTTATGATTCAGCCAAGTCTTCGAAGAATTTGAGTAAGAACGTAATTAACATCACACAAAGTCACTGAACATCCATGTTGTTTACTTGATGTTTGTGCTTCTGCTTGGCATTTCAAGCCGACTTTATCATCTCTAATTTTAGCCATTAAGTTACTTACGAATCACCCTTTAGCACTAAAAGAATTAAGTTACTTTCTAGATTATTGTCAGAAAGTAAGAATCGATAATTTAAAAATTAACAAAATCCTTAAACCTTCGCTCCCTTTTCTCTTTTTTTTTTTTTTTTTTTTTCTATGGGTGGTTTGGTAATTGGTGTCTATGACGTAGAAAAGAGAGAGGGAGAAAGATACTTGTTAATCCTTCGAAAAATTCTTGAAGTAGTTATTGACTGTGATATTTCTATTCATTTTTATGTAACTAATTTCTATTTCCTTCATAATTGACATATTTAATGGCCTGACTAACCTATTTTCTATGAATTGCAACAAATAACTCTGACCAGACAAAGGATCAAGATCTTCTATCTCATCTTTTCAGGAGCCTTGGTAGCTTTTCCGGTACCTTTGATGGAAGGAACATGTCTGGCTCATGTAGGAATCTCAAGATTTGATCAATGTGGGGATTTCTACTAGAACATCTTCACAATAGTGTCAGTCTTGCTCTCAAATGGTTATGAACCTTTTAGGCTTCTAGGCTCAATCTCTAAATCAATGGCGACTCTGGTGCTCAAGGTCCTCAAATGAGGCCTATAAAACAATATTTTAATGTTGCTGCATGTAATACCTTGAAAATTTTATTTATGGGTATTAGGGTAATCCACCATCACATAATAATTTTGACAATCTATCTTGAAATTTTTTTTCATTTGCTTGCATAAAATGATGTGTGTGACACTTAAAAATACTTTTGATGACTTAACCAGAATAACAATGTTATGACACATAAGATTACTTTTCGACCATACATTTAGAGCCTTAACAAAGATAATTATAATAATAGGATGATAATTCATAACTCATAATTTACCTTAATAACGAACTCGAATTACTAATATAACCTATTTTGATAAAATATATATGATGGGACCCACATTTTTTTTGGGTATGACATGTGGGATGCTAGCCCGAAATCCTATGACTTATTTTGGAATAATTAAGGCTAATAACGGGTAGTAGGGTTAATTGCATATTAATGATAATGGATTAATTATATGTTGCTGAAAAAAAATTCATCTCTTAGAATACACCTTAGGGGGTGGAGTGTAAGAGTGCACCCTTTATACACTTAGAATATGGTACATAAGCCTTAGGACATTAGTAATATGGTATACCATAAGTTGAGATGTTTTGGTCCTTACATAATTAGAATTTTATTTCATGTGTAGAGATCATGAAATAGATGTGGGCCTCATATGGCCAACCGTGCAAATGTGAAAATCAATGAGAATAATTAATTTGTATCTATTATGGGAATATATATATATATATATATATATATATATAATTAATTAATTAAATAAAAAAATTATATTATTAAATGGTAGAGATTGATAATAAAAGCAATAAAAATGAGAAAGTGTTTAAGGAGCCTTTAAATGTCTCCCAAGAATTCTCTATGGACTTGTTACAAAGGAAACTCTTGTTTATGAAAAAGTAATAAAATTATAGAGATTTTTGAAATTTGAAAAAGTTCTCTAACAACTAAACTGAATTAGAAACTTGTGAGATTTCTATCTATAAAATATAAAAGTCAATGGACGAGAGAAAATAGCTACACATATTTGGACATGAGGGTTTTCTCTAAAGGGTGAAAAATTTCTCATCAATAGGCCAAGATCTCTCTTTCAACTTCCCGCTTGATCTTTATTTGATTATCACCATTCAAGTAAGTACACTCTATAATGTTATATATTTCTGTTAATTAATATAGTTTTTGTTAATGATTATATGGTATATTGTTTAAATTTTAATCTTATTTGTTAATCATATGGGCAAGCATCATAAATTAATGATTTTTTACAATCATTTGTAAGAATTTGTTACCTTTGGTGGAGATTGTTACCCTTGATGGAAAATTGTTGCCCTTAGTGAAAATTTGTTACCCTTGGTGGGAAATCCTTGCCCTTTGTGAGAATTAGATACCCTTGGTGGGAGATCGTTGCCCTTGGTGGGAATTCGTTACTCTTGGTGTGAATGAATGAAGAATATAGTGCATTTAATATCATCATTATGATTGGTTATTTTGGATGATTTGATCTTCTTGATTTTGGATTAATATATTGATTTAACATGTTAAAATAATTATAATTAGATTATCTTCATTGTCTTGTGTACTTGTACTTCACTGGGCTTTCGCTCACGGTATTACACCGAAACATTTTAGATTTTGTTGATCTCGGTGAGGAGATACTCTGAAAGAGAAGAAGTCGATTGATGGTACAGAAATTGAAGAAGAATTTATTTATTAAATTATTTAAGGGTTTTAATGATATAATAATGGGTTCTTAACATGTTTGGGTCATTGGGACCATTAATGGTCTGACTGGATTACTTTACTTCTATTTTTTTTCACATTGTATTTTTCGATATCCTATGAAAAATATTCATAGAATATTCATAAGATAATATTTTAATATAATTCCAATGAGGTTAGGACCCTAACTCAATGTAATATTTTACTGAATTATTTCATGATTTTAGGAGTTATATAATTGGGTGCGGTTTTGCACAAATTTTAAAATTTCTGTTCTGATTTTGTAGAATAAGAACCCTTATTTTGACTTTAAGCAGCTTTGACACCTATTAGATGACTGAATCTAGTCAAGGGAAAAATACAGAAGTTGTAGTTTTTAAGTTACCTTTCTATCCATATATAGTGGGTCAACAGATTCAATAAGACGTATTCTGTAGAGCCATTTTACTAAGAAGATATCAGAACTGCCTGCCTGCAAAATATCTGATTTTTACAAACCTTTGTCTTAATTTTTTCATAAGTTGTAAAATAGGACCACATGATTTTTATTACATGTAAATTTAGTTTATTTTGAGTAGATAAAAACTCATATGTTACTTGCTTAATTTGGATTCCGATCAAAACTGTAAAAATTAATACAAGTGAAAAATCTTACTTTTTACCTATTTTGACAGTTACCATTATGGTTGAATTGAAAGTGGATAACTAACTCCAAAAATTTATAAATATCATTTTTAGCCAAAGTGCCTTTGTTAAAGTTATATCTTATAATATTTAGAATAAAACTCTCGAAGAAAAATAATTTTTTGACATACTTTGAATTTTGACCAAAAGTTGACCATTTTTCTTTGAACCGCGAAAATTAAGTTTCAAAACTACTTTAAATTAGTATTTTTGCTTAAGTATTTTCACAAAAGATGTTTGATATAAATTCTAAGTAATTATAAAGATCCTAATTAGAGATATTGATCAAAATTAAAAGTTTGACTTTGATTTTGATTTTTGTTATTCCACCATAATAGCTTATTTATGCTTCCGCATTATTTAACTATTGGAGTTGAACCGTTCTTTATCAATCACGATGGTGATTCTTGATATTGTCTTTATTTTTCTTGAGCATTTTATTTTTTTCACACCCTGGATCTTGGGTAAACGAACTGATCCACAGACATTCGGGTAGAATTTAGGTGCCCGAATTCGGGGCGTGACACTGCATCTATGATTCCACAGAAAGAAATTGTTACAAATAGTGTTCAATGTGGAGCTCTACAGATTGTACTACTTCAACCATCTCAAATCCCCAAGAGACTATACCGCGAAATCTTACCACGCATTCCCCTCTCATCCTCTCCACATCTCAAACACCTCCAACTCTACATCATCATCATCATCATCCTCATCCTCTCCCTCCTCATCGCTTTTTCACATGCCAAGCCATCACCTCCTTTGACTCCAACCCTCTCCTCAAGTGTCGTATTCATGTCTATCACTTCACCTCCCTATAGATCGTCGATGTCCTCTTAGTCTTCCTCATCCTTTCCTTCTCCATTCTCATACCTGAAACTACTTCTCTTCTCCCCTTGCCCTTTGACCTCTTCTTTGCCATCGATGCTGGCATCTTCCTCTTACGAACTCAAATTCCCCGAACAACTGGTGGGAAAGGTCGAATCATTTGAGGTTTCACATGATGATAATCAATGTAACCAAATTTGTCAAAATCCAGAGTTTGCTTAATATAAAAGACAAAAACGAAATTGTTGGAGAGAAAAGAGGGTTTGAAACTTGCCTCGATCGAGTGAGAAAGCGAGCGACGGAGAAGAGAGGCACATTTCTAAAGATGATTTTCCCTATTTTTATGCAAATCATGATAACTCGTGCTAGAAGAGGGAGAGACAACTGGAAGAGAAAGAGTTAAACATTCGTATATTGTATTAGGTAAACATGAAAGAAGAGGGAGAGACGTTTGGGGTAGTATGTAACGGTTGAGAGATTTTTGGGATAGTTAATTGAAGTGTTGACAAAAGTTTGAAACTCCCTTAATCTTTCAGGCACATTACTTAAAGTGTCAATGGGCGTTTCTGGAAAAGATAAAAAAAGATGGGAGAGAGAACCATATGGATGAGAGAGAAGAAGTTTTCTTTGCGTTAGCTTTAGTATAGATACATAGATCTCTATGACACAGTGAGAGAAAAGACAAAGAATAGAGAAAGAAAAAATCATCTTTTGCATCCTATTTCTTATATAATTTTCATACATCTTTCTTGAGAGTATCTGCACTCTGAGTTCGTTCATCCCAACTATTGCAATGATGGCTTAGGAGGGATATGTATCATTGTATCCTGGGAGGTGTGCGTCACAGAACCTTGCAGCACCAACGAGGGGCATAAAACACCTTAAGGGCAACGTGACATCGCGTGCCTTGATATGTGGTTTATTAATCCGATAAGTTCTTCTTATCTCTTCTTCATCTACATATCTCTGCTTCTTGTCTTACTATTCTGTTTATTAATTGAGACGTTTATATAATTATGCTTGGGTATGTTGATATTTTGATTTCGGGTGTTACATATATTGTTGGTTATCATCTTATTGTTGATTATTGAATATTATGAAATTCTCTAAATTTCCCAACAACTTCGAAGCAGTTCATGACCGAAAAAACTAGTATGCAAATGGTTGCATACTTTTAGAGTATGCAAATGTGCCCAGAAGGCAACACATAACAACCAAGCCCCTTGTTTACCCAATGTTTCTACAACCTCTCTCCTTAACTAGGGATTTCGTTCTTACGTGTCGCTTTCTGGCCGTATTTGCGTACGGTTTGCACACTAGATTCACTCGTTCATGATTGTCCAAGATCAAGTTCTCCATCTACCAAGTTGACTGGCTGTTGGAATTTAAGACCTAATACACCACCTGTGAGTTGGTTCCCTCATTGAGCAAACCTTCGATGACACCTGCAGTCAGCACTGACTCAGCCAATATGAGCCACTTGGCACATTCTTAAGAGGACACTGCCCGTATGGATGTTTGGCATGCCAATCACTAGGTGGACCTGCAAACCAAAAATCAGCTTGATTAGTGATTTAAAACCTTTGGATCTTTGTACCCAAATAATGCTCAAATTCTTATAGTTAAAATCAACCCATAAAAATAACTTCAATCCGACGCGTAGAACTCACCAACCAAGTTTATTTTTAGTTTATAGGTCCACCTAGTGATTGGCCAAACATGCATACGGGAATTGTCTTCTTAAGAATGTGTCATGTGGCTCATATTGGCTGCAGTCAGTGGCGTCCTTGACTGCAGGTGTCAGCGAAGGTTTACCCGTACCAATTCATCCATATCACTCTGAAAATTGCTAAATTTGGCAAACCTCCCACATTACAATATTCTTGTAGAAACTTCAGTGAATCAACTTGGAAAAGCAAGTTCAAATATTGGAGATTGTTATTGACATTTTTGGTGTATCATGCGGTGTGGCCAAACACGGTTCAAACAAGTAAACCTTGGCTGACCCACAACAGTCACTGACTGCCCATAATATGAGCCACGTGGTACATTTTTAGAGGTCACTGACCATATGGATGTTCATCCAATCCCTGGGTGGACCTACAAACCAAAAATCAACCTCATTAGTGATTTCAAGAGACTGGTTTTTAGTTTGTACTTCGTAGGTCCGACTAAAACTTCTATCACGACATTGTGACAGAAGCACACTCTTAGTGGATGCTGACCGTATGGGTCTGGCCGGTCCCTCGGTGGATCTGTAAACCAAAAGTCAGCCAGCTGATCAGTGATTTCTAAGGGACTTGATTGAAGTTATTTTCATGGGTCGATTCTATCGGTAGGAATTTATGCATTATTGAGCTTTATTTGGGTGCAAAGGTAGAAGCGTTTAACTCTGTAGGTCCACCTAGGGATTGGCCAAACTTCCTCTAAAAATGTGCCAGTTGGTTCATATTATGGGCCGTCATGGCTTTGCTGACCACCCACAATATGAGTCACGTGGCACACGTTTTAGAGGACGATGACCACCGTATGGATGTCTGGCCAATTCCAGATGGGCCAACAAACCAAAAATCAGTTTGATTAGTGATTTCAAACCTTTGGATCCTTGTACCGAAATTATGGTCAATAATGCTCAAATTCCTAAGGTTTTAAAATCTACCCATGACAATGACTCCAATCCAACGCTTAGAGCTTGATTTTCGATTTGAATGTCCACTTAGGGATTAGCCAAATATCTATACGGTCGGCGTCCTCTAACAATGTGCCACGTGGCTCATGTGGGTGGTCATCGTGGCGGTCAGCTAAGTTTTACTCTGTACAAAGTTACAAACCAAGAAAAAGTGTTTTGTGAAATACATGGAAAGCTAGGGGTAAAACCGGTTATTTAGTTTGAGTGAGTATCCAAGTTGGAAATCCCCGACACCACCTCAAGAGTGAATGTTAAAAACCAGAGCACCTGTTTCCTTCTCTCTCTCTCGGAAGAAAGAAAGAAGAAGAGGTGGACCTTCTTAAATTTTTTTTCCCCTTCTTATTCTTCCCTATTTTAGAGATGCTTGGAAATCCTCACGATTCCACCACCACCACCGTGAAGCCATATGCTCCTCCCAATCAAAGGTGACATCTCTCTCTCTCTCTCTCTCTCTCTCTCTCTCTCTGATTCTTCTGATTTGATTTTGAGCTTTATATCCAATCTATTAAGATAACGGTAAATCCATGAATGAATGATAGATAGATAGGTAGACAGATCCTTGATCGGGAGAGAATTTTATTCATCTCTTTTCTTTCGTTCTTGTGATGTTGTTGTGCATGCAGGAATCGTCTCAACAGGCGCAAATCCGGAGGTAAGTGACCAAAACTCTTATATCAAATCATTTCCTCATCGGTGAAGCTTCCAGGAGTTAAATATTGGATTATTAGGAAATTCAAAAAAAGAAAAATTGAAATGGGATCTTCAGGGCTGGTGGGGAGGGGTCATTATTCATAAAAATTGAAGTAGGAAGTGATCTCAAACTATTTGGGAAATTTTTAGAGACACCCATATGAGCGAGCTCATCTACTTAGCAAATTTCATTCCATTTGAATGTGAGTGACATGACCTAAATTGGATAAGAGGTGCTCCATAATCCATCTAATTTCCGACAATGATTCCATTTCTATGGATATGGATATTAGATATAATGGAGGTGGTACGTGGTAGGCCTGTAATAGAGGACGATTCTGTTCCAAAGTGCAAGAATATTTGCTTCTATCTCTGGGGCAGATCCTATTGGATCGACATAGCTATGAATGTGTTAGAATGGGTATTTGAATATTGGGATCTAGCTGTCTTGATTTGCAAAGAAAGAAATCTTGCCTCACCATTCAACAAAATATGAATAGTGGATGTTCTTGGGACTTGGGACATAAGCTTGATATATTTATTTTGACAAATGGAGCACCATGGCATTCAGTCATAAGCTTCAGCTGCATCAAACTTTAACAAAAGCTTTCCTTTGGGTAAACTATCTCGTGTGCAAGAATAGTGTTGTCTTGTGAAAGATCTATTTTGTTTCAACAAAAACCCCGTTGAGTTTCAAAATAAGCTTATGCAACAATTTGTTTTTCAAGCGACCAGTAAGGACTTTAGGGAAAATTTTAGAGTTGTCAACTAAAAACTATCTTTTCCCTGGCATGCACCTAGATGGTGATCCAGAAACTTGGCATTTACAATGAGCTGCCATTAATTGTCTACCGTTGACACAATTATGGAAGACTAGTCTATTTATTTCTATTTTCTGACACAATTAGTTTGCTAGGAACACACGGCTGGCTGTTATTGGCTCTGTCTCTGCTACATTTGCGACCTTTAAAGATGATTTGTAGGGAAATATCAACAGAATGTCAAAATGGACTTTTCGGTTGACATTGTACACCACTTCCATTAGGATGTGGGTTTATCTGTGCTTACCACAATTTTTTTTAAAGCAAAGTGCATTTAGAGAAGAGACTCCGTGGAAGATGATATATGTAGTATGTACAGCTTGTTTTGCTGAAGAATAATAGATTGGCACCTCAAAGAGAATGCCTGTATAATATGTTACCAATATGCTCTGTCATATCTACAAATCCCAAAGGTCCGTTCTGAAGTGTTTCTGCCGAGGAAAGCACAAATGATCTTCTGATGTAGTGAATACCGAGTATAAGTTGTCTCACTACAGGTCCATTTTCATCTTCAATATCTTGTTTCAAAGATATTATTCAGATTCTCGACAACTACTTCCACAAGTTCTGCAAGATTTTACCGTTTAGTATCTCAAAAGGTGGCTCAAAGATCAGTGATATCAGTTTGGGATTTAAGCTATGTTTTTAGTAATTAGAGTTTTTTTCATGAATTTGAAATGTGGTAGGGGTTAGGAAAGTTTTATTTTGAATAGGAACCAATGACACAAGAACTATGCACAGAAAAGTTCAGGCTGAAATCCAGCGCTATTAGGCCCAATTGAACCACATGACCCAGCCCAATAGGCCTTCCTTTTTGTCCCGGTTGATACATGCATTTTCAGGTCCGTGATCCACAAGCAATATCAGTTTTCTAAGCCCCTACTATTGCCCAATTAGGCCCATTCCAACATAAATGAAGTTTTTCCATTTTAATTAATGCGTCAGTTTCCCATTTGAGTCTAGAGTTACTTTTTATTTTAGATCTTTGTTCACTTTTTAACTTGGGTCAAGTATAGATTTAGGAAACTGTGCTTTTCATTCGTTTCTTTGTAGTAGATTTTTTTATTGTAAAGAGGGTAACAACTAGAATTAGGAAAGTGAACGTAGTCAAAGTTATCGAGTTTAGGAGAATTCCTATTTCTGTTTTAAGTAGAATAATAGAAATAGGAGAGAACACGCTTGTTCTCGAGATTTTTTTTTTTTTTTTTTTCAGTATATATATGCATTTATTAATTGGTGGCTGTTTTTCAGATGCTTGGCAATTATTTCTACAAGTTCTTCCAGATTTTTTCATTTACTGTCTCAAAAAGTGGCTCAAAGACTAATGAAAAGATCAGTGGCTTGGTTTTTAGTAATTAAAGCTCTTATCAGGAGTAGAAAACATGTTAGGTTTCAGATTGAAATCCAGCCTTATTGGGCTCAACTGGGCCACACGAGGCCTTCTTTTTCGCCCTGTCAAGACATGGGTTTTCAGGCCCATGATCCACAAAATATATGGGTTTTTTCTAAGCACATAGGTATTAGCCAATTAGGCCCATTGCCAATACCGGCACACATGAACTTTCCAATTTGGTCACTACGTCAGTTTGCTATGTGAGTCTAGAGTTTTGTTTTATTTTAGTGTATTGTTTAGTCTCTAATTTGAGTCAATTTTTAGATTTAGGAAAGTCATTATTTTTTCATTAGTTGCTTTGTAGTAGGTTTATTACGTGGTAAGAGGATGAACTACTAAAATTGAGAAAGGGAATCTAGTCAAAATGCTAGTGTGTAGGAGAGTTTCTAATGTCTATTTTAAGTAGAATTTGAATATAAATAGGAGAGAACAATGCCGCTGTCTAGCCATCTATAAAAGGGCACACACTCCAATTTTAGGGTACAGTTGAGTGAAGAGTTTTGTTAGGTTTGGCTGTTGAGATGGTTGTTATGTGTGAAGTGTGATTCATTGCATGCTGGATGGTGCTGAATCCATTCTTAGGAGCTTTGATTCCTTTGAAACCCTTGAAGATCCGTGGCTAGGTGCAATTGATAGTCATATCCTTCTTTCTCTTTTATATTTTTCTCTATTCTTCTTCAAATTCTAGCACCATTATCCAATCTTCTAGGACGCCACTAATCCTCACTTGATTGGGCTTTCTTAGAGAATAGCCATCAGAACGGAGCTTGATACGTCCTTGCCTCAGCTTCAGCTTCTTCCACACGACAGACTTAAAGTCGACTCCATACGCATCACATAGATTTCTCTCCTCACCCCGTCCTGTGATCTAACTCTAGAGGGTTGTGTCAATTAACTTCAGGTGTCTTGTTCGCTTGTGCGTAATTTTTTATGGTACAAACCTGTATTCTATTCTTAATCTTTCAAGCTAGTTCAACATTTTCATATGTTTATATATATTACTTAAATACATAGCATAATGTAAAAAGACCATAATACCCCTAAGAACAAAATACACTCTAACACTCCCCTCAAGCTAGAGCATAAAGATCATGCACGAGAAAACGGACTCCGGCCTAATGTCATAGTAAACACATCACTGAATTGATCGGCTGATTTAATATACGGAGTAGCAATTATCTTACTTAGAACTATGTCCCTGACAAAGTGGCAGTCAACTTCTATAAGTTTAGTTCTCTTATGAAATTTGGGTTACTAACAATAAAGATAGCAGCCTGATTACCGCAATGTATTTGCAGGGGAGGAATCTGAAAACCAATCTTGTGAAGAAGAGATTTCACCCACATCCTCTCACATGCAGTATGAGCCATAGCCCTGTACTCCGTTTTTAGATTGGATCTAGCAACCACATTTTGCTTTTTATTCCTCCATGTGACAAAGTTATCACCCATTAAAAAAATTCCCTCAACCACCGGGAAAATTACCATGACCAGTAGAAAATTTACCACGATTGCCGAAACCACTACCACGACCACCAGAAGATAGAGTTGAATTCTCTTCAAAACTCTTAGTTCCTAAAGTTGGTACTCTTAGAAATGCTCTATGCATTCTAGCATACACATTGTTTTGATTAGGGAGAAATTCGCTAGCTAGAATCCATTCCTTGGTTGAATTCAAGCCTTAAAGAAACAAGGCAACCTGGAACTCCTCCATCTAATGTTTTTGCACTTCTATATCAGTATTCCACGTCTCTGAGATTGCTATAGTACTCACTAAGAGTAAGAGATTTGTTACCTTGTTTCATACTGACAATTGTCTCGAATAATTGATAAATTCTAGACATTTCGGTCATGTGAATACATTTCCTTTACTGTATCCTAAACTTGTTTAGCAGTGTCCAGGAACATCACATTCATGCAGATGGACTGCTCCATATTATTCCATAGCTAGGTCATCACTAGGGAATTTTTACTCAATCAATCGTTAATACCCATTGTCACTGTCAAATGGAGGATCATCAGTAGTATACATCAATTTTTTCTTTGCACACAAAGAAACTTTAATTGATTGTGCCGAGAACAGATAATTTGTACCATTTAATTTAACATAGGTAATTTGGGCTCAACCCGATTGACATACTCCAAATAGGATTTTAAAATCACTAGAAGTCTAGAAGTAGCCATCAAAACCAAACAACTCAGCCAACTAAGTTGAAGATGAATTTAACCAACACAAATGTCATACTAACCTTGCGGAAGCATCAAATCACTACTCTAGAGGCTATAATATCGAAAACCAGCAACAAACTATCACTCTAAGGATTTCGACATCAAGAACCCAACAATAGATCACCACTTCAGAGGCTACGACACCATAATCCAATAACAACACCTTACTTCAAGGCTTGTAGCAGCCTTTAAATACCTTGTGCGGTCTTAAAACGCAAACTCTAGCTTGCACCATCCCTAGAAACTAAAACCCTAAGAACAAAACTTAATATGAAAAGACCATAATACCCCTAAGAAGTAAGAACAAAACACACTAACATGCTAATTATCATTTTCCGTAAAGAAATGCAAGGAGTATTATGTGGTTCGGCATAATTGCACTCCAGTTCCTTTGGGTATGTCGTGATCCTCTCTCTTGCTCCATTGTTTTCCAACCACTCAGGGTGACTGACCATAGTCCAATCACCCAAGGAATATTCTAACAAAAAGCAGCTGAATTGGATGATCCTAGCCATCATTGTTTTCTAGACCACCGTTGGGACAGACCAAACGAAGTCCATATATCAAATGGTTAGGATCATTCGATTTGGTTGATTTTGGGATATAGCAAATGTAAAGAGTCCCCCACCGACTGGTTGATTCAGATTTGCTTGCATGTGTACCAATTAGATTGGATAGGTGAGGAAGCAGGATTTTTTTTGCCGCTCCTAGTTATGAACTACCATGTCACAGATAAACAGTCGTACACATTCAGACACATATCCATCTACCTACATTTCCTTCACTCTCTCTTGCTCTTTCTATCTATTTGTCTCTATATATATCTCCAATTTTAGATGGGTTTTATTTTAATTGGGCAGATCGCTCTGAAAGAACAAACAACCCTTATGGGAATGATGGAGAGAAGAATCAGGTTGCTTCTTCAAGAAACGTTCCTATTATAGATCATGGGGAGGGAGTTAGCAGCAATCTTCAGCACGAGAACTTGCATCCAAAGTTAATAGCTATAGATGGGTGTTGTAGCAGTGAGGCTGCTCAGCTTTTAAATGACCGTATGTATGCATCTACGTTGTGTTTGAAAAGTTACATCTCTTTCTTAGGATCTTCATATTGATCATATTATTATTGCTTTTTGTGGAAGGAATAATAAAATAATTTACCATTGATAACCTTATTAAGTTGCTTTAGTGAAATGTGATACTGTGTACTTGGTAACAGCTTTGCAGATATATCTGTAATGAGTGATTGTATTAGAGAAAGAGGGATGTACAGGAGGCCTGCAGCCACATTAGCTAAAAAAGAAGATACAATCATCAACTTGAGTTCATGCCTGAGTCCAAATTGGCCAAGAAATTTACAAGCTCCACTAAAGTCTCCATGAAACTCCTTGAGAATGATTGGTCAATGTGCTAAAGTGCCTTTGATTTTCTTGACCTCTACATCTTTGCATTGTACTTGCCTTCGAATATGCGTCTATTTCTATCATTTCAAACACACCAACCCAAGGCTAAAGGAATCAGCCTCCACACTGTCTTCCTGTTCTCATCCAGGCCATTCAAATTCCAACTTTGCATGAGATCAAACAAGCTATATGGAAACACCCAATGAACTCCCATCGTTTCCAAAAATGTGTTCCAAATATTTATGGTGTAGTGATAGTGGATGAGGAGCTGGTTTACTGATTCTCTAAAAGCTTTACAAAGAAAACACAGGTTAGGCATAAATTTTCTTCTCTGAGTCAAATGTTTCCCTTTAAGAATCTTGTGAAGAATGGTTGTCCACAAAAAAAAAAGACATCTGGGAAGGAAGGAATTGGGGTATACCAAACTGCCTTTGCCAAGAAAGATTGGGTGGGTTGCCCAAAGAGCCAAGGAGAAAGAATGCACTTTAAAGTTGCTTTAAGGATTCCATCTCCAGATACGCCAATCTTCATCAATGGCGGTGTTGAAGCTTCAACAAAGCAACCCATGAGAGGCATGAAATGATCCAACTCCTAAATCTTAGAGGTTTCTCCTGAAGTGAAAATTCTAAGAAGCTCTTTCTCCTATCCTCTCCAAACATTTGTCTACTAGGATAGCTCTTTGGCCCACCCTCTCATAAAGATTTTGAAAGAAAAGACTTAAAGGCTCTTCAGTCTTCACCACACCAAGTCTCCTCCCAAAACTAATGTTGTTCCCTTTGTCGACCTTAATTCTATACCTTGAAAAATTTCTCATTGAACTTAGAAATGCCTTTCCAGATGCTAACCCAGAGCTAGATTAAATTTCATTTGAATCTCAATCTTTATTCTTGGTTCCATATTTATTGATATCACTCTCCTCAAAAGGCTTTTAGTTTCCTCCATGATTCTCCATACCACTTGCCCAATAACGCCTTGTTCATCATTCACAACAGTCTTAGTCCCAAACCTCAATTTCCATTGGGGAGCAAATTGTTTTCCACTCCATCGAATGATATTTTTTGGTTTCATCTATAACAATATCATGAGAAGACTATCTCGAGTTTTTCTAACCTTATATAAATGGAGGCTGAAATAGAGAAAAGAGATAAAAAGCATGTGGGTAAGTTAGCCAATATGCGACATATCAATGTTAACTTACCCCCTTTGGATAAATACCTTTCCTTCCAAGAGGCTAGCCTTCTTTCAAATTGCTCCACCACTTGATCCCACATGGTAGGTGATCAATAACTTGACCTTAATGGAAGACCAAGATAAGAGAGTTATCCTTCGCTCCGGGCTCCTTTGAGCAAAATGTTGCCCAAGGGTTCCCCTTTGCAAGGCACATACCCTTAAAACTGCCATAACTCAACTTATACTCAACCTTGATTATGTGGTTTAGGGCTGTTTTGGCACAAAGAGGAACTCCTAAGCTACACTTTGCTCAAGTGTACCTAGAGGCTAGGAATTTTCTAAAGAAGCTGGAAAGTATCATATCCTACAACCCGAAGCCAATGCAAGCTCTCTAATATTCTCTACTTCCCCAATTATATAGACTTCTCTCTTAAGAAAATTAATCCTCAAGCCAGAAATTTCTTCGACACATACAAGGATGCATCTTAGATACCAAAGTTGAAGGTGAGAATACTTGCAGAAGAAAATAGAGTTTGTGAATTTTCAAGATGAGTAACTAATGAGAAAATATAGTTGGCCGTTGCTCTTGGCACCCCTGAGCACCCCTAAGTAAAGTGTTGCTCAGGGGTTCCCTTTTGCGTAACCCTTAAAATTGCCCTAACTCAACCCTGTTATTTTTTTACAAGGGTTGGTACGTGTCGTACAAATGGAATTTGTTTAGGGGTATCTGAAAGCTAGGAATTTTAATTTATAGGGTAGCTGAGAAGTGGCCTATCCCTCATCCCAAAGCTGATGCAAGCTTCCTAATATTTTCTACTTCTCCGAATGCATAGACTCCACTCTTAAGAAAATTAATCCTCAAGCTAGAAACTACTTTGACGTATAGAAGGATGCATTTGAGGTATTGAAGTTGAAGGTGACAATCCTGGTAGACGAAAATAGCTTCATCTGCTAATTGAAGATGAGAATTGACGGACCTTTTGCCCCACTTTGTCAGCCTCGATAAATACAATAACTCCCCCTTGTGATGCCTTATGCACAAGTCTACTAAGAGATACTACTAAAATGAACACAAAGGGAGAAAGGGAATATCCTTTCCGAATACCTCGAAAATTGTGGAGAAAAACTTGACAGATTGTTGTTGACAAAAATTGAGAAAAAAGCCAATGAGATGCTAATGCAGGACATCTAACCAATACTCCCAAAAGTTGCAACTGATGGTGGCATGAGATTAAATTCCTTTATCTGTGGAGAAAAACTTGATAGATTGTTGTTGACAAGAATTGAGAAAAAAGTCAATGAGATGCTAATGCAGGACATCTAACCAATACTCCCAAAAGTTGCAACTGTTGGTGGCATGAGATCAAATCCAGGCTCTCGGTCGAACCCTCCTTCCATAGGTCCCACCAAATAGCAAAGGGGAGGAGGCTCCAAAGCCTACGACCGCAGGAGGGGAAGCATAAGAGAGACCAACTCCCGATTGTCCGGGGAACCGAAGCAAGGACGACCCAACAAATGTTGAAGGCTTGAAAGAAGAGCCCCCACACTTCCCGAGCTATCCTGCAGTGAAGCAAAAGATTGTTGACTAACTCCCTTGCTTCCTTACACATCACACAGTAGTTGACCAGAATCATATTCCTTTTGATGAGATTATCTACCGTGAGAATCTTCTCCAGGGAGGCATACCACACAAAGAAAGCTACCTTCGATGGCACCTTCATCCCCTAGATCTTGGATGTTGGGAAGTCTCTAAGGATAGGGGTGATGGAAAGACCAGGGGCCATTCTCCAAGATTTATCTAGCAACGAGTAAAAGGAACGAACAGAAAATAGGCCATCCGGTCTGTCAATCCACCACATGATGTCGTCCTTAGCTTGATCCAAGACCACCCCATCTAGCCTCTAGAGAAGGGAAACCATAGGAGGGATCTCCCAATCATTAAGGTTACGTCTTAAGCCCAGGTCCCAAGAGATACCGACCTCAGCCTGCGTACCGACATTTTGCACCGTATCACCTTTCTTATAGGAGATAGCAAAGATCTGTGGGAAGTCCTCCTTGAGGAGCTTGTCCCCGCACCAAACGTCGTGCTAGAATAGCACCCTATCTCCCTTCCCTACCTTAACGCGAATGCCAACAAGAAATGATGGCAAGGTCTTTAAAGCTCCCCTCCACACACCACACCCATAAGGAGTCCGAACGATTCTGTAATACCAACCCAAGGGATTGCAGCCATGTCTAGCCACGATAGCCTTCCTCCATAGGCTATCCTCCTCTGTAGCAAAGCGCCAAATCCATTTCCCAAGGAGAGTCAAGTTCATAAGGCGAAGGTTCTTGACACCTAATCCGCCTCCCTTCTTGGGGGAACACACAAGCTTCCAGTTTGCCAAATGGAAGCAGAACCATCTGCCTTGCCAAACCACAGGAATCGGCGCATCAACATCTCCACCTTGCCTACCACTGCAATCGGCATGGAGAATAAGGAAAGGAAGTAAGTGGGGAGGCTGGGAAGGGTGCTTTTTAACAAAACAAGTCTGCCTCCTTTCGACAGGTACTTGGCTTTCCAAACGGCTAGTCTCCTCTTCACCCTTTCAATAACCGGGTCCCACATAGCTTTGGATCTATAGGGAGCACCAAGGGGAAGCCCCATCAAAGTAGCCGGGAGAATCGCCTGCGAGACCACTGAGACCTCTCATAACGATACAATATTCCTTGACTGCCTCTAGGAAGATCAAAGTATCATCTGCAAACTGCAAATGAGAAATAGGCCCCGAAGCTCCCAAACGGAAGCTACTCAACTCCCCTAAGTTGACAACTTTTAGAAATCAATCTGTCAAGAGCCTCCACCACAATGATGAAAAGGAAGGGTGAGAGTGGTCCCCTTGTCTGAGACCCTTCGAGCTATTGAAGAAACCAGCTGGCGATCCGTTCACCAAGACCGAGAATGAAGCCGAAGAGATGCAAATATGAACCCAACTTCTCCAAGCCTACCCAAAGCCCACTCTCTGAAGGAGATAATCCAAGAACTGCCAACACACATGGTCATAAGCTTTAGCTAGGTCCAGTTGCCATACAATGCCTGATTCACCCGATCTCATTTTAGCATCAATGCATTCATTGGCGATCAACACCCCATCCAAGATCTGTCTGCCATACACAAAGGCTCCCTGCATAGGAGAGATGATCTCATGAAGAACAACTCTAATTCTGGTAGCAAGAACTTTGCTCAAAACCTTATAGAAGCTGCCTACCAGGCTGATCGGTCTAAAATCAGAGATGTCCACTGCCTCCGACACCTTGGGGACAAGAACTAAGAACGTGCAGTTCGACCATCGATCTAGTTTACCTTCCTTGTGGAATTCCTCCATGGCAGCCATGAAATCTCCTCCAAGAGTATCCCAACAATGGCTGAAAAAAAACGAGGGAGAAGCCATTAGGACCAGGAGCTTTGTCTCCTTCCAGGTCTTTGATAGCTTGCCAGACCTCTTCCTCATCTACAGGTCTTCCCAACCACGAGCTCTGAGTGGGATTGATGCTATCAAACTCCAGGCCATCCAGTTCTGGTCTACAAAAAGAATTTTCCGAATATAGTTTAGAATAAAACTCCACAACCCCACTCCTAATGGATTCCTCATCTTCCAAGCATCTTCCTTCTATCTCCATCTTCGTGATATGGTTAGTTCTTCTATGAGCATTAGCCACGCGGTGGAAAAATTTAGTGTTGCCATCCCCCTCTTTTAGCCACCTCACCCTCGACCTCTGGCGCCAACACAGCTCCTCCATCTTGGCTAAGGATTAGAATCGAGCCTTGAGCTCCGCCCTTTTGCACCTATCCTCTTCCGACAAGTCCTCCACTTCTTCCTTCTTGTCCAAGCTCTCGATGTCCTCGAGGATGTCTTTCAATTGCACATTGGTACACTCCACCACCTCTCAGTTCCACTTCATCAATAGCTTCTTGAGAGCTCGAATTTTCTTACGGAGCACCACCCCTGCTCTGTCTTGGAAGTGGAAGGAAGACCACCATGTACTAACCTGCTCTGCAAAGCCAGGAACCATCAGCCGCATGTTTAAGAATCTAAACGGCTTAGGCGGACGGGACAAACCATCGGAATCAAGTAGGACCGGAGAGTGGTCAGAGATAGGTCTTGGAAGCATACGCTGAAGCACAAGAGGGAAATGCTCTTCCTAGGGTCCTGAGACAAGGAACCGATCTAATCTGCATAGGGTCGGGCTGGATTGGCAATTGGACCACGTGAACACGCCACCATTCATGGGAAGATCCAGGAGTACGAAATTACTGACAAACTCGCTAAACTCCATACTACGATTAATGATGCACCCTCCATTCTTCTCAAAAGAATGTCTGATAACATTAAAGTCTCCCCCTAAACACCAAGGTAAGTCCCAATAACCTGCAACATCTCCTAATTCCTCCCAGAATTGAGATCTCAAGCCTCTATCCGTGGACCCATACACACTGGTAAGCACCCAACAAAAACCATCAGCAGCAGAACGACAAGCTAAAGAAACCGAGAAAGCCCCAATCAACTCTTCCATCATGTCCACAGTTGCCGAGTCCCACAAAACTAGGATCCCCCCCAAGGTGCCAATGGCTGGGAGGGCACACCAACCGCAATTCTGCTTATCCCAAAGACTCGCTATAAGGACAGAGTTGATGCTGTCCAACTTGGTCTCTTGGAGGAGGACTATCTTGGCTTCACTTTCTTTGATCACCCGTTTGACAACCGCTCTCTTGGAGGGATCCCCCAAGTCCCCGACATTCCAAGACATAATTTTGACAAAAGACAGACAACCAGAAAAATCCCACACATCACTGATGTGACACTATCACAGCCGGCAAGTCCCTGCCTTGGGGGTCCTGTTCTTACTATGCTCAAGGTTATTGCACAGACTGGACTGATATTGCATTCTAACTGCTAGGGCACATGCATAATTATCTTGATGTCAAAGGAAATGATCATTACGATTTACAAATGCTTAATCCTGTTTGATATGCATTTAATTACAATTTCCCTTTATCTTTTGATTCAGGTTGGGCAGCTGCTATGCACTCTTACAAGGATCAGTCAATAGATTCATCTGGTGAGTTAAAATAAACTTCCGAGTTTTTGGATGTGATCTCTACTGCCTTGGCGGTTTTTGTGTGATATCTTTCATTTGATGACATGCTACATTGATATATATATTTTAAGCATGAGGTTTTTAATGGGTTGCAGAGCACCTTGTTACTTGATGCAGTGTACTAGCATGGTATGATGTGTTGTATGGGGCTTTATGTTCCTTTGTGAGATACAATACACTTATCAAAGAAAGGGTCTGATACATACGTCATCAGCAGCGCCTTATACCAACAATTTAGGGTTGGCTGCACGAATCTTCTTCCACCATTCCCACTATCTAGGGCTATGTCTTTTTTTGAAAGCATGCTTCACATCTTTTCACGTTAGCTTAGTCCGTGTCCTTTTTTGCCTGCTCTCCGTCCTCTTAGATTCTTTAACCTGCACCACAGTGATCCTCACCAGTGCTGTCAATGGACTTTGTTGCACATGCCAGACCATCTCAGTTGACTTTCCTTTGTTTCATCTCCTATTTGGGATACTCTTAGGTTCCCTTGGATGTGCTCATTTCTGAATTTTGCTTTCATAGTGTTGCTCCTCATCCATTTTATCATGCTCATCTCGACCAACTCTGTTCTATGTACAGTTTATTTGATTGTCCAAATTCTACTCCCTAAATCATACTCAAATCTTATTGCCGTTTTATACAAAAATTTACTTCGAGAAATTGTGTTGGTCACATAACACTCCAGCAGCACATTTCCTTTTCGGCCACTTGGTTCTAATTCTATGGACAACATCCTCAATTTATTCCACACCCTATGAAGTGGTTGTTGCTGCTCTCTCTCTCTCTCTCTCTCTCTCTCATAATCCAGCTTCTTTTCCTCACATGTAGCAGCTAGGTAAGATATCATTGAAAAAAGTATATTACATACATGGGTTCGGAAAAAGGGCAAAAGGTATATGTGGGTTCTATCATTCTCGATGGATGCTTATATAGTATGGTTCACATGGCCACCACACAAACTCATACTGTTGAATTGGTGGGGAACTTCTTCAACGGTAGCTCAAAATTGGACTAAAAAAATTTGACTGCACACACTAACTGCCTGATTTAACCTAATCCTTGTGGAGCTGACCAAGCTTTAACTCTAGATCGGAAGGTTTCTCTGGTCCATTTAATCTTTTAGGATAATTGTATAATGCTTTAATTGCTGTGTTTTAGGTTTTCTATCAACATTGTCGATTGGTGAAACACATGTGATACATGAGTCGCCTATTGTGTGTTTTGCAATAGTACAACTAATGTATAGAGTTCCTTCTATTTGTGTTGAAATGCATTTGACAAGCATAGTATTAAAATTGCCCGATTTTTAGTGAATTTTGTCAATTCAAGACTTTGGTGTAGTGAAGGTTACTTGTAATATTTTGACGAATGTTACTGTTTAGGGCCGAATCTTTAAAACAGATGAGAAGAGTTTAAGGACACTTATGTCCCCATTTTTTCAGGCACATATGGGGTATTGAAGTTTGATTGGGGATGGGAGAGCAGTTCGCTCTACCTATGGTTGTAGTGTTTGGAGGGGGTATTATGAAGATGTTTTTGAAGTTCCATAAGGGAGTCCTGTACAAGGTGGGGATTGGGGATAGAGTTAGGTTCTAGGAGGATAGGTGGTGTGGAGAAGTTCTCCTTCTGGAGGAGTTTCCTGTTCTTTACCCCTTTCAATTAAGAGGAGCTGCTCCATTCTTGCTTGTTCAGTGCGAAATGGGAAGAATTGGCAACGGACTTCGGTTTTAGGAGAAGGCTTAATGATTGGGAGATCGATGATGTGTCCAGTTTATCGATCAGATTGCAAGATTGTTTACTGTCCCTTTCGGAGCCGATAGGCGTATTTGGATATGGGCGAAAGATGGTCATTTCTTGGTTAGTTCTTTTTACTAGCCCTTACGTAGTTCCTCGAGCGATATTTATCCGGCTTCTTTCGTATGGGGTTCTAAATTGCCTTCCAAGATCGCATTTGTCTTCTAGACAACATCTTTGAACAAAATCTTGATGGTAAACCATCTGATTGCCAAGAGGATTATTATTATCGACTTCTGTTCCATGTGCAAGCACAACGGGGAATCGATTAGCCATCTCTTCCTACATTGTGATGTGGCAAGAGTAGTGTGGGCAGCGTTTCCAGCAGAGTTTGGGATGGCCTAGGTGTTCCCTTCTTCCTTGTTGCATCTCTCTTCTAGTTGGTTCACTATGGTGTTTTCATTTAGAAGGTGCATTTTATGGAGAATGTTGCCTTTGGCAATTTGTTGGGTTTTATAGAAGGAGAGAAACTTCAGGGTTTTTTAAGGAAAGGAGGAGGATGTGGTGAATATTATCCTCAACATCAAGGGTTTGATGTTTATGTGGTCCAAGGTGTTCATGGAATGTCGCAGGTTGTTTTTTGAGGATTTGTGTTTCGGTGGGACCTCATCTGTCCTAGAGATAGCGTCTAGGCTTTTTGTTTCTTGCTTTGTGGTTTTTGTATTGGTTTTGCCTTAAGATGGTCTCCTCAACCTCTTTGGCTCTGCTTGTAACTGTCTATTTGCAATATATTTCTTGTAAAAAAAGGGATGACATCAAGATCAAAGCACCTCGGGTTGCATATTTTGAAGTTATTCTTTAGTAAAAACCATTTTCCTGTAATTCCATCTCTATCATAAATTTAATCTACATTAGTACTACAAATTTGTTAATGCGTCAGATTTTCAAATTTCTCTAAGTTGGTGAATTTTTCCAAAACTCTGCATGTCAATTTAAACTTCCTCAAAATTTATTCTAATTTTCAATTGAGATAAGTTTAGGGCGAAGACAAAGTTTAGTACCCTGTTGATAAGACAACTACTTGAAGGATGGAGTGTCCTTGATATGTGGGTTGTGCTCATTAGATGGGTAGGATCAATTTTGTAGCATCATCGTGGATAATTGTGTAGCAAGCACAAGATCCATCTACTTATAAAAAAAAGCACAAAATCCATCCTTCATGAAGAAAGAGAATGGAGAGAATGAGATTGAATTGAGATACTTTATTACATGAGTTGGGTCCCTTTATATAAGTCGTGGCCAAAACAAACTACTCACTTATCTGATGTGGGACTAAAAGTCCCTAACATTAATACTAACCATATACAACCTCTATGATAAATAAACTCTCAATATTCCCCCTCAAGATGGAGCGAAGATGTCAATCAAGCCCAACTTGACCAAATTAGATCGTACAAAGTGGGTCCAATAGCTTTGGTAAACATATCGATAAGTTGATCTGTAGATCGCATAGCAATAGTATAATGCCAAACTGAACCATCTCTCAAATAAAGTGAATATCAACTTCAATATGTTTTGTTCTTTCGTGAAGAACAAAATCAGAGGCAATCATAATAGCAACTTGGTTATCACAGTGGAGATGTCTAATCTGATGGAGAGAAACCAAGTTCAAATAACAGGGAACGTAACCATAAAATCTCACATGCACCTTGGCCTATAGCTCGATACCCGGCCTCAGCTGACGATTGGGAAATGACATTCTGTTTCTTGCTCTTCCATGCAACATGATTGTTATCATAAAAAATGCATATACCTGAAGTAGAATGTCGATCAGTAATAGAACCAGCATAATCAGCATCAGTGAAGCAAGAGATCGATGAATGACCAGAATCCGTATAGAATAAGCCAAGTCTAGGACATGACTTGAGATAACGTATAATCTGGTAAACTACATCCAGATGGGATGTGGGAGGTGCATGCATAAACTGATTAACCACACTCACAGCAAAAGTAATATCTAGTTTGGTGTTCGTCAAGTAGATAAGACGACCAACAAGACGCTGATAAAAAGAAGGTTTTGGAAGATCACCGAAATCATTATGCAATCGATGATTCGGATCCATGGAGTGTGGGCAGGTTGGCACCCTAACATACCCGTATCTTTTAACAAATCAAGAGTATAATTTCTTTGTGAGAGAGAAATACCGTATTTTGAACGGGCAACTTCAATGCCCAGAAGATATTGTAAATATCCCAAATCCTTCTTTACCTTAGAGATAAACTCAGTCATTTCCAGTTATACCAGAACCATAATACAAAGGCCGACACCACTACGATGGACAAAACATGTATGATCGGAGTGACAACGAGAGAATCCCATGGCAAGAATGACCACACTAAATCGCTGAAACTAGGCCCAAGGAGACTGCTTTAACCCATAAATAGATTTGAGAAGGCAACAAACCTTCCCACAATGCTCCCCCTGAAGACGAAAGCTAGCAGGATCCATATATACTTCTTCACTCAAGTGACCGTCAATAAAAGCATTCTTCATATCGAGTTGATAAAGTGGCCAATGATGGCGTGCAGTAAGAGAAATGAGCACATGAATAGTATTGAGCTTGGCAACATGAGCAAACATAGCCCCAAAATCCTGTACCATGAAAAGCATCATCCTTCACCTTCTACACCTTGACATAGACAGACCCTAGCTACCTCACCTTTGACATAAAAAGGGATGAAGGCTACCTCTCCAAACACGAGCAACTAGATACCTCATGGAACAATCTAAAATCAACGGAAGGGGAGGAAAGGCTTCCTTCTGCCACCCTGAATTGATCTCTCTTCAGATCCCTCTCTCGCTCTCTACCCCGTTGAAAAATTCATAGAATAGGGCATCGAACAACCATTCCTATGGTTTACACGACTTGAACTTCCTCTCGGGATGGAGTTAACCAAACCCAGTACTCTCATACCCTAGACATTATGAATACATATCCAAGCAATCCTTTTCTAACCATAAATAAGCCAATCCTAGGACATATTGACCCCAATCAACCTCTAGTGAAACGATGGTAGGGAGGAAGTTCGTGTGGTTCATCTCTGCATAACAAAACAGTAAGGCGATATTTGAGTATCCACATGTCGTGCGTTTGTGCATGCCTCTACGAATGTAGGAGTATGAATATTTCAAGCATATATAGCAAAATATATATGTACGATAAGAAAGAAGCAATAAAAACCTGTGAATCAGCAGCACTCAGGGGGACCTCCAGGCGCCCTCGAGGGAAGCACACCCCCATTGATTGGATTATTTGCGACAGTTTTTTTGGACACATGCAAAGACTAGAGAAGGATCAATCAAAGCAGCCCTACTAGGAGAGTTGTCCGCGGGACTCCACATGCGTGCGAGACGCGCCAATAGCTTGCCCAAATCTTGCTTTATTGTAGGCATTTCCCGCCTTACATATCCAGCACATTGCGAAGCTCTGCACACACTTCATTTCCCTTACCACTCTAGTCCTCGCTTCCCAGTGACCTGCCTCCCTGCCATGTAACCATTTCCAGCGAATTTAAACCTCCCCTATGTGATCCTTCAACCACTTGTCGTTTAATCCAAGCACCTAATCTAACTCCATTAGCCTGTTTTCTATCTTGTTTTTTCAATAAGTTGTCTTCCTATCTTTGTAAAACATCTAACTACAGTTTTGGAATCTAGATCGGCTCCATCTCCCTTACCATCGAGAGAACCTCACCCACATATGATGACAAGAAGTTTGAACGTACATGTGCGCCTCACAGCACCATGACGGCAACTAATTCTTTTGTAAAGCTCCCGATGTGAATATAGGATTCTAAAGCCATTTGCAACTAAAGACGGGACCCTTTGCCACCCCCAATGAAAGGAAAATCGCCAATCACTCCCAGATGAGAAAAACCCTAGGGCACTAAATCTTGAGGCTTAGATTGAGTTGAGAGACTGTCGCCTGAATTTGAATCGTGCAAAGAAAGTGTGGGTGTTGCCCGCGAATTAGGTGAAGAGCAACTCATTAGCAAAAATGTACCCCTTTCGCAAGTTCGAGATTTGTCCGATGCTAGGTCCTAAAAAGACTGCCTGGGAGATACCCTTGCAACCCAGACAAGGCATGAACTCTGTACCTACCATGATCCCACCTTTTAAAAAAAGAATTTCCTCGCTCTACTCTAGACAAGGACCTCAATGCCCCTCTATTGATGGTCCCATGGGCTATTGACGCACTCAATTCAGCCGTGGTTTAACCAGCATTTGCATGACTACCATGTGGGTCTAATCCCGCAAAGCGTTGTAGTGGTGGAAGGTTTGATGCTTTCTCAACAAATTCGTGAATCAACCAAAGTATGGTTCTAGATATCCAAGTCGCAAGAGCTTACAAAGCATTTGTAGGTCTGGCAGGAAAGAAGTGACACCTCATTAGGGAGCACATGACGGTTACCGAGTCAATAATAAAACAACCTAGGGCACCGGAGCCAAACCTAGGACGTCAGGTGGCTCCTTGACCTCACGAGAAGGCAAAGGTTCCCCCAGATTTGAAGCCTAGCTGATGAGCAAACCTGTTAGAATGATAACCCATAATAGTACTCCATAGCAAGCCAGTAATAATATGGTCTCCGAGTCAAGTCAATGACACTACTGACAGAATTTGCGCAAGCAGAATGTTGATCAACATTACCAAGAACTAGGCAGTAGGGACGGAACACCACATATTCCTCCCGATCGAAATAATACAAAAGACACCCCCTCACTGTGGCCACCCCATGCCACCTTACGAGGCGTGATTCCTTGAAGAGAGGCACGCCCAAAGAATTACGAGAGGAAGAGATAACCGAAGCGACAAGGGAACGAGGGGAAGGGGAATACCCTTTGAAATGTTCCCAATGCCAAGACTGAAGAAGCGATGTATCCACACGTGAAAAAACCGTTTGATAGCTGCATATCCCTAATAAGTGTGTCCAACTGATGGTACAGTTAACCCGGGAAGATTGGAGCAAGAGGGATCACCCTGCCTCAAACCATCTTGATAGCGATGGTGAAAGCAATTCCCTGAACCTTGAAACGAGGATCCACAAGAATACGTCTTGAGAGCCAATACAAGAGCAATGCGTCCAAACAATTAGGGGACGTTCGACTAAGACCAGGACAATAGGCACCCAAGTTGTCTTGGCTGCCACAAAAATACCAGACCCATCAATCGCAATAGGAAGACAAAACATATGAATCAGATCACAATCTCTCTAAAGACTATAGCTAACTCGTTGCATGCCTTGAGATCTTCTTGAAACAAATCTAAGGCCCTGATGTTGAGATTGCCTACCAGAAGAAAACGAAGAAACATGACCACTTCCTCAATGGAGATGGAGATCTCACCCTATGCGACAACAGAAGTTTGCACTTCAAACAATTCCAACGATCGATTAGGTTTGCCAAACCACAATTGCCAAAGTCTGAAGCAACATTTTTTTTTGACAAGGCATCTGAAGCATAATTCCCTCAAACAGTTGGTATTAACACGCCTTAAAAGGATTCGAGAAGGAGAAAAATACCTTCTTTCTAGGGGAAACTGAATGCAAGAAAGAGGATCCAGGGTTCTCGACGTCCTGGGAAGTGCAAATCTATGGGAAGATTCTGGCATGAGACGACTATGCTCCTCGACAGCTTTAAAGAAACCATCGACAACAAAAGGAAGTACACTGGCCATGACGGACTCCGCAGAAAGCAAAAGCCGGAACAGGGTTGAAGAAATGAAGGAGAAAGAAGTAAGAGGGTTGAAGAGTATTATACACTTATTTATATGCAAATAAGCGTATAAGAATCTCAGCTTAATACACGTGTCACTCGGGTAAGATTTTCCTTCCTAGGATATAAGGTCTGGGCCGATGCCATGTGAGCCCATATCAAGACCCACATCTCCAAACAAAGCTTTTACTTTCTGAGCTGAAACACGAAAGTCGACCAAACATCGTAAGAGCCCAAATATCCATCAGGCTATGCGTTACCCCATTACCCAAACACACTTTAAACAACGCAAGGTGGTACCATGTAAAACCCTGACCATATGGTTTCCCTAGCATATACAAAAATAAGCTACAAACGCTGCCAAAATTCAGAAGGCAAAGGAGACATACACACCTCAAAACAATGACACAGATCTCAGCAGATTCTATGCCTGATGAAGCACCTTCTACCATACATGTGCCTCATCTGGCAGGGCTAATGCTGATACCCCAGAAATATGGCTCAGATTACCAGTATTCCAGACTAACAGAACATCCGATTACCACGTATCTATCCCAACTAATCCCAGTAACCAGGTACCCTGATGAGTGCAAGACATTGCCCAGTTTGTTGATCTAGACGCCCATGGTGGTGCCTGTGGGGGTCATAAGGCGATTGTAGGATTGGTATCGAAGAGGAGGGATACCACCTGAGGAAACACACACCAGCGAATCACAAGGCCATTCACCTTGAACCCCATTTCCATTTGGACAAAATCTGGGGAAGAGAGAGAGAGAGAGAGTTGACCCTGGAATTTGGCGAGCAGCCATGCACCATTGCACCCTGACACCTAACATACCTTGCACCTAGACACACCTAACCTCTTACCATGTAAAGCATCAACTACCTCAACTATGACATATAAAAAGGGGTGAACACACAGGTCAAAGGAAGGTAAGCTTCCTTCTTCCACCCGGAATTGCTCTCTTTCTCGGCCATCTCTCTCTCTCTGGCTCACCAACTCCTCTCACTCGGCCATTCCTATGGTTTAGGCGATGACCTGAACTTCTTATAGTACTCTCATACACTCAGCAGTTATACGTATCCAGGCAACCCTGTCCTAACTACAAATAAGCTAACCCCAAGACATACAAACAACCTCTGGTGTAAACAGCGACAATAAAGGTTGTACCAGTTGCATGCTTGTGTGTCAGGTCAAAATCCTCAGTTATAGAGACACTCGCAATTGAATCAATTGAGATCCGAGTAAGATCCCTAAGACGACTCCATCCAATCAAGGCCTTGTAGACTCCAATTACCCTAGGATGAACTCTACGTCTCTCATCTGTACATTATCTGTTCCATGTCACATGGATTGAACTATTATCCATAACAACAAGCATCTCTTACCATGCATCCTATTTTGAAACGGTGATATGGAGAGAACTGTTGAGTGACATGTTTAAATTTCATATTTACTGGAAACCTATGTACAAACATTATCATAGAAATGTAGTGTAGCTGTGTGATACTACCTATATACAAATGCCATATCAACTGCCGTGCATGTTATTATTCCAACTGGTACGACTTCTTTTCCTTTTTCTTTTTTTTACCAGAAAAACCGGTTATGTACTCAGGAGCTGGTGCGTCAGCATGGGGACACTCAAGACTTCCTCATCCGGTGAAAATGAGATCTCTCTCTCTAGCCTGTTATTTCCTTTGGATTTTTCTTTACTTAAGGCCTCCTCTGATTAGTCTTGAACCTTGTTTTGGTTAGTAGGTGGACTTCTTGGCAGAACTTCGACGTGCTATACATAATGCAAATGCCAGTGTCGATGCCTAGTACTTCGAGGTCTCAGCTGACTCAAGGAGGTAACTTTGTGTTTGAGTCTGCGACTTGACGCACTTGGAACTAATGTTTTCAAGAACCTGTTTGTTTATTAAACCAGTAGATTACGTGTTACACATACTCAACATAAATCATTTGACTAAAGCTAAAGCTTAATAAACCATCATGCATGCATACACCAGCACACAAGAAGTATTTGTAGTATGCTGATCCTGGCCTCTTTATGCTCAATCTATGGCGCCTTGCTTGGCTATATGAAAAAGAGAGGAAGAGAAGGGTGTGATACTACTTGTATCGGAAAAAAAAAAGGGTGTGACAAACACTTTTAAGAGAATATCATGATGAAACCTTAGGTCCCATTCCTTCCGTATTACAGTACACTTGGTGCACATGCATAGTGAGACCCATCATTATTTTCAAAATGTATCCAATCAGATCATTTTGTGGTAGAAGATGTTCTAGGTGGGAATGGTGGGACCTATCCTTGCATATGGATCTATGCCATTGGTAGTCTGTTGTGTATTAGCTGACTGCAGTTTCAAGTTCCCACATGTATTAGCATTATTCCCTTCCTGGGTGTCCATGCTGGAAAACAAGTGTGTATGGCATCATGAAATGCGGCGAGGAAAACCTTGCATGTGTATTGGGACCCTTCACATCTTTCATTTGGTAAGTGAGCTCAAGCGACGCAGCTGAAAACTGGATATTCAACCAAGAGAATTGGAACTTTGCGGGGTTACAAAACTGACATTGCAATATAAATTTGGATGGGCATGTTATTTGTTGTTTGGGTTGGATTGATTTTAGGGATTCCAGATTATGTGTCCTCCGAAAGGTGTGTTAAGCACTTTTTTGAGCATAAGATTGTGCCAGCGTACGGAGTGGGTTAAAAGTTCCATGTGTGTCCTTGACTTCATAATCAAACATACCCATGTCTTTGTAACCAAGAACGCCCTATCTATATAATAAAACAGGACGGTTGTCCCCCCCTCTTATCTGGCTTCATAAAGGATGGCTGAGATCTTATCACACCAAATGGACAGTGGATCTCAGCCACTCACACCCAATTTTGACAAATGTTTTGTCAATGAGTGTCAAGGGCATGGGTCACCTACTATTTACCTACATATAAGGAATGAAATGGGTTGGATTTATATATAGCCCAAGGGTCAGGCTCAAGAGCTTCACTTTTTATGCCTTGAGAGGGGTGTTACCGTTAAAACGGCTATTAAAACGGATTGAAGCGGCCAGGGGCAAAAATAGAAAAAATGGATTTTAATGATTTAAACGGAAAAAACTGGTGCTGAAATTCAAATTTGAAAATTTGAAAATTTTAAATTTAAAAAAAAAAATAGAATTTAACAGAAATTTAATAGTTTTCTTACCCTCTTCTCTTATATGGCTTCAATAATGAGTGGCTGAGATCCACTATGCTTCATATCGATAGCTGAGATTAACCCCCACCCGATTTTGACAAACACTTTGTCAGAAAGTGCCACGGGCACGGGCCACCACGCATATATCAAGACAACTCAGTTGTATTCTCTTATCTTATCCATCCATCTAATGTGGACGGTTAGATTTCAGCCACTCAATCCACCTCATTTGACCTCAATTTATTTAAAATTTAAATTTCAACACTGTTATTTCTATTATTTTCCAATTTCTCCCTCTGAGCGTTACAATCCGTTATAACTGCTGTTATAATGGAAAAAATGGTAACGCCCCAGTCCGTTATACAGTTTGAGTGCCCAAGGCACCCAATTTTTGCAAACGCTTTTGTCGAAGAGTGCCGTGGGCATAGGCCATTTAACGAAACACATTGGTTGTCTCCCTACTTATACCTCCTCTTATAAGCATCAACAAAGAAGGGCCGAGATCTAATCCTCCCCAAATGGACGGTGGATCTCTGCCACTCACCTGATTTTGGTAAATTCTTTGTCGAGGAGTGCCGATGGCACGGGGCACCCACTAGTCTATATAACAAAACAGGGAAGTTGTCTCCCCACTTATAACCTCTCTTATCTATTTCAACAAAGAAGGGTCGAGATCTTATCCCCCAAATGGACAGTGGATCTCAACCACTCACACTTGATTTTGGCAAATGCTTTGACGGGGAGTGCCGAGGGCATGGGCCACCAACTATCAATATAACAAGTGACTGGTTTTCTTATTCCCCCGCTTATCTTATATGGCTTCAATAATGAGTGGCTGAGATCCACTATGCTTCGTAACGATGGCTGAGATTAACTCCCACCCGATTTTGACAAACACTTTGTCAGAAAGTGCCGTGGGCACGTGCCACCCACGCATATAACAAGACAACTCAGTTGTATTCTCTTATCTTATCCATCCATCTAATATGGACGGTTAGATAAAGAGTGGTTGAGATCAAATCCATTGATCTAATGTGGACGGTTATATTTCAGCCACTCAATCCGCCTCATTTGACCTCAATTTATTTAAAATTTGAATTTCAACACCGTTATTTTTTGTTATTTCTGTTATTTTTCCATTTCTCCCTCTGTGCGTTACAATCCATTATAACAACTGTTATAATGGAAAAAACGGTAACGCCCCAGTCTGTTATACCGTTTGAAGGCACCCAAATTTTGCAAATGCTTTTGTCGTAGAGTGCCGTGGGCACGGGCCATTTACAAGTTTGTTACAAAGGGAAGATGATGCAATGACACAAAATTATATTGGAATGTGATGGCAGCCATAGAAAAACGTTTAAACATCAAACCATTGCTTAAGGTGGCGAATTTTAGCAAATTAAGTGGCGGAATTAGGCTAATTCTCCTTTAGGGCGTGTTTGATTGTCAAGTGGGAAAATTGCATTTTCCTTGGGAAAACACAACTGTCCATTGTTAGATAGCCATTTTAAATCTGTATAATTTTCCCTACCAAGCCTAGAACTCATTTCCCAAGGACCTTTTTTCTTACGCAAGGACTATCAACTGTCCTAGATATATGAAAATAAGCAGCAATTGACCAAAAACAAAAGCACCTGGTGCATGGAGTGCTCCCATGATTTGAAGTGTGCTTCCCCTCGACCTTGGTTTGCTGCACCGGGATGCATTTTGCACTCCGGTGGGCTGCACATGCTTGCATCCATTTTCTGAAAGAGTTTGTAAGGGCTTGGCAACCACTTGCACGCCAGCTCATTTGCATGCCCCCAACCAATCATTTGTAAACCTACAATTGTGGGAGTGCATTGCATCTGATTTGCATTGAACCAAGCAAGGCCCAAGTATCATGCCATCTGAGGACTTTTTGGTGTGGGGTACATCCATAGGGGTGTACATTCGGGCTACCCGGCCTGGGCCGAGATTCTGGTTTTCTCTGGTTTTAGGCTGCCCCGTGCATAGCCCGAAATTAATCGTGCCGGGATCATGTCTGCTTTCTGGCCAGGCTCAGGTTCTAGCTGGGCTCGAGCAGTTTGGACCCACTAAAAGCCTTCAAAAAAATCTCAAGTAAAAGGAGGGGTTCTTATTTTTTTTAGGGCTTTTTTGCTTTACCCCCTTACTTTATTGATGCAATTTGCATTGCACCCAATGTTTTTAAAATATTTGCGTCTCACCCTTTGGCCATGGTCAACGACATTGACCATAGACGGTCTGTGGATGGATATCCCAATAATTTTAAAATGACTATAATGACCTTGGGTGAGACGCAAATATTTTAAAAACATTGGGTGCGATGCAAATTGCATCAATAAAGTAAGGGGGACAAGCAAAAATTCTTTTTTTTTTTTTAGATTTTTTTTTCTTTTAAGGATTGTGAGCTCAAAACCTTTCTTCATTTACTTGGCCCAACTGTAGGTGGACCTACAGAACAAAAATTAATCTGATTGTTAATTTTTAAGCATTGGATTAGAGTCGTTTTCGTGGGTTGATTTTATCTGTAGAATTTGAGCATTATTTGGGGTACAAAGATCCAATGGTTTGAAATCACTAGCCAGGCTGATATTGGGTATGTAGCTCCACCTAGAGATGGGCCCAACATCCGTACGGTTAGGGACCTCTAAGAGTGTGCCACATGGCTGATATTGTGGCCCTTCGTCATCATTGATGAGGGACATTAGTGTGCTTAACAACCTGTGAAGGCGACTTCCTTTTATCAAGGTTTAAAGGGGACTGTTATAACGGTATAACAGATTGGGGGCGTTACCGTTTTTTCCGTTATAACGAAAAAAATGCTTAGCGGCAAAAACGAAAAAAATAGAAAAAAAAAAGAAAAAATGTCTCTGAAATTCAAATTTTGAATTTTAAAATTTCAAAAACAAAAAATAATGGGAAAATAATGGAATAAATGAAAAAAAAATGTCCATTTTTTTTTCACAATCTTTTCTAGAAATTAACGGTCGTTATTTTTGTTATAACGGAAAAATAACGGCCATTATTTTTTGGCATTTTAACGGTCCATAACGTAAACAGGGAAGGTCTGAATCCGTTATAACGGCTATTATTTTTGTTATAACGGCCTTTTTTAAACCTTGGCTTTTATAATTCACAATCCTCCAAAAAAGCAAAACCTGAAAAAAAAAAAAAAAAATGAATTTTTGTTTGTCCCCCTTACTTTATTGATGAAATTTGCAGTGCACCCAATGTTTTTAAAATATTTGTGTCTCACCCAGGTCATTATAGTCATTTAAAAAATATTGGGATGTCCATCCGGGGAGACCATCTATGTCAATGGCGTTGACCATGGTCAAAGGGTGAGACGCAAATATTTTGAAAACATTGGGTGAGATGCAAATTGCATCAATAAAGTAAGGGGGTAAAGCAAAAAAAGCCCTTTTTTTTAAAATGGGGTTGGGGCTGGGCTTGGATTCAAGTTTCTGGCCAGCGTTTGGGCCGGGCTTGGTTAGGGCTTGACTCAGGAGGTGGAACCTTGGCCGAGACCAAATATTTTCAGGCCAGGTTTCCGGTTATCTGTCCAGACGTATACCCCTAGGCTTATCAGTTAATAATTCATGAATCCCACGCCCTCTCTATGTAGATTCCAGAGAGTTAGGACCAATCCCAATTACCTTGGCTCCATTACCTGCTTACCTCGCTAACCCTCAGACCCAAGTACCATGGCTTCAGGAGTCCCAAGTCCTCTTCCTGAGAGTCAGGACCAATCCCAATTACCATGGCTTCATTACCTGCTTACCTCGCTAGCCCTCAAACCAGCTCTTAATGCCACTCAGGAATTATAGCTGCCACTGCTTAATCCGCTTGCACATGGTGAATTGGATGATGGAAGTCTAACTCTGATGGTGCAGCTAAGCACAATCTGAAACTCGCTGGCATTGGAGGCCTAATCAGAATGTTTCTCCCCAGGCATTGGTCCATCCTCCAATTCACCAGATGGCATGAAGTGCCTCTATTATTTATGTGATTCCTTACCAAAAAGGGCAGACATAGGCTCAAGTCACTAGCTCAATTGGCTGACATACTGCACTGCAACCATGAGGACTGCCGATTCGATCCCAGCTTACCCAACAAAAAATAAAATGTGCTTCAGTTTCTGCAATTCACACTTCTCAAAGAGCTCGCTCCTTCAGAGCCCTAGACATTTTTTTACTCAAAAAGACATTCTAGAGGGTAGAGGAATACTTTTTCTTCTTCATCCTCTTTTTTTCTCTTATAAGCTGCTAAGAACTTTTTTGTGGGTGATTAGGTGCATGATGATCCTCTAAATGCACCTCTTGATGGTCCAACACAATGGGTGATTTTCATTTCCATGCCTTTGGCCCAAGTTCATGGGCATTTTATTACAAATGAGACTATAGTTTCCTTGGAAGTTGGAACCTTCATTCTTAACAATTTTTCTTTTACTGAGAAAACTATTTATTGGCATTCTCCTGTTTATTGTGTAAGAGCTCATGGCAATTTCTGTAAGCTGTTCACCCATCCTAAACATAACATAGTTACGATTTGACACCATTCGATCTGTTTCACCAAGGAGATCTTCTAAGTCAAAAGTCAACTATGCTTGCAACCATCTGATCTACAGAGTTATTGAAGACCATTCACCTTTTCTTATTTATCTCCCTCTAACCATCCAAAAGAATGCAATAAACACATGATAGTTTGAGTAAATGCATTCGATTTAGAAATAAAGGAACTGTTCCTGCTGGAAATTCAAATAGAGAAATACTTGGCAAGGATGAATCTCTTGTTCTATCAAACCAAATGCATTTTAATTGCATGTTCTCTTACTCCCATGTACATGTTAAAGAAGCAACCTCTAGGAAACAGAAAAAAAAATTGCATAGTCAACAAATACATGTTGCAGTGTAAATACACTTGAGGATTACAGGAAACAATAACATTAATTTTTCATACCTTTACTCATACCCAAGTGACAGACAGAAAATGATTCAAATGTATAAATTAACTTATTCAAATTCTCAGGGTCTTTTTCCTTGTTCTGCTTGTGGGATTTATGTACAATTTATTCTGCTTATATTGCTGAATCATATTGTAGACCTGCATCAATTAGAAGATATTAGAAGTGCAGATCAATTAGAATGCAAATACAAATAGGGAAAGATTTAAGGAAAATTTGAAGCTTGATTGCATCAGCCCAAAGTAGAATGATAAAAAATTATGCCTTCTCAAGCAACTAGCACTGTGCTTCTGTTAAGTGAAAGGCAGCTTTTCTTTTACTGAATGTTAAAATGGAGCATGGTTCAAAGTATACGGTATACCGAAACGTATCGGAAGTATCGTTCAGTTTCGGATGAAACTTCGTGAAACCGAAATGAAATATTAGTGCAAATTTACACATAAGATGAAGTATCGTTCGGTTTCAGACGAAACCAACCAAAATGTATGTAGTTTGTCCTATAGCAAAATCGAAACGAAACAGACGAAACATTTTGGTTTCGAACGAAATTTTGAACCATGAAATGGGAGACGTACAAAGCTTCTTTGATTATTTTTTTTCCACATAAGGTCCTAGCCAATTGTGAAACAGGCATCAAATTAAATTATGTGGATTTGAATTGTAAATAGGAACCTTACCTTTCTTACACCAGATGTCAATCCCATGCTTTGAATGGAGTTGCTGTCAACACACTTCCGTGCTATAGTGTCATTGTCCCCCTTACCGCACAAGACGTTCGCCCCACCTTAATTCCAACAGAAAACTTACAATAATATACAATGAGAACAGCAACAGCCAAGGTTTAAAATGTCGGTTTCGCATTACATTTCAGTGAGGGCCGAAACCGAAATTTCGACCAAAATTCACGAAAAGTTCGAAATTTCATGGAATTTCACGAAATTTGAAAATATCCAAAATTTTGGAATTTTAAAATATCGTTTTTTATGGGTTTCGGATATTTCGCCGAAATTTATTACCATGGCAACAGCTAACCAGAGAGAGAGAGAGAGGAATATAGTTTTTGACTGCCCTCACCTTTTAGATGTAAAACCAACAACTCTACATACATTCTGAGTCGAATATGAGTGAAAATATGGACACACTCTCCAACATCTTCCCTCGAGATTATGCTACAGTTCTTTTTAGTGTCAAGCTTGAATGATTTCTTCAAGTACTGATCCATTGCTTTTCTCCTCGAGGCCAAGTCAACTTCTCCATCCAACAGCACAGATGGAAACTCCCAGAGGCCTGCAAGCAACCCTTCATCCGGCCTCTTTACAAGAAGGAATCCATAACTCTTAGGGGTTTCCTTCTGAATATCTGGTCCTTGGCCTTCCAATATTTCAATAACACAAATGGCAGAAAAATCATGTCTTGGCTTAGCCTTTACAACCTTTATAGGATAATCTGTAACCTGTACCGACTGACGATCTCTGGAGAGTGAAAGTGCACGACATTGTTCTGAGACAGGGCAAATGGAGCAGCCTGGACTCGTTACAGTGCATGTGGTTGATCCGAGTTCCATAAGAGCCTGGTTGAAATCTCCAGGTCTACAAGGATCAACTAGTTGCCCTGCTAAATTCCTAATTCAAAGGTACTAAATTACCATTAAGAAGGTTTTAACAAAAAATCAGAAATCATAGACAAGCTCATGCATCTTGGAACTGAAATTAAAATACCACGAACAACAATAATGGCAACGAAAATCATGATGGCATCATCTTCAGCATCCTACAAATCATTGTTCATAATACTATTACCATAAATGTGCATCTATGCATCTATGCAGTTATAATGATTTTTACAGAAGAAAAAAGATGAAATGAAAACTAAAGTTCCTTCCCTTCCATACCCCCACCCAAAAACTGAATTAAATATAAAAATCTAACATCAAAATGAAAGACACAAAAAAAGAGGTCATTGATATGTGCTTGGATTTGCAAAAGCTCACCAAAAGCTCTTGATGGTCTCTGACTTTTTTGGATTTGTAGAAATGGCCTTGAGTCTAGCAATCACCCTAATTACATTTCCATCAACCACGGGAACAGCCTGAAATCGCAAAGCTCGAAAATGCAAAAAGGGTGGCAGACATTCTTTACTTGTAATCTATTAAACAGAAAATTGCATAAGCTACTCACCTCCTTGAAAGCAATAGAAGCGATTGCCCCGGCCGTGTAATTTCCTATTCCCTTAACCTTACGAAGATCAGAAACTGTTTTAGGAAACTCGCCTCCTCCTTCATCAATCATCTTTGCTCCCTAACCAAGATAACCCATATACATTTAGAATATAAGGGCATGTTTGACTGCAGATATAAGAGAGGTAGAGGGACATATAGGTGGACGGGGTTTTTTTTTAGCACAATATGCGGAAAAAAAAAAAGGCCATTTCACGGATAGCATATCCCTCATCCCTAATTCCCCTGCAATAATCTTGATTTCAAAATTTTCCATAGTTTCACAAGAAATTTCGGTTTCGGCCAGAACCAAAATGGTATGCAAAATCAAAATTTTAAACCTTGCTCATCCCTAATTCCTCTGCAAGCCAAATATTCAGTAAGGTTTTGGCCTAAACCAGGACAGATGCAGGAAAACCCACCCTATTAAGGGTCTACATTAGACCAGAATGGTGGAGTTTAATAGGGAAAACAAGAACATAATAGACGGCACTGAAAGCTGGCAAAATTACTGGATTTTAATACGGGAAAGAAGAAATTTTGTCACCTCTAAGAGAAAGCGAGCCCGTCTGTAGTATCCCAAACCAGCCCACATCTCATTGACCTCCTGCTCCCAATACACAATAATATTTAGTTAAACAAAGTGCAAGATTGGATTTTGCTGTGTTGCTTTAATACCTCTTGAGAAGCTTGAGCTAGATGATGAAGGGTGGGCCATTTCTCCATCCAACGGTTGTAATAGCCGATCACAGTAGGAACCCTAGTTTGTTGCAGCATTACTTCTGAAACCCAGACGGCATAAGCTCGATGAGTGTCGTCATCGCTTTCTTCTTTGTGGTGTTGGTTGGTTCTCCAGGGTAAAACCCTCTGATTTTGGTCGTACCAGTGCAGAAGAGTAGCCCTAATCTCTAGGGTTTCTTCTTTGGAGAAATCTTCAATATCTCCAACTGTAGTCTCGGAGATAGTCATTTCAGTTTGGTCTTGGTGGGGTCCTCTCGCCCGCTTCTTCTTCGTCTTCTTCTGGTTCTCCATGTCCATGGAGGACGGGTAGGAGGAGGAGACCGTTGGTGAGACTGAGAGCGCCCCGAATTTCAAATTTACGAAGTTGGACGTCTTTCCCGCCAAGCAGAAGCAGTGCGGATTCATTTATCGTAGATGAGGCGTCGGCGCTTCCCAAATGTAAAAGCCATTGTTCCTTGTTTCCTCTCCTGAGTAGAACTTGCCTGACCGCCGATGGTTAGGGAAGCCCTGACCACCCATAATATGAGCCACGTAGTAGACTCTTGGAGGACGCTGACCGTATGGATGTTTGGCCAATCCCTAAGTGGAACTACAAACCAAAAATCAGCCTGATTAGTGATTTCAAACCTTTGGATCTTTGTACCCAAATAATGGTAAGTAATGATCAAATTCTTACGGTTAAAATTAACCCATGAAAATGACCAAAACTAACGCTTAGAAATCACTGATCAGGTTGATTTTGGGTTCATACGTCCATCTAGGGATTGGCCAAACATCTATACGGTCAGTGTCCTCTAAGAATTGCCACGTGGCTTAAATTGTGGGTGGTCAGGTAGCTACCAAACCAGCGATGGTCAAGTAATTGTAGATGACGAAATTACCCTTGGTCTGGGCCTCAACACACATGCTATGATGGACAAGACGTATTTGTTTACCACCAACATGCCCTCATTGACACTAATGTGCACAACTTCATTAATTTCCATGCATTTAGTTAGAGTCGTTAGACCAAGCTGCGCACATTCACGGCTTGCGCATGGCCCGAATGTGTGTCGAGGCATGCATGTGTTGGCATTGTTCACTTCCCTTGAGAATCGAAAATGTGCAACTTGTACACATTCAATGTGCATTGATGCTAATTCATTGTATATGCACGCATGATATTATTATACATCACACCACGTTGGACCTTGATATACTGACATGTGACAAGTGGGGGCTATCTAGCATGTGGGGCTCACATGATATGTTGATCATACGACACGTACGTTGCACACATGACCCACATTATTTTTGGACATGTGGGACCTTGGATACTAACACCGAGCATGTGGAGGCTCACTTGACATGTAGGGTCCACCTGATGGTGGATTACATGACATCTGGAGCCCACGTAACAGATGAAATCCACTTGATATTTGATTGATATGATACATGGGGGACCACATAGGTATGTAGGACACATACTATTAGTATTAGACATGGGTTGTGTGGGGCCCTACATAGCATGTGTGCTCATCTTGATACACTTTAGGGCCAGACTAATGAGCCACATCTATGTTTTTAGAGTATTGTTCATCAAACTAAATACATGTTCAATATAGTTTTTCATCACTGTTCATTCAAATGCTTCACATTTAAAAATGTGCAACTTTACTCTTGCGTAGATCAAGATGTATAGACATCGTCAGAGATGCGCGCATCAAACATGCAGTAAACAAACACTACAAATGAAAAATAAAATAAACAACAGAAAATGAAAACAAAGAGAGTATGAAATCCTGGTATTGAAATATTATATCCACTGCTAAAATAACTTGTTGATGACATTTTTGTGCTCTCGGGCTTGTCCTCGAAAAATCGAATAAAAAAATAAAAGGAATATATAAAATTTTTAATTTTTAAATAGTTGCACAGCTTATATTAAATAATGAATACATGAGAAAAAGCTTATTATGAATTCATGAGCCATGTAATTCTCATAGGATGCTTCCATCTGGGATCACTGCACTCCTTAGAACAATTACTATTCCACCACTGATAATGTACCCACAATCTTCCCTGTTTCCTTCTTGGACATTGTCTTTGTTCAGTATCTAGGGAACACCAAAAATTACAGAAACACCTTATTAGAAGGCAAAAAGAGAAATTGGAAAAGAAGGAAGATTGAAAAGCCAAGAAACCACATAAGAAAACATCTTGATGTTCACTCTTGTTCATTAAATTCATTAACCCAACATAAATGGGTATTTGCTATTATTTGGGGAAACTCTGAATCAAAACACCCTGAGATCAATCTTTTGAATGAAATGCAAAATTTCATTTAGAAAACCAAAGCTGTTGAGTTTTAGAAAACAGCATAAAATGGGCAGAATGACTGAGAACTCATAAAGATAAATATGGAAGATTGTTTTTATGAAGGGAAGGCTACAAATACAGAGAATGGGATTGGCAGAAAGAAGTGGCACTGTTTTGAGTACTAGTTACTATTTCAATAAAAACCTGTTCTTCACTCTTGTGCATCAAATTCATTAACCCCACAAAAATGGGTATTTGTTATTATTTGGAAAATCTCTGAATCAAAATACCCTGAGATTCAATCTTTTGAATTAAATGCATCACTTGTTTTAGAAAAACAAAGCTGTTGAGTTTCAGAAAACATCATAAAATGGGCAGAATGACAGAGAACATATAAAGATAAATATAGAAGATTGTTTTGCTCAGTACCCTGACATTTTTGCCAATCCTTGCATTCTTATCTACTATGGCTTTCCTTATGTGAGACCCTTCCCCAATCCCAATTGGGATATCCACGCCATTCCCCTTCATCCCATTTCTTGGTATGTCATCTGTCTGTTGAGGACACACACAGTGACACAAGCATGAGAGGAAAGAAAAAGTCACTATGTTACGAAAAAGAAATTAAATATTCGGTGCATTGTTCTTACTTGGTAAATATCAGCACCCATGACCACTGAATCCTCAACCACAGCACTATCTCCAATACATGTACGCATACCAACTACAGAACCCTTGATCTTGCATCTCTACACTTAATCAAGGTCAAAAGATAATCCAAACAATCACTGAAATAAAATTTACTGATGAGACGTATTTTCACATAGCTGTGCACTGGCACACTTGTGCACATATGCATTTATTTCTGTAAGTGTGTGTGTGCCTACATGTATTTTTGTACGATAGATCTGAGTTTCTTACATTGAGGATGCAGCCATCTCCAATGACACAGTCTGTTATGACAGCATCCATTAGCAGAGTAGGAGGCAGACACCGCGGCAAAGTGTAAACTGGAGAATCTCTATCGCAGAAGCTGTTATCAAAGCAGGAGTTTGTGTTAGTTGGTGTGGGTATATGAGAGGTGAAACATGCAACAAAGTGTTGCATTGGCATTATGCTTTCAGCCTTCCTGGTGGTTAACGTTACTGACTTAAATCCAGAGGTCGTTTTCCTTGTGCTTTCCATGTTGGCTTGGTAGAATGCTTCAATATTTCTCATATCTTCCCAGTACCCATCAAATATGTAAGACTGAACCTGATGGAAAATGTATTAAATACTTGAGGGAAAAGGAAAATAAAAGGAATATCTTTATCTGAAAAAACAACCCAATAAGAGTAAGTGCATGCTTATATTCCTTGATATAAGACTGACCTTCATTCCCATGGAAATTGCACCTGGTATAACTTCACTTGCAAACTCATTGGCTTTGGGGAAATACTCTGTTAGAAGCTTTATCATTACATCTCTTCTAATGACATAGATCCCCATACTCCCTAAAGTACAAGCATCCATGGATTTTGTTGAGTTTTCTATCTGACTTTGCCAAAGAAAATTCCATTACTTGCTGTCCTTGTTTGCTTTCGAAACACTCAAATCAACAGAAACCTAAGCTAGAAATAGACCACTTAAACATACTAGAGATGTGAGTATTATAACATACTTTCCTCTTTGTCATTAGTAAATAATGCGGGGAAATTAACTTACTGTTGAATTCAGTGGCTCCCACTCTGGCTTCTCTCTGAATTCAAGAACTTGATTTTTAGAATTTACTTTTAGAAAGCCAAAACAAGGATCTCGATTTCCTGTAGCATAAGAAGCAGCAACAGTGATAGCGGTATTGCTATTTCGATGAGCCTTTATAAGTTTCTGGTAGTCCATCCTATAGAGATGGTGACCAGGAAGGACTAGAAACTCAGTCACTGGATGCTCTTCCAGTACCCACAAGCATCTTCTGACAGCATGGGCAGTCCCCTGAAAATATAAATAAAACACAGACCAAAACCCACAAATCTAATAATCCCAAGAATCATAATAATGGAAAGAATAGAATCAGAAACTCGTAATTGATCAATGGGTTCTCTTGTTACATTGGTACAAACCTGAAACCAGCCATCGTCTTCGGGGCTCTGATATGCAGCTATAACCTCCACAAATCCCTCCTTCCCAAGACCTACCCCAGAATAAGCTCTTGACAGATGAGAATTTAGGGAGGTAGAATTGAACTGTGTGAGAGCATATATCTTAGTTATGTTGCTGTTAATGCAATTGCTCACAACTGCATCAATGAGTCTGTAATTTGCTGCTATGGGAATAGCCCCTTCTGATCTTCTTTTCGTCAATGGATATAGCCTCGACTCTGATCCGTCACCAAAAACAATTGCTGCAACACTCTGCAAGAAATTAATACATCACACTCATAATTCAGAAATACCCAGTACCAGAATTCTCCAAAAAAAACAAAATGTTGAAGATTCTATAGCCTAAACTGCACAAATGAGATCGCATTCATCGTCTATGTTTCTGAAACCAAGTATAAAGATATGTTCAGAAAGACTTCAGACCTGACCAACTGGTGGAAACACTGAAATGGGATATTCAGGTTGTAGTGAATTGGATATAAACAAACCCATAGGAGAAGTATGAGACAGCCTCAGTGGAGGTTTACGGCAACTACGAACCAAGCTGAGAGTGGGGAGTTTTGCTGTGAGAATTGCTGGAATGGGAGGAGAAAACTGCAACATCACCATGACAAGAGAGATGAGGAAGTTGGGATCGATATGGAGTTCCTTGATTGTTTCTCTTAGCTTATACTCTTCCTTTATGTACCCTTCTTCCTTCCTCCCCCCCTGCATTTGGTAATGCAGGGACTGAAGGAAGAGAAAGGAAATAAGAGAATATTTAGCTTTCTTCTTCTTCATGGCTTCTGTTGAGAGATCTCCCTTGCATGGCTCTTGGATGGACTTGGCCTTATGAATACTTATTTGGTGTAACTTGTCAAGTATACATCATACATACATACATACATACATACATACATACATGCATTCATTAGCATACATGCACGTGAAAATATGGCTTTGTGTGTGTATTAAATTTATTAGTATTTGGATCGTTTTGACGCTATTGCTGATACATATAGACATACCGACTACGGACGATATCACGGCTGATATATTTTGCTTATCAAAAAACATATTAAGATCTTAAGATTACTACAAAAATACTTTAAAACTACAAAAGCCAAGGTTTTATTTATAAAAATTGCTTTTATTTTCCTCTCTCTAGCTTTGATTCTAAGCTTCTTCTTCCTCCTTGTTCTGTCTTCCTTTTGATGTATTTTGTTTACTTTTGTGCTTTAAAAGACAGATTAAACAGGATGAAAATCAAAATTTTGTGAGATACAGGGATTGAAGTGAGTATGTGGGACAAAAAAAATGAGCTCCTTAACTTTAAAATGCCACATCAGATGACCATATTACCCCTGACTCCCTTTAGAAAGAAAATGGAAAAAAAGCTCAGGGAGTTGGAAATGGATGGGGGGGAATGACAGGGTCAGTTTGGTCTCTTCGTCCCAAATTGAACCTGAAGCTTAGAGCTTTTTCTGAAAGTCCAGCATTTGGAATGGAGTGGTTTGGAAGATAGGCATGATGTTCCCCACATGGTACATTAACATCTTTTATGCCTCGTGCTTCTCGCTGTCCATGCCCATGCATACATTTTAACTTTTTTTTTTAACTACTGGCACACTTTGAAAGGACGTTGACGGTATATGGATGTCTAAGCCAATCCCTAAGTGGACCTACAAACCAAAAATCAGCCTGATTAGTGATTTCAAACCTTTTCGATCTTTTACCCCAAGTCAAATTCTGACGGTTAAAATCAACTCGATCGTGAAAATGAATCCAATCAAACCCTTCCAAATCACTAATCAGGTTGATTTTTTGGTTTGTAGGCCCACCTAGGGATTGGAAAACATCAATAATGTCAGTGTCCTCTAAAAATGTGCCACGTGACTCATATTGTGGGGGACGGTAAGTTTTACTCCCTAAAATGGTGGTGTCATTGTAATGTCCTATACAACAAACAACATTACCACCTACTTTATGTTTTGGGATAAGGTGATGATGATGATGATGTCGATAAACATGCTCATCAATCTGGACCGTCCAAATATTATGTGGGCTGTAGCTCCAGTGGACAATCTAATCAATCTGATCCAAAAATAGATCGTCTCGCCCCGAGATCACTGTTTCCCAAAGGAGGCTCACATTGTCTCGGGCGAGATGAGCCGATCCCGTTCTGGATTGTTGTCATCGGACCGATCCCGAGATTTCGAACCATGTTGTAAAAGGAAACTAAGTTTGTTTTACCATGTAGATCACTCCACCTATATGTCCTCATTGGTTCATTCAGTTTCTATCCATTTGAAAAAGGAGTTCTCTCCGAAAACAACCTTAGAAAACGAGAGAACAAGATGCCGTATACAATGCCAGGTGTGGAATCTCTTTGATTTTGGTTCAAGAATGAAATCTTATTGGAACTTTCCATATCCGGTGGTACTTACCACCGGAAAAGTCTAGAGCCTTCTTTCGCCATTTTTGTCCACCGCCACATGTAATGCACGTGCACCTTACAAGTGCCAGCAACTTATACATGGCACGCTTTTAGAGATCATTGATCGTATAGATGTTTTGCTCATACCTAGGTGGCCCAACATGCAAAAATTCTTCTTGATTAGTTATTTCTATCCATTGGATTAAAGTCTTTTTCATATTTTGTTTTTAACCGTGGATCTTGAGTATTATTTGGCCAATGTCAAAACGATACCATGATAACATCCCTAGCTCTTGAACCATATGATAATTACTATTTTAATAATGAGGCATGTATAGGGTAACTGAATTAACTCTCTTTTTCGTTCTGATTTTCAAAACATCCAGGTTGATGATGGGCAATATTATGAGCCACATGGCACACTCTTAGAGATCACTGACCGTATGGATGTTTGACTCATCCCTAGAAGGACCTACGTACCAAAAAATTTATCTGGATAATTAATTTATATCCGTTGGATTAGAGTTTTCCATGGTTTATTTCCAATCGTGGATTTCAAGCATTATGATCCAAAGGTTAAGAATCATTAATTAGGCCGATTTTTGTTACGTAAGTCCATCTAGCGACGTGCCAAACATTCATATGGTTAGTAGCCTTTAATAATATTCCACCTGGCTTACACTGTGGGGTCCCTCATCAACTTTGATGATGGACTTCATTATATATCTAATTTTTTCCAATGGATAGAGTTCACATCAAGATAGCTCAGCTCATTAATTCTCCTACAGTTGAATTTGAAATGTGAAAATGTTGAATCACCAAAGCATCCTTATAAATTAAAAAAATTTCAAAAAAGGAAAGAACCAATGTTTGTCAATTAAAGATATTTGAGGGTCATATTAAGAATAATGATTATTTTAAATAAGAGAAGAACATTTGAATGAGCTGCACACGCTGACGTCAACTGCATAAAGGCTTAAGAGAAAAAAAAAAGGTACTTAAAGTCTAAAGTACCCCTAAAAGTATAAGATTTAAATTTTTTAAAGACTCCTAAGAGGGGCATTTTGGGCAATGTAAGGGCAATTTTGAGATTTCATCCATTTTTAACACAATAAGGGCATTCTCTCTCTTTATATATATATGGGTCGGGATCGAGGACAACAATTTCATACAACGTTTTTGACAATAAAAATTGGCGCGGGCCAATTTATAAATTAGAAGTATTGGAATGGGATGAAATTTGGCGAGGACAGTCTCCATGGTGGGGAGATCATCCTCACAAAAATTCAAATCATTCTGATATTCGTAAACTAGTTTACAAGTTGAAGAATTATGGACCGTTAATTTTTTATTGTTAACTTGAAAACCACATTTAATGGGATTAGAAATTTCAGAATAGACTGATTTTTTTTTATAGGGGTGATCTATACGGCGAGGACATCATCCTCACCAAAAATCAGCCATTGATTCATCTTCCATGTGGGTACACCAAAATTGTTGTACAAAATGTTGTATGAAATTGATGTCCCCTGATCCGGACCCTATATACATATATTCTACTTATCAATGGACGAAGGGTGTTCTTGTGTTACCGACACAATCTTCATTATTATTTAAAAAAAGCCCATGTTTTGCTTCTTTTATTTTTTAAACTTATCCCACGTAATAAGAATAGGGTGTTTTGGTCTTCGCACAATTTTCCCTTTCATACACAATGTGAGTGCATTTTACGTTCACATGTAAACCCGTGCAAGGAAAAATTTAGAAAATATTTGATCCTAGTGTTTTTTCTCCTAGGCATCCAGGCCGCACCTATAAATGCCACGTGGAACACTATTAGAGATCCGTGACCGTACAAATGTTTGAAACATCCCTAAGTGGCCCGACAAACCAAAAATTAGCCGGATTGGTTTCTAACCATTAGATTTGAATACTTTCATGGGTTGAATTTCAAAACCTAGAAAACACCAATCAAGTTGATTTTTGGTGTACAAGTCCATCTAAGGACATTTCAAACATCCGTACAATTGTAAATATCTAAGAGTGTGCCATGTGGCATTTTAAAGTGCGGTCTAAAGCCCGTGTAAGAAATGCCAAAATAAAAATTTTCTCCCTCTCCACCATACTCTTTCACCATTATAAGTAACGGAACTTTGACAAGGGGCGTCTATCATCAATGTTAATGACAAACAATGGTGTGAGACACGTGGCACACTATTAGAGGCCATTGGCTGTATGGGTGTTTAGCCCATCCTTAAGTGGTCTATAAAAGTGTGCCACATGCCTCACATGTAGGTTGCGTTTGGTCTTGTGTTTTTCCCATAATAGAAAACAAAAACCTTAAAAAGTGACGTTTCTGTGTGTTTGGTTTAGGGGTGAAAAGTGGGCCCGACGGGAACTTCTGCTCCTAATAAGCGGAAGTCGATTTTCCAGGATGCACATCTCTAACTCATGCTTGAACACTAAAGATAGAATGAAAACGAAAAGTTGATCAAATCTTACCATAGATCCTCTTCATTAGTGATTTCTACTATAAGATTTATAGAGCAATCGTAGCTGAACCTCCTCGTCGCTCATCTTGCTTTCTTCTTCTTTAACGTATGCACTTCTCTCACCTCCATCTCATTTGCTTCTCAACGAACCAGATTTCCTCAGGAGTTCATCTTAGGTTCATTTCGATTTGCTGGTTCAATTTATCAGATTTTTACTTGGATTATTTTAATGGCGATGATTTGAACAGGTCCTTACATTTTTCATATTGTATTTTCTTGTTGTAGAAGAAGAGAAGGGTGACTAATTGGTCTCTTGTAGTTCGCTCAAGCTCTGGGACTTGTTTAAGTTGCACAGCCTCTCGACGCACTTGTTTTGATAGTAAAGATGACAAACACGACGAATATTCTTCATGGGTTCAGGCATTATCGAGATGGTTGGGACATTACTAACTGTCATTACTGGGTTGCAAGTCCCCAATATCCTAAACATCTGGACAACTGCATTCAAGAAGTAAGCCAGGAAGTGGCACTTCTTAGAAAACCTACTTCCAAGAAAGCCGATTTCAGCAAACCCAAAGGCACCCTTAATTACAGTGTGGGGTTTTGCTTAATTTTCTCTTCTTTCTATATTCTCTAAAAAAATCCAGTAAGCTCTCTTTGCTACTTTGTTCTCCCCCAAAATCGAACTAGTAAGTTCCCCTTTCTTCTTTGCTTCTACATTTTCGTTTGTTCTTTGTTTACTCTCTCCCCCATTTTCTGAGTGTTTGTGTGTGTGAGGTTTTCTTTAAAAAAATGTCTTGTTTATGAATGTGTAGTGGTTTTGGTTCAATCATATTAACCCTAATCGGTTAGGGTAGTGTGAATATATATATTAATCAAATCAAAAGAATGTTTCCTCTTTTGGAGGATAACTACATAAGGTAACAATAATAACTTTTCTCTTTTTGGAGGATAATAACAAAGGTAACAATATATTATGTGGAGAGAATAGAAGGTTTCCTATTGAATATGATTAGTAATTGGATCATCGGACACGTCTTCACTCCCATGATGAAGTGGTTCAATATTCTTCTCATTTTAGAGTTTCAAGTTGTTTGATCTTTTTACAGGTTTCATAAGAGATTTTGATATGTGTTAACTGTGATGAATTTGCATTCTTATGGTTATTTTATAGGGATTCCCGTTGAGTCATTTGGTGGGAATACTTTGATCTTTTTTTTTTTCTCTTCTATATCTCGTGTGAGTTTTTGATGAAAATCTAGGGTTTGAGTTGGATTTGTTCTTCAATTTTTTTGTTTGAAAAGTTAGGTTTTGTTGGGAGATGTTTTTATGTTAAAAATGATGTTTAATTTACTTATTGTGGTGGCGTAAATCCGGGTGTGCCGTCTAATTTTATAGATTCACGCACCACAAACAAAAATAAGTAGAGATCAAACATTAATGAATCAAATAAAAAAGAGAGAGAGAAAGAGATCAGAGAGATATAGAAGGAGACAACTATTTTTTATGACGTTCGTTACTGGAGCTCCAGCGACTACGTCCTCGGCCTCAAGGGAGGCAATCCACTATCTCCATGTTGTGTAGTGTTACGATCATTTTTGAATTGAATGCCCATTCTCCCTCTAACTCCCCGATCTCCCTCTCCCAATCGGAGGAGGGGTCTATATATAGAAATATTCTTAAGACCTTGAAATAACTGTATGGATAGAGTGTAACCGTTTGCGTAACCTTAGGGAGTTGAGTTTATCATGGGAACTGTTGTCTAGCAAGGGTGTATGATAGGGGTTAATTAGACCTCGGGATTCGTGTTTGTAAATATGGGTATACACATAGCCCCCTCTTAGAGGTAGAACTCGTCGGTCAGAGATGGTGCACCTCCGAGAAGAGTAAAATTTGGTTGTATATGATGCGAGCTTGGTCTCTTGGGAGGATGTCTAGCGAAGCTCTCGAGAATGTGTTTGTCGAAGCTCATGGGAGCATGTCTGTATGATCATGGTGATGATGATGATGTAATGATGGGTGATATATGCTGATGCTGATGATGAATGATGATGATCATGATGCGAGGTCCTCTGAAGGTACCACTACTCAGGCCGAGTCTTTGCCGGTTCCCTATAGGGTCCTTTGCCTCCTGTGGAAGGTCTTGCGCTTTCCCTGGGGACTTTATGCCTCGTGATGCAAGGTCCATTTTGCGATACCTCCACTCGAGTCGAATCTAGCTACGCTAGTTCCCGGTAGGGTACTGCCGTCGGGGTCCATGTGTTCAAGGCAAGCATGCCGAGATGGTTTAAAGTACCCCGTCCTGTCTAAATAGGACTTTTGCCTCATGACACGAGGTTCTTTTGTTTCTATTTATGTACCCTTTTGGGCGAATTGTAGTAGAATACCCTTCTTTCCTAGGCACATATGACGAGAAAGTTAGGGTCACCTCGCCTATATTGTAGGACTTTTGTCCTTATGGGACCTACCCTGAAACTATAATAGCTCTTCTACGACGAGGATTAGTCGCCATAAGCACCAAAAATGGAAGAAAATACCAAAATAACTCCATTTTTGCCCACAAACTCCCCAAAATCCCAATTGAAAAGGGCGAAGTAGAAAACTAGGAAATCGAGAGAATCGCTCCACAAAACCTTATGGGAACAGTAGATCGGGCACCTGCGATCGATTGGAAGAAATCTATGAAGCGATTGGGGTTGAAAATGACCCATTTTGGGTTTTATAAAATCGAACGTCGCACTATCCAATCGATTGGGCAAAGTGGCCAATCAATTGGAGCTTGGCCAATCGATTGGGCTATACTCTCTAATCGATTGGAGATGTCCGATCGATTGGTCTGTAAAGTCCGATCGATTGGACTGGTCCGGGAAGAGAAAAAAATTTTAAATTAAAATTTTTAAAAACCAATAGACTCATATTCCAGGACCCCTAAATAAATCTTTTCAATCCAAAATCATTTTTAAAACTTTTCAAGAAAAGATAATACGCCAGAAAAATATTATAATTCACTTCATGAAGACAATCTTGATAAGCACTAAACACTGATTCTTATTGAAGAGAATTAACTAACACGTAGTTCAATCTTTTGCTTCATCAGAAATATTAATTATTTTAGACATTAGTGCAAGTCACAAATCACTAGTAATCATAGATTCAAACATCAACAGTAATATCATCAAGTGTAAGTGATCTGAGTCCTGTGGTACCGGAAAAGATTTTAACAATAATTTCTCATAAATATCAGAATCTGGAGGTATCCTGTATCCGATCATAAAATCCTCATTAGAGTTATTGGAGATCTCTGTGAAATCGATTGGAGCCTTCGGGATATAAACTTATTTAAGACCAATCGATTGGAGATCTCTGTATAATCGATTGGAGCCTACAGAACATGAACTTTATTGAGGCCAATCGATTGGACACTTATACTCAATCGATTGGACTCAGAGTACAATCGATTGGACTTAGTACAATCTCAGTCTTTCTCATATCCAAAATTCTTGGTTCCACTCTCCCCCGTTCTACACAACTCAGGGTCACGAATTCTATAAATACAACCCTTCTATACCTTCTCTAAACACATATAGAGACACTGAGTGACTCAATACTTCAAGAGAGAAAAAAAATATTTATTTATTAGAGTGTCCATTCGAAGAACAATAAGCTTGTTTCTCATTCACATCTTGTGAGTTTTTTCTTTTTCTTGATTGAAGCCAAGTGCTTAATCCATTCCTCAGCTAGGTCTTCCACTTATATATTAGACCTAGTAACCTGAGTGTACCAGTGTGACTCAACACCTTTGAGCAACATAGGGTTCAGGGTGTACTGAATCCTTCACCTTCGGTAAAGGCGGAAGTATTGAGAATTAAGATCGAAGCAGCCGATCGACGGTAGGTTTGGGGTGTACCAAACTGAACAAGCGAACAAGGCTTCTTGGCTGGAAGGGCACGCGTGGATTCGTAGTGTTGATTCTGAGGACATGGACGCATCGGCAGTAGGCCTCGGCTAAGGTTGGAAGTTGTATTTGCAACGGTGCTGCATAGGTAACTTTTGTTTCGTTTAACTTTTCCATTAGTGATACTTTCCGTCTGGATGTGGTCTCGTTATTTTTCCTTGGCTAAGGTTTCCACATAAAAATCTCTTGTCTTGTATGATTGTTTGTTTATATTCCGCTATCTATCTTGATTAGACCAAATGATGAAAATAAAATATACCACGGAGGTATATTCAATTTAAGTCGGTTGTGTTAATCTTTGATCAAACAACTAAGGCATACAATTTTGTTCCCCTACCATAGACCAGTAAAACTCTGTAGGTATAATTAATTTTAAATACCTAATCAACCCCCCTTCTAGGTATATTGGATTAAAGAGAACGGACCGGTTGTTATTTTTCAGAGACGACTTGGTTATTTGTGGTAAAAGTAAAAAATGCCTATGCCTTTTTTATCTACAATACTTAAATGGAAAATAAGAAAATACATATTTTTAACAAAGAAGTAGAGTTGAATGAGATTTTATTATTTCAAGAAACGGCCTCTTGGAGAGAAGGGACGAGGAAGAGACGCGTTGGGACTTGGGGTGGAGTGTTGGGAGTGGAAGAGGGAGAGAATGAGGTAGATTAGATAGTAACCATATATTTTTTCTAGGTAAAATCTATGATTTTGATGGGAGGTTATGGAGCATAGACTTGTTGCTTTGATGGGTTCTTGTTTTCTTTTTTCCTTTCTTCCTTTCCTATTATTGGGATAGTTTTTGGATATTATAGTAGGGTTAAGATATAGTTCAGCCATCTTATGCATTATGAAATAGGGATGGTCTAAACAAGTGTAGTAGAAGAGAAGTGAAACTTAAAAATTGATTCTTGAGCTCATTGCATTCTCATTCTAGGATTTTTTTGGCTACAAAAAGAAAACTACCCAATTTCACTGTTCACTACTCAGTCTTCCCAACTGAAAATATTTTGAGGTTTTTGTAGTTGATTTGCATTTCCACTCTCATCGTCGAAGTGTTTTTTCCTCTCTTAAGACTCTCTTTAGTCTCGCTCATGATTCTGTAGTAGAAGAAGAAATCTAATTTGGGTAACATTTACTTGTACATGAAGTACACTTTATACCCACAGACCAACCACCCAAATCGCCCTTACAACTGAAGAGGGCAAGCCCACCAAATATGAACTCCCACAAAAGACAACAGCAGATGGAAGCAAGGAGAACACAAACAAATCATCTTGGTTGATGAAAAACTTGAGAGAAGGCATTGTGAATTGATAAGTATAATGGGTAGGGGGAGGAGATATTTATAGTCGAAGGGGAGGGAAAGGGAGCGCTTGTGATTTGAGGAAAATCTGAATCCAATCGATTGACAGGTGGTAATTTGCCACCGGTCTCCCCGTTTCTAAGTCCGGGTGACCCCTATGAACAAAATGTCTGTTTAGGTTTTCGACAAATAGGATTTCTCATAATAGTCTGGGTTTCAAATGTGTCAAAGTGAGACTCTGATTGTTTTCATATGTTCACGAAACTCAAGACCCCGCTTTGCATCACGGATCACTTCATAGCTTTTCTCAGAATCACGAGTCTTGTTCTTAAAGTCCTCGGCAATCAACTTAATAGAGATTACATATTTACTCAGGGTTGTTCTAGAATTGACAACACAAAGAATATACTTATTACGTTGCCTTTTTTTGTGCTTTTAGTGTTTCGAGCGGTAAAACAAAGGATTTATCGTTGTTTTTTGATCATTTTTGTATGAAACTAAGGCATTTTGTCTTGCTTAAAAGTATCATTGATAACCATTTAATTACTTACCATGCTGTTATTATTATAATTCCAAAACAGTTCCAAAATAACAACTTAATTACCATTGATGTTCCCAAAACAGTCCCTTAATAACTGCTTATATCTATTCTAAGTTAACAACTTCAGAATTTTGATTTTCTAATTGTGCCTTGCGTTGTCACAATTTAAAGATTCACAAACTAATCTTTCTCGGAGTCGTTCTATGGGCACCTACGTCTTTAATTAAGCTGGGCACCCACAAGCCAAGATGTCTTGGGCTATGTCGACTGGCCTAATCGACATGGTGTATTACATGTCGGATTTGATGGGCGACCAACATAAAACATGGTGCGCAGCTTAAAACATGGGTGCCCGTGGACCCTCTTTCAAATTGCCCTTTATATGCTTAAACTTGCTTATTCGGTCTAGTATGGAACATTACATAAAAGTATGCAAACATTGTATCCACCATTGAATTTTCATTGAAAAACGTGTTTTTAATTTACAATTTTTTTTTTGAAAACATTGAAATAACACATTTTTCAAGGGAAATCCAACCGTCCTGACAATTTTTACATACTTTTAAATTATGTAAAGTTGCATACTAGATTTATCCGGTTTCAAAACTCCTCCTTGCTGCAGCGCCCCGCCTTGTCGCCGCCGCCGCAGCCTCAACTCAACTGATGCTGCTAGCCTCCACCAAGAACTCCGCCACATCCCTGTGTCAAAAATCCTCGTCGCTGCCGCGCTCCGCCCTCGTAGCCGCCGCCACGACTGACATCGTAGCCTCAGCCCTCGTCGCGGCTAGCCTCTCCCACTTCTGTATGTCTCTCTCTTTCCCTCTTTTACTTTCTAGTTGATTAAAAGTGGGGTTTTTGCATTTGCAGGTACTTGGTTTTGGGGGATTTTCGTTTTGTTGAGTTTGGAGTTTCTGGGGAGGAATGCATGTGGCTTTTTTGTGTGTGTGTATATATATATATATGAAACTTTCTTTTCTAGTTTTAAAGGGTTTTTAATACATTTTTTTTTCAAATTTTTTACCATTTCGATCTAGTTCGATGGATTTACGGTACGATTTTCTGTTCGATGATATATCAGTTATTAGATAGTAAACCATATCTTTTTTTTGGTAAAATCTATGATTTTGATGGGAGGTTTTGGATCACAGACTTGTTGCTTTGATGTGTTCTGATTTTCGTTTTTCCTTTTTTTTTTTTTTTTTGTCCCTATTATTGGGATAGTTTTTGGTGATTATAGTAGGGTTGAGATATAGTTCGGTCATCTTCTGCATTTTGAAATAGGGATGGTCTAAAGTCTAAACTAGTGTAGTGGAAGAGAAGCGAAACTTAAAAATCGATTCTTGAGCTCAGTTGCATTCTCGTTCTAGAATTTTTTTTAGCTACAAAAAAGAAAACTCAGTTTCACTGTTCACTCACTCTCCCCAACTGAAAATATTTTGTGGTTTCTGAAGTTGATTTGCATTTCCACTCTCATCTTTGAAGTGTTTTGTCCTCTCTTAAAACTCTTTTTAGTCTCGCTTATGATTCTGTAGAAGAAATCTGATTTGGGTTGCATTTACTTGTACATGAAGAACACTTTACCCCCCACCGCCCCCCTCCCCGGATTTTTATAATGTTTAGTATCATTTTTTGTCAATTTGTGTTATTGCTGTAATCCTTATGTGTAATTAGTGCTCTATCATAGATAATGGGTTTCGTGCTTAAAGCTCCAACCAATCTCTTCCGCCAAGAAAACCTTCTTTCGTTCTCTCGAAGCCGTGCCTGGAACAATAATATTACTCTCAGAAAGCAGAAACCTACTACAATCCCAATATTTTCCATGGCAAATACAACCACCGAACAGCTTGCAAAATCGTCAATTGCATCACAAAACCTCGGGTTCCCAATTATGGTAAGGATTAGTATTCTGCTTCTACTAGTGGTATTGTATTTTTTTTTTTTTTGTTCGTTCTGAGAATTTCTTGTTTTGGTTATGTTTATTTGTTTTTGTTTTCCTTTCCAAGTCATTATTACGAGTTTGCACTTGTGTTAGCCATTAGGTCAAACAGAAATGGTGGAGTGTTAGGGTCATATCCACAAATTTTTATAATTTCTTGAGAAAATTTGAAAGTTTTGTAGTTATACATACAACTTTTGTTAATTCTTGTACGAGTGTGCTTCATGATCAGTGGTTAAGCTAACATCAAATGGCAATGCCATAACTGTTATGGTGTTAGTCCTGAGATGTAAAAGATTTGTGTTTCTTTTAAAAATACAATCACTTGGAAACTTGGGTGCCATGTAACACTATAAATTTACAACATTGGATAATTCTTGAGAAATTGAAGCCTTTGGATAATTCTTTTAACAGCGACTTTTTTTTCTTTTAAGTCTCGTTATCCTTTTTTTTTTTTTTTTTTTAAATTTTATAACATGCTACAACTTAAATTTTTCGATTGGGGTTTATGTCTTTTAAGAGCTGCTTATCCTTTCATGCTTTTCTCTCCCTAAGAATTATCCGTTGTTCCCATAATTCTTGAGAAATTGAAGCCTTTGGGAGTACAATCAATGCAAAAGGGAATTCATACTGATGGCTCACCTTCTGTTTTCTGCTCTTACTAGTGCATTCTTGACAAGCAAATGCCCCCACTAGGAAGAGATATTAAAAGGAGAACGAGACTTGGAAAAAAGTCGCTTGTGGATGTATTGGCGTGGGGAGGGCCCCCCGGATGCGTAGATTTTAATCAGTGGATCCTAGGACTTCAATGACTGATGGAACAAAGGACGAAGCTACTGATGAATTTGGGAGGCCCACACCTTGGATTGATGGATGGGTTCAAATATGTTCGGTCCAAATTTGATCAATTAATGGACAACCACCCATGTCATGATCGGTGAATTGTTGTGTGCACATATCATGAGTGATTAATGGTTGAATCGTGTAGCTCAGGGAAAAGAGGTAGTAGAAGTTGACGCACAACAGGATTAGGAATTAATGTCCAACAAGATCAGGAGAAGCCGATCATGGTGAGATGTTGATCATTGAAAGGTGACTGGCGAGCTTAGACGAGCCAACAAGTGGAGTGAGAAGCAGATGATTGAGAGATGTTAATTATCAATTCCTCATTACCAATGATAGAAGGGCTAGTGGATGGAATAAAAAACTCAATGTATTTAGGACCCGATGCACATTTTGAATGTCTTATTTTTGCTTCTTTATTATAACAGTGGGGTACCAGCCTACCAGGGTCATTCCTTGTTTTTACCCTCTTATTAATATATACCACACCATGGGAATTCATGCAACATAACACACAATTTCCCTTTCACCAATTCTTCTTCTCTTCTTGCTTTCTTTCTCTTCTTCTCTCATTAACACTTTTTTCTCTTTCTCTTTTGATTGAAACCTAGGTATTTTCTAGGTATGTGATAACATGTCATTAGGAAAATCATCCAATGTTAGAATCAGGTGAAATTAGTGTCATTGGAAAGGTCTTGATGAGTATTTTCTAGTAACACTTATCTCAATATCATCTGACGTAGGAAAGCTGTCATTTTATGTGAAAACTAGAAATCAGGGTTTTGGAAACTAGTCAGAAAAGCTCTTGTTTTCAAAATCTAGAAATTTGATTGCGATGAAACCATTTTTGATTGAAAGATGTTTTGACTTAAAAAATTGAAGGACTTGGTCTCTTTGAAATCAGGATTTTGGATTGAAACTTCGGTTCATTTTGCGAACACTGTAATTTTGAGGTAAAACGTTGACTTTGAAGTTTTGAGGGTTCTGAAGGCTATCCTAGCAGCTTGGGATGAAGGGTTATAGATCCTAAGGGTGTCCTAGTGGCGAGCACTTGCCATTTTGGGGTAGAATGTTGACTTCGAAGTTCTGAGGGTTTAACGGGTATCCTAGTGGTTTGGGATAATGGGATATAGATCCTATGGGTTTGAGTAAAGTTTGAGAAAGATTTGGGTGAAGTCGGATCAATCACAAGTGTGTAAGAATATGGTGTCTACACTACACCAAGTATGTCGATGAACCCTACATCCCCAAGTACTCGCAAGATCCCCAATGTTTGCTACCTAGCGAACTCCAATGACCTGACTCTTACGAAGGTTGATATGAAGACCTGATACTGCTTCAAAATGCATCTCAAGTAAAGAATCTGTTCATGACAAGGCCTGCACAAAACCATGGAATCACCAGCAAATTGGAGGAGATAAACAGTAAGCCCATTTGAACCAATAGGGAAACCTTCTATCACCCCATCTTCCTCCACCCTATAGAAAAGCTTGCCCGAGGCTTCCCCTGTGGTAATAAATAAAAATTCCTTTTAAGCTATGAAAGAATCCTGTTGGAAAGCCGTTAAATAACACATAAAAGGAACTAGGATGTAAATGTACTTATCGAAAAAAAAGGAAGTAAATGCAAGTATTGATCCACCTTCTCTACTTTACCAAATTCCAACCTCTTTTTTTTTTTTTTGATAAGGTAGAATGCATTGAAAGAAAGGAGAATACAAGCAAAGGAAAGAGAGAGGTCGAGAAAATTCCTCAACTCCAAGGAAACAAACTAAACAAAACAAGACAAACCAAGAACCACCTATTGGCCCCCAAACATAATAGAATCCCATCTAAACACCAAGTCCTCAAAGGTTAAGCCTTTGCTCTCCTCAAATAACTTAGGCCAAAGTAAAGCATCGCCTTGATAAAGAGGACAATGTCAATGGTAGAGGCTTCCTTTCCTTCGGACACCCTTTTGTTCCTCTCCTTCCAAATGCCCCACCAGACTGCAAAGGAGAAGGCTCCAAAGTCTACGGCTATAGGAGGGGAAGCAAAGACTCGTCCAACTGCATAAGGGTTGGATCCTTTACTGATGCCCTGTTGGGGAGCCAGGGAGCCCTCGAATCACGACATTGAGGCCTCGGTGTCGTTGATGAGCGCTCCCATCCCACCATCAGCAATGGTTCTTAAGCAGGCTACTGGGGGCATGATCTCGATGACTAACAATTCTAGTATGATTTCTCTCTCGCTCGCTCTACCCCCATCCCTCTCAGTCTCATATTCACCCCATTCTAGAGTTGGGCCGTTCATTCATAGCTTTGGTATGTTGGACCTCCCTTTGCATGGGGGAGCCTTCACGTGGTCCAATAACCAACAAAGCCTGAAGCATGTAGATTGGATCGCTTCCTGATCTCTGGATCATGGGAGGAGCACTATCCGTCTGTGGTTTAGAAGTTATTGCTGAGGCCTACCTCAGATCACGATCCTATATTACTTGACACATGCGGGATCCCTCTTAGACCTAAGCTGTTCAAGTTCGAGAACATGTGGCCTAATTTTGTGGACCTGGTGAAGGGGTGGTGGAACTCTTTATCCTTCCAGGGTAGAGCCGGAGCCGTGCTTCGGAAGAAATTAAAAGCGTTGAAGGGGAAGATTATCCAGTGGAACCACGAGGCGCTTGGCCGTGTTGACACCAATATGAAAGTTCTACTGGAAGAGATTGCTGGGTTAGACAGGAAGGAAGAAATAGAGGTGCTCTCTGAGGAAGAGCTTTGCAAGCGGGCAGAAGCTAAGGCTAGATTCCAATCCTTAATTAGGATGGAGGAGATTAGCTGACGGCAGAAGTCTAGAGTCAGATGGCTTAAGGAAGGGGATGGCAACACGAAGTTCTTCCACCGCATCGCCAATGCCCGACGTAGAACCAAATTCCAACCTCTTAAGTATGTAATCTAGAAATTGCCAATTCACATGATCATAAGTTTTCTCTATGTTGATTTTATAGATAACACTTGGGATCTCGCTACGAATTCTTAAGTCCATGCACTCATTTGATATCAAAACTCAATCAAAGATATGCTTTCCGTGCACAAGAGGCTCCTTGGGAAGGAGAAATGATGGAGCTCGGGACATCTGTCAACCTTGGAAAATATCTTATAACCTTCCAACTAATGAGATCGATCGATAGCCTTTAAGCTCCTCCACTCTTTTTTTTTGGTAAATTCAGAACGTTTAATCCGGCCTCAACAATAGTCCTTCCTTTACTAAGGGGCAATAGAAGGCAAGCAGCTTAGGGGGAATTTCCATGACTCGATTCTCTCGAAAATGGGTCAACCTTCTTTCACGGCTTAAGGAGCTGCACAACAATGTGTCGTTTCCTTTGCATAAGTTAGAGTTCCAACCTCTATCCTTCTAGAAACCACTGGCTAAACGAATTTACGTTGCTCCCGCACACTCCTACAACTTCTATGGTTAGGAAAAATAGAGCTTAGGGCTCTGGAAGGCATTATCTCAATTATGAATGGTACGTTGAAACCACCAAAAGAAGTAGCTCCGAGTTTCTATATTTGTATTAACAACTACTCTACGAGAGCCCTCCAAAGCCTAGAGCAACCGTACTTTGGAACAACTAGCCATGACGCAGCACCCTAACTATTTTAGTTTTGAAAATCATCTGCCCACATCGTTTTTCCCAAAATAAGTTTCTAGCAAAGCTTCATCTCATGCAATAAAAATGGAGTTAGAACTTCTCTCTTAGTAGTCCAGATCATGAAATTCCCATCACTTTCATGAAGTCATTCTTTATAATGTCCCAAGAATGCTTGAAGAAAGTTAAGGGGAAAGCATCCGACCCTGGGGCTCTTTAAGGGCTGCCAAAACCTTTATCTCTTCAAATAGCCTCTCCAACCTATCACCGTCTTCAAGAGAGATATGGTCAAAATGCAATCCATTTAGCTTTTGTCGAAAAGATAGGGATTTCAAATAGATTTTAGAATAATATTGCACCACCCTATCCCAAATCTTCTTCCGCTTGCACAATTGTACCCTCTTAACTGTAATTCTGGGGATGTTTTGACTGTTATTTTGGCATTGGCAATCTTGTGGAAGAAAACTATATTCTAATCGTCCTCTTTTAACCACCTCACTTGAGTTTTGACGCCAACTAATTTCCTCCCAACAAACCTATTTCAAGAACTCTTATTTTGCTTCGATTCTTTTAATTTCTATTTTCTTCTCCACTAATAATGACTATAATTCTTATTCTCTATCAAGGCCATAATCTCTTCTAGCAGATAGCACTTCTTCAATTCCACTTCTCGAAACAGTTCCTTGTTACACTTTTTCAATTCGACTTTTAGGGCCTTAAGTTTTTAATAGAAAACAAAACCACCTTACCTTGAAATTGGAAATAGTTCCACTAAATCGCTAGCAAGTCTAGGAAATTAAGGTGCTCCAACGACATGTTTTCAAATTGAAAAGGAGAACACCTAAGCATACCTCCATAATCAAGCATAATGGGAGTAAGGTTTGAAGTCAGCCTCAAAATTGCCTCTTGAATGCATTGGAAAAGTGTTTCTCCCAAGTAGTCGAGATCACAAAACGGTTTATCTCGGACATAATGGGGTTATCTCGATTAGTATTCTAGGTATACAAAGCATCGCCGAGGGTAGATCCATGATAACATTCCTATTCGTAAAATCAACAAAGAGTTGAAGTTGAGTTGCAGATTTACGATTAGGTTTTCAATGATAGAAGAAGAAGAATAAGAAGAAGAAGAATGAGAGAAGAGATGTCATGCATATGTCACATGACTCTCAAAAATATTATTTATATGGAGATCATTCTTATATAAACAAGAATACCCCCATGAGGAGAAATATCTACAAAACTATCATTTACATGAAATATACGTATAAATACGCATGTGACAACACTCCCCCTCAAGTTGGTGCATAGATATCTCTCATGCCCAACAAGACATCGGTGAAGTTGCCAAGTATGGACCCCCTTGGTAAATACATCTACAACTTGTTCACCTGTCTGCACAAAAGGAGTACACACCTCCCCAGAAACGATCTTCTCCCTGATGAAGTGTCGATCCACTTCGATATGCTTGACCCAGCTGCCTTGTTGTCACAATACAAGCTGACTGAGCCTGAAACAGGGAATCCTAGTTCTGCCACTAGGATTTTCAACCACAACATCTCACACAGACCGTGGGCCATTGCCCTGAATTCTGCTTCTGCACTAGATCTAGCAACCACATGCTGTTTTTTCTTCTGCCAAGTAACTAAATTGCCCCCAACAAAGGTGCAATAGCCCGAGGTAGATCTCCTGTCATCTTTGGCACTTGCCCAGTCTGCATCAGTATCAGCCTCTATCTTCATGTGACCATTTTTCGTAAAGAGTAGGCCTCTGCCCGGAGCAAACTTGAGATATCTTAAGATCGTGTGAGCTGCCTCTAGATGAATATCCCTGGGTGAGTGCATGTATTGACTTATAACACTCACGGCGTATGCAATGTCTGGTAATTCACTCTTTTCGGTCTGGACAAGCAATGACTCGGCAAGCGAAGCAAGAAAGATGCACCTGGCCTAGTAGAGGAACATATCGAATAGCTAGTTCAGTGTATGATGGATGGGATCATATGACAACCCTTCCCTCGTAATCGGGTGTATTGGTGATTTGGAGCTCCCGGCTCCATCGATAATTGCGAGGCTATCGCCCTTCCTGTTGCTGAGATGCACCTTGTGAAATGACCTTTCTCTCCAAACCTCTGTGGACAATCTCTCCAGGCTAGGGGTCTCCCATACCATCTCGTTAGTTGAGGACAAACACACAAAGACCTCACCTGTTAGGACTAAGGGAACTCGTATCCGGCATCAGAGAACAACATATTGTTGAGCTACGCTACCTTCCTTCTGTAGCGGCCTTATTCTCCGTCTTTACACACAATGATGGTTCCGGTGGCAATTGTCCAAGACAGGTCCTAGGTGGCAGACCTAGGCCTAAGCCCTTAGTCGGCCTCACAAGGGTCTACGGATCTTAGTAAGGGAGAGATAGATCAATCTCCGAACTAGCTCCTGAAAACTTCCAATGTCCTGAAGGAGTTCATCACCATCATCACCCAGCTTGTGATTCTGCCTAATAGGAGTCTCCACTGGTTTCGCTCTTAGCTTCTCCGAATCTCTTAGCAGATCTAAAACATACTTCTTCTGAGAGATGAAGATCCCTTGGCTAGATCTTGCGACCTCTAGACGTAAACCTTGCCGAGAGCGTCGGGCAGAGTTGGGAAACAAACGATGACACACGGGATACTGCAAACTCCACTGAGAGTATTTAGATAGGCTTAAAATGTTAAAATGCCTTATGATGTCGAAAATGATTCTTAATTAAAAGTAACTCATTAATAAAAGATATTTCGATTTTGTGCTCCTATTGTATGCTTTGTCACTTTTAATCTTGTCTTATCTCATGTACCTGCTTCGGGTTCTCTGGTCAACCTAGTGGATTAGGGGTCGGGCATGGATCCTGGGTTGGGGCGACTCTGTTATGCCTCGACCCCTAATCCACTAGGTCGACCCAGAGAACCCGAAGCAAATACGTGAGATTAGGGGTGTTAACGGGTCGGTTCCTAAGGTGGCCGGAGAGTGATGGATCTGGAACCGGAACCAATTATGTATTTCTGTCGGTTCCGGTTCTGGCTATATTGGGTCCAATTTTGATAATATGAGAATTTTTACACTATATTTGTATATTGGTTCCGGTTCTTATCGGTTTGGTTCCGGTTCCATATTAGACTACCCAGAACCGGAACCATTATTTTCGGTTCCGGTTTCGGTTCCTTTTTAATCGGTTCCCAAAAATGTGGAACTGGAACCAAAGCTGAAACCGGTGTTTTTGGTTCCAGTTCCTATTTGGTTCGGTTAAATGGGTAAAATTGACACCCCTACATGAGATAAGACAAGATTAAAAGTGATAAAGCATACAATAGCACAAAATCGAAATATATTTTATTAATGGGTTAGTTTTAATTAAGAATCATGCTCAATATCATACAACATTTTAACATTCTAAGCCTATCTAAACATCTCAGTGGAATCTGCAGTATCACGCGTGTCATTGTCTGTTTCCCAGTTCTACCCGACACTTTCGGCAGGGTCTGCATCTACACCGGGTTGGTTCATTGAGGCTTCGCTGTAGAGACTTGCCATATCGGAAAGAGTGGGTATGGAACTTGCAGCAACGGAGGGGGTAAGAGTGGGAGTGACCATTGATAAGGCCCTCAACGGAATTGCAGCAATAGGTGGCGTGTAAACCATAATTGTCAGTACCTCCCTTTTTGGCAAAGATTCTCTTAACAGGGGGCCTGACTTGCTTCCTAGCGGTATGCCGGATGATTGTCACCTACACAGGTGAACATTCATTGGCCAAGACATTCGTTAATCCTAACTTATCACACATGATATTGGATACTACAAGAGTTTACATTTGAAAACCAAGTAAAAAAAAGAACAAAACATAGGTTAGAAATCCTTAGTTTAATCCGACATTGTTTCATCGTCATAGTCATATCCTCTAATGGGAACTCCCGATTGGAGCACGGCCTCCAATTTGTAAAGCCGACACTCAGATGCTGAATGTGAGTGAGAGCCAAGGTCGGTGCATGAGAAAATCGGAAGATATAAAGGTTGCAACACATATTACACATTCTGGCTAGAATCAACATCCTGTGGCAAATCGCAAAACGACAATAACTTTCTATAGGAAGCTCGAAATGCATCGATTCCACTTCAGTTGCGAAGCTAAATTCAGGATCTTGATTTCTTATTTTTCAAATTCCCAACCAAACACGTTCAGGTGTTCAAAGTACAGGGTATGTGCAGAATTTTATGGAAAAATAGATTTATAAGTTTCAACTTAGAACGTTGGCCCAAAGAGTTATGGTCATTAGATCTAACTAGTTGGAAAACTGAGGGATTTGGAAGGTCATAAAAATAATACTCCTAACTTAGTCAGTGATCCATACACTACAAGTATATCGAAAAATCTAGCACTCTGGAATTGTGCATTCTTAAGGTAAAAGGTTCATTATGCCCAAAAATCAGAAATTTTCAAAGTTAAAACTAACAATGCTCAATGAGCTTATTACGTTCCCAATACCAAAATTTAAAACTAATTATAATCAAATCCTAAAGCAAGCTTCGGAAGCATGATCCTTATCGTCGACAATCCACACATCTCAAACGCCTACTTTATCATTATCTGCACATGGTTAATAGGATGAGCTACGAAGCCCAATAGGTACGCCTCACTACCCACGCAATCATGGGGATGAATGGCAAATCTGATGAAAACATTTTATGCAATGGTTTAAAAGAAAGAATAGTGGGGAGTCTGTTCGCCACCTGTTGATGCACTGTGATGTGGCGTGGGAAGTGTGGTCTACGTTCCTTAAGGAAATTAGGATGTGTTGGGTGATGTTGGGCTCTCTTTTGGATCTTCTCTTTAGTTGGAACTTTCTTGTCTTATCTAACATAGGACGCATCCTATGGAAATTGATCCCCTTTGCGATCTAGTGGGGACTGTGGAAGGAAAGAAATCGGAGGACCTTTGAAGGCAAGAGCGAAGACTTGGCCACCATTGTTCTCAACATCTAGGGTCTCATATTCCTTTGGTCCAGAGTGTTCACTGAATGTAGAGGGCTCTTTTTTGAGGATTTTATTTTCCGATGGGACCTCCTTTGTCTTAAGGATGGTTGTTAGTGAGGGTCTCTTCGGTTTCTCTTTTGTTAGTCGCTTAGCTTGGTGATGGTCACCTTGACCTCTCAAGTTGTGGCCTTGTATCCTTTTGGTTTCTTTAATATATTTCCACTTATCAAAAAAAAAGAAAAAAGAATAGAGGATTTCAATTCTTTAATCTACTTGGTTCAACTTCAAATGAATGATAGCTATTCATAAGCACCCATGGTCCACAATTAGTCACATAGAATGATCACAAAGATTAAATTTCTGCCACAAGGATCCATGGGGGGTTTGAGGTCTTACACCCTTGGGTACTCTTCCCTCCGTGTTTTATTATTTTTAGGGGTATGACTCATTAATCGGGTCAAATACTCCAAGGGGTCGGCGCACCACATAGAAGGCCGAACCCATGACCATCTGGTCAACATCGTTCCAACCACAACAGATATAATAGGGATGATAAAAACAAGAAAAAGACTGTCCATAATACATATATACGAAATCCACTATATTATCTAGCATGCTTTTGCAAATAGGCATTCAAATCCTTAAAACAAGATACATCAATTTTCAACTAGAATGAAATAGGAGACAAGTATAAGTATATCCATAAGTTTATGAAAACCTCCATGAAAGATAGGGGAGAGGAAATCCTACTTGATCAAGCAAAAGTGGTAGTCCTTTTTAGTTTGTCTTCTTCTCCTTTGCGCTTTCGGAGGGGTGCACGGGCTCCAATGATTCAAGCAAGGGTGGTGGACGTTTAGGCCAAGTAGTAAGGGTTTTGGACAGCACCATGGTGTGCCCAAAAGTGTGGAACGGTTAGGGTGCAGGGTGCAGGGTTACTAGAGCAAGAAGGGAGCTTGGGAGGAATTTTTGGCGAAGTTCTCCAAGAGTAGAAACAGTGTGGGACGTCCAGTCCCTGTGGTGGGTATTTATAGATGTAATTTAGGGTCATGTTAGCAGCGGTGTAGGTTAAGGGTGCATGTTAGCATGGGTCCTTCAATGGCATATGGGAAAGTTGCTAAATAGGTGACACATAAGTTTCTAATTAATGAACTATCTAGAATACTTTCCAATTAATTAAATTCCCATGTTTAAATTTCTATTTTTGTTTCTTACAAGCTTTGTTGCTCAAACCATTGCCCAATTTAGGCTCACACGTTTTTAGCAATTCAAGGAGGGGTGGAGACCTTGAATTGTAGTTTCCAAAAGCAAAGTTCTTCCAGTTATGATATTTATTAATTAATGTAATTATCCACATATAATGCTACCCAGATAATTATATCCAATTATGAATTATTTCATTTTCATGTTGTCAGTTTCTAATAAATTGTGTGTAGTGTGTCATACATGCTATCCAATTGAGTGTATGTTATGCTATAGGTGTACTCATCTCATCATAACTATTGATCTCATTAGATTATGCAATCTAGCCATCATCAAGTTAATCGAACCATAGAAGTTGTCTCTACATTATCTAACCTAATGATCGGTCTAAATTAACTCCAAAATGGTGAATCACACTAAGCTTATGTGGGTCCCACCCAAAATCCTCAAAAACCCTGAAAATTTTGAAATTTTCCGAAGGACCTGTTTGGTAACGCATCGCGGCGGGAAAATAAAATATTTGCGCGCGCTAATATTTGCCCGGGCACGTTTGCTCCCGGCGAATATTTAGCTGGGCCCACAAATTTGCCCAAATGTAAATATTTTCACGCCAATTAAGCCTTGGTGGAAAAATTTTATTTTCTCACGGGAAAATCACTATTTTCAATAAAATTGAGTTTTTTAATATATAAAAAGATAAAAATGAGTTTTTTTTATCCTTTGACGTAATATGTGGTTCCCACACTTGCTTAACCTGTTTTTGACTTACTTTGATATGTGGGACCCACTCAAATTGAAAGAAAATGAAGTAAGATGAAGTAAGCTAGCTTATACACATACCAAACGTTGTTAAATATTGATATAAACAACTATTTAGCCAAGATAATATTCGCCTGGCTAAATATTCGCCATAGGAACTCTTTTTCTCACGTACCAAACAGGCCCTAAATGTCTCCAAACATTAGCTAATGGTCAAAAAGTAGTCAAGATTGTTCAAAATGGTTCTCCGAAAGTCCTAATTACTCTATTTAATCCATGATAATGCCCCAAGTTATGTAGTTGACAAGAATGCCCCTTTTTGGAGGGCAGGGTATTACATACCCGTATCTGTAAAAGAAGTAGCTCCCTACTCAGCAATGACTAGTCAATCTCCATTAGCGAGCTATCTGCCACACACACTGCATGGACCATCAGACGGCACTCCACTTCCCTCGGGAGTCGACTAACTCGAAATGAAGAGTTGTATCCTTGTTTCCTATACCAGTGTCCGTATCCATATGCATATCCATTTCCATATCCATATCCATATCCATATCTGGACATCTTAGCAACTACAAAACCACACACCTCATCGTCCGTAACTTCAATCATTGGAGAATTATGATGTGCATTGTCCTTTTTCTAACCGGAGACTTAACAATCCCTCTCCTCTCCGATATGCCCAAACCCCTGAGCAGTTTTAATGATATCTTAGGTTTATAAATGGGAAATGATGTACTGAAGGGAGATTTGTTAGTGAATTTGGTTACGTAAAAAATATTTTTCTCTTCTTTTTATAATTTCCCCATCCACAGTTTTCCCTTGGGGAACACTGGTTTCAACCTGTTTTGCATAACTCGCCATAATGCTTTGACATCATTCTTGCCTCTACATTGGTTATGTGCTTTCAATTGCTTACCCCATTTCAAATAATCTTTTGACTTGGACTAGATTGCTCACAGATTCTATACTCTTGTGACGATTAAAATTGAAGTAATAAATTGCTTTCATATGAAGGAATGCCATATATTTGTTGGAGACGTGTCTCGGCCAGAAGAAATGATGCTAAAATTTGCATATCGCACTGGAATTATTCAAGAATATCTCATACCCATGTGGTTGTTGTAATCTTTGTAGGTGAATGGTTGTACTGGCAAGATGGGGAAGGCAGTTATGGAAGCAGCAGTTTCTGCAGGACTTCAGTTGGTTCCTGTATCATTCAGCAGTGAGAGAGAATCTGGTCAAATTGTGCAAGTAGGTGGTAAGGAGATTCAGGTGCATGGTCCTTCTGAAAGAGAACACATTTTCGCGTCCGTCTTTGATGAATATCCGGATGTGATTGTGGTGGACTATACCGTGCCTGCTGCAGTGAATGGTAAATATTCTTGAATCTTCTATCTAGGGATTTTTTTTTGAAAAAAAAACATGAGAGAATGTATTTTCAGCAGGCAGCAATGACACACGCCTGTACAAGGAATATGAGATTAGAAGATACATCACTGTATAAACATTAGCTCATTAAAGCATCGGACAGAAAAATTTAGGCGAATTGTCAGAATACACTCAAAAGTTATATGAATAGAATGTAACTTATACTAAAAAGAAGATGATAAAATGCTTTCTGATATGCAGGTGACCTAGTCAACACTTGTCCTAGACCTCAGTGACTAAAAAAACTTGATGCTGTTGTTACATGGCTTTATTGGGCTGCTAATACAATTATTGAATGCTCCGAAGTCTGAATGTTTTAGACCATTCCTATGATGTACAATAGTTATAATTAACATGGTGTACATCCAATGAACGGGCCTACTGTCCATTGGTTTCACAAAGAAGTTAGGGATCTCCTAGACCAATGCTTATTCAATCAGATGATTTTAACATGAGGAATGCTAACCCAATTCCCGCGGGTAGGAAAACATTTCCCACTCGCTCTTCGTGTCACATGTCCATGTGTGTGCTTTTTGGTAATTTAAGTAGGGGGAGTCCAGGTTGTTTGGTAATTCTGCAATTCTATTTAAATTACCAAATACCTCCATCTGGACAGTTGTCAAACATAGAGCAATTAGAATATTCTTTATACCCGGGAGAGTAGGGATTAGCATTGTCTGTTAACAATCTGATCTATAAGCTCTTTTCTGGACCATTAACATTTTTGACTGTCCAAAAGAATGCAATGGATGGGGTAGTTATGATCAGCCAATTGGGTTGATTTTTGGCTAGAAGGTCTGGACTCATTCTATGGTAGTCCTTGTCTCCTGCATGTGAGCCATGTGTGAAGCTAATTTTGTTTATAAACTGTATTTAGGTTATAAGGTGTATATGACTCCTTTCCCATTAGTTAGCCGCTTTTGGGGTTATCTTTACTATTATTGTTTTTTATTGTTTTCACTTCAGTTTTTGTTGTCGATTTGCAGACAATGCAGAGTTGTACTGCAAAGTTGGAGTACCCTTTGTAATGGGAACTACTGGTGGAGACAGGGAGAGGTTGTATAAGACTGTGGACGACTCGAAGGTTTATGCTGTAATCTCTCCACAGATGGGAAAACAGGTTGTTAAACCCTTCACTTTTGTTAAACCCTTCACTTGGGTTTAATTCAAATAAGAGCTCATCTTTACTTGTATATTCTCATTTTCCAATGAAATCTGCTTGGGCTTTTGTTTAGGTTGTTGCATTTCTTGCGGCCATGGAAATTATGGCTGAGCAATTTCCTGGAGCCTTCTCAGGCTATTCTCTACAGGTACGGCATTGTTCTTAAAGGATTGGCTATCCCAGTGTTTCTCTGTCATATATGGATCTTGCAAAGTCTTCTGGAATATATGAAATTCAGTTGGGAATAAACGTTGAGGATCTTTGATTCACCCTTTCAATTTGATAAGCAAGGCAACAGTATATATGGTCTACAATCAAACTTCTTTAAGTAAAAGAAATAAAAAGAAAGAAGATTGTCAAGAAAATAGGGTAAAAGAAATCAAAGGGACATGCCATGACATGAATTTTGTTGAGTTTGTAGAAAGAGATGGTTGAGAAACAAGTAAAAGCTACACAATCAAATAAGGGACTTGCTGTGACATGAATTTATTTAAGTTTGTAAATTTTGAAAAGAGATCGTTGAGAAACTAATAAAAGCTGTACGATCTATATTTTCTTTTCTTTTCTTTTTCTGTTTGTTAAGGATAATTTTATTATAAAAGAAGAATAATATTAGAGGGAAGAAAAGAAAAAGCCTAAGCCCCAAGAAAGTTACAAGGGTAACTGTACACCATGGTATAAGTAGACCATTGGGGACCATGCCTTTGCTGATTGGTCTGCCATATCATTTGTGGACCGCGCGGCACTAGAGCTATTGAGATGTTCAATTCAAACTCCAAACCGTATAATGATTTTCTTTGATCATATGTAATATTCTCCACAACCTGTTCTTTTTTCTTCTTCTTTTAATAACTTTTGATGAATATGGGAGTATCACTAAGAAAGGGGAAGTACATATTACATAAAGGAGAAACGGGAGCTCAAGAGAGAATAAAATTTTTCAATAAAAAGCAATACAATTTTTTAGGTCTATTTGATTATGCTATTTCATCATCATAAGCCTTATCCCAACTATATTGGATTCGGATGCCTGAATCCTGTTCCTCCATTCACCAATGGATTGGCGATCCATGATAGGATGGCAAAATTTTACATGGGCTGCGAACCTAACGTAACCCTCCTCCATCTGGACTTGGACCGACAATGCAGTAAAAGCACTGCACCAGTAGGGTTGATTTTATGGTATTTTAATTGTCTTTTGAGTGATACTTCAAAAATCTTAAAAGTTCTTCAAATAACTTAGTCCTTTTGTGTCATATACAACAAAAGTATTGGTTTTTCAGTCATTTTATACAACTTTTTGTTTTCTTTTAATAATTGGGCTATTTTGAAGTACTTTCTTATGAATATATTAATCTTAAGACTTTTAATAAAGATCATGTTAGCTAGTTATTTTGAATTGAGATATAAAATGCATTTCCGTCGTTTAATTAAGATTTCTAAATTCAAATCCTTAACGAAACAAACTTCTAATTGACGACTGAAATGCCCATCAGAGTTCTGATAAGATCAAAACACTGACTATAAGAAGCGTAAGATAGAGGTCAACAACCCAGTCAAGTCGACAAGCCTAAGGAGGGCAAGATGGTTAACTCAAGGTAAGGGTTCACCCCCTTCCCTTAGTTTTTCCTTTTTCTTCATTTTTTGATTTATATAATCCTTTTGTTCTTGTGAAAAATATCTACAGAGCACCTATGTGCTTTGACTGCTTTCTGGAGGGTCATCGTCCTTGTGAGACTAAATTGTTTATACAAGAAGTTTAACTTTGACATTCTTTGTATATTCAATATCAATGAAAAGTTGAAAACCTTCAAATTTAATGTTTTTATTTTAATACAATTTTACTTAGCAATCAAAACAGAGTTATATGATGGATTTGAGATTATCAGTCCCATTTAGGTGATTTCCTAGGTCAAAACTCAGTAGAATCAGATCATCACAAGTTGAAACCATCTGATCTGTAGTCTTTTTCTGGATTGTCTACCTAAGCATGAAAGGTGCTAATCTTGGTGGAATTGTGTTTCCATGAGCCCAACAGTCCCTTAAGGAGCATGCCACCTAGATGTCATGGCTTAGAGTCGAGCCATAGCTTAGTTGGCACCAATTTGATTATTAATAAGCTTTTTGTACTTACAATTCTTAAGAATCTCTTTCCATGCCCAAGAGCAGTATGCTGGTGAAACTGTACTAGTCGAAATGCAGTCCTTGTGGTTGTGGGCAAGCTTTAAAATATAGTCTCATCTTGTTGTCTTGGTAAACTGACAGAATGAGATGTCTAGGCTGAGACGGAACTAGATAATAGAAAAAACATTATGTCTCGATAAGATAAATTATTTTTTAATGTTTAATTAGACTACAATTTTTTTTAGCATTTATGTGTTATAAAAGACATGTATATCATGAAAATATGATTCTCGACCAATTTTAGAACTTGGGATTTTGGTACGAGACAATACGTTCTGTTGGAGTTTATGTAATACACCCACGTGGGTGTCTCAAGTGGGCTGAGTCCCACTTCCCACGTGGGGCCTTTTTTGGGTTTTCACTATTCACATGAATAGTATTATCTTTTGTAGGGTTTTTCCCCCATCATATATATATATATATACATTGTGAGAGAGAATGAATCAACAACTCATTCTCTCCTCTTCCCACAACTTCTCTCTCTAACCCTAATCTCCTCCACCTTCCGCCTCCATCACACTTTTTCCCTCTTCTATTTACAACTTTTATCTACTGGTTATAACCTTATTTACAACATGGTATCAGACCATGGTAGCTCTAGGGCATGTGTCTTTGTCCCCTAGAGACTCCATTCCGATCTAAGACGGTTATGTGAGCATTCGGAGCCGATGAGAACTTTTGAGGAAATTGCAGAAATCATTCCTGCGCTATCCGGGGATTAATCTTGAGGCAAAACACCAGAGGCTCTTATTTCCTAGTTAGTTTTTTCCCTCAGCTACATCAGAGATCCAGTTTGTCTTCTTTTCAAGCTTCTCCAGCGTTTTTTCGGCCAATACGTTTTTCGAGGATTTTTGGATTTTTTATTTTCTTGAGATCCGCACCACGATAGGGTTTTCTACCCTAGCCACCCCTTCTAGTATTCACCCAGAGATTGTCAGAAAGTCGCATTGCATTTTTCCGACTGCCGGATCATCAGTTTCCAAAAATCAGCCCGATTTTTAGATATTTGGGTTCTGAATTTTTGTGATATTCGTGCAACAGCAGGCCCCTCTGACTTTGCTGTCCTCTTCAGTACTGCTCGTGGAACAGTTCGAAACTTGATTCGACGAACCCTAGTTTCTAAAAATCACCCGGATCTCCCGGTTACTTTTGGGTTTTGATTTTTTTTCAAAATCAGACCTCACTGGGCCCTCCTGTCCGAGGCGCACCACTCATTGGGCCTTTCGGGATCCTCTAGACCTCGCTTCGGTTTTCTAGGAGCCTCGGGTACACTACCTGCTATTTTTGGTGGTCCTGCTCTGATAAGTTCCCCTGATGCCACATTTGTGATTTTTGGCTCTTCTTCTGAGGATCGTCCTGTGACTCATGACTCTTATGGAGATCACAACCCTCAGCTCTGCATCACCATTGTGAAGCTCGATGGTACCAACTTCTTGGAATGGAAGACTTCCGCTCTCATGTACATTGGGGGCCGTGGCTACAGTGAGTATCTGACAGGTGCTACTAAAGAACCAGATCCGAAGGACAAATCTCATCGGATTTGGATTACGGAGAACTTGACTGTTATGTCCTGGCTTCTTCACTCGATGCAAACCCAGATCAGCAAAGGGTTTATATTCCTACCAACGGCCAAAGATGTTTGGGATGCCGTATCTCAGACATACTCCCAGGTGGGCAATTTCGCCAAGCTCTATGAATTAGAACAAGAGATATCTTGTCTTCGTCAGGGGGAGATGAAGTTTGTACATATTATGCTTCCTTTCGAAGCAAATGGGAGGAGATCGATCACTACCAGAGTTACTCCCCCAAGTGCGCAGATGACGTCAAGTCCTTTAAGGCGATGGTTGAACGTTCCCGGATCTTCCAGTTTCTCTTTGGCCTTCATCCGAGTTTTGAGGGAGCTCGTGTTCAGATCCTTGGTAGAGATCTTGCTCCTACCTCTCTAGCACAGGTCTATGGTTACATTCAGGGGGAGGACAGCCGCCGCTCTGCCATGCAACTCCGCAGTGGGAGTGATACTCAAGACCGCTCTGCCCTGGCTACTACTAATCAGAAGGGCTAGACCTCCAGTCCGAAGGAGTCTGGGGACCGACCCAGACCCAAATGTGATCACTACGGTCGCATGGGCCATATCCAGGCCACTTGCTGGAAGCTCCATGGATGTCCCCCAAGACAGGCCCTGACTTCCCGTCAGCCTCAATCAGCAAAACAGGGACCTCACTCAGCGCACTCAATCACACAGGACACCTCACCACCAGTGTCTACCTCCTCTGGGGACACAGACTCGTTCTCTCCTGCAGATCTTGAGCGACTTCGCCGCATGATGGCCCAACTCAATGGCCAAGCCTCCACTTCCACGTCTGCATTTGCTCACACAGGTACTAGGATTGCTTTTTCCGCATCTACTGTACCTTCTAGCCATTCTTGGATCATTGATTCAGGGGCATCTGATCACATGACTGGTATGTCCTCTGTTTTCTCTAGTTATGGTATTTGCTCTGGTCGTGACAAAGTTCGAATAGCCGATGACACCTATTCCTCTATCTCTAGAAAAGGGGATGTTCATGCCACACCAGCTCTCTCTTTGTCTTCTGTTTTGCATGTTCCGCAATTCACCGCTAATTTACTATCCGTCAGTAGTCTTACCAAAAGTCTTAACTGCAGTATAACGTTTTTTCTTTCTCACTGTGTGTTTCAGGATCTGGAGTTGAGGCGGACGATTGGCAGTGGATGTGAGGACGGTGGCTTATACATCCTAGATTCTTCGGTTTCTGCATCTGCACACCAGTTTAGCATCAGTAGTAGTATAGTAGTAGTAGAGTCAATAAAGACCAGTTAATGCTTTGGCATAACCGGCTAGGTCATGTATCCGTGTCAGTCTTAAAGCGTGTCTTTCTTGCTTTCTCTTCTGTTTCTGCAGTTCCCTTTCATTGTGAAACATGTGAACTGGCCAAACATTGTTGTTCTATTTTTCCCATTAGTGAGAATAAAAGTATTACTCTTTTTTCTATTGTTCATTCTGATGTGTAAGGCCCCGCGCCCGTGACTTCTTTGTTTAGATATCGGTACTTTGTTATTTTTGTAGATGACTTTAGTGGTTGTACCTGGTGTACCTTTTGCGAATTAAAGATGCTGTATTCTCCATTTTTCAAGAGTTCCATAAGATAGTTACCACTCAGTTCCATACCACTCTTAAGATTCTTTGCTCTGACAATGGGGTGGAATACCTCGATGGGGGTCTGAAATCCTACTTTGCTTCACATGGCATTGTTTATCAGACCTCGTGCCCTTCAACACTTCAACAGAATAGGACTGCTGAGAGAAAAAACCGTCACCTTCTTGAAGTTGAGCGTGCTCTCCGGTTAGGCATGCAGGTTCCTAAACACTATTGGTCTGAGTCTGTCTTACTTGTTGCTTACCTCATCAATCGTATGCCCTCTCGGGTTCTCAGATTTCAGACTCCCCTTTCTCTCCTGGTTCCTGACCGCCCGGCTTTCGTTGTTCCTCCAAAGGTCTTTGGGTGTGTTTGTTATGTCCATATTCATTGTTCTTCGAGGAACAAGTTAGATCCGCGGGCCTTGAAGTGCATCTTCTTGGGGTACCCCTCTAATAAAAAAGGGTACAAATGTTATCATCCTGCTACCTGTCGTCGTTTCATCTCTATGGATGTCACATTTGCTGAGTCCATCCCCTTCTTTGGTGAGCAGACCTCTCTTCAGGGGGAACATGATGTTGCAGAAGAGAGTGTCCCCAGCCCTTTGCCTGTCTTTATTCCTATGCCGGGACCTCAGTCTAGTGACAATGACACTTCCACTACTGCAGCTGATGTGCGTGTATATGTCAGAGCCAAGAAGAAAGGACAAGCCACTGTCCCTGCGCCTACATCTGCAAGTCTCCCCTCGGATCAAGTTCCAAGTATTGCTTCTGTCCCTATTTCTGTTCTTGAGCCACATGCATCTCCTACTTGGGATGATCATATGAGCACTGATATCGACCTCTCTATTGCACTTCGGAAGGGTGTACGTACTTGTACGGAACACCCTATCTCACATTTTGTCTCGTATTAGTCTCTGTCTCCGTCATATCACAATTTTGACAGTGTTGCCTCCTCTGTTTCTTTGCCTTCTAGTGTTGCAGACGCAATTAGTCACCCAAAGTGGAAAGAAACTATGATGGATGAAATGCCAGCTCTTGAGAAGAACAAAACATTGGAACTTGTTCAACTACCCAGAGGAAAGAAACTTGTGGGGTGCAAATGGGTCTTTACAGTGAAACACAAAGCTGACGGGTCAGTCGAACGATACAAGGCATGACTCGTAGCCAAGAGATTCACTCAGACATATGGGATAGACTATCAGGAGACTTTTGCACCTGTGGCCAAGATGAACTCAGTCAGAGTTCTTCTATCCTTAGCTGCCAACCTGTCCTGGCCATTACATCAACTAGATGTGAAGAATGCATTTCTGTATGGAAATCTGACAGAAGAGGTGTACATGAAACTACCACCTGGGTTGACACTTGCTGGAGGTGTTTAAGTTAAGGAAAGCCCTGTATGGGCTAAAGCAATCTCCAAGGGCATGGTTCGAGCGATTTAGCAGTGCGATCAGATGAGTGGGCTACAAGCAGAGTCAGGCCGATCACACGTTGTTTGTGAAGCACTAGCAGACTAGTACCACGGCACTGATCGTCGATGTTGATGACATTGTCATCACTGGGAATGATCCTAAGGAGATAAAGCAGCTGAAGACCTTGTCCTCGGAGTTTGAGACAAAGGATTTGGGGCCACTGAAATACTTCTTGGGAATTAAGTTGCTCGGTCTCAGAAGGGCATCTTCATCTCTCAACGGAAGTATGTATTGGACCTTCTGGATGAGACTGGGTATTTGGGAGCTCGACCAGCAGAGACTCCAATTGATCAGAACCATCGGTTGAATTTTGAGGAGGGTGACACCCTTGAGGATGTTGCTATGTTTCAACGTTTGGTTGGCAGGCTGATCTACTTGGCACATACCCGTCCGGATATTGCTTACGCTGTTAGTGTTGTCAGTCAGTTTATGCATGCACCACGGTCATTACATCTTGAGGCAGTTCACCGAGTTCTTCGGTACCTCAAGGGCTCTCCAGGTCGTGGAATACTATTCGGGTGACATAGACACTTTAGAGTGGAAGCATATACCGACGCAGATTGGACAGGTTCAGTTATTGATCGTCGGTCTACGTCAAGATATTGTACCCTTGTTGGAGAAAATCTTGTTTCTTGGTGAAGCAAGAAGCAGCCAGTTGTAGCTCGATCCAGTGCAAAGGCAGAATTTCGCTCTATGGCACATGGTGTGTGCGAACTCCTTTGGTTGAGGATCATGCTTGAGGAACTGGGACTCTATGTGACAGAGCCGATGAGCCTCTACCGTGACAACAAAGCTGTCATCAACATTGCTCACAACCTAGTCCAGCATGATAGGACCAAGCATATTGAAGTTGATCGTCACTTCATCAAAGAGAAACTTCAACAAGGATTGATTTGTACTCCGTATGTGAGAACACAGGAACAAGTTGCTGACATACGCACAAAGGGGGTGAACAAGTCTATTCTTCATACCTTGACTGGCAAGCTGGGCATGAAGGATATCTTCGCACCAGCTTGAGGGGGAGTGTTGGAGTTTATGTAATACACCCACGTGGGTGTCTCAAGTGGGCCGCGTCCTACTTTTTCCCTCTTCTATCTACAACGTTCATCTACTGGTTACAACCTTATTTACAACACGTTCTCCTATGTAATCGTGTCTGTAGTCTATTCTACCGGAACAAGATATCTCGACCAAGATGAAATGAGATGGAATGAGATTTTGAATCATGCTTGCGAAGATACTTGGCTTTATCCATTTAAGCCATAAATTCTCGTCTCCCACACAACAAGGATCTAAGGGGTCCTGCCATGTTGCTCTTAGAAATTGATTATGCCCAGGCTTCTTTATCTTTGGTTGACAGACCATGTTTTGTGTCACAATGAATGTCTGATTCCAATACATATGGAAACTGCTGATAACGGATTTGATCAGCTCTAATTTACCAGCATATGATATAGATTGTGGTCTCCAGCTTTGCAGCTTTTTCCTGATTTTATCAACAAGTGGTTGGAAATCCTTATTGGTCTCTCTTTTTTGAACTCTAGGACATTGCATATCCAGTCTCGTATTTTCTGTTTTACAGCCAAGAAGAAGATGGGTGCTCCTTTGAGAATTAATACAAAGGCCTGAAACATGAACATCTTCCGAAATGATCCTCTGAAGATTGAGGATAGAACTTCGATCTGCTGTAAACATCAAAATGTTATCAGAAAAGCACAAATGAGACGTCTTAAGAGATGGGTATAGAGTGATATTTTGATGTCCAGCATCCTTGTTAAGTCTTCTTGAAAGCATGACCATAACCAAGCAGAACAGAGCAAATAAGGAGAGATTGAATCTCCCTGCCTTAGGCTTCTAGTCTTTGAGAAGTGAAGACACGATGATATATACACACTTATCAAAAAAAAAAAAAAAGTGAAGACACGATGAACTATTCATCCTGATGGGTTATTTTGTGGTAACACAGTTTGTAATCCTGCTAATCCATGTGTGCGAGAAGCCAAAACTTCTAAATGTCTGAAATAAGAAGTTCCAACTATTAGAGCAGCTCTGGAGGGGCTGTGATTGCGGTGGAAATTGCAAACCAACTCATGGGCCAGCAATATGATACCTTTGATAGTTCTCTCTTTAATAGCGTTCCCCAAGATTAACTGACCAAATCTGACATAACATACCGAATGTTGGCTAAAATTTTAGCAATGAATTAGTAGACTTTTGAGTGGCAACACACTCCCCGACAGTCTTGATGGAATTGAATTGAAATCGTAAAGTTTTATCTTATCTTTTGGCTTTTTATCTTTGACTGTTTACATTGTAATAACAGCTGAGTAGCACACTTCATTGTTGATCAATAACATTGATATTTAATTTATTACATCGTCATCATCATACTATGCCCATTCCCAACTATTTTGTGTCAACAGCATGAATTTTACTTCGCTGTTCAATTCTATCCAGAAATCAAGCTATGTTGCATTGATACGGGTACGGGTGTCAGTCCGACATGGGTGTCGAGTATTCGGTTTGGCGAACCTTGAGAAATAGGATCCATGGACTCGACAATATAATTTAAATAAGGTGGAATAATGTAACTATTTTATATAAAAATAAGGATAATTGTGAATAATATGATAGAATATCAAATGATTTGTATCATCTATATAACACGTGACAGTGGTTGTCTTATACCCCCTCTTATCTTACCTGGCTCAATAAAGAGTGGCCGAGATCCACTATGCTTCATATCATTGGCTGAGATTAACTCCCCCTGATTTTGGCAACGCTTTGTCGGGGAGTGTCGTGGGCACGGGCCACCCACTAGCATACTTACAAACAAGAGAGTACATATACATAATGTTACATTTGTTGCATACAGTTGAAAGATCTTCTAGGGTTAGGGTTTCGCAAATGGAAGAAGAAGAGGAGAGAAAGGAGATGTCATGTGTGTGTCACATGACTCCCAAAACTATTATTTATATGAGGGCCATTATAAAGACAAAAAGACCCCTCACTATGAGATATTTACAAGACTACCCTTTATATGTAGAATATGTATAAAATACGTCTCTGATAACACACCCCCTCAAGTTGGCGCATATATATCTCGCATGCCCAACTTGGTAAGACATCGGTGAAGTTGCCAACTAGGGACCCCTTTGGTAAATATATCAGCAACTTGCTCATCTGTTTGAACGAAAGAGTGCACACCTCTCTAGAGAGAATCTTCTCCCTTATGAAGTGCCGATCTACTTCGATATGCTTGGCCCCATAATGTTGAACATGATTGTAAGCAATGCTAATAGCAGCTTTGTTGTCACAATACAAGTTGACTGATCCTGGGACTGGGAATCCTAGTTCTACCACGAGGATTCTCAACCATAGCATTTCACACAGATCATGTGCCATTACTCTGAATTCAGCCTCTGCGCTCGATCTAGCAACCACAGGCTGTTTCTTACACCGCCAGGTAACCAAATTGCCCCCAACAAGAGCACAATAGCCTGTTGTAGACCTCCTATCATCTTGGCACTTGCCCAATCTGCATCAGTATAGGATTCTATCTTCATGTGGCCAATTTTCTTAAAAAGCAGATCTCGGCCCAAAGCAGACGTGAGATATCTCAAGATCTTGTGAGCCGCCTCTAGGTGAATGTCCTTGGGTGCCTACATGTACTGACTTTACACTCACGTCATAGGCAATATCTAGTCTGGTAAGGGAGAGATAGATTAATCTCTCAACCAGTCTTTGAAAGCTTCCTATGTCCTGAAGAAGCTCACCACCATCATCACCCAACTTGTAATTCTGCTCTATAGGAGTTTCCATAGGCTTCGTCCCCAGCTTCCTAGAATCTTTTAGCAAGTCTAGAACATATTTTCTCTGAAAGATGAAGATCCCTTGGCTGGATCTTGCAACTTCTATTCCCAGAAAATACTTGAGAAGTCTTAGATTTTTGGTCTCAAATTCTTCTGCTAGCTGTCTCTTTAGTTTGGCTACCTCTGTTGTGTCATTCCCTGTAAGAATGATATCATCAACGTAGACCATAAGGGCAGTGGTGCTCCTTTCTTGATGTTTGACAAAAAGAGTGTGATCCGCATGGGTCTGAGTATAGCCCAGCTTCTTTACTGCAAATCAATCTCTTAAACCATGCTCTTGGGGATTATTTAAGGCCATAGAGAGCCTTTCTCTGCACACTTTCCCCTTTCCCCTGGTGAGATGAAATCGGGTGGAGGATCCATGTACACTTCTTCATGTAAGTCACCATGCAGAAAGGCATTCTTGACATCTAGCTGGTACAAGGGCCATGACTGGTTTGCCGCTAAGGACAACAGAACCCTTATAGCTTTCATTTTCCCCACTGGTGTAAAGGTCTCCACATAATCTATCCCATGAGTCTGAGTGTACCCCTTGGCTACCAACTGAGCCTTTTCTCAACTGACCCATCTGCCTTATATTTCACAGTGAATACCCATCTGCACCCAACGGGTTTCTTGCCCTTTGGCAATTCAACGAGCTCCCACGTGCGATTCTTAACAAGAGCACTCATCTCTTCTACCATAGTAGCTCTCTACTTAGGATGCCCCAAACCTTCTGCTACAGAATATGGAATAGGAATGGTAGAAATCATGGTTTTAAAAACGGCCGTTTAAACGGTTTTAACGGCTGTTTAAACGGTTTTAACAGACGTTTAAATGGTAACATCCCAAGCCCGTTTCATTAAAAATTATTAATACCCATTTTTACGCTTTGAATTTAACGACCGTTTTTTTTTTCTCGTTTTAACGGTCGTTAAAATCATTTTAACAGCCGTTAAATTCTGGAAAATTTTGTGGAAAAAAGGCCGTTACATATGTTAAATTCCTTTATTTTTCCGTTAAATTCCGTTTTTTTCGTTTTTGAAATTTCCAATTTCAAATTTTGAATTTCAGCGCCAATTTTTCTGTTTTTTTATGTTAAAATCCGTTAAATTCCATTAAATTACATTTTTCTATTTTTACCCCTAGCCGTTACAATCCGTTTTAACGGTAACGCTCCCAGTCCGTTATACCGTTAAAATGGCCTCCTTTAAACCTTGGTAGAAATAGATGTAATAAAGGCCTTGTACGAAGGAGACAAGGCCTCATATGAGACGTAGTTGCGCAAAGGATTTCAAGTGGTACAACTCCTAGTGCCTTTCCTCAAAGCAATAGGAGATGGTCAGAAGCACAATTATGAATAGAAGAAGGGACAACATGTATGGAAGGAGAAATATTACCTGGGTCCAAGGACGGCACAACTGGAACTGGATCAGCTGCAGCCTTTCTTCTTCTGCTATAGACTTTGAGCTCCCCTTAAGCTCCAGAACATTGTCCGTCACAATAATAGGTAGAGTAGGCTGAGATCTCTCAAGTGTGGTAGGAAGAGGAGATAGGGACACAATTGGAAGAGGAACATCCCATGAAGAACCAGACATCTCTTCATTGTTTCTCTCCCCCTGAAGAGAGGTCGAGGTGAAAAAGGAGACGTCCTCACGGAAAGTGACATCAATGGACACATTTATTTCCAGACAGGGGATGATAGCACTTATACCCCTTGTGAGAAGAAGAATATCCAAGAAACACACATTTAAGCGCTTTGAGATCAAGTTTAGTACCATGGGTGCCTAAAATATGGACATAGTAGACACACCCAAATATGTGAGGAGGAGCAGTAAATAGGGAAGAATTGCGGGAAAGAACTTGATAGGGGGACTTCAGGTGTAAAACACTTGAAGGCATCAGGTTAGTCAAGTAGGCCGCAGTGAGAATGACATCTGACCAATAGGACTTGGGTATATGAGAGCCGATCAACAGAGAACAGGCAACCTCAGAAAAGTGACACATCTTCCTTTCAGCTACACCATTCTGCTGAGGTGTGTAGCTGCAAGAGTTTTGATGACAAATCACATGGTTCAGAAAGTATTGTTGGAGGCCTCCATACATATATTCTCCTCCTTGGTTGGAACGAAGGACCTTGTGGAGGCCCCCTACTGAGTTTGGATTATATTATGAAAACCCTTAAAGTTGGAATGACTTCATCTTTGGTCTTCATAAGATAGACCCAAGTACAACGAGTGTAATCATCGACAAAGGTAACAAAATATTGAAATCCAAATATAGAAGTAATAGGGGCAGGATCCCAAACATCAGAGTGCACAATATCAAATGGAACAGAACATTTATTACCTCTTGAAGGATAATTTGTTCTACAATGTTTAGACAGAACTCAGGTTTTACAATGCAGTTCTGATAGAGAAACATAAAGAAATAAAGCCGGAAATAATATCTTCAAGTACTGAATGGAAACATGCCCCAGATGGGCATGCCGACACGAGTGACTGGACACTCATACAACTACTACTATGCGACTGCAGTGCTGCTGGCTCAGAAGGTAGCCCATCTAGAAGATAGAGGCCATCAGCCTCACGTCCAGTGCCAATCGTCTTGCTCGTCTCCAGGTCCTGAAAGACAAGTCGAAGGGAAGAAAATGACACTGCAGTTCAATTTTTGAGTTAATGCACTAACGGATAAAAGATTGGAAGTAAATTTGGGAACATGTAAAATAGAGGACAAAGGGGGTTGGGAAGAGAGAATGACAGTTCCCTTCCCTGATATTGAAGATAAAGTCCCATTGGCAACATTGACTTTATCTTTACCAGAACAAATAGAGTAGTAGAAAACAAAGAAGACATACCTGTCATGTGCTCCGAGGCACTTGAATCAACGATCCAGGTGGGACTAGGTGAAGGAGTAAACACATGATGAGCAGTACTAGTGGTACCTTACTGCGCGAAGAAGATGGAGGATGTGGCAGAAGAGCCGTCCAACTGGGCAAGCAGGTGTCGAAGAGTTTCAATTTCTGATGCAGAGACAGGAGCAGGTGAAGTCATAGGAGCGGAAGCAGAACCCTGAAGAGGCTGCCCAACAGATGGCCCAAGAGTATCCATACTCGCAGAGTGAGCTCCAGAGAATCTAGGTAGACTAGAGCGTGGAGGCTTACCATATAGAACCCAACACTTGTCCCTCACATGCCCCAACTTGTCACATTGGTTACACTTGGGCCTCTCCTTGGAGGGCTTCCCAGTAGTGGAAGGAGCATACTACTGGCTGGGTGTAGAAGAAGCAGTCTTTAGCTTCTGGAAGCGCTGAGACTGTGAGCTGGAACCGCCATAAGAAGACGTAACAAGCGTTGATTGCTCGAGAGGAGGATGTGGTGCCATAGCACTCCGTCTGCTCTCCTCACCCTTAATGTAGGAATATACCTCTTCCAGTGAGGGTAGATCCCCTCTAATGCTCATGATCTGAACCCTAGCTAGCTCATACTCAGGATTGAGCCCTCAGAGGAACTCAAAGACCCGATTTTTTTCCACATACTTCTGATAACTGGTGATGTTCTCTGATCTAGTTGGGTGGAAGGCGTGGTAGTGATCCAACTCCCACATGCTCTGAAGGGTGGCAAAGTAATCGGAAAGAGACTTCTCCTCTTGCTGAGGGCGAGAGATGCTATGTTTAAGATGGACAACTCGCCCAATATTTTGCGGCTATGAGTATGTCTTCCGTGCAGATTCTCAAATCTCGTGAGCAGTACGCAAGAAAAGGAAGCCACAACTGATATGGGTTGCAAGGAGCTGACTAGCCAAGACATCATAGTGACGTTATCTATCTCCCTTTTCTCCTACAGTGGATCGTTGGGTGTTGTAGGTTCAGTAGCACGACTCGTAAGATAACCCATCTTCCCACGGCCGCCTATGCGTGTGACCACTCTAAATTATTTTTTCCATCTAATTTCACCGTCGTAATCTGTAATCCAGGGTTTTCCAAGACAAATAGAGGCACCATAGACCCTCTGTCACGACTAGAGGTGGCTTCCGTACCCACTATGGACTCTCTAGGATTCGCTTCAGTAGACATAACTACACCAATGCAGAACACCCGACACGAAGATGGTTGGTTACAACCCAAACACTAATTGGGGTAGATCTGAGTGGCGGGTGGCTTAGAAAAGAGCCTGAAATACACTAAGGCATGGAAATAAGAGGCACTTGAGAGGGAAATCCATCTCTCACAGGTTAGATCCAATATAGAGGAGGGTTAAAAGCCTAAACAAACCCACCCAAAGGAAGTAATAGGGCTGAGATGTGAAATCGTGCCCAGAAATGGCTAAAAAAGCCACCGACAATTTGAAAATATGGGGGAGAAACTTCACTGAAGTCCCAATCAGCTATAGAAACGATAGGGGTTGGTGGCAATGGATTGCTACCATAATAGGTGAGTTAAAGTAATCAAAAACTAGGGCAAAAACCCTTTTTTTTCGATAAGAAACATCTAGAGATTATAAAATAATTTTTTCAGAATATTCGATGGAGAAAGGGCTAAAACAATATCAGAAAAGACCAAAAAAATTCGGCAAAAATCACAAATAATCCTATAAAATCACCTTCAACCAAGAGTGAGGGTTTTGGAACTGCAACCCTGTCCGTACGGCTCCGTACGGCTGCTGACGTCAGCCGTACGACACTGATGACGTCAGCAGCCTGGCCGAACGTGTCTGAAAGTCCTTCGGTCGATTCTCCCTCAATGATTCTTGTTCCTTGAAGCTCTAATACCAAGTTGAAAGATCTCCTAGGGTTGGGGTTTCACAAATGGAAGAAGAAGAGAAGAGGGAAAGGAGATGTCATGTGTGTCTCACATGACTCCCAAAACTTTTTTTAATATGAAAGCCATTACAAAGACAAAAATTCCCCTCACTATGAGGTATTTACAAGACTACCCTTTACATGTAGAATACTTATAAAATACGTCTCTGATAACATATACAAAACGTCATTTGTAAAAGGTAGAACTCAACCTATGGTAAATGTTAATTATTTGCAAGCAAGGAATGAAAAAGCCAAAACAGAATTTAGAAGTGTCACATGAGAATGCGTGTCGTGTCGGATACTGACAGGTGTCCAACACGGATACTTTTGCCATTTAGAAGGGTCCATGTAACATAGCTATCAAGGCATGTGTCTTCAGATCGTTCCTTATTATCTCAATTCATGCCATTTTTTACCTTCCTCTTGCCCTTTTGGAGCCTCCAACACATACTAGAGCTTTCATTCTCACTGTTGTTGTCATTGGTCTTCATTGTACATGCCTAAACCGTCTTAGTCAGCTTTCCTTATCATGCTTCTCTTTCCTTGTTCAAAGAAAACCCTGATGTCTTAGCTAATAACTCTTATTAATTCACTTGTCAAAGAAAGAAAAGAATTTCATCAGTATACTGATGCTGGGATCTTGATAATCATATCTGACATTTTCATTAATTTTTCAGGTGATGGAGTCTCATCAAGCAAGCAAAGTGGACACATCTGGAACAGCCAAGGCTGTCATCTCGTGCTTCCAGAAACTGGGCGTCTCTTTTGAATTGGATCAGGTGCGTTTACTACATTGATCATGACTAGACATTTCGTTGTTGTTCTGTACGAAGCCTGATTTCTTTGAATCATATGTGAAAGAACTTGGTGATCATCTCTTAACTTGGGTAAGTTGACATGGTTTTGCCACTGGTGACTAACTTGGAACACGGACACACATTAGTTGGCTAGTTTTATTTTATTAACTTGGTCTAGTGAGACTTGTGAATTGACATACCTGACTTCTGTACATAAGTCTTGTTAGCTCCTCATTTGTTTGCTTAGTTATTCTTAAACAAGTTTAAACCTTCATGACATGAATACTTATTTTCTTAAGCTTGAGAATTGTGTCATAGGTGAATCAAACTACCTTGGGTTCCAGGGTCCCCCCCTCTCCTTAACCCCTCTTCTTACTAATCCTTTAAAGCTTATATTTGTTGAATATCTTAGAAGGCTACAGTGGAATTGTGTCCAGGAAGTTCGGGTACTTACACATTTTTTTTTGATAAGCAAGATTGTATTAGCTAGGAATAGAATGAGAGTGCAATCTGTCTTGCTCCAAATCATCAACAGAAAGGACAGAGGACGGTGTAACCAGCTACTTTCCTTCGGACTACTCGTCACCCGCTGAGCTAAGGACTGATCATCTTTGTTAGTTGCCTTTGGAGAGTAACCTAATTGGACATCAGAGAAGTTTCTCTTAAGTATTTAAAACTCAAAAGCAAAAGGGAGAAGATGCCAGGAACAGGGCTTGTTCTTCTTTTGAAAAAATAGGATTACCATTGCAGCATCGCCTTCTAAGATGATTTTGGGGAACTTCATTTCATGTGTAAGCTTCAAAACCATAGCAGCCCGAGCTTTCCACCTCTTCACTGATGCCATTGTTGATGGAAAAAGCTTTGGCTGGCTAAAAAGCGCCTTGATCATCTCGAACCACAGCAGCTATACCTCCCTTGCCAGACAAACTTAGCAGCCCCATCAAATTTCACTTTAATGTATCCTTGAGTTGTTTTTTCGATTTGTCTTGTTTTTTTCCTTCTCCCTCAATTGATCCTGGCTTGCATGACAAGTTTTAATACATTCCTGCCACCATCTTGAAAACCTCTCTGAAATCCATACTGGATTGAACTTTTTTTCTTTCACAAAACACATTGTTACAACTCCATATGTACCAGCATAGTACAGAACAGAAAACACTTGAGATTGAATTCTATGCTTTCAATTTAAGAGGGCCCTTTCAGCACCACTTTATCCAATCAACTGCCTATTGATAGTGCAATGATAATGCTTTTATGTTACCTGTCTTAGAAATCAATGAGCCAATGATAGTGCTTTTAGTCCCCCCCTCGGTTCCTATTTTTGACAATTTATCTCTTTCATTAACAGATACAGCAAATTCGGGACCCCGACCAACAACTCGAGTTGGTGGGTGTGCCAGAGGAGTACCTGAATGGCCATGCATTTCATATGTACCATCTCACATCACCCGATCAAACGTAATTTTACCATCTTGACGTTTCTTTGTTTTTTCATTTTAGGAATTTTGACCGACTTTTATCTCCCTTCACATCTAATAAGCGTCGAGTCACTGGTTTGTGCAGAGTTTCTTTCGAGTTTCAACATAATGTCTGTGGTAGGTCAATATATGCGGAAGGAACTGTTGACGCTGCCATTTTCCTGGCTAAGAAGGTGCCAAATGCTCTTCCTTTCATCTCATGGTTATAAAAATTTATTTTCTTGTGATGTAATTTGATTGTGGAAATATTTCTTTAACGCAGGTCAAGTCCAAGGCGGACAAGCGGATTTACAATATGATCGATGTATTGCGCGAGGGTAATATGCGATGATAGAATGGTTTTGGTGCCAAATTTTGTTGTCATAGTTGATAGTTGGGGTGATCTAGTTGAGCTTAAGAAAGGATTTGAATTGATAATCTGATATGAAGCAATTTGGATTAAATTAATGTTTGCCTTCATTGAGGAAATCTTAGGTAGCTTCAGTTAGGCTACAAGGACAGTCCATCTACCTGCAGTGTACATGCAGGGGGGAGAGCGGGCTCCATTTGATGGTCTGGCCTGGGAGACCCCACGATATCGAAAATCAATTCCAACCACTGATCTTTAATTATTGCATATCATAAGATTAAGGGTATCAATTTGCACCCGTTAAACCGAAACCGAATTGAAACTCAAAATACCGGTTCCAGTTCCACATTTTGGGGAACCAACTAAAAAAGAATTGAAACTGGAACCGAACTGATAATAACCGTCTGGTTCCAGGTAGTTTGATATTGGAATCAAACCGAGAAGAACTGGAACTGAAATATAAATACAGTGTTATAAATGTAATATTATCAAGATTGGAAGTTGGAACCAATATATTGGAGTCGGAACCAGAACCAAATAATCGGTTTTGGTTCTAGATCCATCATTTTGAGAACTGGAACCGATAAGATTTGGCAATATTGGGATGTCTCCTCTTGGGGCTGTCAATGGATAGTCGAAATTTTGAATCCATATTTGAAAAATTGGATATTATTTTAAAATTCCGGATATTGGATATTTTTTAATATTCGAAGTTTTTGGATACAAATTCGGATATTGATATATCTAATTCGATAATATTTGATTTGATATATTATTTAATATATATATATATATATTAATTTTTGGATTGGATATTATTGGATATCTGATAAGTTAATTGGATTCGAATTCGAGTATTGATTTAGGATGTTTGTCAGATGGATTCAGATATCGGATATTTTTCTATTCGGATTCGGATTTAAATATTCTTATATTCGATCCGAATAGTATTCGTTTACTTGAACATAACCACTAACTTTCCCTCCTAAAAATTAATTCTATATAACTAATCTTGCCTGATCACTTGATCATGTGGTTGCCACATCATCTAAATCTTAAACCCTAAGGACACACCTGACCTGGCAACCTTAGCATATAACCAAAATCTCACCTGGGGTGCCATGTATAATGGGTCAATCATTTACAGTGTTTGAAAACTCTGACTCGACTCGAAAGTCTACAAAGTTGAGTTAACTCGAAGACTCGAACTCGAACTGGACCCGAAGTAACTTGAAAAAGTAATATACTAATATTATATAAATATATTAATATTAATATAGAAATATCATCTTTTTATGAGCATAATTTATAAGATTTGGTTTAGTTTGTGTTGACTAGTCGTTCTAGAACTTATTTAGTGTGTTGATTATAAAACAATGGACTTTGTATGTCGTTTTTTACAGAAAAACAACGCACCAAGCCCATTGTTTATTCGATTCGAGTTTATTTCGAGCCAACTCAAAATTAAGCCGAGTCGAGTCAACTCGGCCGAGTTTCGATTTGACTCGATGAGTTTTAAAACACTGATCATTTAATTTCCTCTTCTGTCGAAAAATTGTAAGAATAACATTTAATATATATTAATATACCAAGGTCAAACCCTTGATGACTTATGGCACATTGCTTTGGGCCCACTGACCCATGAATGATTGGCTCACATCTTGATGGACCTACACACCAACAATCGACAATCGGCCTGGTTGGTGATGAAATCTAGCCATTGAATTCGAGTTTTTTTCATTGGGTGATTTCTAGTTGTTTGATTAGAGTTTTTTTTTTGGGTACTCAAGATCAAATGGCTAGAGATGACGAATCTGGATGATTTTTAGTGTGCAGGTCCATCAAGGGGTGGGCCAATCATTATGCGGGAGATCTCCAATCTCGGTTGAAAATCAGCCTGATTGGTGATTTTTAGCTGTTGACGCTTTGTACCCACCCCAAAATAATGATCCAATCCCATGGTTGAAAATCAGTCCATGAAAAAACTAAAATCTGGCAGATATAAAGCACTAATCATGCTAATGTTTTTGGTCTATATGCATAAAATTGGTGCTGAACTGCTAAATCGTATTATACACGAATTATTCTCGAATTTTTTTTCCTGTTTCCCGTTTATTTGACCTTTTTTTTTTATCGGAGGCTGGATCGGTCCCATCTCACCCGAGACAAAGTGAAAATCCTTTGTAAAACTGTGATCTCGGACAAGACAGAGCCTGGTTTGGATCGGATCGGTGGGCTCCGATTCCAATTCGGATCGTCCAATCCAGATCGGGATCGGCGGAGACTTTGACCCATGCTTAGTAGGTAAACATTAACGTCTAGCAACTACAAGCTTAAAATAAGCAGCCAAGATGACATGATAAAGGAGGCCTAGGGATGGAAAGTCAAGGGTCCATATCATCATGGAAATATTATAAAACATGAACAAAAAGTTAAAACATATCATCCTCAACAAGTGCTTAGTGGAACATTCTAGAGACAGAGACTAGAAGAAATGGACACTTCCCCACTTTGGACCCAGTTTTATCTGAATTTTACTGGATTAAATCCACATGTTTTGATGTGTGGGCTTCTCATCCAATCAGAGATTGACATCTATACATGCCCCCCTCCCACACATGAAAATTGTTTGGGTATTTTAGTAACACCCCTCCGAAATTCGAAAGTAGTTAGTAATACCCCCTTATACTTTCAAACTTTAGGATTATACCCCCCTTACCTACTTTATCCATCATTTGATCTGTTATTCAAGTCCATTTTTAACTTAAGTCAACCACTGTTAAACTAGGTCAAGGGGGGTATAATCCTAAAGTTTGAAAGTATAAAGGGGTATTACTAATTACTCTCAAATTTTAGGGGGGTGTTACTAAAATACCCGATTTGTTTTGTTTGATGACCCTCTAAATTGGCCACGTGGATATTGCTCGTCCACATCATACCTATACCATCCTTTACCCCTAATTGCAGCCATATACTTTAAAAAAAAAAATTTAATTGGAAAAAAAAAGAAGAAGCATATGAAACACGCCTTTTTTCGCCAAATGGATTGCTGCTGAGGTGGCTAACTGTGTTGTCGGCCCTTTTATATTTATCCCCATAAGCGCGAAATTTATGACGTGGCAAACTTAATTTCCTGAATTAAATAGTTAGCCTTGGCCTAGACTTTTGTGGAATGTTTTTGGCCCGTAAATAGAAACAAATAGACTTGGCCTAGCTCCTTATATTTTGGACCTAGGTTTAAGCTGAGCTTGGTCCAGCCCAACCCATGGTCTGTGAATACCAACAAAACCTATTATGTACGACGATTCCGGTTCTGGTTCGGAGAAGTTTTTGGGTTCGATTTCGAAATAGCTAGGTTTAGAACCGAGATAATCGGGACCGGTTCCTACCGACATAATCAGGACCGTTGACTTCCCTGATCACTTAAAAAGAATGTTTAATTTGTACACTCAATCAACCACTACTTTTCTTAGATGATTAACATCTGTGTCTTGTCATCAACATTATTTTAGCTTATCACATGTGAGTTCCACGTCAGCTAAATCTTAAAACCCTAAGGACAGACTTGACCTAGCAACCTTAGCACATAAGCAAAAGCTCACCTGGGGCTGTCATTTGTAATGGGTCAATGTTTTAATTCCCCCAGTTGAAAACTTGTAAGAAAAATACTCAAAAACTCCAACTTGATTGAAAACTTGTAAGAAAAATACTCAAAAACTCCACTCCAACTTGAGAGAGAGAGAGAGAGAGAGAGAGAGAGAGAGAGAGACTTATTATATAAGAGCTTAGTGAAAAATTGTCTGTGATGGCAATTAAGAACATGCCACGTGGCACTTATTTGGGCCCATTGATCCATGAATTGATGGGCCCGCACCATGATGTACCTACACACTATCAATCAGCCTGTTTGGTGATCTCTAGCTCTTGAATTCGAGCTTTTTTCATGGGAGGTGTTTTCTAGCTGTTTTGATCATTTTTTAAAATTTGGTAGTCAATATCAAATGGCTAGAGATGACCAATCCGACTGATTTTTGGTCTGCAGATTCATCAAGGGGTGGGCCACTCATTCATGGGTGTGGGTGGGTCCAAAAGAATTTGGGCCCACTGACCCAAGAATTGATGGACCTACACACTATCAATCAGCCTGGTTGGTGATCTCTAGCACTTGAATTCGAGCTTTTTTCATGGGGGGTGTTTTCTAGCTATTTGAGCATTTAAAAAAAATCTAGTACTCAAGATCAAATGGCTAGAGATGACCAATAAGACTGAATTTTGGTGGGCCAATGATTCTTGGGTCAGTGGGTCGAAAAGAATTGCCACATGGCGTATTTTTATGCACCCTACAGCCCCACAAAAAATTGTGCCTACAAACAGTAAATATAATTGTGTGTGGAAGAAGGGCGGGGGTATCTAATGCTGATGTCACAACCGGATAAGAAGGTTCCAAAAAGATTAGGTAAACAAGAAAAGGCTAACGCACACGACTTTACAAAAAGATACCACCCACCCAAGCCGGCTATATAGATACACAGGAAACAAAACAAAATTTCTTTTCTTGAAAACGATAGAAAATACAAAATTCTACCCAATCAACACTAACAAGAACAAGGTCTGGCTTCTCAAACAAGTTTTAATTGGTGGAAATATCTAAGCTTTAATGGGGTCATAGAATGAACAGCTCCATTATTTTATATAATTATATTTCATTTTTTTATTTTTTATTTTTATTTTTATTTTTTTATTTATTTTTTTGTAAAAATATCCGCTTATACTCGATATCGATATGCATCACGGGCGGCGATGTGTTCAGTGTCACAAGTTACTAATTTTATTATTTTTTCGACGGGTTACCTAAAAGATAACGGTATGGGGTGGTCATCCCTGATTCGCCACTCTAATTTATTATTTAAAATTAGGGTTGGGCTGAGGGGACCCCCATTTTTTTGACCCCTCTTGGTGTTCGTGTGCTCGGCCGTGGATTTCAAGAATCTAATGGTGGTTGTCAGTGCCAAGCTGGCATCACTTTTGGGGGTGCTAACAATCACCGTTGGATCTGTGAAATCCACGGTCGAGAGCACGAACACCGAGAGGGGTCAGAAAAAGGGGGTCCTCGGAGCCTGAGCCTTAAAATTATGTTAATTAAAAAAAAATACCCATATCTTCAAATTCAGAAATAGGCAACAGCTCATAAAAATTCTACATTTTTATTATTTAAAAAAAATTGTAAAAATATGGGCAGATACTCGATATGCATCACGGGCGGCGATGTGTTAAGTATCACAAGTTACTAATTTTATTTATTTTTTTGACGGGTTACCTAAAAGATAACGGGATGGGGTGGTCATCCCTGATTGGTCACTCTGATTTATTATTTATAATTATTTTAAATATATAATAAAAAAAAACATATTTTCGAATTCAGAAATAGGCAACAGCTCAAAAATATATACATTTTTATACATGGGTCTTGCAATATCTCAGTAATTTGGTCAGTCAAGTCAATTCAACGACTGCTTCTATGAGAAAGGTGAATTATATGGTGCACCTGCGGTTAACCTAGGTTGGTGTGCCAAGGGAAAAAAATCTAGGATATATAGACTTTCGTATCAAAATTTTGATGCAGAAGTCCCTCAATTTGCCATTCCTAACCATTGGATTTGAGCACTTTTTCATAATGGACTTGAAACTAACTCAGAGGCCAGTTCATAAAACCCACGATGAAAAAATGCTGAAATCCAATGTCTAGAAATCACCAATCACGTTGATTTTTGGTGTGTAGGTCCATCATAGTGTGGGCCAAGCATTCAGAGGGGCAAGTGGGCCCGAACGAGTCTAGTACCTTGCAATTTGAGGGACTTCTACATCAAAATTTTGATACAGAAGTCTGCATCAAAGAAAAATTCTTCCAAAAATGGCAAAATAGAAAAGTTTCAACCCAAAATGGCAGTTTTGGAAACACATCACCCAAGCCATTAGATATGAGGACCAATGGACCATAACATCATGATCTGCGAACAGCCGGATTAGATTCGCGTTCTACATAAATTACGATGATACGAGGGATACTAAATCTTAGGTCATTTAACAAAAAAGCCACCTAACCCTATCTTTTGAAGTAAATAAGGACCAAATATATAATATACACAAGGGTCGCAAGGACATTTCATTAAGGCTCGGGCTCCAGGGACCGGCCTTTTTTGACCGGCTCCCGTTACAGGACACAATTTGAGCCACGTGACACACCCTTAAAGGACTATGACTGTATGGATGTTTGGCCAAATCAACTTGATTAGTGATTTCAAACCTTTGGATCTTTGTACCTCAAATACTGCTCAAATTCCCACAGTTGAGATCAACCCAAGTAAATAAGTCCAATCCAACGCCTATAAATCACTAATCAGTCTGATTTTTGGTTTGTAGGTCCAACTAGGGATTATACAGACATCCATACGGTCAGAGTCCTCTAATAGTGTGCCACGTGGCTTATATTGTGTCCTGTAACGGGAGCCGGTCAAAAGAGACCAGTCTCTGGAGTCTGAGCCTTTCATTAAATCTCCTATATTCAAGTTTTCAAATATTTTGAAGTCAAATTGCGTGTTAAAATACATGCTACTTGCTTCTATTTATAAGGAAAAAGTTGTGGAAAATGCTTCAGACCATAGCACCACCAAACCCAATTCCTCCTCTACCCCAAGAAAATATACATGGATGGTCTAATCCCCCTTGTTTACAGGGCGATCAAGAGAAACAACACGCGTCGGAAATACAAGTGTTTGTCGATGAGCACGGCGCAAAGTTACAACGTCGCCGACTTTTATACCGACAATCGCCCGTATATGACGCCGCCGCCACCACAGCAGGAGAAGATCAACGGATTCCACCACCGACGACACAAGTCTTTTGGAGAATTCGCCAGCGGTATGTTCTCGCCGGAGAAGACGATGAAGGGGAGACCTGGGCCTCGCTTGTCGAAGGATGTTGCGGGCTTTAGGAGTCATCGAATGTTCTCTTGCATAAGTGGTGCGTAGTGCGCACCACTCTCTTTTTAATTTTATGTTTTTACGAAAATGTTATTCGTTGTAACGGAATGTAAGAAACACCATCAACCAAGAAAGGGTGGGTCTTGCTGTACATGTCTTCCTTTTGGGTGAACTGTTGTTGTTTCAAATTCAATCAGAGAGAGAGAAAGAGAGAGAGAGAGAGGCTCACAAAATGCCACGTGGAGTAGTTTTTTTTGGGCCCGATGGCCTTATCGATGTTTGGTTCACCTCTTTATGGATCTGCACATCAAAATTCAGTTAAAATTGGTGATTTCTATTCGTTGGATTTAGTATTTTTTTATCATAATCTTTGGCCGTTGGATTTGATCATTTTTTTGAGATGCTAAATATAACTGTTAGAAATCACCGATCAAGCTGAGTTTTGGTATGTAGGTCCACCAAGAGGTGGATCAAGCATCTATAAAATCAGTGAGCCATAAATTGAGCTCCACATAGCATTTTTGGGAGGGGGAGACTTCAAAGTTTCCAAGGTACAACATCACTATGAAAGAGGGCATACCAACTGGGTGGGCACCTCCTCCTTCAACATTAATCACGTGCAAATCACACCCCAAGACCGCTTATGGGTTCACAAATCTAAAGTATACCCTATGTGGATTCTTCACATCTGATAGGAAATGGGGTCTATGGTCCCACCAAAAGGACATCCCACAACTTAAACCAAATATAGCCCAATCGCACGCTTATCGGCTCCAAAATTAACCTCCCTCCAAGTAAAGGTAACCTCAAGACCACCCAAACACCAGGTTTCTTCTAGAAGCACCATCACAATTGAGTTTAATAATTCCTCTAGGAGGAGGAATCCATCTGCACGCTTTGATTTGATCAGAAGCTTCGCATGGTTTAGGGCCATCTCAATTTTAAGAAAACTGGGTGTTGGGTAAATTTGCAGTACCCCTATGAAATTGGCGATATTTGCATTATCTCCTCCCCCAGCCCCTAGTTTTTTTCATTTTCTCGTTCTTCTCCCTTTGACCTACTTTTTACTGTAATTGACTAAGAACCCGGTGCGATGACTTTGACTGCCGATTAACATAATATTTTAAAGACAAAACTACCCTTATTCTTTAGCATAAATACCTATGGCTCACTTTAAATTAACATAAAAAGCATTATTGTTGTTGTACTACAACACCAACCCAGAGCCAACACATGGCTCTATAAGATCGTATTCACCTACCTCCCTTTTGGATGAGTGATCCAAATTGATTTGGAAAAAACAGGTGTTTTGAGAGTAGAACTTTGATGACCACCATGACCGTGATAAGCCACGTGGCACACTATAGATACCACTCATACCTATGGATGTTTGGCTCATCCCTAAGTGGGACCTACATACCAAAAATCAGTCTGATTAGTGATTTCCAACCTTTGAATGTGAGTACCCCAAATAATGATCATATCAATGCAAACAAGAGAAACGTAAAGGAATCGATCTGAAGAAAATACCGGACAACTAATGGACAATTGAACCTCACACGCCTAAAACTCTATGGACGACCCCTCCGTCACGGAAAGTGCGGTTTTCCGTAACGAACTTGGACAGTCCATGGTGGAAGGGGAGACTTTCCCCTACGAACTAAAAACGGTTCTTGTCTGTCACGGAAGCTTTCGCAAGGGAGCAATGTCAACGGACTAGGTCCCTATATCATTGACATACAAATTGACCCAAATCCCTCTCCAAAAAGGCCAAGAACAACAAAGACACCATTGAGCATTTCTTAATAGTAGCAATTTTCCCTGTGGAGCGCATGCCACCTGGCACACTCTTATGGGTTCACTGACTCATGAATGATTGGCCTACCATTTGATGGATCTACACTCCAAATTAACAATCAGCCTGATAAGATAAGAGATAAGACAACTTCCTTGTTTAATTTGTTATATAGATGAGAAATTTTTTGAAGCACGGGGTTTTTCAAGTGACGACCCTGCTCCAATGATAGCGTGTCACATATACCTAAAAAGTTTTTTTAAACCAAATCCTAAAGCCCAGGTCTACGTGGCGCATGATCATTGGGCACATGATAGCGGTTTGCTTCAAAAAATCCTGCCACTTCAAAAATTACCCATTTATGTTTTCTGATTTGTCTCGGAGAACCAATGAGAAAATTGGAACTTTCTGCACTGAATTGATGGGCTATATACTGTACTTAAAGTGAGGTGGAAGAACATAAAAGCCGTCCTTCGTTGCCCATTAGGGATGCACATTGGCTACGTTTGGGCTGTTCTGGGCCAAGCCCAAAACTACCCAAGGAGCAAAGCCCATGTATCTCTTAAGCCCAAAAACTATCCACATGCTTCTATTGACTACTGGGCCCAAGTAGCCCTCAATTATTTTTGCAGAAAATGGATTATAGACCAACTGATTCTCTTGATGACAAACAAAAACACGGTACACATATACAACTAAGCTCATCCTCATTGATCTGCACTGTACCAATGTTGGGCCTGCCCTTGTAGTGTCCAGTACTTCGGAAGAACATTCCCTGTATTTTAGTTTGGTAGTCATATCAGATGTTTCTCGGGTCATGACGACAATATATGCCAATGAGTCCACGTGTCGGTTCTCTAGTAGGGGATACTATCCCTGGTTGTTTGAAGTCTCAATATCATGGCCTCGTACTCGGCTTCATTATTTGAAACTGATAAACCAAATTGGACACCTTCTCTAACTTGAGGAGATGTCTATCTCGGCCCCTTCCTTTTTACCTTGGAAATTAATCTACTATCGGCTACGACTTGGGTTTTGATGGCGGTCCGAGGTTCGTAGGTGATGTCAAACTCGGCTAAGAGACCAACTCACTTTGGATGAGGAACTCAGTGACCACCTTGACATGATGGGCTTGGAAGTAGGACTTCAATCAAGATGCTAATTATATTTTTGTCTCTATATATGTTGTGTTTTTTTTTTCTTCCTTTTCTATCAAGTAATTAAGCTGGAATTGGACCCGCAACGACCACACGATTTTATAGAGAAAGAGAGGCCCTTAATCTCTAATCAATCAAGATCAGATGGTGTGGGAGCGTGCATGCATGGATGGCTATAAAATACAAATTAATAAAAAAAAAAAAAACTTTATAATTAAATTAATTTATCCTTACTATTTTGAAGGCATCCAACTGCTTCTTGACAAGTGCAGGAAATGGGTAGGCGATAGATCGAAGACGTTAAATTAGTTGCTTCCCTCTCGCAACACCCAATGTGTAATGGTTTGCAGGATCTTAACATTTTGAGGAGCTTAGACCTTGGCGCTAAACCTCGTAAGCCCCTGCAGAGATGGCTTCCTCCTCCTAGTGCGACGGTGAAGATCAATTGCAACGGATCACCTAGAGGTAACCTAGGTATGGGTGGCCTTGGTGCGATCTTCAGGAGCAATAGGGGTCAAGTCTTGGGAGTGCTGTCCAAAGGTCTCGGAGTTGTGACTAATTATGAAGCGGAATGCCTAGCAACCTTGGAAGGAGTAACCTGGGCCATGTCGATATAAAGGGTGGAAGAGAATGTAGATTGAATCGGACTCTACTGCTACTTGGAGAGGTGAATTTTAACACCGATACTTGTGGATGCAACATGGGTAGTAACCTAGCTCCCTTTTGATACTGTCCAATGGTGGGAGTCAAGGCCCGATTTTCAGAAGGCCATTGAAGACCCCATAAGACCTACTTTAGATTTGTAAACCCTTAATGGGTGCCTGGATTAAGTTTTGCAACTGATTATTAAGGTTAGGGGTTCCAACCTAGTTGGGATGCATAATCACTCAGTGATGTTGTCCTCTACATCACTGAGTACGGTCTTTAGCGATGGCAAGCGACTAGCCGTCGCTAAAAAGCGTTTTACCGACGGTGTTTCACAGCCGTCGCTAAAACTTCGTCGCTATATCCCACTTTTCTTGTAGTGGGGGGCCGTGGAAGCCTTACCCCTCAAGAAGCTATACAGATGAAAAAGAGGGAAAAAAATAACTAATAACCAAGCCAACCTAAGCTCTGATGTACAGGGTACCAATCTTATCCAAACGAATAATGCAAGTAAGCATAGGGGGTACATGCATTCTCTCTGAGCTCCATGTAGGATTTGTTAAGTAGCCCTAATTGGCCGGGCCATGTCATCAGCTGCAGTATTCGATTCTCTATAGACATAAGATATAGAGAAATCAAGTTCTTCAAGGATCTCCATATAAGTTTCCACCATATGCTTTATTCCTTCAATATACATTCTAAATGACTACTAAACCTTTAATAATAAAAAAATGTAAATGACAGATATATCCCTCTAATCATTTCATCGATGATGACATCGTCCCTAATGACATCGAGTACTAGGGATGATGCTAACACTATTACTGATCCCTTGATTGGGATTGGAGATAGATGCCCTAAGGACCAAAAAGGTATAGTTACACCCATAATGGATGTGTTCACCATATGTAGGGGTGTCTATTTGCACTAATAGAACCAATACCCTGCTATAGGAACCATAACCGATTATCCCAGTTCTGGGAATAGAGTTCGTCTAGAGCTACACCCATTTCTTACATCCAGTGGTGGGGCCCATATGGAGATCATAATGGACAATCCAACCATTAATTGAGTTGTCCAGTCCATAATGATCATCATCACCAAAAATAAGTTCACTTCAAAATTGCTAACCATAAAAAAAATTGATCCAAAATAATGGTTTAATTGGATGGTTTGGATTTTTCAAATTAAAGTCAATTTTTCATGAGGTTAAGAGTGTCGAAATGTCCTAATTTTTTGTGAGGATTGTGATTACAGTATGAAAAACTCACGGTGTGGTGGATTGTCCAACATGATCTCCATGTAGGCTCCACCACTGGGTGTAAGAACTAGATGTAAGAAATGGGTGTAGCTCTAGACGGACTCTATTTTATATCCGAAACCAAAAAAGTTCTTATAAACCCCAGAATTTATAAGACCCTCCAAAAGGTTCCAATTCTTAACACGTACACTAGTAACTAAACCAAATCGGAACTGAAATTTTTGCTTCTCCTCCTCTACTCTCTAGATCTTCACTCGTCATCTCTCTCTGTCTCATTCTTGAGAAACAAAGATAGATATCGCGCGTTGGGTTAGTTCTTTTTTAAAGATAAGAGACAGAGAGTGTAGAAGAAGAGTGGCTTTTAAGCAAGTCGGTGAACTCTTTTAATGTTATCGAGAGAAGACTGTCACAGTACTCTCTGTTCCGGTAAACTTGAAATTAAAATGGATGCAAAAAGAAAGTAAGATAAAATGTCCATTATGCTCTAATTTTATATATTTTTTTTGGGTGTATGGAAGAGTGCGTGATAATTCATGGGATACGTACGTTTCGGACGATCAAAAACATCCTATCAATTTCTACTCTTAGGGACTATTTGGTAGGCCACCGCGGCGAGAAAATAATTTGTGCGCGTTAATATTCTCATGGGCGTGTTTGGCACACATTTGCCCGCACCAAATATTTAGTTGGGCCCACAAAAATATTTGATTACCTCCTCCTCAGTAAATATTTTCACACCAAGTAAGCCTTGATGGCAAAATTTTATTTTCTCTTGAGAAAATCGCTATGTTCAATAAAAATGAGTTCTTTAATGTATAAAAAAAGATAAAAATAAAACTGTTTGGATCCTATGACCTAATATGTGGGTCCTACATTCACCTAACCCATATTTGACTTCGTTTGATATGTGGGACCTGATTTAAAGTATTTTCATTGAAAATTTACGTAGGAGTGTCCGATACTGCTTAGAGAATAATGATGAAAATAATGCAATTTTAAACGAATATCCATAGTCCTCTACATCTAAAATTTTTCCGGTATGGGTGGCCCTTGATGCGATCTTCAGGAACAATAGGGGTCAAGTCTTGGGAGTGCTACCAATTAAATGTCGCTTGGAGTTGTGACTAACTATGAAGCGGAATGCCTAGCAATCCTGGAAGGAGCAACATGGCGGCCTTGTCTAAAGGCTATAGAATATGAATTGAATTGGACTTTATTGTGAAAGTAATGTCTTTTGTCCCCAGGAGACCTCCTTGAAAAGTGATAGAGGGGTGGGAATTTTGAATGTATTAATTGGTTCACCTCTACTTGGAAAGAGGTGAATTTTAACCTTCCTTTTGATACTGTACGTCCAATAGTGGGAATCAACGCCCGATTTTCTAAAGGCCATTGAAGACCCCCATAAGACCTACTTCAGATTTGTAAACCCTTAATGGGTGCCTGGAGTGAGCTTTGCAACTGATTGTTGAGGTTAGGGGTGCCAACCTAGTTGGGATTCATAATCGCTCCGTGATTTAGTCCTCTACCCCTTTTCCTGTGTACTCTATGTTTGTCTATTCTTAATAAATTTTTCATTACCTAGCAAAAAAATATATTTTGAAGGGAAGTCTAAGGGGGTGTTTGGATCTCCATTTTTCAAAAAATATTTATTTTAGAAAAATAACTTTTCTAAAAATATATTTTTTAAAATATGTTTTTCTTCAAAAGATTGTTTGGATCATCATTAATGCAAAATGCCTTTATCTTCTTTTAGTTGGCCCCACCAATATAATGTCTTCATTTTTTTGGAAGGGGACTTCTATTATAAACTGTTTCTTTGTTTATTTTGTTCATTGAGCTAGCAAAATTTTTAAAAAGTCTTTTTTTTATTTGGAAAACAGCTTTCAGATATTTTTTTTATAAAAAAACTTTTGGCTTCAAAAATATATTTTTATAAAATAAATACTTTTTTAAAAATGGTCATCCAAACAATCTATTATTTTAGAAAAAGTCTTTTTGTGAAAAAAAAAAACTTTTTCAAGTCTAAAAATGGCGATCCAAATACCCCCTAAATGATAAAGAAGGGTCCACATTTTATTAATTTTTTCTCCATTAGATGTCCTCAACTCCTCCAAGATTTCCACCTTACCAAAATCATTCCCACCTCACACAATAGATCAACTATTATATTATGCTTTATTTGCTAGGTTAAATAGAAGTCGTTGAAATCCAGGTAATCCTTATGGCTTATGCGCCTAGTCCCAACTATTATTATGCTTTATTCCTTTTATTTTTAAGGGAACCTCCACGGGGAGGGGAGCTTTATTGATAGAAAAAGAGCAAAAAAGAACACCTGGTCAGAGGGGACGACGTGGAAGCCTTACCCCTCAAGAAGCCTTACCCCGTATATAAGAACACCTGGTCAGAGGGGACGACGTGGAAGCCTTATCAAGCCAGCCTAAGCTCTAATATACGGGGTACCAATCTTATCCAAATGAATAATGCCAGTAAGCTTACGGGGTACATGCATTCTCTCTGAGCTCCATGTAGGATTTGTTAAGTAGCCCTAATTGGGCCATGTAATCAGCTGCATGCAGTATTCAATTCTCTATATATAGACATGAGATATAGAGAAATCAAGTTCTTCAAGGATCTCCATAATTATTCACCATGCTTTATTCCTTCGATATACATTCTAAATGACTACTAAACCTTTAATAAATAAATAAAAAAAATTAAATAACAGATATATCCCTCTAATCATTTCATCGATGATGACATCGTCCCTTAGGTCCACCATTCGATGGTCCTCAAATTTTTGAGTTGTGAATCTCAAGGACAATCAGTGGTCTTTTCCCAATGATAGCGACAAAAGGGTACCCATACTTACACCCATAATGGATGTGTTCACCATTGGGGGTGTCTATTTGCACTACTTATAGAACCAATATCCTATAGGAACCATAACCGATTATCCCAGTTCTAGGACTAGTTATTTTATAGAGTCCGTCTAGAGTTACACCCATTTCTTACATCCATTTCTTACACCCAGTGGTGGGGCCCACATGGGAGATCATGATGGACAATCCAACCATTAATTGAGTTGTCCAGTCCATGATGATCATCCTCACCAAAAATAAGTTCATTTCAAAATTACTAACCATATAAAAAATTGATCCAAAATAATGGTTTAATTGGATGGTTTGGATTTTTCAAATTAAAGTCAATATTTCATGAGGTTAGGAATGTCGAAATGTCCTATGTTTTTGTGAGGAGGGTGACTATAGTATGAAAAATGGGTGGTGGGGCCTACATGATCTCCATGTAGGCCCCACCACCGGGTGTAAGACCTGGATGTAAGAAATGGGTGTAGCTCTAGACGGACTCTATTTTATAACCGAAACCAAAAAGACCTAGAATTTGTAAGACCCTCCAAAAGGGTCCAATTCTTAACACACTAGTAACTAGACCAAATCCAAACTGAAATTGATAGGACCGGAAACGACATATATAGTAATCTATATAACAAAACAGGACGGTTGTCTCCCCCTCTTATCGGCTTCATAAAAGATGGCCGAGATCTTATCACACCAAATGGAGGGTGGATCTCAGCCACTCACACCTAAACGCTGTCGATGAGTGTCGTGGGCACGGGTCACCTACTATTTACCTACATATAAGGAATGAAATGGGTTGGATTTACATATAGCCCAAGGGTCAAGCTCAGGAGCCCCACTTTTTATGCCTCGATAGGGGTGTTACCGTTAAAACGAATTGAAACGGCCATGGGCAAAAATGAAAAAAAAAAATAGATTTTAATGATTTTAACGGAAAAAAGTGGTGCTGAAATTCAAACTTTAAAATTTGAAATTTAAAAATTAAAAATTAAAAATTAAAAATTAAAAATTAAAAATTAAAAATTAAAAAAAAATAGAATTTAATGGAAATTTAATGGTTTTATTATACCCCTCTTATCTTATATGGCTTCAATAATGAGTGGCTGAGATCCATTATGCTTCATATCGGTGGCTGAAATTAACTCCCACCCGATTTTGACAAACACTTTGTCGAAAATTGCCGCGGGCACAGGCCACCCACGCATATATCAAAACAACTCAGTTGTATTCTCTTACCTTATCCATCCATCTAACGTGGACTGTTAGATTTCAGCCACTCAATCCACCTCATTTGACCTCAATTTATTTAAAATTTAAATTTCAACACCGTTATATTTTGTTATTTCTGTTATTTTCTCATTTCTTCCCTCTGTGCGTTACAATCTGTTATAACAGTCGTTATAATGGAAAAAATGGTAACGCCCCAGTCCGTTATATTATTTGAAGGCACCCAATCTTTGCAAACGCTTTTGTCGGAGAGTGCAGTGGGCATGGGCCATTTACTATTCTATATAACAAAACACATTGGTTGTCTCCCTACTTGTACCTCGATCCTCTTATAAGCATCAACAAAGAAGGGTCGAGATCTAATCCTCCCCCAAATGGACGGTGGATCTCCGCCACTCACCTGATTTTGACAAATTCTTTATCGAGGAGTGCCGATGGCACGGGGTACCCACTAGTATATTAACATATCAAGTCTTTTTCCAAACAATAAAATGTAAAAATTTTACAAAAAAAAAAAGAGTTTACATATATGTCCCACTGTTAACCGGTTCATATCAATTCCGGTCCATTTCTTCGTGAACCGGAGCCAATTTCTGGTAGCCAAATCAGGAGTAAAACTTCTGTCACAAGATATACGTGCCACGATCACATGGGTGTTTGGCCAGTTCCTCCGTCGGCCTGCAAACCAAAAATCAGTCTGATTAGTGATTTGTAAGCGTTGGATTAAAGTTATTTTCATGGGTTGATTTTAGCCGTGGGAATTTGAGCATTATTGAGCGTTATTTGGGTGCTAAGATCCAAAAGTTGTAAATCACTAATCAAGCTGATTTTTGGTATACAGGTCCACCGAGGGACTGGCCAAACATCCATACGTTCAGCGTCCTCTAATATTGTTCCACGTGGCTCGTAAATCTTGTGACCGGATGTGTCATGTCATATTTTCACTGCTCGTTACTGACAACAGGTCACAAAGATTGCTGCTAATTGTGTGAGAAGTGACCACGACGCTGCTGTGTTGCTTTTCCCCGGGGGAATTTCCCGGCCGATAAGACCAGTCGCGACGTCATCCCTCTCTCTCTCTCTCTCTCTCTTTTTGCTGATTTTCAATTTTTTTTTTTCTCAAATCTCTCTGTGTGAATCGCTTCTTCCGGCTAAGAAAAAAGAATCCCAACAACCAGAAAGAGGAAAAACGAGTCTGATTAAACAAAAAAAATCAAGTCCAAGGGCATCAAAGATCGAGACAACAATCAGGAGAGTATGGCGAAAACAACCACCAACCGACACTGTGGAAAAAGGTTGATGGGAAAAAAAAAGGAGTAGAACAAAAGGTGAGTTGAAAAAACTGAGGAAAAAGAGGAGTAAAAGGTGAGCGATCGAGATTAAAATTCCAATTCCAAATTTGCAACTTGGAATGAAGAAAAATTTGACTGTAGAAATCGAGGCGGAGAGAAAGAGAGAGAGACAAAGAAAAACTACCGTACTACCAATCCCCAATCGCCAATTCACCAATCGTTACGCTTCTCTTCTTCTTTCGCCTTTCCAATTCCTCTTTTTTTATTATTTTTTTTCTCCAAAGTCTCACCTTTACGGTATGCAGAGAGAAGCTAGAACTCGTTTTATAATTCAAGCAAGATTTGCTTCGGAACATATCAAAAGTGAAAAACTTCACTTCACGCGATCCGATCCCAAAAAAAAATTGAAAATTTTCAATATGTCGTCTTTTTAATCTGAAATCTCACTGGTTAGGGTTAATTTCAGCCGGCCGAGAAATAGAAGGATTGATATCTTCGTCGAGATCTCTTGAAAATCTGAATTGAATATCTTTTGTTTTAGATCTGAATCTTTGCTTACCGTTATTGCTCTTCCGTTTACAGCTCAACCTCTTAAATTTCGAATCAAAGCCAGAAATTTGAAGAAGATCCGAATCTCCCAAGCGACCTTAAATTCCAGAAATAATTTCCAATCATATCAAATATCCTTGTCATCAGATCCATAAACGGTATGTAATCTCCAATCTTTTTCCATTTTTTTCAAAGTTCAAACCTAGTCGATTTAAATTTCTTTTTTCCGTTTTTTTCTCCTCAGATCAGCAATTCTTTCGTTCATGCTGCAATTGCACCATCTCTCTTACACTCTTAGAATTACAACTTTGCCATTGCCTGAAGTACCGGCGCCATTGTTGTAGCCGCTACCAAGACTTCCAACCTCTCTCTCTCTCTCTCAACTGTAAAGCCATTAATGAAACTTGTTTGTCATCTTCTTCATACTACTAAATTTGCAATATTTTTAATTTCTTTCTTATTTTTTGTTCTGAAGATGAATCAATGGCTGATTTTTGGTGAGGATGATCTCCTCACCATTTAGATCCCTCATCAAATGTAGTTTTTAAGTTAACGTTAAAAATAGACAGTCCATAATTCTTCAACTTCTAAACCAGTACTCTACGAATATTGGAATGACTTGAATTTTTGTGAGGATGATCTCCACGACATAGAGACCATCCTCGCCAAAAATCATCCCATTCCAAAACTTCTAATTTATATATTAGGGCCCACGCCAACGCCAATTTTTGTTGTCAAAATTGTTGTCCCCCGAATCCTGACCCTATATATATATAGTCGTGATCAGGGGACAAAAAAATTGGCATGGGCTAATATATGAATTAGAAACTTTAGAATAGAATGATTTTTGGTGAGGATGGTCTCTATGGTGAGATCATCGATCCTCATAAAAATTCAAATTATTCTGATACTTGTAGTCTGGTTTACAAGTCGAAGAATTATGGACCGTCTATTTTTTTACCGTTAACTTGAAAACCACAGAGCCACATTTGATGAATTTCAGAATGGGTTGATTTTTTGTCAGGGTGATCTATATGGCGAGGAGATCATCATCACCAAAAATCAGCCATTGATTCATCTTCCATGTCGGTACGCCAAAATTATTATTATTATTATTATTATTATTATTATTATTATTATCAAAATGCCTCTCTCCATTGAGAAAATTTCAATTGTTGCCACTTCATGTACCCTATCTTTACTGAGAACTTAAATTAGGGTTTCTTCTAGTGTTCATGGTACTACTAAAACTTCATAACTTTTTTTCCTTCCTTGCAAAATTTACATTTTTGCCAAAATTTCTTATTGGGTTCCTCTTATTCAGAGTCTCCCCCCTCTCTGTGGGTTTTGGAGTTGCACTTAGAGAGAGGAGAGATAAAGTTCAGGAAAAAATTACAGCATTACTACCACTGGTGAGTGATGGCGTCGGCGTCCAATTCTCCTTGTGCAGCTTGCAAGTTTCTCCGGCGCAAATGCCAGACAGAATGTGTGTTCGCTCCCTACTTCCCACCAGATCAGCCCCAGAAGTTTGCCAATGTTCACAAGGTGTTTGGTGCAAGCAATGTCACGAAGCTTCTCAATGAGCTTCACCCACACCAGCGTGAGGATGCCGTTAATTCCCTTGCTTACGAGGCCGACATGCGCCTCCGTGACCCCGTTTACGGTTGCGTCGGCGTCATCTCCCTTCTCCAGCGCCAACTCCGTCAACTCCAAATGGATCTTAGTTGTGCCAAGTCTGAACTCTCTAAGTACCAGAATCTTGGCATCACAGGTCATGGCCTTATCGCCGCTGCCGCTGCTGCTGCCGCCACCCACAATCACCCACATATGGGAATGAGCCTCGTAACCGGCCGCGACCACCACCAATTTTTCTCTAGGGATCAACAGCAGGTTCTTAGGAGTTTCGATACTAACACTCCCTACGATGCCACCCTTGTCACCATGAATGTATCCACAAGCATTGGGCAGTTGGGTCAGTTCCAGCAACCCCGAGCCGCCGGAGTCGACCATTGCCGTAGCATCGGGCCCTCTTTGGATTACTCACTCCATGGATCACATACCTAACCCCATCACAGGTAATTCGATTTTCATTTTTTTTTCTTAAATTTTACTTATATTTTATTTATTAATTATATTTTACTTGGAATATATTGAAGATAATTATCTAAAATTAAAATATTAGGATGCAAAAAAATGGTTAGGAAAGACTTAGGAGTACCATTTGACCATCGGAATCGCGCATCCGCTAAGTGATCGATCTACTTATCAGACAATGCAGAACTGCAAATCGACGATGATCACATATGCGCTGTGATTGATTTGTGAAGCCGATGCCCAGATTGATGGGCTAAGTTGAAAATTAGGGTTTCAAATAGAACCCTAAATGTGGAATATAGAGATACTGTGATTTGATTGCTGCCATCAGAAACTAAGAAAAGTTTTGTAAGCATGTGAGGTACTGCTGTTTTGTTGAACAACTACCTCCCCCTAAGTTGACCAAAATGCCAATCATGAATTAGCTACCAAAAAAGACATCCATGAAATGACCAGGTCAAAATTCAAACTTCCAACCGTAAATTTAGTTCCCTCTCTCCATTTTTTCACTTCCGCAAACATAGCACCTGATTATATCCTAATAATTAGGAGAAGAAATAGCTTCTTTTCATTTCTTTATGACTTTCTTTCTGCTTGTCACTCTATATCATGGTTCGAAGCCTCGGCCGATCCCGTTCTGCGATCCAGATTGGGATCGACAGACACCAATACATTTCATTTCCGGATCGTTTCGCCCAAGATGCATTGTTCCATTAAGAAACCTAACGTCGGCTCGACCGAGACGGTCCGAGACAGTGTTGGATTGGCAGTGACTGATCCGATTCCGAGATTTTGAACCATGCTCTATATACTTAATATAGGTAATTCTCTACTAACTATAATATTGTTGGTTGGATTGCAGATTTTGAAGAATGGGATTATGAGAGAGAGAGAGAGAGAGAGAGAGCTCTTTTTCTTACTATTTTTTGTTCTCTCTTGTGTTGTTTCACTGATCTTCTCCAATCATCTCTCTTCCCCAGCTGAAGTTGGAGGATTGTGTACTCCCCAGGTGCTCCCTTTAACATGCACCATGTGGACTGTTTGAAATTGTTCTTGCCCCCATTTAAGTTTTTTTTGTCTTTATACTGTTAAATAGATGAGTAGTTATTATCAACATTAGGCCTGTAGTTATTATCAATATACCATCTTCATCATGAGATGGGCTTTTCATGACTAGAAAGAGATTGTCAGTTATTGGATTATTAAGAAAAAAATTATTCTTCCACAACCATTTATTTCCCAAGATGAATCCATACATGATGATATGATAGAAAGGATTATCCAATTTTTTTTCTTATTTAGTAAAATTTAATCTCTCCAGAGATTAAAGAATAAAAGCAAAAAAAAAAAAAAATTGAATTGGAGATGATATGGAAAATGAGAACTGAAGTGGAAAATATCATAATGTAGATGCTAATTAAACTGCTCCATGAATCAAAAAGCTAGTTTAAAACTTTACAAGATAGAAAATTCCTAAAGGAAGCTCATTATTGGATTATCATGCATGAATGAAGGGCATCCTTCAATGGGGTTCTGTTAGTTACCTTGGGACACACTCTAAGCATAGATTTGTATATATGAGCTTGGAGAGAATGACTCATGCTATTCTTACTAATAGGATGACTAATGGATGTGGGGCCCACATGCAGATGAGTTAAGAGCTGATTTTTGGTGAGGATGATCCTCAACATGGATATCAACACCACAAAAAACCAGCCCATTCCAACATTTGAGGCCTTGTGAAAAGTAGATTGCAAATGAAAAAATATATTTTAGAACTTTCACAGTTAAATTTAGGTCCATATTTAATAGGGTTATCAGTTTTAAAAATTACTGATTTTTGGTGAGACGACCATCTTCACCAAAAAAAAAATCAGCTCTTAACTCATCTGCATGTGGGCCCCACGTCCATTAGTAATCTATTAGTAAGAATAGCATGAGTCATTCTATCCCAGACCATGCAAATGAATTAAGGGTTTTATTTTGGTGAAGATGATCTTCTCACCATGTACATTATCCTTACCAAAAATCAACAATTTCTAAAACTTCTAACCTTATTAGGGTTTTAAATTTCGATGAAAATCCTCAATTTCAGGCTGAGATCTCAGTTTCGGGGTAGATCGAAATTGAAATACACTGAAATCTATTATTTCGGCTAAGGTTCAATTATAGATAGAAGAAGAGAAAATTAATACCATCTTTAATTAATTAAGGTATAAATTAAGATTTCTTAATCTTAGGAAGATTAAAGAGAGATAAAGGGATACGAATCATAAGATTTGTTTCTATAAATAAGGGATTTTAATAATCTTACCACCATATTTTTTCCTGATTTCACCAAAATTTTGAAATTTCACCAGAAATTTTGATTTGGACCTGGGTTGTAACCTAGTTGAAACAGAAATTTAAATCCTTGAACCTTATCAAATATGAACCTAAATTTAATGATGAATTCTTTTTACGATGAAAACGGACAGTACAATATTTTTCAGCTAATATTCAATTATAGATAGAAGAAAAGATAATTAATACCATTTTTCATTTAGGTGTAAATTAAGATTCTTTTATCTTAGGAGATTAAATAGAGATAAATGGATAAGAATCATAAAATTTGTTTCTATAAATAAGGGATTTTAATAATCTTACCACCAAATTTTTTTCTTGATTTTACACAAATTTTGAAATTTCACCAGAAATTTTGGTTTTGACCTAAACCGAAAGCTAGTGTCAAAACTGAAATTTAAATCCTTCAACCTTACCAAATATGAACCTAAATTTAACGGTGAAAGTGGACAGGACAAATTTTTTCAACTTGCAATCCACTTTTCATAAGGTTAGTTTTTTTTACCAAAATCAGCCCTTAATTCAATTGCATGTGGGCCCCACATCTGTTAGTCATTATAGTAGTCACAAAATTAAGCATGAGTCAACCAATCCAACCAATTCCATTAAATTTAGGTTCATATTTGATAGGGTTATAAGTTTTAAAAATTACTGATTTTTGGTGAGGAGATCATCCTCACCAAAAAAATCAGCTCTTAATTCATCTGCACGTGGACCCCACGTCCATTAGTAATCTATTAGTAAGAATACCATAAGTCATTCTATCCTCACCAAAAATTAGCAATTTCTAAAACTTCTAACCTTATTAGGGTTTTAAATTCCGGTGAAAGCCTCGAAATTTCAAGCTGAGATCTCAATTTCGGGGTCGATCAAATCGAAATACACTGAAATCTATTATTTTGGCTAAGATTCAATTATAGATAGAAAGAGATAATTAATACCATTATTCATTAATTAAGGTATAAATTAAGTTTTCTTTATCTTATGGAGATTTTAGAGAGAAAGGGATAAGAATCATAAGATTTATTTCTATATATAAAGAAGGGATTTTAATAATCTTACCATCACACCCAACATGGCAGCTCAAATGGTTGGTGTGTATCCACCTCTTTGGGTAGGTCGTGGGGTCATACCCAAACAGGTAGATTTCCTCCTTTGAACAGTGTGCCGGGAGTAGAAATCCCCTTTACCGGCTTGACCGGGTTTAGGTTTCACCTGACTTCATCTGTGGGGCCCTCCCATGATGGTAACTACAAAAAAAAAAAAATCTTACCATCTTTTTTTTTTTCCATGACTTCAACAAAATTTTAGAATTTCACCCGAAATTTCGATTTTGACATCAGCCAAAACCTAGTCAAAACCGAAATTTAAATCCTCGAACCTTATAAAATGTAGACCTCAAAAATTTAACAGTGAAAAAATGGACAGTACAAATTGTTTCAACTTGCAATCCACTTTTCATAAGGCTCTAAATATTGGAATGGGCTATTTTTTTTTTTTTTTTAATACCAAAAATCAGCCATTAACTCAATTGCATGTGGGCCCCACATCTGTTAGTCATTATAATAGTAACAAAAGCATGAGTCAACCAATCCCAACCCTATATTTGGTGGCATGGGAGGAGAAAGGAGAAAGTAGAAAGTAAAAAGAGGTTTGGAAATTAACTTCTGCAAGACATGAAAGTATTTATGAGTCTTAAAGGAAATGAAAAGGAGTAATGGCTTAGGAAGAGGTTATAAAAACACACCGATCTTCAGGCAATTTGGATCACAATCTCACTTTGGAACAAAGCTTATCTTCTCACAACTTCTATATTTATGCAATTTTCCACACCTGTGTAGCTGCTGTTCTACCTCTCTCTCTCTCTCTCTCTCTCTCTCTCTCTCTCTCATACCCATGTGTGAATTTATTGCTTTTTTCCTGATTTTGTTTGGACGTGAGGGTGTTTGCGAAGTTCCAAAAAAAAAGAGCAGACAACCCATCCAACTAGAGAAAGCTTGCGTAGCTAAAACGAAAAGCAAAGAGAGAGAGAGAGAGAAAAAAAAAACAAAAGCAAAAGTGGACTTGAGAAAGAAGTGGGAAATAAAGACTTGACGCCAAATTCCCTCCCAGCAGCAAAAGCATGCAAAGACAGATGTAGTTAAAAATTTAAAATGTCATGAAGAAGAGAAGGAAATAACAGAAAAAAGACAAGAAAAAAAGGTATAACCCATATTTATTTTCATTTAAAACGTAGTCAAAAACATGTCATGGCAATGATGACGTACTTCAGCAATGATGACTAGCTCCATCCTTAAATGCATTTTAGTACTAATGCATGCATGGACACATGTACATGTAGGTCATGCATGGGGTGCATCAAATGGGGGTCTTTAAACATTAATTTAACTAGGGTTAGGGATCAAGTTGGGCTTGGTTAAGGCCCAAATTAACCATGTCAGCTAGAACTTGTTGGGCCTAACCAACTCTTCACCTTTATAATACACAGTTACTGATCGATGGTCCACGTCCACCCGTGCCCTACCATATTTTTTAAATAGAAAAATGCTGGATTTTTTTTCCACGCGGCAGAGGGCAATTGAGCTGAAACTTACCACATGGAGAAGGGGAGGTGGTAGAACATGTGGAGCTTATGTACATCAGTTGCCACATGTAAAAACCTACCTTCACAAAGATTGAAGTTTTCTAGATCAACACATTTTAACGGTGGTTTGCTTTAATTTGACAAAAAGTGAATGGGAGCTCAGCACTATCACAACTGTTGGATTCTCAGAATCCATGCCTGTCCTGTGAGCCTGTCATAAAAGGCTGAGAATCCAACGGTGGTTTGTTTTGATAAAAAAGTGAATGCTAGCTCAGCATTATCAAAGCCGTTGCATTCTCGGAATCCATGCCCGACAAAGCCTGTCCCGTGAGCCTGTCATAAAAGGCCAAGAATCCAACAATGGTTTGCTTGAACAGAAAGTGAATGCTAGCTCAACACAATCACAACCGTTGAATTTTCAGAATCCATGCCCAACAAGGTCTGTCACGTGAGCCTGTCATAAGAATGCAGTCACAGGAGCCCAACCCTTTTCAATTTATCCCATAAACCATGAACTCGGGAAAGATATGAACCCCAAGATAACCTTAAGGAAGCCCGGCCCATGAATTGAAACCCTAAGACCCACTGAAACCAATTTTCAAGGTAACCCTAGTTGAGTGCATGATTGTGGCTTGGTTTAGTAAGAGAGTGGATTAGGTTAAAGGGGCGGGTGTGGTGCGTGCTTGGGACTGTTGGGTGGTGACATGATAATATGAAATGAAAGCGACGGTTTTAAGGGTTGGGGATATCCCGACACCAGCACGCGTTCCGGAGCAAATGCGAAAGCAAAAGCAGCATTTATTTCGGGTTGTCTTTCTGACCACCCATCACCCCCTAACAAATAGTAACTTATATATATTCCCATTCAATGCCTGCATTTATTCGACAGTGCCAACACCATGAGACTTCAGCATCTCTTCTCTCTTCTCTCTTCTCTCCACCAAAAACCTTGACCATCCTCTATTCCTTCTTGAAATTTGGCAAACACGCTTTCCTACAAAAAGACAATCTTTCTCTCCTCTATTAAATACATGCCTTTTGTCCCCCACTCCCTCTCATTGAAAACCCACACCAACTCTTCCTAAGATTTCAGTATTCATTATTTACTCTTCAATTTACTTTTTAACTCTCACACACACATGGGTACTCATTTGTCAAAGCTAGCTACCATTTTTTTAGCCAGATGGGTAAGAGGGTACGTGAAAAATCCGATAGATTTTACCTATAAATCTAATGTTTGGTGGTCCATGATTCATCGATTAGGACTATTCAGTCCATGGCCCATCTTTGGTGATGGCATCTGTGCAGCCTACCAAGTTTTGTACAAGGAGAGTCTTAAACTTAATAAATCTAATAAAAAACTTAGGTGGCGTTTGATAAATTAAGTTATCAGATCTAAATTCTTAAAGTGCTTATTGTCTCATAGCTTAATGACTAATGTTTGTATTAGATTGTTTGGTAAAGGTATATAAGTCTTCAAATTAAGTCAAGGGCATTGTGGGTATTTTAAAATATTTATTAGGACACTTTTAAAAGAGAACTGGTTTGATAAAAAATGTATTGTTGGTATTAAAAATGAATCTTCACTTACCTCATTAGGTGAAGGGAGGGTCACTTTTTGCTTTTCACTGAATTTGGTAACAAGTGCTGAGTATAAGTTGTTTACCATACGTCACTTATTCACCAAAATCACTAAAACTCAGCTCTGAGAACAAGTTTTACCTAATGCCACCTACAACTCTAGCTAAGTAGCTTGAAGAGGAGACGGTTATCCCCTAAGACAAGATTAAATTTCTTGAATCTGAATTTCACACTTACACTTATCTGAAGAAAGATTTATCTTATGTCTCTCAAAGTACTAAGAAGCTTGAGAGAATCGTTGGCGTTGGAAAGTAGCTAGAATGGACATAGAACAGGCCTCATCTCTTTGGGATAACTCCGTAAAAAAACTCAACTAAATGGAGGATCTTAACCATCCGATCTATAAAATTGGTCGAGTTAAAGAAATAGCTCAAGTTTCTTGCCAATGCTGATTTTTGGGGCCTTACAACGTCTCAAGGATGGACGTACCACCAATTTAGGGGAGTGGGTATACCACTTATGAAGATAGAAGCATAGTTAATTAGCAATTCAGAATGCGGTATTAGAAATAAAGTTCAAGTACAATTCGGGTTTGTCATTAAAAAATGCGTTAAATTTGGTAAAAATAAAGTAAACTAAGAAAAAACAAAATATTGATTATTTTTTGTCTTCCAAAATGAATTTTCATGTTCAAAACTAAATAATGCCGGTATAATTGGAAAAAGTGAGTTTTATTCATGTTCGAAAATTCTAAAATTAAGGGTTATTTTTTATAGTTGAATATTTCGTGTTTTTTTTTATAGTTAAACGTTTTACAAAAAAATGAGTTTTTTCAAAAAATTGTATTTTAAACGAGGTTTTTTTAACTACGGTAGGGATAGGTTGAATATTTCTCTACACATAATAACATTCGGTCATGTGGCCAACATGGAAATGATTTAAGGGTTGATTTTTTTTTCTTTTTTCTTTTGTGAGACCTCAACCCAAGCCAAACCCCACATAGGTTCAAGTTCTAATTTCCCAGCCCGGGCCAAACCCAACCCAATCCCAGCCTATGATCGGGTCAGGCTCGGATTGCGCCTTTCGATGTTGCACCCCTAAACTCATTTTGTATTGTGCACATGCTTTTCTATGCCTTTCTCATAGGCCTTTAATTATGAGCCACTTATTAGCATATCCAAACCGGATTCAATAATCAGTTGTATCCGAAAAAAGATGGACCCATTCCGGTCATATCAATTTAGTTACCCCGTATCCGGTCCAGCTATGAATTGAATATTTTCATACCCAGACTGAGCCGGTCTATTGTACAGAATTTTGTATCAAAAGTTTGATATAGAAATCCCTCAAAATGCCACGTGGAACTCTTTCCGGCTCAGTGGCCCAATGAATGTTTGCCAACTCCTTGGTGGATTTACACACCAAAAATCTTTCTGATTGGTGATTTCTAGCCATTGGATTTGAACACTTTTCATCATGGGCTTCATGAACAGCCCTACAAATGTATTCTAAGCCCATGGTCAAGCTTCCAAAAATGAAGCAAGGATAAAACCTGCGAGCAGACCGGATTCAAACTGAGACCACCCCATATAAGGGCATTGGGGATGCAACATGAGCGGGCCCAACCTGAGCATGATGGGCTTGAGTTGGATTTTGTTGTACTCGGCCTCAGGCCTGAGTATTAGAACCTGATTATAGCTTACGTTGGGCCTAGGCTGAGGCCTCAGGCAATCCAAGCCAACCTGAGTCCGATCATATTGTATATCTGTATATTATGCTCTCACATCTCTCTCTCTCTCTCTCTCTCTCTCTCTCTCTCTCTCTCTCTATTAGTAGGCCCCTCCCTCATCCTCTCTTTCTCTAACTAGACCAACCTAACCAACCCAATGAACTCAACTAACCCGATTGGATTGGGTTCATTCTAGACATGTCAGGCCCGACCTTGGGTTGGATTGGGTTCTGGTGGGATGGTGTAAAGGTCAGGTTGACCCCCAACCCACCATATGGGGGAATGCCACTGACCAACCTACAAAGAGGGCGTTGGCAAGCTTTGAAATATTAGTTACCATGTAGCATTATACATCACATTTCTTTACGAATCAGTAACTCTAATTAGCTTCAGAGGTTCTTGTGTTGGCATGTAGAAAGAAGAAGAAAAAAATGTTGAAATTCTAGACACGTGGCATATTGATGGCTTGATGGCAGATTCAGATGCCCTGAAACTTAGGGCCCTTGTCAAGGCCACACACGAACTTGTTTCCAAAGAAAATCCTGATTGACTTTATTTAAGCTTAGCCCACTGAAGAACAGTCCAAATAAAGTCGAGATGACCTAGCAAGGATAATCCAACCAACTTGGAGCTATGCACACTTATAAACAAAATCTTCAAAAAAGATCCCTCTAAGACTCCTTAAAGGGCTTTACCCACCAATACAAAGAAGCCGTAATAAAAATGACAATGTCTTGGACCTCATTTTCCTTACCTTCAAAGACCCATGAGTTTCTTTCTTTCTACAAGCCTCAAATCATAGCAAAAGGAAGAAGCCTCCAAAGAATTCGGCCATTAGAAGAAAATGCAAAGGTAAGGAACGTGGATGATTGCTATAGGGAGAGTCCAATTTATACCAAAAGCCATGAATAAGTAACCCCAAACATACCACGATAGCTTACAATGGAAGCAAAAGATAGTAATAGCCAGATCATCTAGTGGACAACTTTTTTGTAATTTCTTGTCATAGTCTGAAGGTTTTAACTAATCTTTCCCTCAAGGGACGTGATGTTCACGGTCATTGCCGTTACATTGTAATGTCCAAGGCCTATCTTACAGTATCAATTGGAGGATACATAAAAAGGGAGGAAAGAAAAAAAATAATGAAGAAAAAAGAATCATAAACATGTGGGCTCTCATCTATATTGCACAAGCTATTCTGATTTTGACATAAACATCGTCTGCAAGAGCTCCGATTTGCACTGTATCACGTAGCGGCTTCTACAAATTATAACCTTCTGTATGGACAAGAGGACTGAATTTTCTGCATTATTCAAATGCTCCCTCATTCCAAGAAAAATCTTTCAACAACTTCAATGCCAATAGAAACAGGGGCTATTTCCCACTCACCAGCCCAAAATCCTCATTTCTAATATTTGTCACTCTACGCTCCAGCAACCGGCTGGATCTGGTTGCTATATTCTAATCAAAGTTCCAGAGGGTTGGAATGCATAATTCCAATTGATGAAGAAGAAAACTCTCTTCCTTTTCTTCACTAATTGCATAATCTCAATCAAGAGTCTGACCTGGCAGCTGTGAGGGAAGAAAGAAGACCTGCGGCCTGGACGGGTAGCATGTCGCCGAAAGTCGACATGGCAGCTGCTGATCTGTCCTTGAACCTGCCAACTTGCCCATCTGTAAGCATGGAGCCCAGTTTCAATGTGCTCTCTCCAAATCTTGTACCAACCTAGCAATAAGAAAGGAAATCTATTATTTCGAAAAGAATAGAATAACAACCACAACCCTATCGTTCCCCATGCCTAAAAATAGAAAAAATACCAAACCTTAAATGCAAAGAAAACATGCAACATCAGACAAGAAAAAACTTAACTTCAAATTAATATTCTTGGCTATGGTATATTTATACCCTTTTCTATAAATCAAACTTGGCTAAATCAATCAGAACTTAACAGTTTGATAGAAAAGTGGTTGAATCGGTATTTTCGTTGATAGGGAGTTTAGACTTACTATTTGGCCAAGTTCAAGTAAATCAGCTAGGTTTAGGAACATTGAATAAAAAATCTCAAAATCTCTCATACAAAGATTATCCTTTCTCCTAGTCTCATCTTTTGCCAAGATCTTTTTCCTCCTAAGTTGTCTTTCAAAACTTACGCTATGTTATCTCAAACTCTATAGCGAAGGTTAAACTTCCTTTTTCTCTTAAATCAAGTTATTTCGACAGTTGCACATTGGGCAACCCCAGCATGGCCAGTATAGGGACCGATCAGTTGAGACAAGCAAGTAGCAAAATAAAGATTTTTCAGGTCCCATGAGAACAGACTGTTAAAGTAGAAGTGTTTGCTCTATTGGAGGGACTGAAGATTTTCGCACTATTCTTGGAAAGTAATTTGGAGGTGGAGGGTAAATCCTTTCTTTTATCCGAGGGCCCTTGCAGAATCGCAAAATACCAGGGTAACAATGACATGGACAAGTGTTGGTGTCCAACAAAGATACAAGGTGTCCGACACAGGGCCTTCGAGAAGCCTAAAACGCAGAATATAATATTTTAGTTATACTTAAATCAAAAGTTTTTAGAAAACAAAAATAAGGACAAAATTTCATGAAATGTAAAAGAAGACATTTCCATAAACCATAGAGCTATCCAATAACTTAATAAATATGAGTAGATTTATAACATCAAACAGCTATATTTGTATTTAACAACTTAATAAATTAGTGTACGAAGGATGGTACACATCAGCCCTCTTTTAGACATTATTTTCTTTACAGAAAATCATTAAAATAAAGGATGAGACTGCCTTACATGTCAGGATGTATCGACAAGAATATCCATGTAGATATGAGTCCGACATGGCAAAAAATTGTAAAGTGACATATCGTTGTTACATAGCAGAATAAAAATAATCACATTGTGGAATGGGAAGGAACATGTTACATAGACACACCCTTAAGAGTTCTAAGGCTGCTGACTCCTAAGTTAAAGCGGTGTAATCAAACTAACTTTGTACGTTCAATATTCCAAGGCGTAAAATCTCAGACTCGTTTAACATCTCAGTAAGCTGATGGAATGATATATCTCGACTGAGACAAAATGAAACATTAGAAGAAAAAAAAATTGATGTCTCAATATGAAAGACGAGTATACAGTTCATTCAATGTTTTTGATACTTATCCACACACACACCAAGCCAAATTTAAGTTTGTGTGGATAAGTTAAGATATGTGTGTGCAGGGGTTTGGGGGGGGGGGGGGGGGGGGGGGGGGGGGATGTTAAGATTTATCTTTTGTTTCATTACATTATCTGATGTTCATATTAATTTTCAATTTTCTCTTCTAAAATTGACAGAAATGAGGATCTCAACGTTGTGTTCTCTGATAAGTTCGAATTTATGGCATCAACAGCTGCAGTCTGTTTCATTAAAATAATAGTTTATGTTTGAAACTTTCTGTTATCTAAATATCAAAGTTTTCATTTGGTAGTGAGAAGTTAAAACACACAGATATGGATCAAAAGAAAAGGAGAGGAAGAATATTTACCTGCATGAAAGACTTTAACAATGGCGTTGCCACCCCAAAACTTGAGTTATCATCAAACTCAAGCTTCTGCAAGAGTTCCTCATTAGAATAGGCTTTCCAGGAGCTTCTAGAAGATACAGCATCTGAGGACATTGGAAAAGCCGATTTGGCTGTCCCTCTTGAAGACAATGCTGGAGCACTGAATAACAAACATGAGGTAAATTAGTAAGAAACTGTTAGCAGCATGGAGATTTCTGGCAATAAAAGTCAAAGCAATCCAAAACTAACCAGCATCAAGCATCAACTCATATGAATGAATGAATAAAATGGTTATAGAAACGATGAAAGAACAGAAGAAAAAAAAAAAATATATATATATATATATATATATATATATATAGGGCTGGGATAGAATGACTAATGGAATTCTTACTAATGGATATGGGGCCCACATGCGGATGAGTTAAGGGATGATTTTTGGTGATAATATTCTTCTCAATGTGGATATCAACCACACAAAAAATCAGCCCATTCCAACATTTGTAGCCTTGTGAAAAGTAGATTGCAAATTGAAAAATTTTGGACCATCCATTTTCATCGTTAAATTTAGGTCCATATTTGGTAGGGTTAGAAGTTTTAAAAATTACTGATTTTTGGTGAAGGTGATCTCTATGGTGAGGAGATTACCCTCACCAAAAATCATCCCTTAACTCATCCGCATGTGGGCCTCACGTTCATTAGTAAGAATATTAGTAAGAATTCTATTAGTCATTTTATCCCAGCCCATATATATATATATATGGGTCAGGATTAGGGGATAACATTTTCATACAACATTTTTGACAACAATTTTGGCGTACCCACATGGAAGATGAATCGATAGCTGATTTTTGGTAAGGATGATCTCCTCACCATATAGATCTCCGCACCAAGTTTTTGTTGTCAAAAATGTTGTATGAAAATGTTGTCCTCCGATCCTGACCCTATATATATATGGGTCAGGATCGGGGGACAACAATTTCATACAACATTTTTTACAACAATTTTGGCGTACCCACATGGAAGATGAATCAATAGCTGATTTTTGGTGAGGATGATCTCCTCATCATATAGATCATCTCTACAAAAAATCAGCACATTCTGAAATTTCCAACCCCAACAAATGTTGTTTTCAAGTTAACAATAAAAATAGACGGTCCATAATTCTTCAACTTATAAACCGGTCTACGAATATCAGATTGATTTGAATTTTTGTGAGGATGATCTCCTCACCATAAAGACCATCCTCGCCAAAAATCATCCCATTCCAAAACTTCTAATTATATTTTGGGCCACACCAAATTTTTGTTGTCAAAAATGTTGTATGAAAATGTTGTCCCCTGATCCTGACCCTATATATATATATATATATCTTATCTAAGCTTCTTCCATGTTCATTCGCTCCCCCCATCATAGATGGTTCAGCCACGCCCGGTGCCACGAAATGATTGAGAACTACAACGGGGTCGAAATGCATTTTGTTCTTTGTATTCAATAAGTATTGCATGACCAAATAATTCAAGGAGGGGCGCACTGCAGGGAAGGTCCTTTTAAGTAGATGACTCATCGGGCCGTCGGGTCGGTCACTCAGTTCTTCGTCTTCGCTTCGCAGGTTTGTTAATGAGCCCCGGCCCCATACCATCCTTTGTATATATATATATATATATCAAAAATCTAAGAACAGGTAAGGACCTTTATATAGAACATGAACAAAGAGGAAAAGGCTCCCCAAGAAATAAAAAGATAAAAAGAATCAAGAATAAGGTCCTATCAGAAAACAAATAAAAAAAATACTCTAGGATTAGGAAAAGGGGAAGCAAAAAAGGGATGACTAAAGATTTTTAATTGGATGGTACAAAGGAAAGGAGGTATTGAGAAAAAAAACAAAAGACTTCTACTCTGAGGAGTTCAACGGATTCTCAATATTACGCCCCCCGCCCCAACTCACAAAGAGAATACATAAGAGATGAAGAACACATCATATTTAGATATTGCCGGTCATTGATCTGGCAAATTTATTAAAATTCCTACGTTCTGGCTAAGATGCCCAGATATGGACACCGTTAAGGGAAACGAGGATAAAACTCTTAATTTCCCAATTACAAGAAATTGATACGGATACGGATACAGGTATCCCATCCAATTGTCCATACCATGCCTAATTTTTAATTTTTCAAGCTAAGTGTATTTATTTCATATTCACATCTATAATAAAATTTCAAAATTTTCGATGTTTCATGAAAAGTCTCAGTTGTCAAATCCCAGGAATACTTAGCTCTTTTGTAATATATATCGTTGTGTCTCGAATCCCCTGAAGACTGAAGTGTCAGAGATCAAGTGGACTACGACAAAACAAATCAAAGAAGAATTAAAGCTGAAGAAAATCAACTTAAGTGTTCAAGATCAACTGAAGACAAAGTTAAGTGATCGAGCTCAACTGAAGACAAAGTCAAAGCTCAAGCATGAAGATTTAAAAGATCAGAGTACGTTCTCACTCAACGAACGTTCAACTATGAAGAATCTCGTGGTACGGTTACTTACATAAATCTAAGGGTACACCGCGCGTTGCCAGCGGATCAAGATTTACCCTAGATGGTTCAGTGATAGTTAGGAATCATGTGCATGTCAAAAAGAGAAATTCTAAAAAGTTTAGAAGTGTTCGGTTCTGGACAAAAAGGTCCGGCCGACCGACCAAAAAGGGTGCAGTCGACCCCGCCTCTTTCGGATCTCGTTTTGACTCAATCTCTTAAGCGATTTTAAGCGCACTTTGGCCTTTCAAACGGCTATATTCGGTTCGGTTCTATTGATGGGAGGCTTGCTTATAAATAAGAGCCATCTCCCTTCATTAGAATTAACCCAATCAAGAGATCTCTATTCTACATTCTTTGATTATCATTCTCTGAATCTAAATATCTGGAATTTGTGAGAGCTTCACCAGAGCAAAGCTGTGTATTCGTTGTGAAGGCTCTAAGTGTTTGGAATAGACTATTTGGTATTATTATTCTGCAAGCATCTTCTTCCAAGAAGAGAATTACTCTTGACAGAGTGTCTCTTGGGCGAATTCTTCTCTAAAGAATTTTCCATTTGATCGTATTCATCGAAAGGTAAGTGTTTTTATGATCAAATACATTTTTGATAGAATTCGAAATTTATGAATATTGTGTATTTTGTAATTGGTAGATGAGTGAGGACTCATCTAACTGAGTTGAGGATTGTAGATCCATGAGAAAATAATTTCTCTAAATCGACTACTGGCCTGGGCTGACTCTCTAGGTGAACGAGAAGTGATTCTCGTTAGATTAAAACTAAGTGATATCTTAGTTAGTGAATTATTTATTTCAATTGGATATGTTGTAATGCATCATTAAGATAATATAATATTACTCGTGTTGAGTATTAGACAGTGGACGTAGGTGCGGAGTCGCCGAACTACTATAAATCTGAGTCTTGTATGATTGTGAATGTTTGTTTGTATCTCAGATTTTCCCTTATCTATGTTCTGTGGATAATTCATATTTTAATTGCTTTATCCTTTTTCGCCTTGTGTGATTAATAATTTTTTAATCCATATAGAATTCGCAGAGGAATTAAAAATTGTCCTATTCACCCCCTTCTAGGACTTAACTTGATAATTAAAAGGGAATTTCAATTGGTATCAGAGCAAGGTCACTTTGTGAAGGGCTTAACAACCCAAGTGTGATCCTTAGTTCCCTTAGAATAATCATGAGTCAAGAGGGATACTCTGTGTCTAGCCCTCCTCTATTCAATGGTACTAATTACGCCTACTGGAAGGCTAAAATGAGGATTTTCTTAAAATCCCTAGATTAACGGATTTGGGAAACAGTAGAAGTGGGATGGACATCCCCTACTGTAGCAACGACTGTTGGTGAATCAACTACCATTGCTATTAAACCAGAAAGAGATTGGAGTATGGGAGATAAAGATGCATACCAGTATAATAATCGTGCATTGAATGCAATACATTGTGCTTTATCTCTTGACGAATTCCAAAGAATAATTGCTTGTGAAACCTCAAAACTAGCATGGGACATTTTGGAAATGACCCATGAAAAAACAAATTCTGTTAAACTGTCAAAACTTCAAATACTCACAACTCAATTTGAAATTATTAGAATGAATGGGGATGAAAGTTTCACAGACTACTACACCAAACTAAGTGAAATAATTAACTCCGTGTGAGGTCTTGGTGAAGCTATTCCTGAACCAAAAATTGTTAGAAAAATTCTGAGATCATTACCTGATAGGTTTCATCCTAAAATTACAGCTATTGAAGAAAATAAGAATGTTGATCTGATAAGATTAAAATAACTAATAGGATCAATTCAAACATTTGAACTGAAACTTCATACACCTAAAAAGAAATGATTAGCTCTAAAAACATCTAAGAAACAATTAAGAAAAGAAACCGACTCTGATGAGTCTAATAACATTGATGATGAAGTTGCCCTTTTTGCTAAAAAATTCAAAAAGTTTTTCAGAAACAAAGACAAGAAAAATTTCACACAAAAGAATAGGAAACCTTTTGAGAAATTTGATAAATACAAAAAGGGAGAGAACAACAAAGATGAAATATAATGTTATAAATGCAGGGGGTTTGATCATATTTCTACTGACTGTCCTAACAATATTAAGAAAGGAAAAACTAAAGCTATGGAGGCTATTGCTTGGAACATAAATAGTGATGAATCCGATACTGAAACGAACACATCTAGTGATAGTGGAGAATCATCTAATATTAGAACATTAATGACTTGCTAATCTTAATGAAATTGTCATTCTCAAAATGCTAAAGTGGATAATGAAACCGATTTAAGTGATGATGCAAGTGAAGGAAACATTCAAATTGCTTTTAATAATTTGTATAAGGAAAGTTTAGTTCTGGCAAAATCCTGTGATAACTTAAAGAAGGAAAAAACGGTTGTGTTGTGAAAACTATGATGCACGGATACGGATACGGATACTGACACGGATACGGAAAGCGGGGATACGACTCGACATTTTCCAAAATCAAGGACACTGATTCGGATACGAGTATCCTATTTTGTAGTTCAAAATTTTTATTTTTTCTAATTTTTTCAACTTTTTATGAAGGATACGTGGGGATACGTGTCGGTAGAGTATCCGGTGTCCGTATCCGTGTCGACACGACATGACACTGGTACGAGGCATTAGTACAGGTATCCGGGTATCAATAGGTGAAAATGCTTCACTAAAAATTAAGTTAAAAAATCTATATCAAATTGTGATGAACAAAAAAGATGAAGTAACTCAAATCTTAAGCAGAGAACAAAAACTTGAAAAAGAAATTGATAAATTAAGTCTTGAAAGAAATGATCTTGAAGTAAAAAATGCAACCATAATTAGAAACATTATTCGAGGAAATTCTAGACTGGAAAATATATTAACCATGGGAAAAGCAAACCATGACAGGAGAGGATATAGTTACATTGGAAAATCGGCTAAAAATTCAAATTCCAAAACTGTGTTTGTAAAGTCACCCTGGATTCAACCCAAAATGAACAAATTGAAAAACTAAATATTATTTGTCATTATTGTAGACATTCTGGACATAAAAAATATAATTGTCATATTCTTAAAAAGAAATTGGAATTTCAAAAGAAAAAGGAAGAGAATGATCTAAAAATCTTGGAGAAAACCAGAAAACCAAACAAACAAAAGGAATTGTTCAAAAAGATAGTGGATTTAAATGCTAAAGCTAAAAACAGAAAAGAAAACATTAATAACTCTCAGATCAATCTGACTGGTAATGCTTCAATAAAAATATGGAATGAGAAATATCTTGAAAAATGTTTAGTCATCCATACTGCTCTTATTGCTAATGAAACTTCTAAGCGGTATTTGGATAGTGGATGCTCCAGACACATGACTGGAGGAAGATCTCATTTTTGCTTCCTTGATGAATGCCATGATGGTGAGGTTATATTTGGAGATGGCAGTAGTGCCAAAATTATTAGTAAAGGGACTATCCAAGGTCTAGGAATACCTAAGATTGAAAATGTTTTGTGTGTGGATGGTTTAAAACATAACCTACTAAGCATTAGTCAAATCTGTGACAAATTTCGAAAGAGAAATATGAAATGATAGACAAAACTTCCAACAAAGTTATAATTCAAGAAAAAAAAATATTGATAATTGCTGTCATTGAGACTGGTGGTTCGATTAAATGCAACATGGCACAAACAAATGAAACCGAACTATGGCACCAACGTCCAGGACACATAAACTTAAAAAACTTAGCTAAGATCAGTAGGAAAGAATTAATAAGAGGTGTTCCAAAACTTAATAAGAATTATCAAACTGTTTGTGGGTCTTGCCTAAAAGGAAAACAAATTATAAACTCTCATAAAAAGATAAAAAATATTTGTACCTCTAGAATTCTAGAATTGTTACATATGGACTTAATTGGACCTAATAAAATAGAAAGTCCTGGAGGAAAAAGATATTTCTTAACTGTTGATGATTTCTCGAGATTTACTTGAGTAGCTTTTCTTAGAGAAAAATCTGAAGCATTTGATGAACTCATGAAGATCTGTAAAAAGGTTCAAAATGATAAAGGTTTATCTATTCGCAGGATTAGAAGTGATAATGGGAGAGAATTTGATAATCACAAGTTTGATGAATATTGTGATGAAAATGGGATTAAACATGAATTCTCTGTAGCCAAAACACCTCAACAGAATGGTGTGGCTGAAAGAAAAAAATAGGACTCTTGAGAAAATGGGTAGAGCTATGCTTACCAGCAAAAATCTAACAAGAAACTTGTGGGCTGAAGCAGTCAATACTGCATGCTATACGATCAATCGTGTTTATTTGATAACAGGAACATTGCAGACAGCCTATAAAATTTGGAATGGAGTTAAACCAAATGTAAAATATTTCAAGATCTTTGGGAGTACTTGCTATATACTTAGAGACAGAGAAAATCTTGGAAAGTTTGAATCCAAAAGTGATGAAGGTATTTTTCTAGGATATTCCACCAGAAGCAGAACCTATAGGATCTTTGACAAAAGAATCTTAACCATTGAAGAATCTGTTAATGTGGTCATTAATGATGAATCTCCAGAAATTGGTCATTAATGAAGCTATTTTAGATGAACATTGGATAAATGCCATGCAAGAAGAGTTAAATCAATTTAAGAAAAATGATGTTTGGTTTCTAACCCCTAGACCTTTGGATAAAAATGTGATAGGAACTAAATGGATATATAAAAATAAACTTGATGAGAACGGAGTAATAACTAGAAATAAAGCCAGATTAATGGCTCAAAGATACTCTCAAGTTGAAGAGATTGATTTTGATCAGACTTTTGCCCCAATGGCTAGACTAGAATCTATTAAGATTCTTTTAGCATTAGCCTGTGTCCTAAAATTTAAACTCTATCAAATAAATGTTAAGAGTGCTTTTCTAAATGAGATTTTGGAAGAAAAAGTTTAAGTAGAACCACCTAAAGGTTTTGAAGACCCTCGTAAAAGTAATCATGTCTACAGGCTTAAGAAAACCTTGTATAGGTTGAAACAAGCACCGAGAGCTTGTTATGAAAGATTAACTCAGAAATTGGATTCACACGAAGAACTGTTGATAAAACATTGTTTATTAAGAAAATAGATAGTGGTATTCTGATATCCCAGATATATATTGATGATATTGTCTTTGGCTCAACCACTAAGATGCATGCTTTAGAATTTACTCAAGCTATGAAATCTGAATTTAAGATGAGCATGGAAGGTGAACTGAATTTCTTTCTAGGTCTTCAAGTTAAACAATTAGAAAATTGTATTTTCCTTTCTCAATCTAAATATTCTAAAGAATTGCTTAAAAAATTTGGCCTAGAATCATCTAATTCTTCACACTCCTATGAGCACTAGCATTAAACTCACCAAAGATTTAAGTGGAAAATCAGTTGATCAGACTCTGTACAGGAGTATGATTGGTAGTCTCCTCTATCTCACAGCTAGCAGACCCGATATTGCTTTCGGTATAGGAGCTTGTGCTAGGTATCAATCTGACCCGAAAGAATCTCATCTCTCGGCTGTTAAAAGAATCATTAAATATGTCAGTGGTACCATTGAATACGGTCTCTGGTATCCTCTTGAGACTAACAGTGAAATTGCCGATTATTCAGATGCCGATTGAGCAGGAAATGTTGATGATTGTAAAAGCACCAGTGGTGGGTGTTTTTGTATTGAAAATTGTTTGGTTGCTAGGCACAGCAAGAAATAGAATTCTATATCTTTGTCTACTGCTGAAGCAGAATATATTGTTGTCGGCAGTTGCTGTGCCCAGTTAATTTAGATGAAACAAATGTTGTTAGATTATGAAATTAATCAAGAATCTAAGAATTTATTCTGTGATAACACGAGTGCGATTTGTATTTCTTAAAATCCTGTACAGCACTTTAGAACCAAGCACATAGATATCAGACATCGCTTTATTCGAGAGTTGGTTGAAGAACAGATAATTTCATTAGAATATGTGAACACAGAAATTCAACTTGCTGATATTTTGACTAAACCTTTAGATTCGCTCAGATATGAATATCTAAGGAAATCTATCGGAATTTGTCCCATTGATTAATTTTTGTTGGTACTGACTAAAATATTTTGATATTAAATATCATATCTTAAGTATTTCAGTTAGTCTTATAGTCTAATCATTCAAATAATGATTAGCTAATGTTGTTTGGTAAAATTTTGTGGTATTATTAAAAATCTTGATTGTTTGAAAAATTGGTGATAATTTGGGAAGATTGGGTGTTTAAAAATGACATTCACAAAGTCGGGCCGATCGATGAAATTGTCAGGCCGATTGAAGAAAATGTCGAGGCGATTGGGTTTTTGAAAATGAAGTTTGCGAAGTCGGGTCGACCGAACAAAAGGTCTGGTCGACCAAATAATATTGTTTGGGTTTTGAAATTTGTGTTTACGGGGACGGGCTGACCGAACATTAGGTCCGGTTGACTGAACATGTCCGGTCAACCGCGCCTCGCACCCGAACGTTATATTATTCTCACGGGCGGGTCGACCCATGTCCGGTCCGCCGCCCTTGATTATAAATTGTCCCAAATCGATTATGGGTCATTAGAAGCTCTTTTGAAACCCTAGAAATTTCTTTTGTAGTCTCCCATTCCCGTTTGAGAAATCTATTAGCCCTCAAATCTAATCTCTTTCTAGAGATTCTACTCTCACTATTACCCAAATTTTTGGTGAAATTTCTTTGTTTTGTTCTAATGGCTCCACAAGGGAAAAGAGCAAAAGGTGAATCATCTTCAAGTGATCCTTATCCTCTTAGCTTATTCATCAATCCCATGACTAGAGCTAGCTTCTTGAAAAACTAAATCAAAAGAGCCGTTGCTGTTGAGCATAGGGTTATCGAAAAAGAAGTGACCATGACTGGAATCCCCAATCTTCTGAATTCGGTAGGTTGGCTTAAACTTCTTTCAATTTCTGGTGTTGCATATCCTGAGTTAGTCAAGATGTTTTATTGCAATCTTAACAATTATGATCCAGAAGGTTCATTTCTTTATTCTGAGGTCCAAGGAGTTAGGTTTAAAATTACTCTATCTTTTATTTCAAAAATCACAGGTCTTCCTCGTATACCTAATGAAGGAATTTTCCTCCCTTCCCTACCTTTTAAGAACAAAAAGACTATCTCAAAAGCCATCTGTGGGAAGGTAGTTCATTGGACCTCTGACCTGACTACTCGGGAATTACTTCCCATGTACCACTTGCTATGGTTGATCCCCCCCTATAACTTGGTTCCAAAGGCCGGACATCGGAGTGAGATCGGTCCCTATATCTATTACATTCTGTATTGTGTCTCTCAGGGCACACGAATCTGTGGTCCTTCAGTTATCTTTCATCTTATGGTCGAAAATTTGGCGATTGAGAATCGCAAGCGGTCTTTGCCTTTTGGCATTCTTGTTTCAAAAATTCCGAGTCATTACAAAGTTCTTATTCTTGACTCCGATGAAACTTTGCATCCCATCTCACCTATCAATCAAGCTACTTTTAGTAAAATGTTGGTTGGTGACTCATCTGTGTCTGCTTCTGCCTCTGCTTCTGCTTCGAGTTCGGGTTCTCACCGTTCCTCTGTATCTGCATCTATTGCGGGTCTTTCGTCCAAGTTGGACAATCTTTATGCGTCGATTGACATTTTTTCGACGACAGCGGCGTATGACTTCATTTCTTAGGTCTCAGCATCCTGACTATCCAGAGTCTTCACCTGAGGAGACGACTGTGCCTTCTGCGGCTGGAGATGACGAAGATGAAGATGAAGACGAAGATGAAGATAAGGACAAAGATGAAGAAGAAGAAGACGATGCAGATGACGATGATGCCGACGAGGATGACGTCTATGATTAGAGCACGTTTTGCTCTATCTGTAGATCAATAATACATTTTTTTTAATGTATTATTTAATACTATTGGTCTATACTATTTGCTACTGAGATACCTTGGTTTACTTTATTGTGAGATGATGGATATTGGTCACTCTATTGACCGTTTCTATTATGATGATTTTTAGTTTGATATATTGTGTTATGATTTTTTTTCCTAGATGATTGATTACCATATCATAATATTGTTTATCATCACAGGTTGGAGTTCTTCCCTTTGTCAATGTATAACAAAAAGGAGGAGAAATCAATTATATTGGTTTTACTTTGATACACTTGTTGCTCTCTATTTTATTGAAACACTTGTCATAAAATATTTGTGATTCTTACTTGGTTTTATTTGATTAATGTACTTAGAAAACGTTTTTGGTATTATTGGACTAATATACTAATGAGAAGTTATTGTCAAAGATTTTCTTGTCAAGTTGATTATTTTGTAGCAACAGGGTGTTTGCAGTAATTTTGGTACTAATCACAATACTAATCGCGAGCTACTGTGCTGCCTCCTTACTCCTTCATCCTTCAAAGATAATTTATTTGGGCAATTATTGTACTTAGGGGAAGCTTTATTGATTTATTTTTGGCAAAAATTATAATATAATTAGGTAGTTATTTGTTTTTGTCCTGGCATTGACAAAGGGCGAGATTGAAAAGTCTCGGTTGTCAAATCCCAGGAATACTTAGTTCTTCGATAATATATATCGTTGTGTCTCGAATCCCCTGAATACTGAAGTGTTAAAGATCAAGTGGACTACGACAAAACAAATCAAAGAAGAAAATCAACTCAAGTGTTCAAGATCAACTGAAGACAAAGTCAAGTGATCAAGCTCAACTGAAGACAAAGTCAAAGCTCAAGCATGAAGATTTAAAAGATCAGAGTACGATCTCACTCAACGAACGTTCAACTATGAAGAATCTCGTGTTATGGTTACTTACGTAAATCTAAGGGTACACCGCGCGTTGCCAGCGGATCAAGATTTACCCTAGATGGTTCAGTAATAGTTAGGAATCATGTGTGTGTCAAAAAGGGAAATTCTAAGAAGTTTAGAAGTGTTCGGTTCTGGACTAAGAGGTCCGGCCGACCGACCCTTTTGAGCGGTCGACCGGCCAAAAAGGATGCGGTCGACCCTAACTCCTGCGTTCAAGATTATGTGGTATCTACCTGAGCGGGCGACCGACTAAAGGTTTGGTCGACTGAGGTCCAGTCGACCGGCCAAAAGTGCGGTCGACCCCGCCTGTTTCGAATCTCGTTTTGACTCAATCTCTTAAGTGATTTTAAGCGCACTTTGGCCCTTCAAACGGCTATATTCGGTTCGATTTTATTAATGGGAGGCTTGCTTATAAATAAGAGCCCTCTCCCTTCATTAGAATTAACCCAATCAAGAGATCTCTATTCTACATTCTTTGATTATCATTCTTTGAGTCTAGAGATCTAGAATTTGTGAGCTTCACCAGAGCAAAGTTGTGTATTCGTTGTGAAGGATCTAAGTGTTTGGAAGAGACTATTTGGTATTATTATTCTGCAAGCATCTTCTTCCAAGAAGAGGATTACTCTTGGCAGAGTGTCTCTAGGACAAATTCTTCTTCAAAGGATTTTCTATTTGATCGTATTCATCAAAAGCTAAGTGTTTCTATGATCAAATACATTTTTAATAGAATTCGAAATTTATGAACACTGTGTATTTTGTGATTGGTGGATGAGTGGAGACTCATCAAACTAAGTTGAAGATTGTAGATCCATGAGAAAATAATTTCTCTAAATCGACTACTGGCCTAGGCTAACTCTCTAAGTGAATGAGAAGTGATTCTCGTTAGATTAAAACTAAGTGATATCTTAGTTAGTGAATTATTTATTTCAATTGGATATGTTGTAATGCATCATTGAGATAATATAATATTACTCATGTTGAGTATTGGACAGTGGACGTAGGTGCAGAGTTGCCGAACCACTATAAATCTGAGTCTTGTATAATTGTGAATGTTTGCATATTTATATCTCAGATTTTCTCTTATCTATGTTCTGTAGATGATTCATATTTTAATTGCTTGATCTTTTTCCGCCTTGTATGATCAATAATTTTTTAATCCATATAGAATTCGCAGAGGAATTAAAAGTTGTCCTATTCACCCCCCCCCCCCCCCCCCTCTAGGACTTAACTTGGTAATTAAAAGGGAATTTCATTTCATACAATGAAATTTGTTATAATACATTAATTTATATTCCCATTGACATAAGGAATAAGGAAACTGTTTGGAGTTCAGAAAATATACAATAACACAATAGAAAATGAGATATTAGTGACATAAAAGTATTCATGTAGTATCCGGTACCAGTATCAATATCGACATGATACAATAAGGCTACAACAGTCATTATAAAGTATCTGGGTTTCATACTTTCTGCAATGTTACACAAGAAATGGCTGAGCTTCTAGTTGGTGCTGAGTCCAAGGCAAAACAGAACCAAATCTTCATGTTTGTAAACATTACACGATACATAATATTTGTTTTAAAAAAATGCCAATATGAACACCAACCTGATTGGAAGGTATTTGAAGCGTGGAACTGTAGAACATCTCATTATATTTGACTCGGTATTATTGGGCAACTTTTGCATGGTATTGGTGTACATACGATTAAGTTGTACAAAGAATCCAAAGAGGACTGCATGTCGCAGGTACGCCTGCTTCTCATTCTCCCAGAGGTAAGGCTCGTACCTGTTCAGTTCAAAAGAAAATTAATTTAGAAAACTAGAAACAAATCATAAAAAATGAAAAGAGTGATAATGTTAATTGCTGCAAAAAGGTTGCAACAGTGGTTTACAAAAGACTCTGTGACAAGGACACTCCATTTTCTAAATTTTGTTGTGACGGATACTGTGTCATACTTGCATGTTGGACACACGCCAAAGCACTTCAAATAAACCTTAACTTATTTTTGTTTTCAGCTATTATTTATATATTGCTTATATGACTTTAATGTATATCAGCTTTTCTAAATATATCGTCTCTATGTTGAACTATTATCCTTAACTAAAGTATTTCAAAATATTTATCTCTCAGCATATTGAATGTGCTGTATGGACAGGTCGGTGTTCCATGTTTGTGGGGGTCATGGTGTCTGACACTTCATATCAGACACCAACACACGTGTCCAAGTCCTTAAACACATGGCAAAAGGGGAACTCATATCAATGAGGATGAATTCGTCCTTCCTGCCTCTGACAAGGTGACACATACCGGGAGGTTGGGACCACTGATTAGTGGTTCCGACCAAGGATATTTTCTTGGTCATAAATTGAGTGGAGTCGAATAAACTCAACCAGACAGCCATGGACATATTTCTTCAAGTGGTGACCGCATTGTATTGACTGTACAAAGCATTACAATGGATCGGATGTTTTGGATCTTCTGAATGGTTGATCAAAACCCCTTGGATGTGTGCCGTATGTATAGCAGAAGCACGGAGGATTCTTCCCATGCTCTCATTCTTGACTCGTTCATTCCCCTTACAAGAATTTTCTACTGTATTATGAAAGGAAAAACAACAGCAATAAACTTATTTTCGAATTCCATTATGTACTAAACAATAACTGGTTGAGAAAAGCTTACGTAGCCCAGTCTATAGGATCCAGCCTTTGTGAAAGACTATTTATCAACCCCATGACACGCACTCTATTGGCAGAGTTCGGCTGGTTTTGATCCTTGTTCCGTTTGAAAGGAAGCTTAGATTTCAGATTTTTGGGTGATTCCTCATTCATGTTCAAATCACCCCCCGATAAAACATCAAAAGTGAATCTTAGGTCTGACATAATTTGCAGTACACCTTTTTCTGTCACCTGAGGTCTACGTGCTTCTAAAGTAGAAAGGAAGTCACCATAAATACCCACCACCTACAAGATCACATTATAGTCAATAATCAATATATACTGACAAGATAGGAATGATTAGGAACTGCTCCCAAGTCACAAATAGCAATCTGTCACATCCATGCATAGTCCATCTCCACTACCAGGAACCTAATGCATTGTATTGAGAGATTAGATTAAGAAAAGAAATCAAATACAACAAAAATATCTAGACAAAACAAATGCGGAAGCAGTTTGCATTTCATAAAGGAAACCCAATCTATTGAGTTCATTATAGTATACTAACAATGTAGATTGTTATTTCCAAAGAAATTAAACTTAAATTGGTTTTTCCAAGTGAAATATACTAATGGTCTTGTTTTGAGAGAAATAAAAATAAAATTCTTATGTTATCCTAAACTAGCTATGATTTTTAACATTATTTAATGACCATGTAACAAGGACATTGACATGGGTGTCGGTGTCCGACACGGATACGAGGTGTCCGACACAGCAACCTAAAAAAATATGATATGGAGACTCGTCCGTACATATATTGATATATATGAATGCTTATAATTATTAAGAAAATAATAAAAAATAGAAAATAAAGCAGAAAATATTTATTAGTTTATTATTGTGTGGAGGATGGAACACACCAACCCGCTTATAGGAATCAATTTTATATTAAAATGTATTAAAACAAGGGGTTACACAGCCATAAGTGTCCAGATGTGTGTCGGGAAGTGTCGACATGCATGTCCAGGTGTCGAGGTGTCCGACACAGCTAAAACCCTAAAAGTGCAGTGTCCTTGGTACGAACATTGTTAACTCCATGAGTTGTGCTATGGCTCTGGGGCATATGATGACATTCTATAAGGAAATCTAGCCTGTGTTCTCAATGAAGACTTCACGTAGGTAATGTCAGAATTTCATGATAGGGTGTGTGGGACAAAGGCTTTAATGCAACCTTTCTTACTTATTTTTCAAAAATTGAAGGTGCATAAGAAATTAAGGATTTCAAACCCATTAGTCTGGTAAGAAGCATGTAATAGATAGTTGCCAAGGTGGTTATCCAGAAGACTTAGTTATTTCAAAGGTGATTGGACCATATAGAGAAGCTTTCGTCAAAGGCAGACCAATTGTTGAGGGTAACCTAATCGCCTATGGATGTATTGATTCGAAGGTGAGAAGAAAGGAAAAGGTGTGGTCTACAAACTGAACATATAGAAAACCTATGACAATGTAAACTAGAATTTCCTAGTATGTCCTAAAGAGAATGGGTTTTGATGACAAATGGAGGAGGTAGATCGGGTCGCGTAGGCTCTGTGCAGCTCACTACTCACCAGAAGGTTTATTCCATAATTCCGAATGCCTTAGACAAGCTTCTCCATTCCTATTTATCATGGTGGCTATGATGCTTTTTTTTTATCAGTAAAAAGATATATATTGAAAAGAGGGCTGAGAGAGCCCCTCAAAACTACACAAATAGAAGACAAAAGAGAAATGCAAAACCCAACAACCGGCCCCAACATCCTCAAGAGAGCGAAACAACGACTAAAAAACCAAGCGGTCCCACCAGAAAACATAATCATCAAATCTGAAACCTTTTAACTTGGGAATGGCGGAGCCCCAATGATATAGGATGGGTCTTTTTTTTTTTTGATAAGATTATGTGCTTTATTGAGAAAAGGGAAAGAACCCCAGAGAACGAGAGGGGAGGACCTCCATAAGAGGACCTCACCACAAAGGGACAAAATAACTCAAATGGGATCGGATCCGCCTAAAAGCTCGTCCCATCTCAATACAAAAGCGTAAAAGAAAACACCTTTAAAATCATCAGAGAGGGATGACCATAGATACAAGTAAGCTTTGACCCTTAGCAAGACTTTCGGAACATCTTCTTCCTTCCCTTCAAATATGCGAGAGTTCATTTCTTTCCAAATAGCCCACAAGACCGCAAAGGGCAGAATGTGCCACAGATGTCTCCCTCTCCATTTAAACACTTCCAAAGAAGATCCTTGGACTAGGCTGCTAACTTATGCCGGTACCACGTAGTCGATCCCGAAGAGCTTAAAGAAGGCTTGCCAAATGACCAAGGTGAATAGGCAATGGATCAACAAATGATTGACCGTCTCAGCGTTGGCCTTGCACATGGAACACATGTTTGGTATCATCATACCCCTGCTGATCAAGTGATCCACCGTCAGAATTTTGTCCAACATGGCGGCCCAAACGACCCAAGACTTTCGACCTCCCAATCATTCAAGTTTCGTCTAAAACCGAACTTCCAAGCAATTTCACCGTTACTTTCCTCAACGCAGTCCTGAATCCTAACCTTATGAAAGTCAGAAATGTGGTATAAATTAGGAAACTTGTCTTTCAGGGCTTCTTCTCCACACCAACTATCCTCCCAAGAACGAACTTTGTCTCCCCTCCCCACTTTGTGTGTGATACCCTTCTTAAAACTCTCTTTAGTTTTTAAAATACCTTTCCATAGGCTCAGACCGAATGAAAGGTTACCAGAATAACTAAACGAACAATTACGCTCCCTCCCGTACTTGCTATCAATGACCTTCTGCCATAGACCCTCCCCTTCCTTCTCAAACCTCCATAGCCATTTCCCCAAAAGGGCCATGTTCATATCTTTAAAAAAACGGAAGCCAATCCTCAACCCCTCCACAATAAATCCACCAAATGAAATTTATGTGTTTCTTGTTTCTGATACGGAAGCATTCTACTACGATCGTCCGCGCTACACCGAATCAATGCCCAATCAAATGGATTCTATTTACTATTTATAGTAATTCAAGTTTTTACTATTTATAGTAAATATCGAAATTACTATTTATAGTAAATCTCGTTTTTACTATTTATAGTAAATCCCGAATTTACTATTTATAGTAAATCCCGAATTTACTATTTATAGTAAATTTTGATTTTACTATTTTTAATGGACCCCACGAAGATTTATTTTAATTTAACTAGGATTTTCAATTGAGATTTTGTTTCCAATTAGGATTTTATTATTGATTGCAATAGTTGATTTGTATTAGGAGTTTCTAATTTCAATTAGATTAGAATTAGGAAAGTTAAAGTAGGGAGTCTTACAAAAGGTGATGCACCCTTTGATTTTAGGGATGAAAAATTATGAATGAAGAAATAGAAATCCCTTTGAGAAATCTCTCTCGTGGTGTGAAGCCAAGCTAATTCAGTGCGAAGCCGAATATATCTTTCTCCATCTCTTTCTCTATCTCTTCTCTCTTAATAATCTTCTCTTTCCCCATCTCTATTTTTTTTTTTTTTTATTAATTTCTTACCTAAGAAAACCCAAATCATACCACAGCACTGTGAATAGTGCTGCGTGAATAGTGACGTGAATAGTAATTCCTTCTCAAATCGCGGAACAGTACTCCTGTCCTGCGTCAAATTTGGTATCAAAGCCCGGTTCGAAACTCCTGATCGGAAATATGTCTTATATTTGTTCACAATCTTTGGTAGCCGCGTTAGCTAAACTAAACGATGTGATAAATCGTTTTGAGAGCGGACTAAGCAACCATATAAATGGTATTGAGAGCAAACTGGAGGCAAGGGTCTCCGCCAGAGTTCCAATCAGCAACTGTCGACTTGGAAAGTCACTACCACAACCACTGGCTTTTCCACCTCTTTCTGGCAAGCTATTGAAAGGTTTCACAGCAAAAAAAAACCCTAAAGAGGTTTCAAAGCAAGTCGAGAAGAAAGTAAACGAAGAAATAAAAGCCATTGAACAAGATGGTGTTTTTCCATCCGAGGAAAATAAAAAAATCAACGAGGAAGAAAAAGCCAAAACTGAGGAATTAGCCAGTCCTGAAGCTCCTGTAGTTCTATCAGGCGAAAAGACGGAGGATATGCATATTGATCCGCTTGCTGTTATGGAGAATGAAAGTGATGATGATTCCCCTGGTTCAGACGCTCCAGCTGAAGATGGCCCAAATAGTACAGAAGATTTCGATCCGAAACCAGATATTTCTGCTGTTTTAGAACCCACAGTTGAAAATAAAGCAGATGGAACAAGCAAAGATTTCTATTCAAAGAAGGCCAGAGTTGAGGAGATAGACCATGTTTTAGAAAATTTACACCCGTCGAAGATGCAAAAGAAGAAGCTAAAGGGAGAGTACTCAAAATATCTCATTCGCTGGAAAAGCCAATTGCAATATCTCAACTTGAATTCGGGTCGATTTCTTTTCAACTAGGAGGGTTTGATGCGGGAGCATTCTACTACGATCGTCCGCGCTACACCGAATCAATGCCCAATCAAATGGATTCTATTTACTATTTATAGTAATTCAAGTTTTTACTATTTATAGTAAATATCAAAATTACTATTTATAGCAAATCTCGTTTTTACTATTTATAGTAAATCTCGAATTTACTATTTATAGTAAATTTTGATTTTACTATTTTTAATGGACCCCACGAAGATTTATTTTAATTTAACTAGGATTTTCAATTGAGATTTTATTTCCAATTAGGATTTTATTATTGATTGCAATAGTTGATTTGTATTAGGAGTTTCTAATTTCAATTAGATTAGAATTAGAAAAGTTAAAGTAGGGAGTCTTATAAAAGGTGATGTACCCTTTGATTTTAGGGATGAAAAATTACGAATGAAGAAATAGAAATCCCTTTGAGAAATCTCTCTCGTGGTGTGAAGCCATCCTCTCTTGGTGCGAAGCCAAGCTAATTCGGTGCGAAGCCGAAGGTATCTTTCTCCATCTCTTTCTCTATCTCTTCTCTCTTAATAATCTTCTCTTTCCCCATCTCTATTAATTTTTTTTTTTTTATTAATTTCTTACCTAAGAAAACCCAAATCATACCACAGCACTGTGAATAGTGCTGCGTGAATAGTGTCACGTGAATAGTGTCGTGAATAGTAATTCCTTCTCAAATCGCAGAACAGTACTCCCGTCCTGCGTCAGTTTCCCTTGCCACAATAAATCCCTCATGAGCTTCTCTATCTTCTTGGCCACACTTGATGGGATAGTTAACAAGGACAAGAAATGAATAGGGATACTAGAAAGAGTACTCTTTATGAGAGTGACTCTCCCTCCTGTCGATAAGTACCTCTTCTTCCACCCCGCAAGTCTCCTCCCGACTCTCTCCACTACAGGATCCCAAGTAACTTTAGCCTTATATTTAACACCCAGAGGAAGCCCAAGATAGGAGGTGGGCAAACTACCTACCTTGCACCCCAAACTCCTAGCCAAACCTGCCAAGTCCACCACCTCACCCACCCCAAACACTTCGCTCTTGGCCAGATTTATCCTCAAACCCAACACAATTTCAAAACATCTCATAATGCATCGAATGTACCTCATCTGAGTATGAGAATCCTGGGCAAAGACTATCGTGTCATCGGCGAACTGTAGATGAGAGACAGAGGAACCAAGCCTACTAGACCTGAACCCTTCCACCATACCTCCCGCCACAGCTTTACCTATCATTATGCCTAACGCTTCCACCACCACAATAAATAAGAACAGGGATAGAGGATCTCCTTGTCTCAACCCCCTAAAACTGTTGAAGAAGCTCGTAGGGGAACCGTTCACCAGAACTGAGAAGGAAGCTGAAGAAATGCACACCCAAATCCATTTTCTCCATCTCCACCCAAAGCCCATCCTATCCAGCAAGTAATCCAAGAACCTCCAGCACACATGGTCATAAGCTTTTTCCATATCTATCTTGCACACAACCCCTTTCCCTTCCCTGACCTTGGAACCAATACATCCGTTAGCTAATCAACACCCCATCAAGAATTGCATTCCTGCCACAAAGGCCCCTTGGGCAGGAGCAATAATAGAAGCCATAACCACTTTCATCCTAGATGCCAACACCTTAGAGATAATCTCATAAGTGCTTCCCACAAAGCTAATAGGGCGATAATCTGTCAGGACCTTTGCTCCTCTTTTAAGGACGAGAGTAATGATAGTAGTGTTCAAGTATTTATCCATGGTAGCATCCTCGTCAAAATGCTTAACCACTTCCATGAGGTCCGCTCCAACGATATCCCAGCATCTTTTAAAAAAAGCTAGAGAAAAGCCATCAAGCCCCAGGGCCTTATCTCCTCCAAGCTCGTTAATAGCCCTAAGAACCTCCTCTTAGTCAATAGGGCTCTCCAACCAAACCTTATGCTCTTGGCTAATTTTATCAAAATGAAGGCTTTCCAACTTAGGTCTATAGGTGGACGTCTCCAAGTAAAGATTAGAATAGTATTGGACAACACTATCCCTGATCTTATCCTCCTCTTGTATCACTGCACCACCCACCTTAAGGGTCGAGATATTATTGCTCCTATGCGTGTTGGCCACCGTATGGAAATACTTGGTATTCCTGTCTCCGTCCTTCAACCATCTCACCCTCGATTTGTCTCCAACTTATCTCATCCAACCGGGCCCAGTTAAGGAACTCTTTCTTTGCTTCCACTCTCCTTCTCCCCTCCTCTTCTGACATAGAATCACTTTGTTCCTTGTTGTCAATAACAAATATCTCTTTCAGTAAAGCCCATTTCTCCTCCACACGCCCAAAGCCCTCCTTATTCCACACCTTCAGCTTCTCTTTCAAGACTCTCAACTTCTTTCTAAAGACAACACCCGCCTTTCCTTCAAACTTGAAAGATTCCCACCATTTTGCCACAAGGTCGTGAAAATTAGGGTCTTCCAGCCACATGTTCTCAAACTTAAAAGGAGTTGGTCTTCTATTAATAACCCAAAACTTCAGAAGCATCGGATTGTGGTCAGATGCAAGTTTAGGAAGCACCTCTTGGGAGAGTTCGGTGCACAAGTCCCAACTGTCAGACACTAGGAATCGATCGAGTCTGGACATGGATGGCCTCTCCTGGTTGTTGGTCCACGTAAAGCTGGCCCCAACGAAGGGGAGGTCCATAAGGCTGTCTTTCCACGAAATATCTGAAATCGTTCATGCTCCTCGTTAGCCTGCTTCCCCCCTTTTTCTCATACGAAAAACGGATGACATTGAAATCGCCCCCGATGCACCATGGATGACCCCACCTACTCCTGATGTGACCAAGCTCATTCCAAAAGTCCAATCTGAGATGATAATCTATAGGGCCATAGACTCCCGTGAAAACCCAGACTGTGGTCTTCTACGTCTTCACAGGCAATAGACACAAAAATCCCTAATGTGCCTATCCTCCACATTGACTCTCTCCTTGTTCCAAATGACAGTGATGCCTCCCGACGTTCCCTTAGCAGGTAATATTTCCCAACCACAATCTCGACCACCCCACAGATCCACCACCTCACATTCAGTAAAGACTTCTCTCTTCGTTTCCTGAAACATCACAACGTCCACCTTCCACCTCTTGAGTACATTTCTACAGATAGTGCGTCTGTTCCTACTCCCAAGGCCCCTCACGTTCCATGTTAAGAAATTCAACTTCATGATGGCACTGCTCTAATCCCCCTACCCTTCCTTCTAGAGCACCCTTCCTCCAATCATCTCTATTTTGCCTCAAGAGTCAGATAGGTTCTGGATCTCCCATGACAACGTGCCCTTCTTCCTTGGTGTTCTGTAGAAGTTGAACAAGCCTCCACCGACCGACACTTCTCCTGTTTGGCCCCAGATTCTATCGCTTCCATCAACCCCAAAGATTCCTGCTCCAACTCACCACCAGGTACTCTGAGCTCTCTATTCGTGTCCCCCCACAGATTGTCTCGTTCGATCTTCTGAAATAACTCATAAACATCATTTTCATGTCCACTAAAGGACAAGCCCTGGAATCTTCCAAAATCCAAGACCTTCTGCAAAACCCACTCCGATGTGCCTGATGGTTCAATCAAGTCACCCTCACCACCTAGATTACCGACATCGTCCAATGATCTGGGAAGCACTGGGACTCGAATCCATTCAAACTATAAGACTCAAATCCATCGATTCCCACTAAAGGGAGTGTCTCATCCCCTCCCCCATAAACTACGATATGTTGTTGATCCGCCTCCGCTTTGTCCGCCCAACTCACCTTTTTACCACCCCTTTAGCACGCCTGATGTGCTGCACCGCCTGTTGTGGCATGGGTGGATTGATCTTCCCTGGCGGTACCACTTCCTCAACTACTAGGAATCCTCCACCTTCTCCAACCAAAGGCCCACACGTGCTTAGGATTCCAGTTATATGCTCCTGCGGCGCTCGTTGGTGAGTGTCTTCTACTGTGTTTGACACGATTCCAGTCGACGTTCCCGAGCTTGACTCCTTTGCCATAACACGAACAGAGGAAACCTCCTTCTCTGTTCTCCAGTAAATTCCTTCTCCTCTATGCTCTTGGTGGAGAACAAACAACCTCGCGAGGACTCCCCTCTGTTGGCTCCATAAAGATGAATCCTATCTAAGGATGTGGAGTCAGAGACCCGTCAATAGACGATGTAAGAGAGTTAGAAACTCCTTTACCTTTGCCAACAATTACAGTTGAGTCCTTGGGGAAAGAGTAATTACAATCACCTCCCACCTCATCTCTTATGAAAATCCCTTCTGTCCCTGTTCGCTGGTCCTTACGATCGTGGATCCCACCTTTGAAAACAGCGCCAACCACTGGTGGACCTTTGTATCCGTCCGCTACTTCATACCCACCACTAATCCCCGGGCAATAATAAGAGGGTTGAGTGTACCTGGGGCCTATACGCACGACTACCCCTCCCCTTAAAGGAGCGGCTTTGATTTCCCCAAGTATTCCACCTTTCCACATGTCTCCCTGCTCTCCTATTATCAAACCTGCCCTTGACAATCGATGACCAAGGTTCCTTCCACACTACCTCTCCGAAGTGCTTACTCCGACCTCCAGCCCTATCTAATGGCAGGTGTGCGGTGTGCCTGTATGTCGTCAACTGGGGCATGCCACGCGTCACCTCGACTGCGATGAGATTCAAATCTTCGACCTCCTTTCCCCCTGCTCCTCCAAAAGCTGTTAGCAGGCTCAGGGAAGCAATCGCCTAGTGCCACGTCTTCACCTACCCTCACCCCTTCGCTTCTCCCCCAAGCAACATGTGCTACGTCGACATCGCCTACCTCGTCCGACCAGCAAGAGGTATCTTTTCGCCGCCCGCCGGGACCACCATTCCCAATTGTCAACCTTCTGTTTGCCACCTCTACTGGTTCCTCAACGGGTAAATACCTCCTCCTTGCTGCTCGTCCTCCTTCCTTCTCCCAGTGACTTGTGGCAAGCGTTCCAGTCACCACAGTCCACCCATCTCTCCCTCTTCTCCTACAGTAAAAAAGATCTTCGTTTCTCGCTTCTATTGCCCTCTCCCTAGTGTCTGCCGGAGCTACTTTCATCTCAAGGTGGTCCTCACACCAGATCGTCACCCTAAAGACAACATTCTCGTATAGCAAAAGAACTTCAGAGGGCCTAGACGTTGACTGCCTCACCTGAATCCTTGCCCATTCCACATTTGAAAGTTTCACGGTCTCTCTACCAATAGACACGAAACCTCCGCATAGGTCACCTATGACTTGGAAGACCGTCAGACACCAAAGGTGCAGAGGTAGTCCAAACAGCCTCAACCATCTACGATTTGTTCCTTTCTTGGGGATAGAGCAACCCACTCTGTTGCACCACACGTCCATGAATAAGAAGGCATCCCCTAGATATCTCTGGTTTCCATTGAGAACTCTTATAGCCTCCTTAGAAGGCAAGATGATCAAATGCAGGTCATTACACATCCTCCTGACCTTAACGCCTGCCGGGACCTTCCATTGTCTGTCTACCCAATCTTGGACGATCCCTAAACTGCCAAGGTCTGTGTCAAACCTCCCAACCAGGCAGGATTTACGGAAGTGTATCTTCTCTTCGACCCCCTGAGAGTCTAGCTTCAGACAATTACGAGAGGCCCTAGCTACCAGGGTACAACCTCCTCCGATGGGTAGAGTCTTAAGACCAGCAACTTCTCTGTAGCTCTTGTTCATTGTGGAGATAGACTCCTTGGAGCTTTCCGTCGTGTGGCAACAAGAACACCTGTTCACAGATAGGGCGAAGGTGATCTGATTTCTCCGGGCCCCACCTCCCATCCTACTCACCCTACGACCACGATGAAGCCGGGTTGAAGATTCCTCGGAAAACTCATTGTCGTGAAAGCGACTAGAGTGTCTCCTATTCTACCTTCCCTCAATCTTTCCAGCGTACAAACTCCCCCTCCATCTACCTCTCTTCCCATAGTTCATGGCTTCCCATAGTTCATTACACATCCTCCTTATCTTCAAACGTCCGACGATTCCTCTCCTTCCATATCTCCCAACAAATGGCAAAAGGGATGATCCTCCAAAGCACTTTTCCACAACTCGAGAAGGCCTTTGAGTGCCATGCTACGAAAGTATAAAACACCGAGTTGGGGAAAACCCAGGAAGTCCCAAAAATATGAAGGAACCTCTCCCAAATCTCCTTAGATATGCGACAGTGAATGAGCATGTGGTTAGTGATCTCCTCTTCACTACAACAAAGGATGCATCTACTTGGGAGAGGAAAGCCCAATGATCACTCATCTATAGTTCACTGATAGAGGCGTCGACCCCGATGATGGAGAATTCAATAGCAATTCTTCGATGTCTTGAAGTTGTTGGAGAAGTATGGCTTGCTTGAAAACTGTCTTGGAAAGTTGGGTTTTGTTGGGGAGCATGCCTATCACGTACATAGGGGGCCGCATTGGAGTAGAAGGGAAAAAAAGTATGTGGAATCCCATGATTTAAAGAGTAAAAAGAAAGCAAGCATCGTGGATGAAAAATTCTACCTTGACAGATGGATCACGCTTGTCAAGTATGTCGATTTACTATATATCTTTATTCAAGATTCTTGCCATGGTAATTAAGTATATTGAGAAGTCATAAAGAAATTTTCTTCAGGACTGAAAAGGGACTAAGAAGAGGAATCATCTAGTGCCAGACGGTTTTCAAACCTAAGAATTTCGGAGGCTTGGAGGTTCATAAGCTGAGAATTACAAATAAAGCTATACTAGAAAAAAAAAATGAATTTGAAGATTTGGCAAAGAAAGAGGTGCACTTTGGAGAAAAAATTATTCACCATAAATTTAGCGGCAGAAATCATGACTAGGACAACAAAGAGGTAAGGTTGTCATATCGAATGGGGATTTGAAAAGGTACCATGAGAAATTTTGAAGATTTCATCTAACCCGTTTCAAAGTGGGTACAAGAGAGATTTTTGGATGATGAATTGTGCAAGGTAGGAAAACTATGTGAAATATGCCCCAGAATATATCGTTTGTTCCCTGTCAAAAACTTAACGGCGAATCACTACTTCTCTATAAGAGAATAGGAATTTACGTACCCGTGTTCAAAAAAAAATTTATTGCACAATGAGATAGAAGAATGTCTTCAGTTATTTGGATTCCTAAAAGATACTTGCATTCCTCAAGAAGCCAATGGTCGTATTTGGAAAAAAATTCAAACATTCTCAATTGCTTCTTTATATGAAATCTTATCCGGTTTCTCTAAGGAAAGAGCTCTAGCGAAAAAGATACGATGAAAGCCTATTCCCCCTCGTGTGGAGGCATTCTCATTAACGAAAACACTAAACAAGATCATTTCAATAGACCATCGTCTTCATAAAGGTCAATTCATCCCCAACAATTAAATAATGCGTAGAAAGGAATAGGAGAGTGTGAATCACTTATTTGTGCAGTGTGAATTGGCAAGAGCAGTTTGGTGCTTTTCTCTGAATCTCTTCAAAATGAGGTAGGTGTTTCCGAAAGATTTCATGTCTAAACCAGCAGTGGAATTTCTAGGCCTTTTTGGTGCCATTGGATACGTGATCAGTTGGGGTCTATGGAAAGAGCATAATAGAAGAATTTTTAAGAGTTGTTTTGAAACCCAATGGAAGTGTGCAATGCAATTTGGAAGTTCTAGGTCAAGTGGTGTCTAGTTGTTCGGGAGTTTCGGGGAATCACAATGACAAATCTTCTAGCCAACAAGAATCAAGTTATATGTAGTGGAAGAATCCTCCACAAGGGTGGTTGAAACTTAATGTCAATGGTAATGCATTAGGAGTTCCGAGTCCAACAGGCATATGTGACATAATCCGCAACAAGAACGGGGGAGATTGTTAAGGCCTATTCAAGTCACATTGGCATGGCAAACTCTAGCGAGAGGAGATTCAAGCAATGTTTCAAGGTCTTAATCTTTCAAAGACAATTTTGATGGTCCTTTAACAGCTGAGGGAAATCAATCAATGCAAATAAATTAAGTGTGAGGTTCAAGACATGCTGTTAAAATTGATGCCCAAAAGATACACATGGAGACCATTTTCATTATCTTGGTTCTATTATCCATAAGGAGGGAAATATTGAAGAGGATGTTGCCCATAAAATTAGAACTGGTTCAATGCAAATAAGCTTCAAGAGTGCTATGTGACTCCACAACATGTTCTCGGTTACTTCCAGGGCGTGGCGGCAACTCTTTTACTGGGAGAGGGAGATTCCTATGGCGGACGCTCCCCTTTGCAGTCTTGTGGGCCACGGCCCTGATGACGTCATCAGGTGGTCAGCAACCTTCTGGTAGTTCCTACTTGCTCTGATCTGCTCCATAGACTCATATGGCTCTGATACCAGGCTGATTGAGTTGCAGGTTTAGGGTTAGGGTTTCAAAGATAGAAGAAGAAGAAGAAGAAGAAGAAGAAGAAGAAGAAGAAGAAGAAGAAGAAGAAGAAGAAGAGATGTCATGCTTAGCTCACATGACTCTCAAAATTATTATTTATATGGAGATCATTCTTACATAGACAAGAATACCCTCATGAAGAGAAGTATCTACAAAAATACCCTTTACATGAAATATATGTATAAATATGCATGTGACAACAAAAAACATGTTATAAATTTGTTTAATTATTAAGAACACCCATTGATCTATATTTTTATTCATAGTGTTTAACATTTATGAAACCAAAAGGATAAAAATAAAAGTCATTGTTTTCACCTGAAAATGTGCCTTAAAGTTTTATTCAAATGTAAGGATTTGAAAGACTCGTAAGACTCAAGTCGTCAATCATACTTGAATCATAAGATTCACATAAAATCGTAGGATTCTAAGATTTGATTTGAATCGTAAGATTCAAATCATAAATCGCAGGATTTTAATAACGATGGACTAAGGTTTGGGAGCAGATTTGAAATACTTGCCTCAACGGAAGACATGGCCCTAGATAGAATTGATGGAGGAGCAGAAATCATGCAGCTTACCCCATATAGTTAGGGTAAGACTTATGATGATGATGTGATGAATTAATATGAATAAGAAACTAGAAATCTAAAATAGATTAGTAAATATAAAGATAGAACTGAAAAATTTTATATTCTATTTTGGACGTACGCTTCTAGTTGCTCCTCACTTCCTCCCTTTTTTGAAAATCGCAGCTTCTTCACTCCATCTACAGGCTAATGTGGGGTCCAAAAATAAAGTAATCCTCCTGCCTATAATGGAAACCAAACATAAAAAACTTCTACAATACAAATAACACAAAAATTTATGTAATGCTCCTAAGAGACCTTTTTCTTTTCACTCTGCAGTAACATATATGAGCATCATATTATGAACTTATTAGTCCTATCTCTTCAACAACTCTATGATTATGCCTCATCCATCAACATTTAAAACAGAGATAACTTACACAGAACAGTTTAGTACACAAAAGAAACCAATACCAAGCAAGCTTCAACTGCAACAGCAATCCACTAACAAAATAGTAGCAATATTGCTAAAATATTGAAGAAGGATGAGGTGAAATCAAATATCTTGGGCAAGTCTTTTACCTTTTCTAAGAGTCTCAATGCAAATTTCTGCAGTATTAATTTGTCAAGAACATGACCTCCAACTCGATGAATTTCTTCGCATGCTTGGAATAGAAAAGAGGCAACATAGAGAGAACGCATTGAAGGAAGTGCTATTTTCATCTCCAGAGAGCCCTCATTAGACTGCTCTTCTTTGATCACAGTTTCTTCCCAGCCCTGTACAATATTAACAAGATAACTACAGTGGAATGTATTTAGAAAACAAAATACAAATTGAACACAGAAAACAAAAAAGGATGGTAAATCATTAAACTATTCATATTTATTTAGATTAAAAAACAGGCCTCAAGTAGCAGATATCAGTACCATAGGCAAGCTAACCATAATGGAAGAGAATCTATAAATGCTTCCAACTCTTCATCTTTGAATTAGAGTGGGGAGATCAACACTTTGTTCTCTCCAACACTTTGAAACCCTAACTTTGTGTCAACGTTATACAGGGAACAAGAAAGAATCATAGTTTCCCATACTAGACTACGAAGCATCCTAAAGAAAAAACTTGAGCTGAAAAAGGTTAGTTAACTAGCAGCAAAGATAGATCTTTCTTAGAAATTAGAATGATAACAATAAGGATGATACATTTTATCACTCTATTACACAGATAAATAAATATAGTGAATAATTCAACTGGAGAAAAACATATCTTGTTCTAGTATAAACGAGCACTGTCTGTATGATTGTGCTGGCACTCAGACCTGCCTCTATAAGGTGATAATTGGAAAATTATATAACAAGCCTAAAGTAGGAAGGACTGGGGTGAACAAGAAGAGTCCAAAGCATCTACAAGAAATCAAGAATGGGAAAAAAAACGAAGAATAAAGTACAATTACATTACGTATCAAGGACATCAAACAACCGTTACTTACTCTCATGGAAGTTGTCACTGACAATGCGTTGTCATTGATGAGATTCTTGGACAGAATAGCTGATAGCTCATCAGATACCCATGATATCCACAAGCTGTGAGCCCTAATGCAAAGATCTCGCGAAGTCCTGCTAAGTACTTCGAGTTTTGGGTCGGCACTGTCATTCAACCCAAACAAGGCAGCAGTAGCTGATGAAGTTTGCCTTCTAGGGCTATTGAGGCTTTGCTTTCTGAGTCTATCACGCATAGGGGAATCAAGGGTCATCCTGGAGTTGTCCAACATGGATGGTAACTTATCAAATACCGTCGTCATTGTTCTATTCACCCATAACCTTGGAGAACCAAGTATCAGTGGTATGTGACTCAAGTGATTTTGAAATGCAAATAAGATCCGCCCAATGAATAGAGATCTTTCAACAATTATAGCTGGTTGTTCAGAATTATTTTCCTCTTTACTGTTGCCCAGAGCAACAGAAAGGTGTTCAAGCTCATCCTCAAGTTCCCCCAGTATAGTTGATATGCTTTCATAACACTTATTTTGCAGATATGGTGCTAGCTCCCTCAACCTCGAAGCCGCCTTATGAGATTCTAAGAAACACATAAGATCCTCCAGAATACACCGGCACCTACTGTCTACTGCATCTCTAATTCGACTAACTTCAGGTCCAAAATAAGCATTAAGACAACTATGTGAATCATTCTCAGCTGGAGTCGGTTGCTTTCTCATGTTTGGCTCCAAAAACCACACTCCACCACCTGTAGAAGGTCTTTTCAAGTATGCCTGGAAATCAATTCGGTCTCCAGGTCCCACAACAATTGCCCGAACTGAATCCCTCACCTTAACAACTCTGCTCATGTCCTCAAAACCCGAGTCAATGATCTCTTTCATTCTCCAAACAAAAGCATCTTCAAATATACCATCCCATAGGTCTTCATCATCTTTCAAAATAATTTCACGGATGCTGTTCCAAGGTGACTCGATCTCAGAACCAAAAACACTCCTGAGCCACTCCAAGCTCCCCTCCAACACCTCGCGACTATCCAATGACTCTCGGATCAGCCTCTCAGCTGAAGCAAGCTCTTCCCCATTGTTGATAACGTCAATCAAAGATCTTCCATTGATCTTACTAACAATCTCTTCACCGCAATTCCTCCACCAATGTGAACAAGTTTGAGCAATAAACTCCTGGTCAAGCATCACCATTAAAGACTCCAATTTCTCCCTGTGTAATTTCCACAGCCTCATCTCCTCCTCAGGGTTCGGAATTCCCCTGAACAATTGTGAACCTGGCGGCGAGCCTAAGATAGTTTTGTAAAATAGAGACATGTCGTTCAAAACTTGCAGAAACAGTTCCCCGACTTGTCCTAGACTAACCTGAATTATGCTAACCACATCACAGAAGACCGAAATCAAAGAACCGGAATCACAAGTCACTAACCCGCAAGTACCTAGTTTCTGCGAAATCCAGGACTTCCTTGAATCCAGGAACAACCCCAACACCAGCTTCGGATCAAGCTCATCAATAACGGCAACAGCAGCCAGAGCATCCGCATAAGCTCCAATGCCGAGCCCACGATCCATCAACCTCTCACGACTCCTCTGCGAAATCTGTCCCTTGAAGCTCTCGACGATCTGCCACTGATGCTTCAGGAGAGGGAAATTCGACAAGAAATCCCTATCGGCATTGCTGCTCACCACCAGACCGTGGACATCCTTGGCACGAATGTACCTCCCGGAAGCTTCTAGAAACATAGATTCATCCAGACAGCCCCATATGTTCTCAGGCGTGTCAACGAGGTATTTCACACGGCTAGCAATCCCGTAAACCATAACCCTAGAGGGATTGGGGCTCAATTTAGGGGTTTCAGCAGCAGCGGAGGCAGTGGCGAGCGAACGTATACCTTCGTCGAACATGGAAATGTTGGCGGAGATAGATTCGCAGGAGGATTTCATGAGGACGATCGAATCTGCAGAGTCGATAAGATCACGGTATTGATTCCCGACGAGTTGCCGGAGCTCCTCTTTCTTCTCCTCGATCTCCTTCTTCGTCGCTGCCTCGACACTGCGAATTTCAGAGATGGGCTTTGTTCGGAAGAGAGACTCGGCGTCTCTAAATCCGCACACTGCATCTTCGCTCGACCTCGAAGGTACTCTCATGGCGGATTTCAATCTTCTGAGACCTCGTTGTTGTGGTAATGTCGAATTGTCGACATTGGAGATTTGAACTCAGATCAGATCCAGAGAGAGAGAGAGGAAGAAACGAGACGGTTAAGGCCTTTGTTTCTAGACACTAGGTATGGTCTAACGTTTCATTCTCCCACCTTGGAAGTTAGGACTTACGAGTTAGGACGGCGGGAAATTACTGTGGCAAGAGAGTAAACTCTCGCTGACTGCGGCACATTCTTAAGAAGACACTGACCGTATGGATGTTTGGGCCTTTGTTTAAAATAAGGCAGTTTAAACAGTTTTTTTTTTCTTTTTTTGTAAGTATGCAGTTTAAACAGTTTTAACAGCCGTTAAAGTGTTTAGAAAGACAACATGGAGAACATCTAAGGTGTAACCGTTAAGAAAATGTTTGTGGAAAAAACGGCTGTTATTTCCGTTAAATTGGCGGGTTTTTTTTTTTTTTGCTTTTGAATTTTGAATTTGGAAAATTACATAAACAAAAATAAATTTTTATGTATTTACAAAAATAAAACCACATTTGACGAATTATGAACCGTCGATTTTTACCCTATAACTTGAAAACCACATTTGACGGGGTTAAAAATTTCAGAATGGGCTGATTTTTTGTAAGGGTGATCTATATGGTGAGGAGATCATCCTCACAAAAAAATCAGCCATTGATTCATCTTCTGTGTGAGTATGCCAAAATGGGTGTCAAAAATGGAGGTTCGGGTAGGAGAGGGAGAGTTCGCCAGAGAGGAGCGACCGGAGAGAGAGAGGAGAAATGGCGGGAGAGGAGGGTTTAGAGGGAGAGAGAGTGAAGTGACAAACTCCCTTTGAAAGAACGTCTATCAGGTGAAAACATTCTTTGAAAGAGTATTTTCTCATGACAGATTTGACTTTGAGAAGAACATTTAGTTACTATTTTTGTAAATTTCAAAGAGTTCTTTTTGTTTTTGTAAATACATTAAAGTTTATTTTTGTTTATGTAATTTTTCGTTTTGAATTTTTGCACCATTTATTTTCTCTTTTTTCATTTTTGCTCCAGTCCGTTACAATCACTAGGTGGACCTACAAACCAAAATTCAGCCTTATTAGTGATTTAAAACTTTTAGATCTTTGTACCCAAATAATGCTCAAATTCCTACACCCATGAAAATAACTTCAATCCAACGCTTAGAAATCACCGATCATGTTATTTTTGGTTTGTAGGTCCACCTAATGATTAGCCAAACATCCATACGATTAGTGTCCTTTTAAAAATGTGCCACGTGGCTCATGTTGGCTGCAGTCAACAGCGTGGCTGACTGCGGTGTCGTCCCAAGAGAATAGAGTCGTGCCATAGTAATTCCTTGTTAGTCGGTATTTGAAAAAAGTTATTTTCCCTCACAATAATTTCATTTGATTTACAGATTTCAACAAAGGTCAAGCATGTAAAGAAAAGCTGCTGAAAAAAGAGCATATACTACACTCCAAAAGTATAACTTTAATAGGATGGACATATTCATATCGATAAGAATGTGATCGACTACAAAAATAACCATCATTGAATGTATCTGAGACAAAATCAAATAAGTGTAGTGTACTGTCTTTTTACTAAAATCTTCTGTTTCTTATTTAATCATATTTTCTGTAAATTTAATTGCAACAGAAATGTTGCTCTGTTGCATACTTAATTCAGGTGCGCGCTATTGTTTCTTTTGACACTGTGTTGTAATATGCATATCATTCTACCTTGCTATTTAGTCCAGAATCTAGCCACAAAAGTAACCTACATGCAGAAGACAAAACATATATATTGGTCCTTGACTCTAAATCCAGAGAAACCCAACTGCAACTGCTCTAGAAAAAACATTTATGAAGCTGGTGATCACTTGTCAAGTTCATCTAATAATTAAGATTGGAAGCAATTGGATGGGAAGATTGGCACATTGGGAGCTCGTACGTAAACCAAACTCCAAGGTTCATACAAGCTTCAATGTCATAATACAATGGTCAAGAAAAAGTGAATGAGATCAATGTGATGGTGGACCAATCACATTTCATAACCATTACAGCATACAAATATATATAATGTGAAGATAACGGAAAATAAATGGAAAAAATGGCGCTGGAATGAACAGATTAAGCAAAGGGAGATGAGACGAGAGAGAGAGAGAGAGATGTTACCTGTGAGAGACCAGCGCAACCTGCAATGGTGAAGGGATCCGGTTGCTAGGGAGATCGTCTCCTTCTTTCCACTAGTTTGAGAATGAGAGCTTCGTCTCCTTCTTCCACTGGTTTCTCGCAGGGTTTGCTTGGAGAGAGAGAGAGAGAGAGGAGAGGGGACGTGAGAGGAGTGGAGACTGAGACATCGCTGCAGTTGCTCCAATAATTGGCTCTTCAGTTTCAGCCACGTGTCGATCTCATTAAATGCGTTGGAATGAACAGTTTTCTCGACATTGGGTTGGCTTGGCGCGGCTCGAGCGGACTCAAATTCTTTGAGGTGAATATTACTTTTTAGCTGTGGGATTAGAGTCCTATATGTGGCTGCTGGTTGATGTAGCCACGGCGGTAATATATATTTACCTGTCAAAAGAGCCCAACCCTTTGCCTGACCCTTTTTGAAATACGTTGTCACATGGTGGTTCTCCTGGAGTAAACCTTCGTTGACAATGCTGCTAACTGCAGCCAATACGAGGCACGCGACACATTCTTAAGAGGACACAGACCATATGGATGTTTGGCCAATAACTAGGTGGACATACAAACTAAAAATCAGCCCGATTAATAATTTAAAACCTTTGGATCTTCGTACGAAATAATGCTCAAATTTCCACGGTTAAAATCAACCCATGAAAATACCTCCAATCCAACGCCTAGAAATCACTAACTATGTTGATTTTTGGTTTGTAGATCTAGCTAGGGATTGGCCAAACATCCATATATATGGTCAGCGTCCTCTAAGAGTATGCCATGTGGCTCATATTGTGGGCTGGAATCGGCCACGATGATAGTATACTGCCATCAAGGTTTTACTCGATCATGTGTACTATTTAAAGCAATTATAACACGTGCATGTGGCGAACCGTATGCGCCGACGGAACGGGAGCGGCTTCTATGCGCCAGGGCCAACAGACAAAACAAAATGGCCTTGCATGCTCAAGTTGTGCCACATCAGCAAAAAAGCTAAAAGTAACTGTGCCCCCACGTAGTCGACTAACCTGGGTTGCAGTTGTGTTTGTAATTGTAAAAACTTTAGCTTTTTTGCTGATGTAGCACAACTTGAGCATGCAGGGCCGTTTTGTTTGGTCTGTACGGCCCTGGCACATGGAAGCCGCTCCGCAGCTGAACATGCATTATCTGGGAACGCGAGTAAAACTTCTATCACAACGTCTGACGGACGCTTGTCACAATGAAAATCACAGACCACATGGCATAGTACATTTGTGGACGCTGACCGTATGGATGCTTGGCCAGTCCCTCAGTGGGCCTCCAAACCAAAATCAGCCTGATTAGTGATTTGCAACCTTTGGATCTTTCCACCCATGCAAATAACGCTCAATAATGCTCAAATTCTTACTGTTAAAATCAACCCATGAAAAGAACTTCAATCAAATCGCTTAGAAATCACTAATGAGGCTGATTTTTGGTTTAGAGGTCCATTGAGGGACTGGCCAAACATCCATATACGGTCAGCGTCTATTAACAGTGTGCCACGTGGGCTGTGATTTTCATTGTGACAGAAGCATATGTCAGAACGCTATGACAGAAGTTCTACTATGGGAACCCTGTCAGAACGCACAATACGAGCCACATGGCACAGACCGTATGGATGTTTGGCAAATCAGTAGGTGGACCAACAAACCAAAAAGAAACCTGATCAGTGATTTCTACGCGTTGGATTGAAGTTATTTTCATGGGTTGATTTTAACCGTAGGAATTTGAGCATTACTGAGCGTTATTTGGGTGCAAAGATCAAAAGGTTGTCAATCACTAATCAGGCTGATATGATTAGCTAGAATTAAGGAGTCAATCCGTTATCACACGTGATATGATGACGGTTTATAACCTTTAATATTCTTCCATCAATTCAATTCTCCTTTCCCTCGTCTCGTGCGTGAAATCTTAATCTGCAAGACTTGCCTTATTTAATTCCTGCCTTATTCAATTCCTCTCTCATGCGTAACCTTATTTTATTCCTGCACGTACTACTCTTTCTCTCTCTTTTTTTTTTTTTTTTTTCTGATTCCTGCTCTCTTACCGCCATGGTAAAGAAGCGAAAGCTCGAGACCAAAACTGAAACTGGGCTTGCCAACATAGCGGAACAAGAAGAAGAGCAAACCCATGTCATTGAAGAAGAAGACCCCACCGAAGAGACTGAAGATGAAGAGAAAGATGATGAAACTCAAAATACCGATAATACCTCCAACTCTACTGCAACTGCAGCAACAGCAACAGCAACGGCAACGACGTCTGTACCGTCAACCACAGATGCCGATGGAGAAGATGAGGACCAGCTCTCCGAAAAACCCGTCCAGAAGCTTCTAGAACCATTCACCAAGGACCAGCTCGCCGATCTTCTCCGCGAAGCAGCCGATAAGAACCCTGACATCCTCGATCGCATCCGCAAGCTTGCTGATGTGGACCCTATCCACCGGAAGATCATCGTCCGCGGCCTCGGCTCGGACACTAACGCAGAGACCCTTACTAACGCCTTCAAGAAGTACGGCGAGATTGAGGACTCCAACGCTGTATGTGATAAGATCTCTGGTAAATCCGAGGGCTATGGTTTCATTCTCTTCAAGCACCAAAGTGGGGCTCAAAATGCCCTCAAGCAGCCCCAGAAGCAGATCGGCAATCAGATGACGGATTGCCAACTTGCTTCTTTGTGCCCGGTCACACCACCGATTCCTGCTGGTCCTCCGGTGTCAAACTACATGAACCTGACTATATACGTTGGACTTGAACCCGATGCTGGGGCAAGCTATAACAGCATTACTTGCAGCCCAGCAGGCTTTAACAGCAGTGCTTGCAACCCAGGGTGGTGGATTGGGGCTAACAAACCTGCAAGGCTCGCTTGGGTCGACTGGGATGGGGGCACCTGTGAACCAGACGATGCAGCCCATGGTCAACAATGCTGCCCATGGAATGCAGGGTGGGTATGGGAATCAATCCGCGTAGGGAGTAATTTAAGCACGAGCGTGATTGGTGGTAATGGAAATCGGCCTGGGATAATGCAGGGTGGGTACTCGAACCCTCAAATGGGCCAGGCCAATGCAGGGATGTCGCAACAGGCTGTCGGCCACATGAATTTATAATGGTCGTCTAAGCTTAGCTCGTAAAAAGACTGAAAACACTCTTTTCTGCAGATAAGAGGGCTATAAAAATTTGGCCAGCTTGTTCTTAGAATTCCTATATTACAAAAATCCAATTTGTTGGGTGCGAGGAGAATAACAAGAGAAATCAATCAATTAAAAAAAGAGAGAGAGAGAGAGCAATCAATCAATCAATGGCCGTCTTTATCTCTTATAAACATACACTCTTGTGTTGCAGAAGAATGGGCCCATGCTGGCTTTGGCTGGCATCTCTTTCTCTCAATCTGTGGGACAAAAACTTTACAACATATGGGTAAAACATGTGGGGCACTTCTTGGTCATTCCTTTTTACATTTCAGTTATTTATTTGATTTTGGATGCACTTTGTTTGTGGTGCATGCTTTCTACTGCTCTGCTTATCTTCTCTGACTGTTGGGTTTCTGCATTGAGATTTTCCTTATACATCGTTCATTTGAACATATTTTTTGATTGATTTGTTGTGTGTAAAATCTATCTATATAACAAAACACAGCAGTTGTCTCCCCCTCTTATAGGCTTCATATATCCACGGGCCCATATCAATCCTTACATAAAATAAAATTTAGATGGTTGGATTAATTTAAGAGAAAAATTGTCCCCCCACTTATACCCCCTCTTATAGGCTTCACAAAGGATGGCCGAGATATTATCCCCCAAATGGACTATAGATCTCAACCTCTCACATCTGATTTTGGGAAATGCTTTGTAGGGGCTGGGAGTGCCGAGGGCACGGGCCATCCACTATACATCTATATAACAAAACAGAGAAGTCACTTATCCACCCCTCTTATCAGCTTCACAAAGGATGGTCGAGATCTTATCACCCCAAATGGACGGTGGATCTAAGCCACTCACACCCGATTTTGACAACCGCTTTGTCGGAGAGTGTCGTGGGCACGCACGGGCCACCTACTAGTATATTACAAAAGAGGCATTAGATGGCTGAATGAGTTATAGGTAATCTTACAATCTTCAAGGCATACAGCTTTCATTTGCTTGTATTTTTTTCCACAAGAACTCTTGGAAATCTCTTGTATTTTGAAATTGGGCTTTTATTTTTATTTTTTTACTGCACAGATCCCCCACTGGTGCATCCCCCCTTTTTTCCTTCACACCAATGTAGTATTTTGAGTTCCTTGAAAGCTCTGATGATTATATTGAGTCATTCCATATGGAACTTCATGCATGTACTTTTGTGGAGTCTATTTTTTTTTGCTAAATGAAAGGATTATATTAAAAGAAAAACATAGGAAAAGAACCATACAAACCGCACTCGGGAGGTGAGAAAACAGCGACCTGCAGCATCCCAACTAGGTTGGCACCCGAGAAAACAGCGACCTGCGGCATCCCAACTAGGTTGGCACCAAAAAAGCAGCTTGATTAGTGATTTACAACCTTTGAATCTTTCCACCCAAATAACGCTCAATAATGCTCGAATTCTTACCGTTAAAATCAACCCATGAAAGTAACTTCAATCAAATTGATTAGAAATCACTAATCAGGCTGATTTTTGGCTTAGAGGTCCATTGAGGGACTGACCAAACATCCATACAGTCAGCGTCCATTAACAGTGTGCCACGTGGGCTGTGATTTTCATTGTGCACAGAAGCATCTGTCACAGAAATCATTGGTAGTCATGGGCTTTGATGACAGCCTGCTGTCATCAAAGACTTACTCAGGTCAGAATCCTCTAAGTGTGTTCCACGTGGCCCATATTGTGGGTGGTCAGGAAAGTTCCACTCCTGAGTCCTCTCAAACCGAGTCAGCGTCCTATATTTGTCCGAGAGCAAGACTTGCCTGACCACCCGGACCACTCACAATATAAGCCACGTGGAAATTTATTAGAGGACACTGACTGTATAGATGTTTGGCCAATCCGTAGGTGGACCTACAAACCCAAAATCAACCTGATCAGTGATTTCTAAGCGTTAGTTGAAGTCATTTTCGTTGGTTGATCTTAGCGTAGGAATTTTGAGCATTATTTACCATTATTTCCGTATAAAGATCCAACGGTTTTGAAATCACTAATCAGGCTGATTTTTGGTTTGTAGGTCCACTTACAGATTGGTCAAACATCTATACAGTCAGTGTCCTCTAATAAATTTCCACGTGGCTTATATTGTAGGTGGTCAGTTGTCGGGCAAGTCTTGCTCCTTGTCCGAGAGTCTCCCATTCCCATCTATCACCTATAAATACCCCGTCGAAAGCCCTGAAACTGAGAGATCCTCTTCACTTTCTCCGCCCTAACGGGCTCTGTCTCGAAGACCCCCGTCCACCCCACTCTTCTTCTCCAAAACCCCAGATATTTTTAAAACCCTAAATATGGAAAATATGGCCCACGAATTCCACATAGAAACCCTAGACTCATCTTCAGTCGATCAAACGAACGATCGAATTGACGATCAATCTCCCTCAGATTCAGTCTCTTCTGATCCCTCGCTCTCTCCAAACGCCTCTTTCAGTCGGCTCAACGCCCGGGCGCCAGAATTCGTTCCTCGGACTCCCAATCGGGCCGATCTGCAGCAGCCGCGGCTGGTGATCCAGCAAGCTCCCAGTCCGATGCAGGTGTTTCCGTTGCCGAATTCTCCGTTCCATGGCCCTGTGCAGAATCATGTTCAGTATCAGTACCACGGAGGGCTTGGAGAGCATGAAGTTGCTCAAGCTTATGCACCGGCGGATCCGGATCCTGTTCTGCCGACTAGAAATGGCTTGTCTGAAGAAGCTACTCAGAAGATTTTGAATCAGGCAAGTTGTTTTCTATTATTGAATTTTGGTTCGAATTATGTATCTCGTGATTATGGCTTGAATTGTTTTGTGATCACATTTCACTCATAGTGTCTGGTTTGATCGAGTGGTAGACTGGTGCACTTGGCTTATTAGTGTTGGTGGCTTTTCCTTCATATCTTTATAAAGATCGATTCATTAGAGCCCAAGTGTCAGGTTTTTGGGGAACTGGATAAATTGAAGTTTTGTTTGCAATTTGTGTAATTTTTTCAGTGAGGCTACTGAGGTCATGAAAAATTCTTGCACGACCCCTTTTATTTTCGTTGAGTACATCTTGGGACGCAAGTTCTATCAACTGTGTGATGTAGCCTTCCTTTGAAATATATCGGAGTGTTGTTAAAACAGGAGTCAGCTTAGTTCATATTTTTTTCTTTCATGGTGGATAAGTAGTCTTCGAAACATTTAAATAGTGTTAGTCTTAGATTTGAATCCTTCTTGATGTGTAGGCAAGGATGATATTTTCTTTTCCAAAAATGGGACTAATTAAGGCAGTATTGTTAGCTTGAATGGTTTAGATGTGTACATCTTTCAGTATACTGAAGTTTCTACTGGAAGTGGTAATATAAAGGCAAATGGTAGTATGAGACTAGGAGTTCTCTTCTAAATCATTATGAGATTAACTTTGGCTATAGAAACAGTATATTTTGCTGGACAACTTTCACATATATACGGGGGCAAATTTCATGACTGATAAATTCATGTTAGTGGTACGTTTTTTATAAATTTAGAAATCGAGACCAAGGTAGTTAAGGGCGCAAGGCGCACTTATAGCGCTAGGACCCCTGGTGCCTGAGGCTCAAGGCGCAAGACGCAAGGCGAGGCACGCGCCTGACTGAAGCAAGGCGCAATATTAAAAATTATAATAATAAATGTAAAAAATTAAAAAAAATATCATAAAATAGCAAAATAGGTAATCATTAGGGCATAAAACATAAAAGATAGCAAATGTCCAAAATCTCATGTAACCCAAAAGTAGTTCTAGTTAACATTGTCATTATCTAAATACAAAATAAGTAATCAAAATGCCATAAAACATAAAATAAAAGATAACAAATGTCTAAATTCTCAAATAGTCGACAATTAGTTCTAGTTAACATTGTCATCATTTAAAATATAATCATTAGCTTCATCCCCATCATCATTGGTTGTGTAACCCTCCTCAATATATTCTTCTTCTTTTGTCTCCTCCGAATTGGCCCCTTCCTCTTTCAACTCCTTTACTGAAGCCCTTTTCCTTATTCTTGACCTTGATGGTGACCTAACTCTTAATCCAAAAATATAATTTTTTTACAAAAGACATGTATTTTAGTGAGGTGCGTGCCTGATGAGCCTAGCCTAAGACGCGTGCCTTAATAAATCTGCCTCGCCTTGACCCTTCTAAGGCGCTTTAGGTGCGCCTTGCGCCTGAGGCGCATGCCTTGACAACAGAGACTGAGACATATCATAAGAGTAATATGAAACATTGGAAATATCACAATGCACTTCGATACACAAAGATACAGAGATACATTACACTAAACTATGTTTAATTCTTGGATAAGTGAAAACTATGATGTTTTGATGATATAATGCTACCTTTATAACACATTTGACTAAAAAAAACTTTAATTTATTGAATTTGTTTTTTGATATATATGTATTCATTAAATAAAGAAACATTTCATACAAGACGGTACAAGATTTTAAACCATGATGCTATACATGATAAATTCATGCTATTGAAGGATGGTAAGTCATGTCGACTTGTCAATGTCTGCATCACCTCAAGTGACGTCACTAAGTTGAGTTACCCCATATCTGGACAACCACCTTTTCACCAACTCCAAGTACTACGACTCTTCTATAAATACCACCTTAGTTATTGAGGTGAGGATAGAAGGAAAATGGTAGGGACGTGCCTATCTCCCTCTCTCTTCTAAGTCTCTTTCTCTCCTAGACCTCTCACCCTCTCCAAGCCTCACTATTCCCCCCCAGCTAAGTAAAATTGCTTGAACAACTGATTTCCTGGTTTAGACGGGCGTTGGATTCACCTCCCTACGAGTTCCTCGAGTACATGTGGATGGATTGGCATGTGTCACTCTCATCAACGACCACGACATCGTCTGGCCTTAACCAACAGTTTTCCACGTCAACATAGCTTCCATCCGGAATTATTAATGACAGGTCCAAAGCATGAATATGAGATTATTTAACAAGAAAAAAGGAGACATGAGATAGATTGGAATGCTAGTAATTTGATGAGGGCATTAGATGCCAATTAAAGGAGTGGTAGCAATTCTATGGCATCAACGTCAGTCAAATGGATCTAGAGGTTAGCTAATGCAAAGTGGCAATCTGAAGTGCAACTTGGTTTGGGACATGATTTTGATCCTAAGAGACGGATTATTTTTTGTAGAAGTCCCTTGTTAAAACCTACATACATGACTATGCTTTTGTCGAAATTGACTTGTGAGAAAAGTTGCTTTTAACATCTAAGAGTGCAACTTCAATTGAGGGATGGAAGAAGATCATCATAATTGGAGGCCAGCGGTTAGGAAATTTGATAGGAGTCCTTCCATAGGCTCGATAGAGCGGCCTTGGATAAGAGTTGACTGGGAATTATGGACACAAAATAACAAAGAAAAGAAGAGAGTAGAGGGTCTCTCTACTTGCCTCAACTCTCTTGAACTTGGAAGAAGCTGTTAGGAGCTGCAATAAATAGAACAGAGAATGAAGTGTTGTATGTTGGTGAGAAATGCTCACCCTAATCGATTGGAGTCTGTGTCCAATCGATTGGAGGCGTTCGGGTTTTTCGTTCCAATCGATTGGACCTGCTAGTGTCCAATTGATTGGACTAACGAACCGAGAAATTTTTGGAGATTTCTATTTCGGATTTTCTTGTTTTGGGAAACGCTAATTCGTCTTTGGGGGTTATTTAAGTGACCCATTGCTCATTGTATTGAGTATGAGAAACGTTGTAAAGCCTGTGGGATATGTAGTGAGAGAACTAGAGAGTGCTTGTGTGAGAGGTTGTACAAGAGATTGAGAGATCAATCTTTGTACTTTGTTGATTTATAGTGAAGATCCGATCATCATCGCCTGTGGATGTAGGTTTCGACTGAACCACGTAATGCTTGTGGTATTTGTTTGCTTTATTTGATTTCTCTGTGTGTAGCGTGTGTTTATTGGTGGCCATTGTCACTCTTCGAGGGATCGCTTGGGGGTTTTCCGCAACAAACTGGTATCAGAGCTCAAGGATTCAATAGGGGTGGTGCCAAAACATACGAAAGTGTCAAATGCCAGGTTCAAGGTAGAGAAATTCGATGGGAGCAAAATTTTTGAATTATGGCAAGTCTAAGTTAAGGACGCCTTAATCTAGCAGGGTTTGCACAGAGCATTGAAGGGTCAGAAGGGTAAACCTAATGACATGTCGGATGATGATTGGTCAAAGCTTGAAAGTCTCTACATGACGAAGTCTCTCACCAGTAGTTTGTACCTTAAGAAGAAGCTCTATGTATTGAGCTTGAAAGGAAGTACTATGGATTACATCTATTCGGATGTTTGTTGCACAGCAGTGCATGTTTGAGCGCCTTAGGGGCGCATAGGAGATGGTGATCAGATTGGAGGATCTTCTGGCAGATGGTGGTTTTGCAGAGCGGTTGACGAGTGGCTCGTGGTAGTGGCTCGCAGAGCAGTTGAGCAGATGCTTATGGTGGTGGCTCGTGGAGCAGTTGAGCAGTGGCTCGTGGTGGTGGCTTGCAGAGCGGTTGAGCAGTGGCTCGTATGGTGGCTCGCATTCACACCAAGGTGGAGATTGTTTTATTTTGGTGAGAAATGCTCACCCCAATCGATTGGAGTTTGTGTTCAGTCGATTGGAGGCGTTCGGGTTTTTCGTTCCAATCGATTGGACTAACGAACCGAAATTTTTTTGGAGATTTCTATTTCGGGTTTTCTTGTTTTGGGAAACCCTAGTTCGTCTTTGGGGGTTATTTAAGTGACTCATTGCTCATTGTATTGAGTGTGTGAGACTTTATAAAGCCTGTGAAAGACTGGGGGATATCTAGTGGGAGAACTAGAGAGTGTCTGTGTGAGAGGTTGTACGAGAGATTGAGAGAACAATCTTTGTACTTTGTTGATTTATAGTGAAGATCCGATCATCATCGTCCGTTGACATAGGTTTCGACCAAACCACGTAAATGCTTGTGTTATTTGTTTGCTTTGTTTGATTTCTCTATGTGTGACGTGTGTTTATTGGCGGCCATTGTCGCTCTTCGAGGGATCGCTTGGGGGTACATGAAGCATAGGAAGAGCCAACTCACTTTGAACATCTCTACCTAGCATTGAATCCCTATCCTCACAAGGATTTAAATTTTTAGGTTATTCTTTTTCGAAGTCAGGGCTGCAAACGTTGCTTGTACATGTTATTGCACCTCCCACCCACACAACTTCCATCTGAGTTTCTAAAGCTGGGTTAAGAACAATGAGTCATAAATGCTCGATGGTATTTTAACATATTGTATAAACCCGTTGTATCTTTTTATTATGGTATAGTTGCAGATTTCATCACAATTTGAAACTGTGGAGTGCACTATTTATGTATTGTGGTTCTGTTAGCTTTTATGCCGCATTTTTTTGCGTATTTGCATGGGTTTTCTCAATTTGTTTACTGTATTTTGTCCTCATTTTACTGCATTCTGGACCTGACTTTTTCTTTCTTTTCTTTTTCCTTCTTAAAAAAAAATCTTGCAGGTTGAGTACTATTTCAGTAACTTAAACCTGGCTACGACTGACCATCTGATAAGGTTCATCAATAAAGACCCCGAAGGCTTTGGTAAGATATTTGCTATTTTATGTTCAAATTCTTTCAGGACAATTTTCATGGATTTGCTCTTTGAGGACAGTTGTCCCTGATTTGTTCAATATCTTTGCATGTTTATTGAAGAAATAAGACTGAAAAGAGAATTTTCAATATATTTGTGATGCATATAATGAATCTGAACCAACTAAACATAGTCAATTGCTCCGTGGTTTCAATTATGCAACCAACCTATGGGCAAATTCTTCCACAAAAGCTGGACAAAGGAGGTACTGGCAATAAAAAAAATATGTAAGTTGGATGATCTAGGGAGATAAAGGGAGGGATTTGGTGTCTATTCTGAATCCCTACTTAAGCCCCTGATCTATGTGCAGCATCTTAAAGTTGGAATGCTTTACGATTTTCACACCTGTTTATAAAGTCGGTTTTGATTGGAAGATTTTGTATTTAAATGGTGGGAGACCACAACTAGTCTATCTTGATTCTCTTTTTGTACATTTAGAACAGTTAGTGAGGAACTTCCTTTCTAGCTTTGTTTCTTCTTGCTCGGTTTCCCCCAGTTTCTCTTTCAATAGAAATACTTATTAAAAAAAAAGTGGTTGTTTGATACTGTTTGTAAAGAAATTAATATCTTTTCGAGACAATTGCTAAAGATTTTCTTTTACTGCTAAAATCAAAACTTTTGCAAAGAAACATAGAACAAACAGTGTGTGTGTATTATACACAGGATGCACAGAAGATCTAGAGAGACAGGCCTTCTCTAGCAAAAGAGAAATATACCAGAAACAAAAAACTATCCAAAAATAGTAACTATCTCCGCCCATCTAAAAAGGAAAATCCTCAAACATGGGGCCTTTAAAGTGTAGGGAGCTGTGAAAAAACTCACACATTGCCAGGCTGCAATAGATGACATGAGCTCCCCAGAACCATAGGATTGGCGTAAAGTAAACTTCCACCTGAACTCTTTTTTTGACAAGGAAACTTCCACTTAACTAGATTAACATCCATGTTATTTATAAATTATGATTTAGATTTCAGCTGTCAGAGGCTCAGAACTGAGTTGACCTGGCCTGTCCCCACTTTCTTTTTTGTTCTTCAATGTTTTAATTATTCATTTGAGCCATCATTGTAACTAAAACGAGACCGTGTTTTATCAAACAGTGCCAATGTCAGTTGTTGCATCTTTTAAGAAGATTAAAGCCCTCATTAGCAGTCATTCGCAGCTTGCTACTGTTCTTCGAAAATCATCAAAGCTTGTGAGTTCAAACATATACTCTAAATTTTCTGCAGAGAATCCTCATGTTTCACACACGAGTGCTCCTATTTTTTTCCTCTGATCAGTCTCACCTGTGTTGATCTACACTACAGGTTGTAAATGAAGATGGAAAGAAGGTGAGACGCCAGCATCCATTGACTGAGTCAGATATGGAAGATTTGCAGGTAGTTTTCATTTACTATTCTGCTTTCTTTCATCTGTGCTTGTTTTCAGATGAGTAGACAGATGGAATGTAAAAGAGACAATCTTTATGTCATGCCAAGTGTTAGTTATCTTGCAAAAAAAATTTTTTTTTTTTAATATTTCTTCCAAATGTCTCGTTCAGTTTTGACAAGATTTTGATGGTTACACCTTTTTTAGTTTCTCGAGATTTTCAGTATAAAGAACTCAAGGAAAATAGATAAAAGAATATTAAAATCATCCAAGAGTTTCCCTTGCCAAAAGTTTCCCATCAAGTAGTTTTGTGACCGTTTGTCTGCTTTTTTCTGTATTTCTCTTGGTTTCCAGTCACGCATTGTTGTTGCTGAAAATTTACCTGAGGACCATTCCCATCAAAATCTCATGAAGGTTTTCTCTTCTATTGGGAGGTAGGAAGCTTTTTACTAATAAAATTTAACTCTCTTTATTGATAAATGTAACTGGACATTAATTTTGTGTAATTGTTCTTCGTGCTAGAGTGAAGACAATTCGTACCTGTCAACCTCAGACCCCCAATGGTGGGGCTTCTGCAGCATCTAGATTAGCAAAAATGGACAACATGCTTTTCAGTAATAAGGTATGTGTTTATGTGGAGTAGGTAAGTGTTTATTTTATACTTCTATGGCCGTGAAGTTCAGCTGATGAGGGTGTAAAGTGCTTCATCAGTTATGCACTCAAACTTGTATTAGTTTCTTTGTCATAATATGAGTTCTGAGTTATCAACCCACTTTGGTAGGTTGCCAGAACCACAAACTAGGGATTATAATGTATACATATATGTATTTCTGTATATATGTTTCAATTTCTTTTGCCATTTTTTTAATGTCTCTTTACGTGCATGCCTGCTAATCTGCACTATCAATTGAAGCCTTAATGGGCTCGACTTAAGAGGTCAACAAGCTGAAATCACATTGATAGTATATGGAGCCAGTCGAATAAATGGACTTTTCTTTGGGTTGCTGACCATTTTTTGTTTCAAAATAATTGTCTTCTTTTTTGATAGTCCAGAGGAATGTGACCGGTTGGCTGTCTGTGTTGTGTGGACACAGAAGCAAAAGTAGGAATCCGTTGTGTGTCCAGGAGTCAGACTCGTCAAGACAAAAATTATGGCCATTAGTTAAAACTAATTTGTCGGAATCCGACACATGCCAAATGTGGACATGTCACCCGTTTAGAAGAATTGATTTAACACTGTGGGTCCTCTTATGAAAATGTATGTTGATCTCTTATATTGGCCCTTTCAATCGTTTAAGGTCTTCTGATGAATATGGATTTTTTTTGGTAATATAATGATTTTCTAGTTTGGGCCCGATAATTGGAAGTCTGGATTGAACTGCATGAATGCCATGTGGCAGCAAGAGATTGGTCGATCAAGATAAATACGCTGAACTACTCAACGAACCTTTAACCTCGTACATATTCATGCATATTTGATTAGTCCTGAAGTTTTCTCCTTGAACCTTGACAACTCTTTGGTTCACCTGCAGTTGCATGCATTTGTGGAATATGCGACTGTTGAGCTAGCTGAGAAAGCAGTAAGTATTTTCCAATTCTAGGCTTTTAAGGTGTTCATTTTCTGCACTCCATCAGTCTTGACTGACTGTATCTGCCTTCTTGGTGGGCAGGTTGTCGAGCTAAACGACGAGAAGAACTGGAGAAGCAGCCTCAGAGTCCGATTACTGCTTAAGCGCACGGTATTTATCTAAAAATGTTTCTGATTTTATATGCTACTTGAACTCGAAACAAATTTGAAGATGAGTTGACTCGCTGAAGTTGCAAATTGACTGGAGCGAATTTTTGATCTGTTTCAAATAAGTTCCATAATTTTCCCTAAGAATTTCAAGCTTTTAGGGTTTTCCATTTGCCAGTTGGATCAAAACTGAGTGTTGGGGGAAATCCAGTTTGTGTTTTACTGACTGGAGTTGACTCATTTATATTCAGTCTAAATCTGCACAATCACGAGGTAGAAAGGCTGGGCATGAAGGTGAAGGGAACTGTGAAGAAGATGATGTGTCCACATCCGAGCAGTCGAATGAGAAGCACTCATCGGAGGATCATTCTCCATCATCCGATGCAACATCGCATGAGCGCACAGTAAGGGCCTTCGACTTCCTCTTTTTGTTGAGCTGAGATAGATATGTTAGTAACGACTAACACTGCCTTGACAGGGTGAGGAGGGTGGGAATGATAAGGCGGGCGGGGCAAGGAGAGGATGGGGACGTGGCCGGAGTAAGGGTCGTGGTCGGGGTCAATACCACAATGACCGTGGCAGCCATGTAGTAGGTACTCCGCCGTCAAATAATACAATAAAAAACGAGCAGCCAACTGTAACCAAGCAACCTCCGGGGCCCCGTATGCCAGATGGCACAAGAGGATTCACCATGGGGCGGGGAAAGCCAATTGTCATCAATAGTGTGTAATAACTGATTTTCTTGGTATATTTGTGCATCTATTGGCTCTTTGTATGGGTGTTGATGGCGGGGTTTTAGAAGGGGCTGTCAATCCCTTGTTGGTCAAAAGTAATTTTAGTTCGTGTCTCGGTTTCAAGTAAGAAGCAAGCAAATGTACGCCTTTTTTGGGGTTTATCGATGCAAGAAAAATCAGAACAAGAGTCTCTTATAGCTTCAGAGTTTAGATATGAGTGCAGAAATTACATAAAATTGTTCTTAGTTTCAATGCTCTCTTCCACATTGCTGACAACTGCCGGGCCAACCTAATAGTGGATGTGGGCCCACTTAATATGTTGGGCCACGTGATATTCGGGTTACATCAAGGACGAGTCTCGGGATCGGAGGCTGGATCGGCCATCTCGCTCGAGATGATGTGAAAATCCTTTGTAAACAAAGATCTCGGGTGAGACAGAGCATGGTTTGGATTGGATCAGTGGGCTACGATCTAGACCCGGATCGTCCGAGACTTTGAACCATTAGATGATACATAGGTTTACATGGGCACGTGTAAAATAACTCAAATATACAACCGCGTTGTTTGTATATTAACTGTTTGGGTGGCGTTATTTGCACACCTTTTTTTGAGTGACACCCACCTCTTGAGAGAGAGAGAGAGAGAGAGAGGGAAGATGAGTGAGGGAGAGATCTCTTTCTCCCCCTCTCCGTAGGCTATGTCAGTAGCGGGCTACCGATATAGCCAAAGCCATGTCCACCTTGCATTACCGATACGGAACGAATTTTTTATTTTTATTTTACGGAGAGAGAGATAGGGAGAGGGAGAGGGAGAGGGAGAGGGAGATGGAGGGAAGAAGGGAGACACGCACACACACAATAGGAGGAGGAAGAGGAAGTCGTCCGGAGAAGAAGAAGAGGCATGCCGCCCACCACCAGGTAAGAGGGAGGGAGTGGTGGTGGTGGTGGTGAAGAAGAAGAGGACGGTGGTGGTGAGTTCCTCTTCGTTCGGTTTTTTTTTTTCCTCACAACTTTGGGTATGTGCAGATAAGGTGTGAGTGTCACTCAAAAAAAGGTGTGTGCAAATAATGCCACCCTAACTGTTTTTACGTACTACCAATTTTTTTCTCAACTTGTATGAGTTTCACATGTCAAATAACTCAAATATCGCTTCTCTCGCGGCCATAGGGGGGGTTGGGTTGGTTCAAGAAAGATCTGAGAAACTGAAACCTCATGTCTATGAGGGGTAGGGGCAGATGTAGTTAAGTGGATTGTAAATCCACCTATGTGCGGGTTCAATCCCTATCGTTCACTCATCAAGTTAGTGTGGACCCACATATTAGGTCAGATGACACAAATGATCTCGTTTTTATTTATTTTATTAAAAAACTCATTTTTATAGAAAAAAAAGTGATTTTCCCACGAGAAAATGATATTTTCCTATTGGCTTAAATGCTGTGAAAATATTTTACTTGGGGCCAGGGTAGGGTTTGATAAAATATTACTGCATTGGCAGGCAATTCGTGGGCCCAATAAACCATTTGCGTGTGAAAATGTTTTCATTTTTCTATAAAACGGCCATTCCAAACAAAGCCTAAAAGGTGAATGGGAGTAATGGTGTTTTGCTCCTTTTATATTTTATTTTCTAAATGTATTAATCAAGTTTCACTGATACGTATGCGGAGTTAGGGTTGATGTGGACAGCCGTTACACATCATGCAAGAAGGTTTTTGAATTAGGAGGAACAATAAAGATGAGTAATCCACATGCCCTATACAATAAAAAAAAATTATCTTTATCAAGTTTGACACAAATAAGATAACAAGCATTGAAATTTGATAGAGACTAATCCCACCAAAAAGATTGTTGGTTCATCAATTTTCAGCCGGTAAAAATAGTTGTCCAAATAGAGCCTTTTAAGGGAAAGGTTCCTTGAACTCATCTTTTGCACTCATAATTTCACTAATGCTCTCCGGCGTAAATTCCGAGAATTCAATGGTGGTTGATAGTGTAGAGCTAGCATTCACTTTTGCCAAAGCAAACCCACTTTTGGATTCTCGGAATATATAAATTAAAATTTTTGGTGAGGAGATCACTTTCACAAAAATTCAAATCATTCTGATATTCATACCATGGTTTACAAGTTGAAGAATTATGGACGGTCTATTTTTTTACCGTTAACTTGAGGGGTTGATTTTTTGTTGGGGTGATCTATATGGTGAGGAGATCATCCTCACCAAAAATAAGCCATTGATTTAGCGTCCTTGTGGGTACACCAAAATTGGTGTGAAATTATGTCTGTGTGTCCGCTGAGCCTGACCCAAAGAAAAATAAAAGAAACACAATATCTCAAAGAGAAACCTACTCGACTACGGGGCCAAATGCGTGTCAAATTGCATATGCACACACAAATCTTTTCTTTTCCCCAAAAAAGGGCCTGCAAAACATATCCTTAAGGGAGAATTTTGGATACCCCGTCATTTGTTCTTATCACCCCCCTTTCTCTTAATTCCCCTCACAATAAAAATCTCTAATTGCCCCATGGACCCATCGAAATCTCTTATCAGCCCTCCCCCCAAGTGAAACACGAAAGTAATTGTATGGGTTTTACCCTTTCTCACTTGCTGAAGTGAAAACATAACTTCCTTCGTCGTCGAAGACAAGTGTGTCTACGTGTGCCCCTCCTGCATCCTTGTTATCACCATTAACGTTACGTAAGCCTCCCGCATCCTAGTGGAAAAAAGCTTCGACAAGCCGAAGAGTGGAGGCACCTCTCGTTCCGCAAGTACTCATCGCTGTTGAACAATGCTTTACTGCTCAGACTGTTAAGTCCGAACAGTGAATGATTGTCCGGACTTAGCAGTCCGAACAGTGAATGATTGTCCGGACTTAGCAGTCCGAACAATCAATTCAAAGACCATGACCGAGACTGCACGCGGAAAAAAAAAACCCCGATGTATCGTTCCGGCGAGATTACTAGAAATTCTTCTTATAATGGTTTTGGAAATGCAGTTAGAATGATTTTGTCGATTAAAAAAAATTGAATTCAAATACATAATTCCATTGATTCCTCATTAATTGCTTTACTCAAAAGTTCCCAAATGAAAGTTGTAGAAGATGTAAAATACAACATTAGAATCGTTTAGGTATTCTCCCTTTGCTTTTTCAATAGCCTCCATTGCTTTGAAATAGTATCACTTGCTCTCTCCTCTAACGGTTTGAATTTTAGAGGGGATAAGTAGAAATAGAAAAGGGTTAATTAGAGAAACAAAGGGGGTAAAGTTGGTATTTTATATATCTTGTGGGGGGGGGGGGGGGGGAGATAAGAGAAAACACATAGGATATAGAAGTCATTTTAATTATAGTTTAAGTGGGGGATTAAAAGAGAAATTGACGGGGTATCCAAAATTTGCCATCCTTAAGATTTTGGGATTTCAAACACAGGCCCTAAAAACTTAAACCCAAACCCCTAAAAAGCAAAACCAAACTTGCAATAGTACCCTGCATCCAAAACTCTCAAGCTCTTCATCAATCCTCTCTCGTGGCTTCCGCCTGTAACATATTCATTAATAGAACAGCTCTCTCATCCCTCAAATCCGATATAAGTTCGAAGGTTCGAACATCATCTCTCGACGGATCTGTAACTTCAATAGTCCATCTTTCAAGCAGATCCACTTCCACAGTTCCTCTTCGTCGTTTCACTATCTTAACAACTGAATACCAATCATCTTCTTGTGCATTGTGAGTTTGCCAGACAGGTTTGGTGTTTCTTCCTCTCTTGCACGAACACTAGCTGAGTTTTTTCGGAGTCCATAGGTGCAGTCCTAGATAGTTGGCCCAATATTATTTTGTCGGCAAAAGGCACGATTATATGGAAGTTGATACCGATGGCGGTCATATGGGGAGTGTGGTTGGAGAGAAACAAGAGAACCTTCCAAGGCAAGGAGAGTTCTTTTGAGGAAGTTATTTTAAGCATTAAGGCTTTTTTGTTCAGTTGGAGTAGTATCTCCCATGAGATAAGGGGCACTTTTTTTAGGGACATGGTATTCAAGTTCGATCAGATTTTGTTATAACTATCCACTTTCCTTTTTTCCTTCGTTGTTTTTTTATATTTTGAGATCACATCGATCTCCTTTATCAATATATCTTTTGGACTTATCAAAAAAAAAAAACAACGGAAGATCTAAACGAGGAAAATGGTGTTTCAGAAAAGATCCTTCGAAGAGCTAGGCCTCCAAACCTAGAAAAACTATAAGATATTATCTGCCGAATGATGGCGAATCGGGTGTGGACGACATGATTACAGAACTTGATCAGAGCTTCAGGTCCTCAATTTGATCACTCGCTTGTCTGGAATGTTTTATACAGCGCCCGGAATTCCGAGCATGCTCTGCAATTCTTCAGGTGGGTCGAGAAGACTGGTTACCGCCATGACCGATCGGCACACTCCAAGATTATTGAGATATTGGGCCGAGCTTCAAAGCTCAACCATGCCCGGTGCATCATCTTAGATATGCCGAAGAGGGGTGTTGAGTGGGACGAAGATATATTTGTTGTGCTCAGTGATAGTTATGGTAAAGCCGGAATTGTTCAGTCTGTAAATATATTCTAGAAGATGAAGGAATTGGGAGTAGATCGGATGATCAAATCATATGATGCCTTGTTGAAGGTGATCATATTAGAGTATAGTGAGATGCACCGTATCTTTACAAAGTTGATAAGTATCAATCAAGATTAGATTTGATATCATTAAGATTACATTGATTTGATATCAATGTAATCACTCAAGTTTATCAATATTATCTTCTATATGGTATCAGAGCCATTATTGTTATGACAAGAAGTTTTCGATTCTGAGCCTTTTCGGCGGACGGATTGCCGACGTCCGTCAGGCCGTTATTGCCCACCATCAACCATCGTACATCAGAAATCACATGCCGGACTTCACCAAAATCATCGAGCATTTCCCACGCGGCCACTCAAGGTACATCTCGAAAAAAAAAAAAAAAACATTCAAGGGCTTTCTTACTAGGCCTAAGCCCGTGCAACCTCCCATCAAATGCTCATCAAAGCCCATCATCTTCTATTTCTTCTAAACATCTTTAACAAGAGTTTAGCTGCACTCTACATCGTCAAAGCTTCTACGATGAGATTATGACTGACCTGGTCTAGTGGTCCACTAGCTCCGACAGACTCCAAGTTGAGCGGGATGTGACAATGATGGACTTCATAGATACGCGATGACTACCATGAAGCACGTGAACGGACGCTTCTGCCATTCATCTATGAAGATCAAGGTTCCTATTTCTTATAACCAATCACATATTCCTTCTTCAAAGGAACATGCAATTTTGGGAGGGTATTAGAGTATAGTGAGATGCGCTGTATCTTTACCAAGTGGATATCATTAAGATTAGATTTTATTTGATTTATGATTTCTTTCCAAAGTTAGACTCATGTAATGCTCTGTATAAGAGTTGTGAGTATGTCAATGTAATCACTCAATTTTATCAATATTATCAAACTTCTATAGATCATGTGTCGGGGACGAACTCTGATGGCAAAACGGTATTTTAATGCGATGTTGAGAGACGGTGTGTTGCCTACATGCCATAATTACAATCTCATGATACTGGGTTTCTTCCTCTCGTTGAAGGTGGACACAACGAATCGATTCTTTCAAGACATGAAGACCCAGCCGGGGGGTTGCTCCCAATGCTGTCACATACAACACTATGATCAATGGGTATTGTAGGATTAAGCAGATGGAGGAGACTGAGAAGTTCTTCGTGGAGATGAAGGGAATTTGATCCCGACTGTGATCACTTACACGACCATGACCAAAGGATATGTTTCTGTGGGCCAAGTCGATGATGGGTTGAGATTGTTTGATGAGATGGTTTCATTTGGAATTGAGCCAAACAAGGTCACTTACTCAACCCTGTTGCCAGGGCTCTATGATGCAGAGAAGATGCTTGAAGCTTGAAAGCTTCCGAAGGAGATGGTGGACAGACATCTTCCTCCAAAGGATAATTCAATCTTCTTGAGATTAATCTCTTGCCAATGCAAGGTGGGTGATTTGGACTAGGCTGCAGATGTGCTCAAAGGGATGACTCAATTGAGCATTCCGATCAAGGCAACACATTATGGAATCTTGATTGAAAATTTTTGCGAGGCAGGGCTATATGACAGGGCCATAAAGTTATTGGATAGGGTTATCGAGATGGAGATCCTCTTGAACCCGAGGAGTTCTTCTGAGATGGAACCCAGTGCTTATAACCCAATGATCGAGTATCTCTGCAATCATGGGAAAACGGAAAAGGCAGAGGCATTTTTCCAGCAGTTGATGAAAATGGGGGTTCAGGATCCACTTGCATATAATAATTTGCTACGTGGACATTCGAAGGAAGGGACCCCAGAATCCTAATGTGCACCATCTTAGCTATACCACCGTTTCACCTTATCAAACCCAAATACTCCTTGAATCTTACTCAACTGTCAACTGCTAATTTAGTTATCTTCTTCATTTAGAATATCTTCAATAACCGAATCTATTCGGCTGTTCTTTGCTTAATTAAACATCTATCTCTAGTAGGAATGTCTGTTAAATTGGGCAGTATCTCCAGTAGGAATGTTTATTAAATTAGGAAGTCTTTGCTAGTAAATTGTAATCTTCCCTTGAGAAGAACGGCAAGTTAATTAATCAATTGTTCTACGAGAACTAAGGATGTTTACGGCCACCTCGAATCGGCCATCTCTCTCATCTTTTTCTTTTTTTTCTTTTTATTGAGTTTTGTTCTAATACGATTGTAAGGATCGTATCAATTGGTATCAGAGCAACAATCCACAATCATGACTATCGATGGCTACGAGACAAGATTCTAGAAAGTTGAAGCAGAGATTCGTTCTCTCAAGGAAGGCCATGGAGAACACACCAACATGTTAGCTAAAATCTTGCAAAAACTAACAAACCTTGAAGCAAAGGGTGGAGAGATGGCGCAGCCACGCCAAAAAGATGATGCGAATCAGAACCTTCGCAGACCCCCTGAAAATCTGAGGATTCAAATGCCTACTGTGGGCCTCAGTTTTCCGCGGTTTGACGGCAATGATCCTGAAGGTTGGGTCTACATAGCAGAACAATTCCAACAGATGACCAAATGGTTAAACTTGCATCCTTGCACCTGTCCGGAGATGCTATACCATGGTACCGTTGGATGGAAAAAACCATGGGTACCATTACCTTGGCACAATTTGCACATGCATTGTGCACTTATTTTGGGCCACCTGAAGGTGAAGATCCGGGAGGAGCTCTTTCTAAATTAAGCCAAACTACTACCGTTAGAGAATATCAGGCTCAATTCGAAAGACTCATCAATCGCAATGTACGATTACCCGAACCATTTTTAATCGCATGCTTTATTTCAGGATTACGCAATGACATCCGAGTGGGTGTCAAGATATTTCAACCGGCTACACTAGGCCATGTGTACCAACTCGCAGCGTTACATGAGGAATCAACACAAGCTCATTGACGGTATAACCGTCTATACCCCCAAAAAAATTTTCCTCTTCTCCACGTCCTGCGATTGAAACATCTACCAAGGAAAATAGTATTGCCCCACCTCCAAAAAGATTGACACCTTCCGACATACTTGAACGCCGGAAGCGAGGGCTTTGCTATAATTGTGACGAGAAGTTTAGCCCGGGACATCGATGCCAGGGTCAACTCGCCATCCTCGAAGGGTTTGAACTGAATCACGAGGAAGATGAGCCCCAACCAACCAGCGATGATGAGCAACCACAAGTTTCCGTGTATGCACTATCAGGATCAACAGGACCACAAACGATGCGAGTACTTGGCCAAATCAAACGTCTACCGATTTGCATCCTCATTGACTCAGGAAGTACTGACAACTTCATCAATGTGGGCTTACCTCGACGGATCGGGTGAGTTACCCAAGATGATCGCCCGCTCGAGATCACCCTAGCTGATGGTAAGAAACTTCCAAGCCGTGGCTTATGTCGTGATATACCATTATTGCTTGACCAGTTCCAATGTGTCATTGATTGTCACGCCCTACCACTTGGGACATACGACATGGTATTGAGCATACAATGGCTCGCTTCATTAGGAGAGGTTCTTTGGGATTTTGCACGATTGACCATGATCTTTCATTTCACCGGTACTCAACACCAACTACATGGGATTCGAGACTCTCATCCAGAGTTAGTGAACAACCGCACCATGTCCCGTACGGTTGATCAAAGCAAACAAGGAGTTCTCCTACAATTGTGCAATGCTGATGGGAACGTTCACCACAACGACATTCCCAACGAGCTCCTCGCTATCACCACAACGTTTGCCGATGTCTTTGATGAACCAAATGGTCTTCCCCGAGTCCGCACACATGATCATCGAATCGAGCTCAAATCAGGCAGCAGTCCGACTAATGTACGGCCCTATCGGTATCCTTATTTCCAAAAAAACCAGATTGAGAAGATCGTACGAGAACTCCGAGAAGCCGGAATTATCCGCTCAAGCACCAGTCCCTATTCTTCACCAGTTTTCTTGGTACGCAAAAAAGACGGCTCATGGCGAATGTGTGTCGACTATTGGGCCCTAAATGACATCACCATCAAAGATAAGTACCCTATTCCTATTGTTGATGAGTTATTAGATGAATTGCATGGATCCAGATTCTTCACAAGGTTTGATCTTCGTTCTGGATATCATCAAATCCAGGTATGAGATGAGGACATCCTTAAAACTGCTTTTCGTACACACGAAGGGCATTACGAATTTTTAGTAATGCCCTTTGGTCTTACTAATGCACCATCGACATTCCAAAATTTGATGAATGATATCTTTAAGGCTCACCTAAGGCGATTTGTCTTAGTCTTTATTGATGACATCCTTGTATATAGTGCTGATTGGAAGTCTCACTTAAAGCATATATCTACCGTCCTCCACATACTCCGACAACACCAACTCTATGCTAAGTGATCTAAGTGCACCTTTGGAAGCACTAGCGTGGAATATCTGGGGCATGTATCTCACATGATGGCGTACGTGCTGATCCAAAGAAGATATCATGCATGGTCGAATGGCCAGAACCAAGCAACCTCAAGAGTCTCCGCGGCTTCTTGAGATTAACGGGATATTATAGAAAATTTATTGCCAACTATGGGAAACTCAGCAGCCCTCTCACCGCCCTTCTAAAAAAGGATGCCTTCCATTGGACTGAGGATGCTTCTCGTGCCTTTGCAACATTGAAGGACGTCATGACACAGGCCCCTGTTTTAGCTTTGCCTGATTTCTCGCAACCATTCATAGTTGAGTGTGATGCTTCTGGATCTGGCATTGGAAGTGTTCTCATGCAACAAGGCCGCCCTATCGCTTTCCTTAGTAAAGCTCTCACTGGGAAAAGCCTAGGATATTTGACTTATGAGAATGAACTTCTAGCTCTCGTGCATGCGGTTGATAAATGGCAACCATATCTTCTTGGCTGACGCTTCATAATACGGACTGATCATGTAAGCCTCAAACATCTCCTTAGCCAACGCATTGTGACCACAGCCCAGCAAAAATGGTTAACAAAACTCATGGGTTATGACTATGAGATTGTTTACAAAAAGGGATCCGATAATGTTGCAGCTGATGCATTATCTCGTTGTTTTGATGAGGGTACCTCATTTGCAATGTCGACAACCGTTTGGAACGGTATTGAAGAGCTCAAATCTTCTTACCACACTAATCCACACCTCGTGGGCGTGATTGAACGCATCACCAAAGACCATAACAACGTACCCCGTTATGAGTTTAAGGATGGACTGTTGCGTCGAAAAAATCGTTTGGTAATTCATTCCATGGCATCCCTTCGTTTGAATATTTTAAAGGAATTGCATGACTCCCCTGCTGCAGGTCACTCCGGCTACAAAAAAACTCATAAACGTGTTGCACAAACATTCTATCGGCGTGGAATGAAGGCGAAATTAAACGCTATGTTCAAGAATGTGACACTTGCCAGAGGAACAAATCAGAAAATGTGCACCCCCAAGTTTATTACAACCGTTGCCCATTCCTGATAGAATATGGACCGACTTGTCCATGATTTTATCGATGGGTTGCCCAAATCCCAAGGCTTCAGCGTTATTTTTGTAGTGGTGGACCGCCTCTCTAAAGCTGCCCATTTTGTGCCCCTTGCTCACCCATACACTGCTGCTAGTGTGGCCGACACTTTCATCACAAATATTTTCAAGCTTCACGGAATGCCAACTTCCATAGTCAGTGATCGTGATCCGTTTTTCCTTAGTACTTTCTGGAAGGAATTGTGGTGAGCACATGGAACACAACTTCGAATGAGTACGGCATACCATCCCCAGACGGATGGGCAAACCGAAGTCGTGAATCGCACATTGGAGATGTTCCTTCGTTGCTTTTTGGGTACCAAACCAAATCAATGGCCCAAATGGTTGGCTTGGGCCGAGTGGTGGTACAACACCACCTATCACGAAGCTACCAAAATCTCACCGTATGAAGCCGTGTACGGACAGCCGCCACCCACTCTCATCTCGTATGATGGAGGCTCCCTTGTTCATCACATTGACCTCGAGTTGCGAAGTCGTGATGATCTTTTACGCCTTCTTAAGAAAATTTGCATAATGCACGAGAGCGCATGAAATTACAAGCTGATAAAAAACGCACCGAACGCGTGTTTGCGGTGGACGATTGGGTGTTCTTTCGCTTACAACCGTACCGTCAGACTTCAGTGGCCTTGCGTCGCTCCATGAAATTGGCCCCACGATTCTTTGGACCCTATCGGGTCATCGAACGGATTGGACCAGTTGCGTATAAACTTGAATTACCGGATGGGTCTCGTATACATCCCGTTTTTCATGTTTCGTGGCTTAAGAAAAAGATAGGTGCACATGCTGTCACCTCCACTACTTTGCCACCCATTACCGATGCCGACATCCTTCAAATTGCACCCGTGGCCATCTTGGATCGTCACCTCGTCAAGCATCACAATCGTGCGGCTACTGAAGTCTTGATTCAGTGGGAAGGCACTACACCGGAAGATGCTACTTGAGAGCTGTTGCACACGATCCAACAACGGTTTCCTTATTTTAGCCCTTGAGGACAAGGGCTGTTTCAGGGTGAGGGAATGATGTGCACCATCTTAGCTATACCACCGTTTCACCTTATCAAACTCAAATACTCCTTGAATCTTACTCGACTGTCAACTGCTAATTTAGTTATCTTCTTCATTTAGAATATCTTCAATAACCGAATCTATTCGGCTGTTCTTTGCTTAATTAGACATCTATCTCCGGTAGGAATGTCTGTCGATTTGGGAAGTATCTCGAGTAGAAATGTTTATTTAATTAGGAAGTCTTTGCCAACAAATTGTAATCGTTCTTTGAGAAGAACAACAAGTTAATTAGTCAATTGTTCTACGAGAACTAAGGAGGTCTACAGCCACCTCGAATCGGCCATCTCTCTCATCTTTTTTTTTTTTCTTTTTATTGAGTTTTGTTGTAATACGATTGTAAGGATCGTATCAAATCCACTCTTGAAATTCTCAAGATCATGGAAAGACGCGGGATCCCTTCGAATGCCGATGTTTACAGGTTGCTTGTTGAAAGTTTCTTGAGGAAAGGAGAGCTAGTTGATGCTAAGATTGCTTTGGATGGTATGATTGAAAGTGGGCACTTCCCAGATCCACCACTGTTTAGGTTGGTGATGGAGAGTGTTGGATGACGGGAGAGTACAGACTGCGAGCCGAGCAATGAAGAGTATGGTAGAGAAAGGGGTGAAGGAGAACATGGACTTGGTTGCTAAGATCTTGGAGGCCCTTCTCATGATGTGTCATGTCGAGGAAGCCCTTGGACTAATTGAGCTATTGATGAATAATGACTGTATTCCTGATTTTGATCGTCTTTTAGTCGTTCTATGTGAGAAAGAGAAGACAATCGCCGCTCTCAAGTTGTTTGATTTTGGGTTGGAGAGGGATTGTAACATAAGTTTTTCAAGCTATGATAAGGTTTTGGATGCACTTTTAGCAGTGAGAAAGACCCTCAATGCACATTCGATGTTGTGTAAGATAATAGAGAAGGGTGGGGTCACAGATAAGATTAGCTGTGAGGATTTGACCAGAAGCCTCAATGCGGAGGGGAGTACGAAGCAAGCGGATATCTTGTCGAGAATGATAATGGGAGGGTAGAAAGCTAGTGGGGGCAAGAAGGGGAAGAGACTTGTGGCTAATGCATTTTGAGTTTTCATTTCCCTTTCTTCTGGTCCAAGTTGAGGAAGAATTGCAGGGTCCGGGAGTGGTTATGGGAAATCGTCATGTTGGGCCAGATAAGATGGTGAATTGGAACTGCATTCGTCGTTTTTGGTCTTTTTATTTTGTTTCCTTTCTTTTGATCCAACCTTTGGCAGGAGCATAAAGAGTAATTTCTTGACTGAAAATCACTTGCCTCTTTTCTTATTCTTTGACTTCTTTCTTATATTTGTTTTGTTTGGAGAGAAGCTTATTTAAGAGGAAAAGAACTGTAAGAGTTGAGTAGCTCTGTTAGCCATTCTGTCACTTTCAAGGGCATGTTAGAATGCTGTTATAGATCAGATGGTTATGATTATCCAATCATTGTCGTCAGCTTTTGGTGTGGGAGTTTTCCTTGGTAGGATCGATCAAACTGGAGTTTCTGGATGCTTAGATTGAGTTTCTTAAGTACTAGAAAGTTGATGGGAAATTATCTCCTGATTAGAGTCCAAGATTGTTGAGTCAATTGACAAATTTTTGGGATTTTACTTTCGAAGTCTTATGCAGTTCTTGATCAACCGAGGTTTGATTTGTCCTACTTGAGTCAGTTAGTGAGTTTATTTCAGTTGATGCTTGCTTGACTGATTGAGATAATTAATAGACTTTATTTTTCTTTTTGAATAGGTAAACTGGGATTGAACCCGCAAAGCAAGGTCACACAACATAGAACATCGACCAATGAGGTATAGCACCTTATGGTGAGAATGACATTGATTCACTCCACCTATTAACGTGGATTGATTTGCTTAGGTTGGTAAGATCAAATCTTTGATTTTCTTGGAAACGTTTTGCTTTCAACTTAGTTCCTATCCTTGATTTTTCTCCGTAATTCTTAGTCTCCTCCATTGATGGAACGTCGTTTCTGTCTAAGTTCTCTAGGCAAGCTCATGGGGCTGTTGGTTTCACTTCTCTGATTTTGAAATTTCAAGTGATGCGAGTGAAACAATGTAAATACATGTTTATTCTGCATGTATGTTGATGTTTGTTGTAGATACATTTACACACAAAAGTATGCAGATGTATGTTTCCTATATTCTCATAGTCACTTATATACAACATGCCGGCACATATGACATAGAAGTGAGTCAATAATCAGCATGTAGAATTACTGATGCAACTACATTTAGGTATGCATGGGTGGTGTTATTTGGATTATCGATGACCCTGCATTGTGTATATACACTTGCCTCATGGGTGACTTAATTGAGTATGGACTTGAGTGTTATCAGTTTTGGCGTTGGCCAAGTCGTACACAGAAGCTGAGTCTTTACTCTTGTATTATGCACACAGAAATACTCACCATTATGTAGACTGAAGTGGTTTCCCATGGGCGGGTAATTTATGACAAGATGACTGATAGAAGTCGTGGATTTGGGTTTGTGACCATGTCTACAGTCAAGGAAGTCAAAGCAGCAAAGCAACAGTTCGATGGCTATGTAAGTTTTTATATTCTCTATTCTTCATTTGATCTCTGTGAGTTTATAAAGCCTTCGACTTTGAATCTAAAGATCAGTAACTTCTTCTTTTCCTTGAAACACATGCGTAATAACTTGGCTGAGCTTTAATCGAGTTTTCGAAAACTTGAAATTGAATTTAATTGGGCTTTTCTTGAGTCATGTCAAGTTTCAAGTGTTTTGGCTGTTTCTATTCCAAGTGGGTGGATGATGCTTATTTTTCAGTATCAAAACTTTATGATTTGTAAGGCACTGCAAACACTGTGTCTAAGCTGGATATTATCATGTTGAGGCAGGAACTCGAAGGGCAGCTATTGAGGGTGAACTCCGGACCTCCTTCTCGCAAGAAGATTCATCTCTTAGGGGATCCAGAGGTGAAGCAAGTTTTGGTGCTTCTAGCCGGGTACACGTGGGTAACCTTTCACCGGGTATGTAGAGGGGATGAATTAATGGGGGAACATACTCCTTCCTCTTGGAGGTAGTTCTGCCCTTTTTTGTTCTTTTTGGGGGATTTTCCCCTTTTAATGAAATATACACATTTATAAAAAAAAAAGTAACCTTTCACCGGGTACACGTGGGTAACCTTTCATGGCGTGTTGATAATATAGCACTTCAGACCCTGTTAAGCAAGAAAGGAAAGGTTATGGAGGCCAAGGTGGTGTACGAGAGGGAGAGTGGTAGGTCAGGAGGTTTCGAGTTCGTCACTTACAACTCTGCTGAGGAGGTTAACAACGCAATTTCATCCCTAAATGGAGTTGTAAGTTGGCACCTTTATTTTTCATTTATTTCCAATCTAACGCTTCCAGGAATATCTCAATTTTTTGAATGATTTATGCTCGTTTATGTAACCTTACGTAAGTATGAAAAAGACTAGTTTTATTGTAAAGAAGAGAAAGAAACGCGGTTTCTTTATATGAAAATTGCTTATTCTTTAGAAGTTTTTGATATTTCTCTGATTTATAAATTATTTATACACATATTTCATCCATCATTTTCATGTGCGTTTTGGGAATTGATATTATTTGTTATTCGCGCAATTATTTTATGTCTTGACCTTAATGTATGTTGCAGGGCGCCAATTTTGACCCATGGATCTTTCCAGATTTCTTCAATCAAGAAAGCGGTTATGGTAAGGTTCTAAAGCACAATTTTGTTTTATACCTTAGAAAGACTACTTGGTAGACATCAGTGTGTATCTATGGTTGAGCTTCTGAACCTGGAACCTATCAATGTTTTCCTTTGGGAGCAAAACTGCCATCCACTGTGCTGGTATCAAGAAGAGGGCACAGGCAATGGCATAGAAGCCATCCACTGGGCAGATGGTAGGAGTGTTTTCTAGGGAGCGCTAATAACGTCTGTTCCTCCATAGGCACATGCAATAAGCTTCAGCTTATTATAAGCAAAACAACAATTCACCCCCTTTGAATTAGAAAAATCTATCTTCTCATATCCCTCGCTAAGTGCTCTCACTGCTTTACTTGCTTCCAAGAACTCTTCCTCGTGCCGAATTTCTCAGTTATTACCCTCTCTCAAGCTCAATGCATGCTCAAAGACCCCAGCCTCCTCATTACCATCACTTGCCTCCTCATTACTGAAAAGAGTTGTAGTTCAAAGAGAAATTACTAAAAAACTAAAGAAAAAAGAAAGACAATGATTACAATAACTGACTGATCTGAGATAAGATCAACCAAGATCAGGTCCTCATGAAAAAGAACCAAGAGATCTCTGTTTTCATATTTTTGAAGAGAGACAAAGTAAATGACAGATCTAGTGAGAGGATGCATACCACGTATACCAAAGTAAAGATCAACCATATTCAGGAAATGACTTTAATTAACAAACTATATGACCAGACAAGAACAATCCTTGGGTAAATTCAAAGCCTAAAGAGCAACAACATTTGCTTTGTTTTCTCAATATCAAATTTCCTGGCTTTTACAAATATGTATGATAAAATAATAAGTTAATAGGGCAATACATAAAACTCAGTAATAGCAACACTTTAACTAAAAAATGAATGGAAGTGGTGCTTTTACAGAAAGTTTTATAGCAATACAATTAGCACAAAATAAGACATAAAATAAGAAAGAAAAATCTGGATACTTGTTCACACAATTATTCACAAGTGCTTAATGGAACTTTAGGCTTCTACTGACTTAGGCTGCAAGTGGAGAAGTAGCAGGTGGTGATAGCTATGATTTGGGTTAGGGGTTTGGGTGCTGGAGTCCTAAAGGGGACAGCAGCAGGTTCATTATTGGGACAGGTGTTGACGTCAATGGAGGAAAGGGAAGAGGAGGATGACTTGCAGGTCTAGTGAGTGTTGACATTGGGGTATTGGTTTGTGGGCTAGGGAGGGGTACCGGTCACTAGTTTGATGGCTGAGTAGGTAGCAGCAATGATGTTTGGCTTAGTGGGGACTGTAGGTCACAGATATGGGAGTGTTAAGAGTTTATGGCTCTAGCGAGATCAGCATTAAGGGTTACGGCATCAGCAAGCTACCATGATTGATTCGGTTGGGCCTATGCAGGTTTTGGAGGCTAGCGGCAATAGCATTGAGGGCTATGGGTTGGGAATCAATGTACTCAAACGGAAGCAACAGATGGGAGTTCAAGAATACCTGGAGAAAGCCATAGAACCCAATCGTCGATTCGATTTATTGGCCTCACACCAAACCCGTGAAGGGGAAAATCCAAAAAGAAGCACGATCATCCCTCGTTCTTCAAGTCTTCATTCATTGATTCAAACATTCATTCAAAATTCATTCATTAACAACCAAAAATTGTTTCACATGGTATTTAAACAAGGTAAATAAAACCATACTCCAATATCTACCCTTGGATCAAAGCAAGGGTCGAGATTATTTAAACATAATGTCTTTAAGTTAAAATCCCAAATAACACTAAACCCTTTAACGAATAGGCTCGGACCCAAGTAGTTGGGCCCAAGCTCAAGAAGCTCCCTTGATTTGCGCCATGTACGCGCCATGAGATTTGCAATCCTTTCCGAATGCTGCAACCTATCCCACGTGCACATCTTCCCGGTGTGAGGCCTTCTTTGATGTGCCGCATGTGCGCATGGGTCTTCAAAAATACCCGTGACCAACCCACAATGCAACATGGGCCTTGTTCTCTTTCCCATGCCTGTGATAAACCCTGTATGGCGGTAAGATGTCCGCGTCAGAATTTAAAACTACGTACCATGCTTGTCTAGAGAAAATAAAGTAGTTTTCATTGTACAACGAGTCAAATAATAGAACTGTTAAAAGTCAAATATGGTCCTTTGCAGCTTGCTCTTGCTAGGTTAAAAGTAGAAATGTCATTCAATTCAAACAAACTATTATAGCAGCACATAGCAAAATTCATAGAAGAAAATTCTGATGAAAAAAAAAAAAGATAGGGAAAACAGTGTGATGAAAAGTACTAGAATTTACTTACTTTGGCCCCAGCTGCATTAATATGAAATAACAAGACATCAATCTCAAAACCAACAACTTCCCAAACTTCGGAGAAACAACAAAAAAAGCTCTAAATAACCATCAAGCATGCCAAATCAACATGGAAGCAAAACTATTAATCTATCACCCAAATTTTTCATATTTCATGTTTAAAGGGCTTTAAAATGACATAGCAATAAGCAAGAACAAAAGAGAAGGAGATACAAGTAAATCATGTTCTAGGGAGCATTAACTGGCCTTTTCCTAAATAATCAACCACAAGTTTTTTTAGTTTTCCCTCTAAACATGAATCTGATTTAGTAACAAATAATTGTTTTGACCAATACGAGTTACAAAATGATGCAATTGAACGACGTATCTGAGAATATCTTATGCAACCTGGTAGCTGAAATATCTGAATTAGTCATCTAATTTGAACTGATGTGTTACTTATCACCTTCATAGGACACAAAATGATTATAGTAATTATGATTCTCCTTGTAAATTGTACTATTTTTGGATCAGCATATACAGTGGGGTGTCAGATTTCTTTGATCGTTTGTTCTCCTCTTCTTTGCATCTAAAAAGATATGATTTTTTCATTTTTATCTTGGGAATTGTCGAAAGCTCAACTAATTTAACAAACTTCAGGTCAAGTCTAGAGCATCATTTCACACAGACTGTAAAACCTGTAACTTCTAAAAAATAAAAAATTAATAGTTTCTTATGATTTTCTCTGTATTTCAATGGTGGGACACATTGAATGGTGAATATGGATTGCAATATGATAGCCCACTCCAAAACAGTCAAAAGAAAATATGACAGCCTGCACCAAAACAGAGTATACACAATGGTGGGTTGAAGTCCTTGCATGTATCTATGGCATCAAATAGTGGGTTGTAGCTCTTGCATGTATAGCTATGGCATCAAATAGTGGGTTGTAGCTCTTGGATGTACTTCAATATTAACCAACGTTGAGTTCATACAGCCAAAGAAAATAAAAAAAAGTGAGACATATGAAAGAAGTGTGAATACTAAGGCCAAATACAAAGATAGGGGAGCTCAACACCTATAATTCTCTAGTCAAACCCAAAATTTTGAGAAGGCAGCATATCTGAACCTCCCTAAATGCTTCCACAAATGACTCTTGATCCTTCAAACAATTTTGATCCTCACATTGGCCCATCGAACCACATTGACCAAATCTGCATCGAATCACAAAAAAAAATGGGTATAGAAAACTTTTTAAGTCTTTGCAGCTGAACCAAAAAATCAGCCTGATTCATGGATGTCGAAATCCCAATATGGATTGGTCTTCAGTTGTCTCATTCAAGATGCGTAAAACCCCTATATATAGCATATTTTGTGTCTCGGGCAAGACCGCGAGACAACCCTAAGATTAAATGGATTGGTTCTTGCAAATCCCGAATTGGATTGGGTGATCAAATTCAGAATCAGCCGATCCCTCGAATTGTGAGTTCCAAATCCATGATGAAAAAGCTCAAAACTGATGGCTAGAAATCACAATCAAGCCTATTTTTGGTATGTAATTCCACAAAAAGATGGGACAAACGTTTGTGGGCCTGAATGAATTGTTGCGTCTAAAACTATTACTTGGTGTCTGAATTGGAAATCGATGATCCAAACATCAAAGTGGACAACTTCAAGACTATCATACTAAGTTCTATGCAAAAAATACAGAAATCAACCATGATATTTTAATAAAATTTGACGAAAATGATTTCAGCCAACCATGTAAAAAATCAAATGAAAGGGTGAATGCATCACTGACTAACCAGAACATGGTCCAAATATCATGTTTTTGTGTATGTACCAAAATAAGTTGAAATTTGAGCAAGATGTAATTTCTTTACTCATTTCAAGACACATTCTAAATGCAGGATGCCGAATGCTTCACGGACTAACCAAAACATAAAGCTGAATTTAAAGCTGAATGCTTCACGGACTAACAAAAAAATAAAATAAAATAAAATTGTTGGGCATAGCCCATAAAGCTGAATTTAAATCGGTCCGTCCTTCTAAGGAATATCAGGAACAATGTGCAGCCCACATTGTCCCAGGATGGACCCTTTAAATAGGTCCTTCTAAGGAATATCAGGAACAATGTGCAGCCCACATTGTCCCATGATGGACCCTTTGGATAAGTTCCAGAGTACTCCTGCAAAGTGTGCAAATGAATACTACAATGCAAGATAAAGAGAACCAGACGAACCAAGCACCTGAAATGTGAAAGGAGCCACAAATCACAAAGAACTTCGGCATGGTTGTATCCATTACAATGCCATAAGAGATCAAAATTGCAAATAAGGCCAATACAAGGAACCGTCCCATAGCGAGAGCTGACAAAAAAATAATGATAAGAACGATGGAGATGACCAAAGCTACTGTCAAGAGAGTCATGAGGTAAAGGATACGTGATGCGTCATCATAGCCCATAATCACTTGCACAGAGTTGCTAGTTGAGTTCAATCGTGAGTATTCGAGCGCAAATAATTTGGGAGGGCTGTTTGCGAGTCGATAGACCAGTTGGATGACCATTTCGAGCACCACAAACATCATAGGCCATTTATCCATGGGGATCTGTAAGATAAGCCTTTGTAATGTTGTATTGATGCTCCAACGAGGCAATGGTTGTAATGGTGGAAATGCTACATCCCGGGCTCTCACGGCTCCAGCACGTCGGAGGAAATCCTTAATTTCCTTATCGTCAGATTCGTATGGACTCTGGTGTAAGAGGTCCAAGGCCGTCAAACCGTTGTAATTCCTGCAGTTTACTTGAACCACCCCCGGAAGCAAATCCTCAATGGCCTGCAACACATTTCGTTGTCTACATGTTACTTGTAACTGGGGTGGGGGGAATGCTAACTGAGGTAGCAACAAATCATATGAGAACAAAAGGAGAAAGAAAACTCTAACCATGCATAGATTTTAAATGGGTACCCGATTAACAGATTCCAAATTATAATTTTAGAAGAAAAAGTGTAGAAGCAAAGATGCGCTTACCAACTGTTGTTTCCTAGAGGTTGCCAGGTGCAAGACAGTGTTGCCATCTCGATCCTTGCAGTTTACAAGCTCCTCCCGTTTATGCTCTTTTAACTTCCCCAAGAGGTATTTAAATGCATGGCACTGGTTATTCTTCAGAGTGAGGTGACGAGCGGTCTCTTCCCTGGCTGTCAACTCTGGAGCAGACTCTGGGCAAGTGGAGAGCAAAACGTGCATAACATCCAGTCTCCCTTTAATGGCCGCCCAGTGTAGAGGAGTTCTGTCATCTCTGTCTCTCTGTGGCACGGGCCAGGATTGTGATTCAATAGTTCCTTCACTATCTGGGTGCTCCCATTTGCCGCAGCAAGGTGCATAGGACTAAACCCATTCTTGTCCAATTCTTCTGCGAACTTGGGCTTTAGTTCCATAATCATCTTCACAAAATCAAGTTTATCACGCTTAGATGCAGTGTGCAAAGGAGTCTCGTCGTGTGCTAAAGCAACTTCGTCAAGCAAATCTGGATTTACTTCGACTAATGCCCTAAACTCAGCTTTATCTCCACTTCTTACAGCATCAAACAACCTCTGTAATTCCATTACACAGCTGCCCTGATCATCCATGGTCTCTATTGTCTTGTGAGATCGATTTCACCAGATTTAGCTGATTTATAAAAATTCTCCCGCTGTGGCATTGTGGGTCGAAGATTATCAATTAGGCAATTTCATACGCAGTAAGTAACATCCACAAAGTTGTGATCAGAAGTCAATGTGAGAATTTGAGGATTAAAGTGTTTTAACCTGTGAAATAGATTATTAAAGCAGGCGCAGAAACATCACGAAGTTGTTTTTGAAGGATGCTTCTCTTGATTTTTCTTTTCTATTTTCACACATAAGTTTTTCTAAGTTGCTGGTTTCTATATATTATATACAAAGTATGTAATTATGTCTAGGGAAATTCTATATGCACTCGACAAATTCCATAAGCACCCCATTTGGGTGCTATTTGGCCAAAAATGCCCTTGAGTATAAATAAAAAAAAAACCAAGCACCCCTCCCTCTCACCTGAAAAAAAGAAGAAGAAGAAGGAGGAGGAGGAGGAGGATGCCGTCGCCGTCGCCGCCGCCACCACAGGTATGTCTCTCTCTCTCTCTCTCTCTCTCTCTATATATATATATATATATATATATTTATTTCTCTCTCTCTCTCTCTCTCTCTCTATATATATATATTTATTTCTCTCTCTCTCTCTCTCTCTCTCTCACAATAGGACCCACAGCTGGGCTGGCCGTGGGGACTATAGGAGGCACGGCTAGGCTCCTGTAGTGGTGGTGTCGATGGCGACGGCATCCTCTTCTTCTTCTTCTTCTTCTTCTTCTTCTTCTTCTTCTGCTTTTTTTCTTTTTTGCAGGTGAGAGAGAGAGGGAGAGGGAGGGTCGAATGGGGTGCGTGGGTTTTTTTGCAGGTAAGGGCATTTTTGGCCAAAAAGCACCTAAATTGGGTGCTTATGGAATTTGTGGGGTGCATATAGAATTACCCTTATGTCTAAGGCCCTGCTTGGTTCACTCAACAAATTGAGTGCAACTTGCAACAATTTTGGGATTGCAAGTGATTGGTTGGAGGCGTGCAAATGAACTGCCGTGCAAGTGGGTTCCAAGCCCTTGCAAACTCCTTAACAAAATAGATGCAAGCAAGTGCAACCCAAAAACTGACGCAAGTGGGTGCATTGTATTAGCTCAACATTTTTTCTTTCGAAAAACATTAATAATAAGAACAACTATGATTATTTTTTTTTATTATCTTTCTATTTTTTATATTTATTTTAATGTTTCTCATTTTATATTTTTTTGATATAGTTGGTCGGGGCCGCCTACTCCCAATGCTAGATCCAATGCTCAAACCTCTTTGCTCCAGATCCCTTTCAGGTCCCCAAGCTTTCCCCTCCAAATAGTAATAATAAAAACAACATGATAACAATAACAATTTTATTAAGCATTTTTTTTATAAAATCAAGAAATAAAATAATCATTGCATTCTTATTTTGCAATATGCACTACCAACCAATCAGCTAAACTTCATTTGCATCTATTTACAGGGGGTGAACCAAACAATTGTAAGTGATTACAATTTACAACGCAAGTCACTACATTTGCACTATAGTGCAAAATGCAACCAAGTGTAGCGAACCAAGCAGGGGCCAAGTGTTAATGTTTCAATATTGATAAGTAGAACTACTACTACTACTATTATCCCTATTGCTACTAATTATTAATCACTTTTTTGCTTAATTTGTTGGTATTATTGTTGTATTTTCCTTGTAGCTAGGCTCGACATGCCCGATCCAGAGGAAGAAGAGTTTGAAGGTTAAAGCCTTGATCAACGGGCAATGTGAATACACAGTGAAGTAAATTATTAAAGCAGGGGCAGAAACATCCCGGAAGTTGCTTGTAGTAGCATCCACTTTCAAAAAAGCAAACTATAGGAAGACCAAAACTCAATATGCATGAGAGTTTGAATGTTAAAGCTGTGATCAAGGGGCACCATGGATACACTGTGAATTGAAGTAAATTATTAAAGTAGGGGTAGAAACATCCCGGAAGTTGTGTAGTTGCATCCACCTTCCACAAAGCAAACTAGAGGAAGACTAGAAGTCAATATGAGAGTTTGAATGTTAAAGCCCTGATCAACGGGCACCATAGATACGCTGTTAATTGAAGTAAATTATTAAAGTAGGGGCAGAAACATCCCAAAAGTTGTGTAGTTGCATCCACCTTCGACAAAGCAAACTAGAGGAAGACTAGAAGTCAATATGCATGAGAGTTCAAATGTTAAAGCCGTGATCAACGGGCACCATGGATACACTGTGAATTGAAGTAAATTATTAAAGCAGGGGGCAGAAACATCCCGGAAGTTGTGTAGTTGCATCCACCTTCCACTAAGCAAACTAGAGGAAGACTAGAAATCAATATGCATGAGAGTTCGAATGTTAAAGCCGTGATCAACGGGCACCATGGATACACTATGAATTGAAGTAAATTATTAAAGCAGGGGCAGAAACATCCCGAAAGTTGTGTAGTTGCATCCACCTTCCACAAAGCAAACTAGAGGAAGACTAGAAGTCGATATGCATGAGAGTTCGAATGTTAAATTAAGCCGTGATCAACGGGCACCATGGATACACTGTGAATTGAAGTAAATTATTAAAGCAGGGAGCAGAAACATCCCGAAAGTTGTGTAGTTGCATCCACCTTCCACAAAGCGAACTAGAGGAAGACTAGAAGTCAATATGCACGAGAGTTCGAATGTTAAAGCGGTGATCAACGGGCACCATGGATACACTGTGAATTGAAGTAAATTATTAAAGCTGGGGCAGAAACATCCCGGAAGTTGTGTAGTTGCATCCACCTTCCACAAAGCAAACTAGAGGAAGACTAGAAGTCAATACGAGAGTTTGAATGTTAAAGCCTGTGATCATCGGGGCACCATGTGAACGCACAGTGAACTAACTCAATCATTGAAGCAGACCCAGAAACATCGCCGAATTTAAGTGGTTGCATCCACATTTCACAAAGCAAACTTGAGGAGGACCAGAAGTCGATCAACGGTTACCTTTGCTTTGATACATAGTAACCAAACGCATTGATTAAAGCAGAGCTAAGAAACATCTAAGAACTTGCGTAGTTGCATCCACCATCAACATAGTAAACAAACTCAATGATAAAGCATAGCTCAGAAACATCCACGAAGTTCGTAGACATGGAGGTAAGGAAGCTGAGGTTGGACCAATCCTTGACCGATTGAGCCGGACCAAAATTTAATTCTAAATGCTTTTCAGATAAAGTAATGAGAGTAGAAACATCTTGGAACCTGTGCAATTCCCACCAACCCACCTTCTTTGTCAATACCGTGAATACAATTATCCTTCGTTTACAAAAAGGTTCTAGGCGATGGCGTCCTCCTGAGGTAGGGTAGGTTCACTTATAAGGAGAAAAAAAAATAGAAGTAGGCTATGGTCTACATGAATTCCCCGGATTCAAAAGAAATTTTGGCAACTGGGTCAATTATATAAAGACCCTGGGGGGGATAATTACTAATTAGGGTCTGAAACTTCTATCATGCCCATGGTTCTGAAGGAAATGAATGATCCTATCTTACGAATGCAGGAGGACGTGTTGGTAGACAATTGTTCATCACGAATCGTGAACGCTGCTCTTACAGGCAATCTAGAGGAACTGCGCCAATCGCTCGAAGCAAATCCAGATTATCTTGAAGATGTTGCACTAACAAAGGAAGAGACTCCTTTACACACTGCGGCTAAGCATGGACACCTTGATTTTGTTCAGGAGATTATACGACTAAAACCTTCTTTTGCTCAAGAGCTAAACCAGGATGGTTATAGCCCCATGCACTTGGCTGCAGCAAATGGGCACCTTGCCATTGTGACAGAACTCTTCAACCTCAGCCCTAAACTCTGTCTTCTCAAGGACAGAGATGGAAGAACTCCTCTTCACTGTGCGGTCATCAACGGAAGAGATCACGTCGTGAGTAAATTACGCTCAATTTGCCCGGAATCTGCATTAGCGATGCCATCCCTAAGAGAGACCTCCCTTAACCTCGAAGTTGAGAAGAGAAATTACCAAGTCTATTTGCAGACACTGGGAATGTCATCAGTTGCCATGTTGATCGCTGGGATTACCTTCCAAGCCAGATTAAACGTCCCTCCTCTTGTCGTTTTCAAAGCAGATTACAAATCCAATCTGATTGGCATACTTCATTTACAAAACCAACAGTCAGAGTTGATTTCGGTTCCTCCGTTCCCATGATGTTGTTCCGTTTCTTCATGATTTTCAACTCGGCAGGGTTCCTCGCAGCGCTGGCAGTAGTCCTTCTCAGTTCATACCGACTTGCCACGAAACAAGCACTGTTGCTATTCTCTGTGTTTTCAATGGTCGGCTCCTATGTGTGCTCGGTAATGTTAACCGCACGGAGTACCGGCTTGGATGCGCTCATCCTCGCAATTCCTTTGGTTATATTCATAGCAGTACTTCGGCTTGACTCACCCACTTGGTTGAGGAGATAGCTCAACCCCCCAATCATATTATGACATGTGGAAGGGAGGGCAACGGCTACCTAAAAAGTGGGTTACTCAACCCATTTTTATCTGTCTTTTCTTTATTTTAATATTTTATTCTCTTTCTTATTCGTTAATCTATAAAAGTCATGAATCGTAATTTCCTTTATTAGCCCTTCGTGGACAAAAATTAATGCAGTTGAGGCCATTGACCGTTGGATTCAAGAGATCCATGGTCCACATCAAGGTTTAAAGGAGGCCGTTTTAACGGTTAAACGGACTGGGGGCGCTACTGTTTAAACCATTTAAACTGCCGTTTCGCCGTTAAAATGGATCGAAACGGCCAGGGGCAAAAATGTAAAAAAATAGAATTAAACGGATTTTAACGGTTTTAACGGAAAAAATGGCGCTGAAATTCAAATTTTGAAATTTGAAAATTAAAAAAAACGGAATTTAACCGAATTAAATGGATTTAACGGCCATTTTTTCACAAAAAATTTCAGAATTAAACGGCTGTTTAAACGATTTTAACAGCCGTTTTTTTCAAAACCGTTAAAACGTGTTTAAATGGTTTTAACGGAAACTGGCTTGGGGCGTTACCGTTTAAACGGCCGTTTTTAAAACCATGGTCCACATGCAACAATTATTTTATCGTGGACCCTGGATCTCTTGAATCCAATGGTGAATAGCCTCAACCATATGTTTTTGGTCCGATTATCTGTGGGGTAGCATTTTCCTACTCCCAAGTTCGAACATTTGCTTATGTATATTTGTATCATACCCTATCTTCAAATAAGGGCTAGTGGTGGGGAAGAGGGTTTTCAGTTAAGCCGTGGAGGTTGGGATGTTGGAGGATTGACTGTGGAAGATGGAATTTCTTGATGTGTTTTCGAAGTGATTCTGATCTGAAGGGTATGTTGAAGATCATGTTATCATGCAGCTCGATAGCTGTTGATGGGAGGCTTTGACTGGCCTGTCGACGAGGTTGTAATCGAGGAATTCTTGACGAAAATGGAGTTTACTGTTAATCAGCGTGCGTATTTTGCAGAACAAAAACTTCACATTGATCGCATGTTTGAGTTGCCTGCATTTGGGATTTCGATTGCTCCTCTCGTCGATCCAGTCATGGTTTCTCAAACCATTCCACTACCCATGATTGGGTACTCTTATGAAGAAGCATAAACCGACAATCTCGCCAAAACCCCAGAGCATGGATTCCACACATGCTCTCTGTTGGTGTAAATACAGAAATGGGTAACAGTGGTTCAACTAGATATGGAAGTGGAACATGGCAGTTGTATGCAAACGTGTTACAAACCGAGAATATGGGCAAATAAGATTCGAGAAATCGAAAAGAAAATCAGGAAAAGGGAAGTTCATGGATAAGAACAACTAAATCCCATGAGCAAGATGCGAAACAAATCTTTCACCCCTTCACTTCCCTGCTCATCTCTTGAAGCTCTCAGGGTCTCTTATATATATGTGGGTCAGACTTTATGAGGAGGGGCCGGAAGGGTGTTAGATTTGAGGACATGGTGTTTAGTTGGGGTCTTTGATTGTGAGGGATTGATTGGGAGGGTTATTATGGGGTTTGTTTTCTTTGTAGTTCTTTTTTTTTTGGCTTTCGCTTTGCCTTGGCAGGCTTTCTCAGCCCCCAAGTGCTAATAAATTTTACGGAAAATTTCTAAAAAGAAAATAAACTTTAATCTATTTACAAAAAAGAATATAACTTTTCGCAAATCCCAAAAAAGAAAACAAAACGCCCTTTCAAAGGGTGTTTCATTACGTGGCACATGTTTATGAAAAAACGCCCTTTAAAAGAGCGTTTGTCAGTAAAAAACGTCATTTTAAAGGGCGTTTTTCAGTAATAGATGCCTTTTTAAAAAACGTCTGTCAGAAACGTCTGTCAGACCTCTGACAACTGACATACGTTATTTTAAAGGGCGTTTTTTACTGACAAACGCCCTTTTAAAGGGCGTTTTTTGATACCCCAATTTTTACGCCCATTTTGGCGTACCCAGAAGATGAATCAATGGCTGATTTTTGGTGAGGATGATCTCTACGGTGAGGAGATCATCCTCACAAAAATTCAGATCATTCCGATATTCGTAGATTGGTTTAGAAGTTGAGGAATTATGGGACGTTTTTTAAAATTTCTCATGAATAAACGCCCTTTAAAAGGGCGTTTGTCAGACGTGTCAGCCATCAGTCATTCTGACTCGACTGATTGGACTGACAGCAGACGAAACGCCCTTTTGTATTCTTTTTTGTAAATAAATTAAAGTTTGTTTTCTTTTGTGCAATTTTCCGTAAATTTTATCTTTTTACCTTTCAAAAAAAAAGAGAGATAAAGAGAAGTTAAAGAAAAAAATAGCTGGAACCAAAATGTATTTGGCGCCCGTTGTATGTGGACCTCACCGAATATGTTGATCACTTGACATGTGGGGCCTACACGACAATTTGGTCCTTAATATGCTAACAACTAGCATGTCGGGGCCAACTTGACATGTGAGACCCACCTAATAGTAAATATATGTGGGTCCACTGGGCATGTGGGACCACGTGATATTCAGGTTACACGTGGCGCACACTCAATTTCTCGATAAATAAACATCGCCATTTGGTACTTTAGAGAAAGAATTCCAATAGAAATATTGTTGTGCACAAATATTGTCTTGGGTAAATATTTATTCGTGACAATATTTGTTACCTGTGGTTTGTTATTAACTATCTTACCTCATTTATTCTCAACTCCTAGGGTGTTCACATATCAAATAACTCAAATATAGCAGCACATTGATAGCGGTCATAAGGGGTTCAGAAAGGATTTGATTGTAGATGAAGACTGAAACCTGTACAAGTGTAGGGGCGAATGGATTGTGAATCAACTATGCATGGGTTCAATCCCTATCATTCGCTCATCAAGTGAGTGTGGACCCACATATTAGTTTAGAGGACACAAGTGATTTTTTATTTTTTATTAAAAAACTCATTTTTATAGAATATGTGATTTTCTCGCGCGCGAGAAAATTGAACTTCCCTATCAAGGCTTAAATGGCATGAAAATATTTTACTTGGGGCCGAGGGAGAGGGTGATAAATATTTACATGCGTTGGCGGGCAAATTCATGGGCCCAATAAAACATTTGCGTGCGAATATGTTTTCATTTTTCTACAAAACAGCCAAACATAGCCTAAAAGGTAGTGAATGGTAATGGTGTTTTGCCTCTTTTGTATTTTATTATGGGTGATATCTTTACTCTGCGGTGTACTAAGAATAAAGAGGTTATGAGCATAGGTGTGGTCCCTTCTCGCTCAATCCTTGAGTCTTATAGTTGAGACCTTGCTCTACTAACTTTAGCAAGAGCTGGAAGCTTTCATTTTACGATCTTGTTCTCCATGGTAAAGCAATTCGCATCCCTATAAGCAAAAATGGGCAACTAAAATTAAAGATGAATTCCTAAGAGCTTGATCTTAAGGGCCTGTCTAAATCTTACTAATTGGAACATCTTACTTTGGTCGAGGTGCTATTCCCGCTCTGAAAACTTGATCCTATATACATTGTTGACAATTTTTTATCTCGATATTCTGATGCAACACGTTTGAAGACCTATAGATTGAAGAGATTTATTTTAATTAGAATTTGTTTAGGATTATTTAGTTTGATTAGGACTATGTTTACGATTTTAGAAAAAGGATTAGAAGATTTATTTGTTTTAGAAAAAGAATTTTGAGTTGAATTAGAAATTTAGATTCATAAATACGATGTAAAGGGGAGATAATCTCAACGTTTTTTTATATTGATTTGAATAAGATTCATTGTTTAAGAGAGTGAAATCCTAGTTTTTGAGGAGTGATTCTCCTCCTAGTTTTGATCACCCAATTCTAGAAAAATGATTGGAATGCCTTTGTTGATGATAATTTGGAGCAGGGCCGGCTCTACCTCAAGGACATTAAGGCGGTCGCCTAAGGCCCCTTGGTGAGAGAAGGGCCCCTATCCCAGGTCCCACGAACCACATGGATTTTTAGCCCACCCCTTATTGGATATACAAACCAAAACTCAACCTGATTGATTATATCTAGCCCATGATTTTAATAGTTTTTAGGACACATGAGTCTAGCCATTGGATTCAAGCATGTTTTTTGGTAGTAAATCAAATGGCTAGAAATCATCAATCAAGCTGATTTTTAGTGGAAATCAGTGTGTTTAACCACCAATAGGCGGGCTGAACATCCATGCAGTCATTGGGCCCAAAAAAAATGATCTATGTAGGGTCACGAGAGTCCTTTGCATCTATATTTTTCTGTAGTTTTTTATTATCAAGAATAGTATGTATATAAAGATTTTCAATAATATAGTTTATTTTTTTTATTAATACCATATATATATATATATATATATATTAATATTAAATATAAAAAAAAGGCCTTATATAGAGTTTTCGCCTTAGGCCTCAACTTGTATGGAGACGGCCCTGATTTGGAGAATGCCGTAGAAGCCAATGAGGATGGAGATGTTCTATTCCGTCATGATGAAATTAGCACACTATTTGAGTCTTTTGTAATTGGTGAGCTTATATATAATATGTGTACGTACCGCTCCAAAGGTACTCATCCGAACCCTAGGATATTTTTGAATTTGGTGCTCCCGCTGTCCCACTCTCGCACTTGCACCAGCCCTCGCTCCACACTTTGGTCACTTATGTCTAGATAGAGCGAAAGTGGGGAATGTCTTTTTTCCTACTCTTGCTTTCAGTGCCACTTTATGCTTGGTTTACACCAAAATTTCTACATTTTTCCCCTCTGAGTAACCCTTTATTTGCAATAACGCGCGAGATATAATTGTTCCCGCGCTCAAAGAGGCAGTTAGCAAATGAATAGAAGCTGATTATTCATAATTGATTTACGCAACAAAATATCTTCTATTTATGCTTATCCTAAATATTTGGGGTCGACAATATGAATCAAATTTCACCATTCAACTCTATCTATAGCTACTTAAAAAAAAAAGCCTCTATCTATAGCTATAAAAATAAGACTAGAATCGACTTTTTAAAAAGAACTTGCAACATTTATGAATGGGTTCTTCCATTTCCAATTTGGCTGGGAAGCTTAGGAGTGGCTAGGCCATGAAACCTTAGGATTTGGAAGTGTTGAGACTTCTCTACTTAGATTTGGGGCTTTTACGGATTAATAAATAACAGATTAAGAAGTATAAATGTCAAATTACTTGACATTGGCTTATATTAGCTCAGTTGGTTACTTCTACGAAAATGCGTTAATGACTATTTAATTACACTTGAGAGAATATGCATTTTTCGATTATGTGAGAAAATAAGGGCGTATTTTTACTTTGAACAACAAACTTCCCAATTTAAAATAGTTATCAAACCAAGGTTTAAAAGGGGCCGTTATAACGGTATAACGGACTAGGGGCGTTATCATTTTTTTTCCGTTACAACGGATTGTAGGGTAAAAATAGAAAAAAGGGGAAAATAACAAAAAAAAATGGAGCTAAAATTTAAATTTTCAATTAAATTTATACGAAAATAATGAACGTTTTTTAGGAATTTTTTTTCAGAAAATAACGGTCATTATTTTCATTACAATGGAAAAATAACGGCCATTATAGCAAAAATAATGGCTGTTATTTACTACATGTTAAAACGGTATATAACGTAACAGGGGAGGTCTAAATCCGTTATAACGGCCGTTATTTTTGTTATTTGTGTTTTCTTCAGAAAATACAATTTTCCGTTGGATAAATTGGCTATAAAACACGCCCTAACTTTTTCAAAAGCAAAAGAGTAAAAGGTAAAGAAGAGGGAATTTATAAAAAAAAAAAATTGCATACCTGAAAGGAGAAAACAGTTGGATGGTCTGAATCAATTCTTGACCATCAAGGAGGAAAATGTGTCAATCATCACCCTCCATCGACTATGTCATGACAAAAGTGGCGTCAGTGGCATACCCAGGAAGGGGCCAAGGGGGCCCCCCTCAACTTTGTAAACTCTTCAAAAACAAAAATTTTATTTTTGTAAAATAGCCATTTTAGTTTGTTTAGCCCTCCCTGAAATACCCATTTAATCTGTTTTGCCCCCCTAAAATACCTTTAGTTTATTTTGCCCCCCCCCCCTGGATTAAAATCCTGGCTTTTGTCATCTAGACACCTCCAAGTGGATCCGAGGCATAAGGCCTTTGTAGCGCCCAATGGGTAGGCCGTCTCTTGGATGGGCATAGTCCAACTATTTGATCGATTCATTCAATGAATCTTAGGCATCCAATCTGGCACTTTAACTGGTCCAGGTTGATGGTCTTGTGTATTTATTTCAATCAATCTAAACCGCCCAATCAATGATCCACGTCTAATCTAAACCACCCAATGATCGATCACAATGTCTTCACATCAACCCTTGATCATTCTATAATTTCATTCAGTATTTTAAAGAAGAAACATGTCTATTAATTACACACGTAATAGATAGAATCGTATTAAAAAAACAAATATGGCCATGGCCACAATGAGTGCAAAGAACAGAATAAGAAGTGAGAACAATAGTACGTGGATTATCCATGATATTTGATGGGTGAGTAATGGTGTTTTGCTACGTACTTTTGTATTTTATTTTCTAAATGTAGCGCTTGATGGGTGATTTCTTTCTTCTGCAATGTACTAAGAATAAAGAGGTTATGAGAAGAAAAAAGGGACATCCAACATGGCAGCTCAAATGGTTGGTGTGTATCCACCTCTTTGGGGAGGTCATGGGGTCAAACCCACACATGCAGGTTTCCTCCTGTGAGCAGTGTGCCAGGAGTAGAAATCCCCTTTACCTGCTTGGCTATGTGATGGTCGATCACCTCGACCTCACAGGCTGTGTTGTTTTTTTTTTCTCTTTTTTGGGCTTTGCCTTTAATAAAGTTTCACTTATCAAAAATTAATAAGACATGCTTCACGCACTATGTATGCGCTACTCCATGTTGGCGTATTTTTACTCCTAGTATTTGAAATTCACTGTGCGGTTGGATTGTCCAACATGATCTCCATGTGGGCCCCACTATCGGGTGTAAGAAGAACTGGATGTAATAAATGGGTGTAGCTCTAGACAGACTCATATCAAATTACTTGACATTGGCCTATATTAGCTCAGCTGGTTACTTCAAGGAAAATGCCTTAAATGACTGTTATAATAAGGGCCTATTTCACTTTGAACAAAAAACTTCCCAATATAAAATAGTTATCAAACCAAGGTTTAAAAGGGGCCGTTGTAATGGTACGTATAACGGACTGGGGGCATTATCGTTTTTTTCCGTTACAACAGATTGTAGGGCAAAATTGGAAAAAGGGAAAATAACGAAAAAATGGCGCTAAAATTCAATCTTTAATTTAAAATTTTAATAAAATTTATAGGAAAATAACGAACGTTTTTTAACAATTTTTTTTTAGAAAATAACCGGTCATTCCGTTATAACGAAAACAATATTGGCCGTTATTTTCTACACCTTAAAATGGTACATAACGTAAAGGGGGAGGTCCGAATCCGTTATAACGACCGTTATTTTCGTTATAAGCAAGCAATGAAAATTTGTGTGTTCTTGAGAAAATGCACTTTTCCCTTGGATAAATTGGCTATCAAACACACCCTAACTTTTTCAAAAGAAAAAGAGTAAAAGGAAAAGAAGAGGGAATTTATAAAAAAAAATTGCAGACCTGAAAGGAGAAAACAGTTGGATGGTCTGAATCAATTCTTGACCATCTAGGAGGAAAATGTGTCAATCACCCTCCATCGACTATGTCATGACAACAATGGCGTGGCTATTTGTCATCTAGACACCTCCAATTGGATCCGGGCATGAGGCCTTTGTAGTAGGGGTGTCAACGGGTCGGTTTCTAAGGTGGCCAAAATCGTAACAATCGGTTCCGATTCTTATCTGTTCGGTTCCTTAATGGTTCTGGTTCTCAAAGTGATGGATCTGGAACCGGAACCGGTTATGTATTTATGTCGGCTCCGGTTCCGGTCCGGTTCCGGTTCCGGATATATTGGGCCAAATCTTGAGAATATGAGAATTTTTACACCATATTTATTTATTAGTACCGGTTCTTATCGGTTCGGTTCCGGTTCTTATTGGTTTCGGTTCCATATTAGGCTACCCAGGACCGAAACCGTTATTGTCAGTTCGGTTCTAGTTCCGGTTACTTATTAATTGGTTCCCAAAAATGTGGAACCGGAACCAGTGTTTTTGGTTCCAGTTCCGTTTCCGATTTGGTTCCGGTAAACGGGTAAAATTGACACCCCTACTTTGTAGCGCCGATGGGTAGACCATCTCTTGGATGGGCATAGTCCAACTATCCAATCGATGAATCTCAGCCATCCAATCTGGCACTTAACTGGTTCAGGTTGATGGTTTGTGTATTTATTTCGATCAATCTAAACCACCCAATGAGTGCAAAGAACAAAATAAGAAGTGAGAAGAATAGTATGTGGATTATCCATGATGCTTGCATTTGCGAAGCCACTCCAATATTATCCATCAATCGTCTCATTTGAATCTTTTGATAGTGGTAATTGGCGAGTGCTTCCTCAGCTTCATTGATCGTACGAACCACACGGTACATTGCACCACTGTGTCCATTTACTTGCAGATTGCACTCTTCCCCGGTTGTATATATACCTGGACAATGCCCTTTAAAGGCGACATAAACCTTTTGTGGAGCCATATACCTACATCATAGTCCATAAAATCATCAATAACAAGCAATATAACAAGAAGACTCAATGAGAAAATCTAATGATTTTTTGTTTAATCTTTGTTTTTGAGACTTGCTAATTTCATAGCCATGAACACCCTCACTGCTAGTAATCGTAGTTTTCGTCATGCTGCTCGAATTCTTGGATTGGATTCCAAGCTCGAAATGAGTCTTTTCATCCCCTCCAGAGAAATCAAAGTGACAAGTTACCGGCAAGCCAAACTTCTTAAGAGTTCCCAATTAATCCAACAATAATATATACTTCCTAGTTTGTGTTCTCTAAAGCCTAACAGTAACAGCCAAATGGAAGGATATCATTTATCAATCCACCACTCAAGTTTTTGTGAAGGGAGACCACACAAACTTTGAGATAGAACCTTCATTTGGGTTGGAGGCTTCTAAGCTTTACCCAGAGGTGAAATACAACACCGTAAAACCTTGTTGCCCTTGCCATGAGAGAGCGAGAGAGAGGGGTTACCTCTTCGTTGGAGGTTGATCTTCCTTGCACTTCTGATTTACAAGCTTTATTTGGCGGAAACATTGAGGATTTCTTTCTGCTTCAGATCTACAAGCTTGATCTAACGAAGAGAGATGGAGAAAGATAGAGAGTTCTTGTGAAACTAGGGTTCATCGACTGCTACGAAGATGGAAAGACGAGACATGTCTTTTTGACGTGCTGCAGTGAAGGGCGTCTCTATGGGCGACACGTGGACTGTCATTTAATGCATCCTCGTTGGATTTCAAAATACAGTTGCTTTCACCACAACTAGGGCTCGGTTTGGGAGTTGGCGTGAGACACAAGTCTCAGAGATTCCGTAGCCGTTGGATTAAACCCCCATCTGCGGCTAAGGGGACGACCACTTCCATGAGTCATATTTGGGGATCTCCTGAGCTCGAAAAATTGTGTTTTCTTGAGAAAATGCAATTTTCCCTGGAGTAAATTGGCAATCAAACACGCCCTAGCTTTTTCAAAAGAAAAAGAGTAAAAGGAAAAGAAGAGGGAGTTTATAAAATAAAATTTGAAGAATTTAACATTTTGCAAAAGAAAAAGAAAAAGGTTTCACCAAAAAAAACAAAAAGAGAAAAGAAGAGGGAAGTTAGGATGGGTAGGATATCGTAATCCAGGTTTGATGCTATTGGAGTGAATCTGACTTTACAATTCCGCCTCTTTGTCGCTTTGAATAAAAATAAATCCAAATCTTTCTTCTCCTCATTTCCCTCATCTCTTCTCCCTTTCTCTCTCAATCTCTGCAGTGAATTAGAGACTAAGAAAAAAAACCGAGAGAGCTATGGTGGAATCCTCACCCCCAAACCTTAATTCCCTGCAACCACCACCGCCACCACCACCAACACCAACACCAACACCAGCACCAGCACCAGCACCAGCCGCAGTAGCAGTAAAAAACCCTAGGCCAAGCTTCTATATCCCGCCTTGTCCCCCCATTCGAGTGACCTCACAATTCGAAAGTGAAACCTCCGTCTTCTTTCACAAGGTTTCATGCAAGCTCTTCGACAGCCTCGCCAAGCTCAAGCTCTCCTTCAAGAACAACAGCAACGGCGACGTCTCTGATCCTCAGCTCGATTTAATCACCAAATACCTCTCCCTTCACTACGATGTCGAAAAGCACAATGCCTCTGCCAAGGGTTCCTTCGACGTTGGTGACAAGTTTAAGTTTCGAGCTGCTAAAGATGGCAAGGTTTGCTTCTCTCTCTCTCTCTCTCTCTCTAATTGTCTGATTTCGTCAAGTCAATTAGTTTTTCGATTGGAAATACACTTACTTTCTATCGGATTATAATGTCTGGGTGGTTATAACATAAACAGGGATTATGAGTCTCTTGGGGATGATCCCATGTGGCACTGTCCATTTGTTCTGTTTGGCAGGAACGAGCGAAAGAGAAAGTTTAGGACTCATTGGGGAGGGATACACAAAGGGATATGAAATAATTTTATATAAATTAAGGGTTTAGAGTGGCGACTTCATTAACAAATTACTTGATTTGAAACATCGATACGTGCGGTTTTGTTGCAATCTAACAGGCCCTATTGCCATTGCTCCATTTTTACTTGAAGAATGCAACTCTATGTTGTTTATATAAATTTGAATCATGCGTTTCCTACCTTAATATAGGCTGTATTTTCCGTACTTATTGTCTTTCTAGTTTGGTAAATAACGGTCAAGCTTTTTGTTTGGGTTACCATCTCTGGGTTTAATAAACATTTGAGATCATCTGCTAAGACAACTTATATTCCAGAGTTGTCAGCATGGGGAGACCAAATATTTTCATATAGGATGTTCAACAACGTATTTTTGTCTGTCATGTACTTGCGATGATAGCAGATCTATTATCTCTTGCATTAACTTGGGTAGTGTGTTCCTATTCAAGCATCACCATAGAAAGGTGCGCGTTTCTTTTATTTTTACAATTACTTCCCCGTCTATGTTTTGTTGTTATTTGATGGTGAGCTCAAGTCTCAACATTTTTGTATACTTTTTGTTCTTGTATTGGTTAAACATGCCGGTTTGCTAGTTCTTTTCCTGTATGAATGGGTCTCAAAGTTGATGAAGGATTTTTTGTTGATTGTCCTGGCTACAAGTCTGACGCCCTTTCATCCTGGATGAAGTATCTCACTGATTTTGAACATAGCAAAATTGCTTTTCATCCTTTTTCAGTAAAGAACTGCATCATGGCTCTATTTTTGTTTGCGTTTTCTTTTTTGCTTATTGTTTTTGTTTTTGTTTTCTTCTTTGTTTATTTTAGTTTTTTGTTTATTTGATAGAGATTTGCTTTAACTTGATATAATGTATATGTCTTTGCATTTTGGGTGGATAATTTTGATTGTAATTTAAATAGTATTTTTATTTATATGGCTTTATTAAAAAGATATTGTTTTCTTTTTGATAAGTAAAAAGATATTTATATATATATATATATATATATATATATTTGGATATGTAAAAATATATTGTTTAAAAGGAGCTAATGAAGGAAAAGAGCTGAAACACCAAAGACATTTTGAGCACAATTATGACAATAAGACACTGCACATTGCAAGTGAATAGTTCAATGCTCGATAAGATCCTCATAGTTGATAACCTGATTAGTAGAGGGATTTCGATTTCCAAGTATGTGCTTCATGTTTAGATCAGATGGGGGGATGGTCCATCTACATCTTCATTGTTGGGTTGCCAGGGAAGTTTGGATAGAGTTCTTCCAACTTTTATGTCACGCCCTGATCAAGGGTTTCAAGAACTGACCTGTGACCTGGCCCGCTATCCATGGACCGATCCGGCCCATCAATCCATGCTTCAACCCACAACCTAGGGGTTTAAGGGTGAGGAAAAAGGCAAAAAAATAAATCTTATTGGAGATTCAATTTAATATTTTTAATAAATAATAAAATGTATTTAAGGCTTTTTTGTGAGAACTCGAAGGAAAATAGCTATACTTACTTAAATTTAAATCAAAGAAATAGTACTCAGCCCTATAATTGTTGGGCAAACCCAAACCGCATTTGATCTAAAGGCAATAACATTATGCTTCGATTTCCGTTTTGAGCGTACCACCCAATCCGGAATCCTTACAGAGACCTATCAAGGGAAAAGACCCTAAGGTCTATAAACTAGATCTAATTGGGTAAAAATATTTCTTTGTTCATAATTTGAATATAGAGTTTTCGAATAACTGTAAGACCTTTGGTCCTTGCAGAAATTCCTGAGAATTCAATTCTCAGTTCTAGAAAACCTACTATATATATATGAAACTAGACAAAATCTCATTAGTCATTAGAAAAAAAATATTAGGGTGTAAAAATTTTGGGAAACAAATCGAAAAAGGTCCCCAAGATGCATTTCAATTTTTGCCATGTAGAAATCATAACTAACCTACCTGCACTGTTTGAATTTTTAAAAATCTATTTTAATTCTCCTAGGGGTCCAAGACCCTAACTTGGAAAGAAGTATGATAGAGGAATTATCAGAAAAATCCTTGAGGGTACTTACAGAACAAGTTTTTTTAATAGAAAATCAGTCTTAAGTTGGAACTCAGGAATTCTACAGACAATTCTATCCGACATTTATAGAATAAAGTGGACAAAATTATTTTGTTAACATTTTTAAGTGATTTTAGTGGGGATTTGAAAGCTAACTTAGAAATCCACACTTCATGTTTTGAGGAAAGATAGACGGTGAAAGTATGGGATTCGTTTTTGAACCCCAACAAAGAAACTTTGCAAACCCGAGAAAGACAAATTGAAATTCTGGACTCAAAATAACGAAAAAAGGTATCAAAGTTAGTTTCCACTGAAATTTTACAGAGGCATAACTCTATCAGTTTGCAAGCCATAGGATTTGGCCTTGATAATTACAGAAAAAGTTGATGCGGATATCAAAGCATCACATGGGTTCTACCAGTGGAAGACAAGGAAAAGGATTTTGAAGACCTCACATGCATATGCATCATGAAGACTTGGAAAGATGCATGTGAGCCAGTAGGGAGTTTTTGAAGAGTTTTTATTTATTTTCTAGGTTTATTTTGATGTTTTTTAGAGTTTTTGGTGTGTTTGCAATTAGTCCAAACTTAGGAGCCTCATTGTTATTTTGGTTAGTTGTTTTAAGTTATTTTTTTAATAGCCATTAGATTTGATGGATGGCTAAGATTAATTAGGATATTTTGACTTATTATATAAACTCTTTTAGTTGTAATTTTCAATTAATGATGAAATATATTGAATCTTGCTATTGGGAATTCTCTTGTGGAGTGCTTTCTTCTTCCTTGGTGAGAATCCAAGCTTCCTTGGTGTGAATCTAAGCTACACGATGAGAATCCGAAGGTAACTTCTCACTCTATCTCTTTTCTTTTAATCTCCTCTTTTTCCATCTTTGTTTTCTTTATTTTCCTTTTCTTTGGATTAAATTTGACCAAGAAAACCCAACTATATCTCTTCCATCTCTAAACCCTAACCATTGAACAACACTGTGAATAGTGTTGCGTCAAAAGTACCGTGTGAATAGTGCCGTGTGCATAGTAACTCTTATACCAGTTTGTCCTACGGCACCCTAAACCCTCCCAAAACCCTTACCACAACCCGCAGACACTTCCAAATCCTTGCGGTAACCATAGGAATCCCTAACCCCATCATAAACCCTAATTTTCCACAGTTCTCCTTTTTTTTTCCGAAGCCCGGCTAAAATCTAATACTTGTCAAAAAGTCCCGAAACTTGCCAGAAATTTTCCTGTAACTTCAAAGAACTTATAATCTCTTGGAAAAGGAAGCCATTTCAGATTTGTTTAATCCCTTAACTGATTCTCTAAGCTTATTGGAAGTTCCATCTTCCATTAAATCCTCGCTGTTAAAGCAACGAGTCTAATATTGTGGGATTGTGCGAAGGCTTTGGATTTTAATAGATTTATTTGCTTAATCTGATTATTTGCGTGTGATTAGCATGGAAATTTACTATTTCATTATTCTGATTAATTTTCTATTAATCTTAGCCTTTAGTTTGAGGCCATCACATTCGTCCTGCATCAAAAGTTATACGCCAAACACTAACATCAAGTATGCAGGAATTCTGAAAATAACAATAATGAATAAAGTAACTCATAATCCATACATTCCATCAAACGATTTAATATTCGTCTTGTGTTTAACAAACACATCACCAATTCAAATAAAATCTTATTACATGATCAAAGGAAATAAATAAAAGAAATTAATACTGAAAGCAATAAACTCCACCGTAACTTTTTCTCCCGATCTAGCTCAATCTTCACGCGACATCTGAAAGGTGGAAGGCATGGGCTATGAAGCATAGTAGGAGAGTATCTTCTCCACATATACCATACGAAGCATACTGTGATGTTCACAATAAAACATACAATACACATGCTTTTATCACAAATACTATCTCATGTGATCTATGTGTTGCAATGACAAAAGAAAAACCTACCCGACAGGTCATGCATGTTTAGGGCCTTTCACCCACAGATGCCCAAAATTACTTTTTGGTGCCTTTCACCACTAGGGCACTGAGCCCTTTTTGCCTTCAACTCAGTATTCTTCCGATGCATGCCACCTCATGCGTCATACATTTATGCATTCACAATTTCTAAAACATGATATTTTATAACAACTCAAAATGCTCATATAATAAAGAGAAAAACGATGGTATATGAAGACAAACATCAAGGAAGGGAGAGTTCATGCTTATATGTCGAATCATGTTATAACAAGGAAAAAAAGCATACAATCGTTAGATGAAAGGGGTAGGTGTGCTTATGTATTTGGTGCTCAGATTACGTCTGTTTAAATGGCACCATCTTCCTTGGTCTCACTCTGTTAAAGTTTTCCTGACGGCAAAGAAGAAATTGAAGTATTTAACCAAGGATCCTCCCAAAGAAGATGATAAACTGTACGAAGGTTGGCAGTGTGAAAATTCGTTGGTTATGACTTGGTTGTGGAACAATATGGAATCCTCTGTTTCCTCCAACATTATCTATCTCCTTACAGCAAAGGAGATCTGGGACGCAGTTCGTGAGATGTATTTCCAGGAGAGCAACGTTTCGCGTATCTATGATTTATTTGAGTCTATGTTCACCACGAAACAGGGCGATAAATCACTCAGTGAGTATTACAGTTTTCTCCGCGGTATGTGGGAAGAACTTCAGCAGTATCAGCCGTTGACTACAGATCTGGATAAGTAGAAATGTCAACGTGAAGAATTTCAAGCAGCCTTATTTTTGTCAAATCTGAACCCTGATACAGTGCTCTTAAGGGTCAGATTTTGGCTTTTGAGTCCCTACAGCGGCCAATGCCTTTTCTTGCCTTCAGTGTGCTTCTATTGGACATGCAATTCCTTCTCCCAAGGAATCCTCAGCATTGGTCTCTAGTGGTCCTCCTGAGTTCTCTCTTGGCCGTGGTGGTGGCCGTGGTGATATGAAGTGTTCTTACTGTGGTGTTTCGAGTCATACATATCAGTTTTGTTGGGACAAGTGGGGCAAGCCTGCGTGGGCTAATCAGGTCTCTGACAAGTCCTCTCTTCCATCTTTTGAGCCTCCTCCGGCTCCCACTGGTGATTCCTCGTCTGAGTATTTTGCACAGCTTGACCAGATTCTTTAGCAGCTACAGTCTTTGACAGCCAGCTCCTCTGCGCCACCTACTGCCACCATGGCTAATACAGGTAACTCTGCGTGCCTGGCAGCCAAGTCTCTTTCCTCCTGGGTTGTCGATTCATGGGCGAGTGCTCATGTCTGGTATTTCCTCCATCTTCTCTGATTTTCAGTCTATTTGGTCTCATATTGTGTTGGCTGATGGCTCCACTTGTCGAGTTTTGGGGAAGGGAAATATTCACCCTCCATCTGTTTTTTTAGCCTTAACTTTATTTGTTCCTAAGTTTCCCTTTAATTTGCTTGCGGTTAGTCTGCTTACAAAATCTTTACAATGCTTTGCGACCTTCTCTCCTAGTGTTTTCCAGGACCTCAAGACGAAGGTGATTGGTTCGGATATGAAAAAGACAGCTTACATTACTTGGCTACTGGTCCTCCTGCTTCTGCGTTAAGCGCCTCTGTAACCCCTCTTCAGTGACATTTTCGTTTAGGTCATCCGTCTTTGTCTAATTTGCGTCGAGTTGTCCCTCATTTGAGTCCTGCGTCTGTTTTAGATTGTGAAGCTTGTCAATTAGGCAAGCATCACCGTAGTTCTTTTCCTAGTCGCATTAATAGTCGTCAATCTAGTCCATTTGATGTAGTTCACACGGATATTTGGGGTTTGTCTCGAATAAAAAAGTTTATTTAGTTTTCATTATTTTGTGACTTTTGTGGATGATTACTCTCGTATGACATGGCTGTTTTTATTAAAGGATCGCTCTGAATTGCCTCGTGCTTTGTTCACCTTCTATCATGAGATCTCAATTCAATTTGGCAAGCCAATCAAGATTATTCGGTCTGATAACGCTTTGGAATACATGCAATTTTCTATTCAAACATTTTGTGCTGACCATGGCATTATCCATGTGCTCATACCTCCCAACAAAATGGTGTTGCGAAGCGTAAGCATCGACATCTGTTAGATATTACTCGGACACTTATGTTTCATATGCATGTACCAAAGCCGTATTGGGGTGATGCTGTTCTCACTGCATGTCACCTCATTAATCGTATGCCATCTTCTGTTTTGGCTGGGGCTTCTCCTTTCTCCTTGTTATATCCTAATGTCTCCCTTTTAGTGTTCCTTGTGTTTTTGGATGTGTCATTTGTTCATGTCCTTGGTCCAGGTCACAACAAACTTGATCCCCGGTATATTAAGTTTATCTTTCTGGGTTACTCTCGTACTCAGAAAGGGTACATGTGTTATTGCCCTATGTCTCGTCGATATTATGTCAGTGCCGATGTCACTTTTTTTTAGTCTACTCCATTCTTTTCGGATCTTGGCACGTCATACGACATTGATCTTGTGTCTCTTCGTCAGGGGGAGCTTCTTTCTCCCTCTACTACTGTCCCTATGCCTATTATTTTAGGAGATGGCACCGTTTCAGCGCCACCAGGTGTTTATGTACGCACTACATCATGTGCGGTTGTTCCGTATGGGCCAAGTATGTTTGCCGCTCCTTCTGCCTCTGACCAATCTCCTGCTTCACCTGAGGTTCCTGCTGCGCCATCTGATGTTGATATGCCTATTGCCTTGCGGAAAGGTATTCGTGCTTGCACTCTTCATCCCATTGCTGATTTTGTCTCTCTGCATCGTGTATCTCTTACCTTTCGGAGTTTTGCCTTGTCTTTGTTTATTGTTTCTGTCCCTAGCACTTATATGTAGGCATTTATGTCCCCTGGTTGGAAACTTGCTATGGATGAGGAGATGGCTGCCCTTCGCACAAATGATACTTGGGTTTTTGCTCCTCTCCCTCCGGTAAAGAAGACTGTTGGCTGTCGTTGGGTGTTTACCATCAAATATCTTCCTGATGGTACGATTGAGCGCCTTAAGGCACGCTTGGTTGCTAAGGGCTATACTCAGACGTTTGGTGTAGATTATTTGGAGACCTTCTCCCCGGTTGCTCATTTAAACTCTGTTCGAGTTCTTATTTCAGTGGCTGTATGCTGTGATTGGCCACTATACCAGTTGGACATCAAGAATGCCTTCTTATATGGTGACTTACAGGAGGAGGTATATATGGAGCAACCACCTGGATATATACATTCCGGACAACCTTCATTAGTTTGCTGCCTCAAAAAGGCGATTTATGGACTAAAACAATCACCGCGTGCCTAGTTTGATAAATTCAGTTCGGTTGTGCTGCGTTATGGGTTCATTCGCTCCGTGTCTGATCACTCCATGTTTGTCAAAACATCGTCTTCTGGGGTTATTTGTTTGATCGTATATGTGGATGATATCATCATCACTGGCAGTGATTCTAGAGGCATCTTTGATCTAAAAACCTATTTGTCACAACAGTTTCATACCAAGGACTTGGGCCTCCTTCGGTATTTTTTGGGCATTGAAGTTGCTCCCTCCAAGACAGACATCACACTTTCGCAGCACTCTAGATCTTCTCTCTGAGACTGGTATCCTTGGTTCCAAACCAGTTGACACACTTATGGATCCCACGGTTAAGCTTGATACTGAACAGGGGGAGGTTTATGGGGATCCTGATCGGTATCGTCGGTTGGCTGGGGAGCTTATCTATCTTACGGTTACGCGTCCAAACATCACGTTTTCTGATGGGGTGGTTAGTCAGTTTATGCATGCCCCCGACAGCCCCATTGGGATGCCGTTATCCGCATATTGTGTTATTTGAAAGGTTCTCCGGGAAATGGATTGCTGTGTCGCCCGTCCAAGTCTGTGACTGTTACTGGATTCTCTGATGCTGATTGGGCTGGTAGTCACACTGATCGTCGCTCTACCTCAGAGCTATGGGAATCTTGTTACTTGGCGTAGTAAGAAGCAAAGTGTTGTTGCTTGTTCCAGTGCCGAAGCAGAGTACAAAGCTATGGCACACACGGCATGCGAGATGGTGTGGGTTCAGTCCTTAAAGAAATGAGGTTTGTGGTTCCTTCTCCTATGCCAATGTACTGTGACAATCAAGCAGCCATTTACATTGCCAACAACCCAGTCTTCCATAAGAGAACCAAGCATATCGAAGTTGATTGTCACTTCATCCGTGACATGGTCTTGAGCAAACGAATCACCACACCATGTATTTGTTCCGCAAATCAATTGGGTGATGTGTTGACAAAGGCCTTACCTCGTTCTTCTTTTTCTACTTTGTACCAAGCTCGGCATGTTTGATATGTACGCTCCAGCTTGAGGGGGAATGTTAGAGTTTCTCTATGTAACTTGTGGGTGTGTGGTTGTAATAGGTGGGTGTAACTAAAGCTTCTTAGTTACACCCACTTAAGAGGGACACATATATATAATAACAAGAGGAGGCCGAACAACCTAGTTCGACTCCAACTCTCATTCTCTTAATTCTCTCCATCTCTCAAACCCTAATATTATGAAAACTAACAAGTTAGAAATAAAAATCTGGACTATGGTGATTGAAGGAGGGTGATAACAACACTAAATTCTTCCATAAGATGGCGAATGCTCATAGAAAAAGTAACCACTTACCTCGTCTCAAGATCCGTGGTAGCATGTTGGAAGATGAGGACAGTATAAGAGAATGAGTGGTGGGGTTCTACTTAGATTTTTATTCCGAAACCTCCACATACGTTTCGTTGGATGGCCTTCATTTTGACCAAATCAATTTTGAGGTTAGGGAGTGGATGGAAAGACCCTTTGAGGAGGATGAGGTATTGAGTTCCATATCTGACTTGGTAGGAGATAAGGCCTTGGGTCCTGATGGCTTTACTTTAGCTTTTTTTAAGCATTGTTGGAAGGTCGTTGGGTTAGATTTCATGTGTTAGTTAATTAGGGTTTCATGGAAAATGAGAGAAGAATTAGGGAGAAAGAGGGAATCGTACGAAGCAACATAACCTTCTCTCGATACGTCCCTTAATATATAAAACATAAAACAATAGGACGAAAATTATCGAAATACCCCTAAGAAACATACAGACGTTGTACAACGACCTGATCCCAACCCCCGGTGGCCTTCAGCTTGCGACCCGCAGTGGCCTTAGGCCAGTACATTTATTACGTTAACAATAATAACTAACATCATGAAAGTGGTGTTAGAATTTCAAGAAGAGGGGTACTTGGATTACACATCCAATAGCACTTTATAACTATGATTCTGAAGAAACAAGGGGCAGATGACATTGCGGATTAAAGACCAATTAGTTTGGTGGGCAGTGAAATTCCCTTTCAATTACAACATATCCAATTGAACAGAATAAAGCAACTAAGTATCCACTTAGTCTAAACTCACGAGAATCCATGGTTTAAAATTTCAGAATGTTTCGTATGTTTCGTAAAAGAACCGAAACGAAACATGTTTCGTTTCGTAATGTTTCGGTTTGTTTCATCGAGACAAATCGAGTCAATCCGATACAATCCAAAAAAAGGAAAAAAAATGATTTCACGATTTTAGAAATATTTCGGAATGTTTCATAATGTTTTGGGAATGTTTCGGAAATTTTGTTTTTTCACCATTTTTTCAATGTTTCGTTTCATTTCGAAGTTTGTCTCAGTTTTTCACTTGATCGAGACATTTCTCCGAAACGAAATTTTAAACCTTGATTCTCGCAGCACCTAGAGAGTCAACTAGGCCAATAGAGTTAGATGAATATCTTTTCCTCACGGATCTACGATCCACAACTCAATACCAATGACTAAACACTCGTCAACCAAACAAGAGTTCAAGTTTTTGATAGAGATAATTCAACGTATGGTTTTTTCACAGAGATACTACCTTCAGATTTATTCCAAACAAATGGTCGAATCTTCGAAGAAGGTTCACCACGAATGCAACACTCACAGTGATGATCCTCGACTAGGTAGGAGAGGAAGCTATGTGATGAGCAGAGTGTAACCTATTAAACAGTCAGAGCCTTCACAGAATGATGGAGCTTGAGTTGCTCAGGTGAAGCTCTCAAATGAACCAAACCTATTTAAACTTAGAATATATCAATGAAGGAATGGGAGTAAAGAGTATATTCTTGTCTCTTTAACTAGGGTTTAACTCCCTTTATAATAGAGGCTTTCAAAGAAGAGAAACAAACTCAAATATGCCCGTTGGAATGGGCCCAACAAGCGAAAGATCGCAAGACAAATAAGTTAAGCCGAGATCCGGTTTTCACGGGGGGTCGATTGCTCATTTTAGCCGGTCGATCGCTCAGTGACAGAGTTATGTCCGAGGGGCAGTCGGCCGCACAAAATGGCAGGTCGGCCCAACAGGCCTCTACAAAAAACAACATAACAAGGGGGCGGTCGACTGCACCAATGAGGTGGTCGGCCGGTCAGTCAATCCCAACGGCAGATCATCCCAAGTCCAATAATCCAAGGTCCGGTCGGCCGCAAGTTTTGCGCGGTCAACCCCCTGATAAAAACCCATAATAATCAACCAATGATTCCGCTCCGTACGCCCATTGAGAGAGAACGTCTAGCAGAACTAAGTTCCAAGTGTCCAAACTAATACGACTTTATCTCCTGTTGAAACACGTCTGTTGAGTTGATCTTCATTGTATCGCTCTGGTCGTCTCTGTATAATTGGTGAAGTCCACGTGTCTGTTGACGCTTCAATTCTTCAGAAGGCTAGGTATACACGCGACTAAGTACTAAGAAACTAAGTATTCCTAGGATTGACAATAGAGACTTTTTAGGCAGTGTGTACAAGATCATTGCCAAGATGTTTGTTTCTAGGATCTGGGGTCTTTATAGCTAATGAGTGTATTGACTCCATATCTAAGTTTTGGGGCTCCAGGGATTGTCTGTAAGATTGATATGGAGAAGGCATACAACCATGTAGATTGGAGATTTCTGGACTATATTCTTCACAGGATGGGCTTTGGTGAGAAGTTGAGGATGTGGATTAGGAAATGCATCTCGTCTGCCTCATTTCCATATTAGTGAACAGATCCCCTTCTCGTTATTTCAAAAGTTTCAGGGGGTTGAGACAAGGGGATCCGTTATCCCCCTTCTTGTTTGTTGTGGTGGTGGAGGCTTTGGGGAGTATGATTACTAGAGCTGTGCATATTGGAGAGTTAAAGGGTTTTGTGGCTACCCCTAGAGTTCCTACAATCTCCTATCTCCAATTCGCGGATGACACCCTCGTATTCTTTGGGCCTTCTGTCTCCCTATTTAGATTCCTTAGAGGCCTTCTTTGTTGTTTTGAAGCTTTATCAGGGTTACGTGTGAACTTGGCCAAAAACAAGGTGTATGGTGTGGGAGAGGTGGAGAACATCATATGTTTGGCAAGGGGATGCAAGATTGATAGTTTGTCAGCTACTTACTTGGGCCTCCCTTTAGGGGCACCCTACAGATCTAAGGCCTTGTGGGATCCTATTTATTGAGTGTTTTGGGAGGAAGCTAGTCTCGTGGAAATCTAGATATCTATCAAAAAGTGGTAAATTGGTATTGATCAAAAGCACCATTTCTAGTTTGCCTATTTACTATCTGTCTCTTTTTACGGTTCCAAGTAGCGTGGCGATTGTTTTGGAAAAGTTCATGAGGGACTTTTTGTAGAATGATAGGGTGGAGGTCCACAAATTAAATTTGGTGGGGTGGAAGATGGTGTGCAATTCTAAGGCTAAAGGGGGATTGGGGATTAAGAATATCAAAGTGATGAACCAGGCTCTTCTGGGCAAGTGGTTTTGGAAGTTTGGGGTGGAGATTTCTAGTTTGTGGCGGAAGGTCATTGCGGGCAAGTAGGGGATTTCATTTTTCGGGTGGGAGAGTGGACTGGCTCGTCTTCCGTATGGTTGTAGTGTGTAAAAGGGGATCTTGAAGTTTGCTGGGATTTTTCCAAAGGTGTTCGGTATGGTGTGGGGTCAGGGAATAGGATCATGCTTTGGAGGATATTTGGTGCGGGGATACCTCCGTTTCTGAGGATTTTCTGGGGCTCTATTCAAGATTGTGTTCTTAGTGGGGGGAGGCAGTGGGATGGAACCTCGAGGCAGTGGGATGGAACCTCAGTTTCAAGAGCAATCTCAACGACTGATAGATTGAGGCCCTAATTAGATTACTTTCTCTGCTGTACGATTTCCATCTTTCTCCCTTAGTTCAAGATAAGCGTTTGTGGATTTGGACTAAAGACGGTTCGTTTTCGGTGCGGTCATTTTACAAGGCTTTAGACAGATCTGTTAGCATTAGCTATCCTGATTCTTTGGTTTGGAATTCTAAAATCTCAACCAAGATTACTTTCTTTTTGTGGACAGCCTTGTTGGAAAAGATCTTGACGGTGGATCACTTGATTTCTAGAGGGATTATTATCGTAGATTATTGCTCGATGTGCAAGAGGGAATCTGTAAATCACCTTCTACTGCATTGTGATGTTGATAGGGAGGTCTGGTTTCCATTCCTTTCGGATTTTGGGATGAGCTGGGTGATGTCGGGCTCTCTTTTGTTTTGGCTTGGCTTTTGCCTTTTCAATGAAATTTATACGTATCAATAATAATAATAATAAGATTTAGAATGTATGAGTTAAGAAAAGGAGAAAATATTTTATTTAAGTTTTTTTACTTTAAAATTAGGTCATCCTTTACGTAATTGTGTGTATTTGAATCGTCTTGTTGCAAGGAATCTGTAAAAAGTGATGGAATTGTAATCGGATGATGAATGTGGGCATAATCACAAAACCTCCCAGTATGAGAGAGCTAGGGCGGCTTACGCCTCTACTGACTGAGGCTTAAGCTTAGAAAAATTCAGTTGAGTCTTAAGCCTTGCTTCAAAGCGTACACCTCAAACCTTTAGGGCTCGCCTTTTAAAAACACCGAGCTGGACAGATCCTTTAAGAGTGATATTTTTCTGGTTGCCATATGGAAACCATCAGTCGTAGAGGTTGTATTTTTTTTTAGAATCCTTCTGTTTGCCATTTGTTGGATCATTTGGAAGAAGAGGAACACTTGTATTCTTGAAGACAAGGAAGAGACGTCCGAGTCTGTAGTCTTAAAGAAAAAGGGTTTGATGTTCCTTTGGTGCTCCATATTCGCTGAGTTTAAGAGGGATACAAATTCGAGGATTTTGTTTTCTAGTGGGGGGAAATTGTAGATGGTTGTGCCTAATACATTTTGTATAGTTTTTGTTGAGCGTTCTTGAGTGTCTTCCTCACTAACTACTGCTTTTCCTATACATGTATTTTAGATTTTTCTTTTTAATACCATCATTTTTACCTATCAAAAAATAGTCTGATTATGAGCAGTGTGGTGAATATCAAGCCACTAGCTACTAGTGCTGTTTTTAATAACAAACTTCTGGGTAAGAATAATTGTAGGAGATTTGTAACATCGTGGATTTGTGGGAGTGGTTTAGTGTTTAGCTTTCACTAGCCTCTGTTGATGTTTGCTTTATATCAAGAAAATTAATGCTGAATGAGCTAAGAACATCTCACCTTGAAATTGTGAAGGGAATTTGTGGTTAGTGGCTACATAAAAAGAACAGCCGCTGGTGGAATATGTTGCAGGAGGGAATTCAGAGACTAAAATAGCTGACTTCTGTATGATCGGCAGGCAATCCTCATAAAACAAAGTCCAGCTCTATATTCTATAAATTTATGTGAAAAATATCATCTCCTAGCATGGTAGGTGCAAATGCAATTGTTGGTTTGAGTGCTAAATCAAAATTAAGGCTCCCGCAACTTTGATTGTACAAGCTTAATTGTTAAAAGTTAAAACACTTCCATTTTGTTGGGTGAATGGATCAAGTATTTGTATTTCTTTGTTTTGGGATTTTTTTAAAATTCAAACAGTCATATTAGTTACTTTGACGTTGTTTTGACACTCGAGTGAGGGTGAGAGTGGACCCTGGAACTGGATGACGATGGATAGTTTTCTTGCTTTCTTTTCTTTCTTGAATTTCAAGGAATGTGATTTCAAGTCTCAAAATCTCCAATGTAGACCCTCGATGGGTGACTGGTTGGAAACCGGTATATGGATATGGGAGGTTAGAAGAAGATAATTGAGGATTAAATTCTCATTCGCTTACAACTAACATACCCTGGTTTTGTCTATGGCATATTTTGTTTGAACTCTTAAGAATATTCAGGCTGGTCCTTAAAATATGGAATTATTTTCATAGCATAACTGTTATGTTCTTGTGTAGTAAGTTTAATAACACTTGAAATGTAAATTTTAGTTTAAATAGTAATTACAATTTGCCATTTCCTTACTTAATTTTTCTATCTTTTCTCAGGCGCAACGAGGAGAGGTGGCAATGGTTGCAAACCTCTTCGATCCTTCTTATAAGCTGGAACTGTCATCGAAGGTTCCATATGTTGGTTTGGTGAGTGAAACTCTTTGTATGCTTGATAAAATGGACATTATTATATGAGTGTGTTTTGGCAATGTTTGGTGCTGTTTGGCACTAGTGCTGCAATCTCTTCATCACCAATAATATGGCTTGAGATGTGGAAAACACTGTCTTAAATTGCATCTTTTCAACCTGCAATTGGTTACAGAGGTCTTGCAGTACTGCTGTGCTGCACTACTGTGATTTCATCCATTTTTACCATGAAACAAGATTATACTCTTCTGTTTATTATCTTCTTCGGTGATGAAGCCAAAAGCCACCTTCAAATTTCCCCTTGGTGAAGTTTCATTGGAGGAAAAAGAAGAGGACGTGAAGAGAGTGTTCTCAATAAGTGGAACTGTGAAAGGTCAGCTTTTGAATGCGGTTTGCACTGCTAAGTACAAGGACAAGGATTTGAATTTGAGTTACTGCTACAAGGTGGATTTCTCTTAACATTCTTCTCAATGGAACCTTTTGTAGTCTGTATTTTCCCTTCTTTATAAATTCCTACGATAATTTCTTTTTTAATACTTTCTTCTGAAAGGTATTCCAGTGTAAGGATGAGAGGATGGGAACCATCCTCCCTCTGCCATAAACATTACATGTTCAGGTAGTTTGGAACCCACAGTTCAGTGGATCCCCCTGAGATCTTATCAGTCAAAAAGATCAGATAAGATGAACTTGACCAAAAGAAAAATTTCCCCCTGGATCATTCTCCATATTTTATAGTATTGAAGAGATAAGTGAGATGGTTAGGATTAGCAGATTGGGTCAATTTTGGTCCAGGGATATCCTCAGTGGGACCCACCAAAAGGTGGTATCCAAACTCCTTGGATGTGTGAAACGTGTACAGCTGGGGCAGGGTGGCTAGCTTCTTCCCATCCTTCTGTCTCACTTGGGTCTTCCTATTTGTGAAGTACGGACTTGAGAGATTGTTTAAATGGCAGGATGAGGAAATATCATTCATCCCAAGCATGTCTCTGCCATCAAATGCGCTGTCTTTTGCATTCAAGCGGCGGTTTGGTCCTTCGGATAAGTTGAGGTGAGTATCGAATCTTTTCATTCATCCCCTTAATCTTTCTTTCAATACTTCATATGTCACTAACTCGATATCAGTTAGTATAAACTTATTGGTCCAAGTTATTGGTGGTAGTGCTTTTGTAACGTGTATAATAAAACAAACACACCCCTCAACTACATCTGATCTATTTGTGCTGTGTGTGTGTGGCTCATGTATAGATAGTGGGCCCAGGACCCACCATATACATGGGTCCTATGTAACAATGACACATCACTCTCAGGTCTTTTGGCATGTCAACACATCCTAACATAATGGCATTGTTATCTTTTCCTCTGCATGTGGGCAACATGTACAACTATTAGTTAGGGAGTTGGGACTTGTGGGCTTCTTGACTCTTAAGTAATCCTCTTATGCATAATTTTGTCATAATAAATCCAATGTAATTACTAAAAGGGAACCATAAAACTTAGGAAAAGTTTAAAAAATTTAACCTTGTTGAACTCTCTTGATTAATGCATGTGTTTCAGTGAGTGTTGGCTGACCAAGAAAACCTAAAAGCACCTTGCCCTTCTTAGCAGTGTAGTCAAAGCCAAAGGTGCAGGTGAGCGACAGGGATTCCCTGGGTGCCTTGGCACGTAAAACACAATTTCACCGTCTTTGATTCATGAAACTAATAATATAACCCAAGAGAAAAAGAGAGGAATTGAATGGATGTATACAATAGTCAACATCGATCCTCGCCGCATGCCAGTTCTAATACACAAGGAAGAAGATCCCATGTTTTCATATAGAGTAGCAATGAGTGAATGGCTGCTGTCACTAGTAAGTGGAATAAGAATGGTAATAACCATATCCTGTTGTTCCTACTAAAGTCAAAGATCATGGCTCTCGCATTGCTTTGCCTTCTCGCTGAAGGATAGAGGAGAGTATAGCAGAAAGAAGAGTGTAGGGTTTTCTCTTAAAAGAGAAAGAAAACCTCCTATTTCCCAAACTAAGTGTGTATGTATGTATATTAAAGATGTATATTATCATTATATTTAGTTATTAACAAAGTGGCCTAGGTGTCACCTTGGCGAAGCTTTGACTACACTGTGTATTAGATCATTTTCATTTTGAAGGTCTTCTTTTACTAAGATATTTATATATCCAATCTGATTTTCAATTGGAGAGATGTTTTCAATTTACTTTAATGACTTTATGGGCAGCTATTGGTACAAATTTGGCTCAAATTACTGGGGTACAGAGTACAAACACATAGTGAGTAAGGACGTCAAATTTAAAGCTGGTTATGATTCGGAGGTGCGGCTTGGGCGAGCGACTCTTTGGGTAAATGCTTCTATCATTCATTGTTGCTACATTTTGTTCATAAAAGAGTAAATGACTAATATAAAACCAAAAAATATAATGGCCTTGACTTGGCACTTCTTATTTTCTTAAACATTGTAAAGAAATCTTGGAATTATTGACTAAAATGGCATAGTTTGGCAAATCAAAGATGCTGAAAGGTCAGTTAAAATTGAAGGGTTTCTAACATTTGGGTGGTCCTTATTGCTAATCATGGGTTCAATATGTTGGCATCTGCATAAACAACAAGGGCTACTCTGTTCTTCATGTATTTGTTTTATTTTTATGTTTGGGCTGTTATATATACCATTATACTTTATACCCGTGTAATATGTATGTTAGAAGTAAAGTCCTAGGGTTTGAGAGAAGAAAGAGAAAGAGTCACAAACTAGAGTAGTTTGGCCTCCTCATTGTGATATATATACTAATCATTTAAGTGGTGTTGGCCCACTTACATTAATAGAACATATGGGCCCAACACTATATAAAGCCCAACTATGTAATATAAAGATAAAGGAAATAAACTAAGAACTCTTAACACTCCCTCTCGAGCTGGAACATACAAGTCAGACATGCTCAACTTGGTACATAAAGTAGAAAAAGGGATTCCTAGGCAAGGCCTTTTGTAAGAACATCTTCCAACTAATCTGTTGACTTGATATAAGGAGTGACGATCCGTTTATATAACACTATATCACGAATAAAATGACAATCAACCTCAATGTGCTTTGTCTGCATGAAACATTGGATTGCTAGTAATATAGCTAGCAGCTTGATTATTACAATACATAGACATAGGATAAGTGTTATCATGTAGTATTGTAGCCGTAGTATACGGTATACGATAGATGGGGATTTTATAATGTAAGGGCATACTTGTCCTTTTTCAGTATTTTGTAGACTCGTATAAATAATAAACTCGAGAGACATGTATTCTACATGCTCACTTTACCGTAATTACTCTCTTCTCTCTCTTCTTCTTACTTACTCTCTCTTGTTCTAACCCTCGAAACCCTAATTACAACTTGGTATCAGAGCCAAACCTTCTGAAATCAACCTCTAGAAGAAAAAGCTAGAACAGTAGAGAGAGAGAAGAGAAAAAAAAGAAGATAAAAGAGTTATGCGTTTTTCCCTACACACACCCCAATAAATCTTATTTATATTAATAAGTGTGGGCCCTTACATAAGTGAGAAATAAATACATAGAGACACCAAACAATAACTAATAACTGAGACATTCTTCCTCAAGTGGGGACATAAATATCAATCATGCCCAACTTGTCCAAGCACTTAGTAAACGGAGTCGATGCAACACCTTTTATGAGAATGTCTGCTAGCTGGTCAGATGTAGGAACGAAGGGTGTGCAAATCACTCCCGATGTCACTTTTTCACGAATAAAGTGACAATCCACCTCGATGTGTTTGGTCCTGTCATGTTGAACTGGGTTGTGGGCAATACTTATCGCCGCCTTGTTGCAATATAATGACATAGATCCTTCTATAGGGAAACCGAGTTCTCCAAGTAACATCTTAAGCCACAGTATCTCACCGACACCATGGGCCATTGATCAGAACTCAGCTCCTGCACTCCAACGTGCAACAGCCTGTTGTTTCTTATTTCGTCATAGAACCAAGTTTCCTCCCACAAAAGTACAATACCCTGATGTAGATCGCTTATCATCTTAGGCTCCCACCCAATCCGCATCTGTGAAACCCTCTACACGCATGTAGCCCTGATAACTGAATAGTAGGCCACAACCTGGGGAAGATTTTAAGTACTTTTAAATTTCCAATGTCAAGAACTCCTTCAAACGTGTAATTTCTGCGACACAATTACCAGTGACAATGATATCATCGACATATACAATCAGAATCGTCACATCCTCCCTATCACGTCTGATGAACATAGTATGATTAGTTTGGCTCTGACTATACCCCATTCGCTTGACTGCCCCACTAAAGCGTTCAAACTACGCTCTTGGTAATTGTTTCAAACCATACAAAGCTTTTTGAAGCCTGCATACTTTCCATTTATCCCCAAAAAGTTGAAAGCTAGGAGGGGGCAACATATATACTTCTTCCTTCAGATCTCCATGAAGAAAAGCATTCTTAACGTCGAGCTGAAATAGTGGCCAAGACTAGTTCGCATCAAGAGAAAGGATAACCCTAATGGAATTGAGCTTAGCTACAAGAATGAATGTCTGAGAGTAATCTTTTGCCACCAATCTTGCCTTGTACCTATCAACTGAACCATTAGGCTTGCATTTCACAGTATAAACCCATTTACATCCAACGGGTTTCTTGCCTCTTGGCAAGTCTACCAATTGCCAAGTGCTGTTTTTTTTCAACGCATCCATCTCTTCATACATTGCTTCTTTTCACCTAGGATGCTTCAGAGCTTCTGTAACAGATAAAGGAAGAGCAACAGAGGACAACATGGTAACAAATGATTTGTATGACGGAGATAGATTATCATACGAAACAAAATTAGTAATCGGATGTTGGGTACAAGATCTCTTCCCCTTCCTAAGAGCAATAGGAAGGTTAGAGCCACTATCACAAGAAGATGAAGGAACAGAGCTAGAAGTGGGATACCTGGATCCTCTGAGGATGACTGTTGGCCCTAGAGTTCAGTGGAAATCTCTTTCCCTGTCAGACGACGCCTTGAGTACACTTGCAACTCCCCCTGCTTGCTAGTATCCCTGTCAATAGTGTCAGTCATGGTCGGACTAGGACCACTGTCAGGAACATCCATAGCCAATGACAGAAACAGGATTAGATGAGACATGCCTTTCCTCACTACTAAGATGCCCCCTGAGGAAAGACGGGAATATCACCAGGAAATAAGAGGCTGACTCCAAAAAAGTGACATCCATGGTGATGAACCGCTTACGAGAGGGGGGGTGGAAACATTTATATCCTTTATTGGTCGAGGAGTAACCCAAAAAGACACTTCAAGGCCTTCGGATCCAACTTGGTGCGATACGGACCAAGGATGTGAACATAACACACGCAGCCGAAGATCTTTGAGGGAACGAGAAAAGGAGGACTCTCAAGACGTAGCAAGTGGTACGGAGTACAAAACTGGAGAGATCGAGACATACAATTGATTAGGTGAGCGGCAAGGAGAACTGCATCAGACCAATATGTTTTAGGAACATGGTGCCAAAGCAGAAAGGCACGAGCCACTTCCAACAAGTGTCTGTCTTTGCTCTCGACAACTCCATTCTGTTGTGGAGTAAAGGCATATGAATTTTGATGTTCAATGCCATGTTCAACCAAGTATGACTGCAAGCCCCCATACATGTACTCTTCGCCTTGATCAGATCGAAGAATTTTAATGCATGTCCCAAATTGAGTGAGAATCATTTTGTGAAACTATTTGAAGATAGAGTAAATTTCATCTTTTGACTTCATTACAAATATTCATGTACAGCGAGAGAGATCATCCACAAAATGAACAAAATATCGATAGCCAAAGAAAGAAGTAACAGGGGATGGACCCCAAACATCAGTACGAACAATGTCAAAAATAGATAAACTTTTAGGGTAGTTCTATTTGAACCCCACAAATTCCATAAGCACCCCATTTGGGTGCTTTTGGGCCAAAAATACCCTTAGACAAAAAAAAAAACCCAAGCACCCACCCCACTTGGTTGTTGAAGGAGGAGGAGGAGGTCGTCGCCGTCGCCACAGGTTCGTCTCTCTCTCTCTCGCCGCGGCAATTGGTGCCATGGGGACTGTGTAGCCCACGGCCAGCCCAACTGTGGCTACCATAGAAGCCACGGCTAGGCTGGCCGTGGGCTACATAGTCCCCACGGCAGTTAGTGCCGTGGAGAGAGAGAGAGAGAGGTGGAGAAGGAGAGAGAGACGTACCTGTGGTGCTGGTGGCGGCGGCAACGGCGACGGCGTCGTCCTCCTCCTTTCTTTTTTTTTTTCTTTGTTTTGGGTTTGTTTCAAGGTGAGAGAGAGGTGGAGAGGGAGAGACGAAGAGTGGGGTGGGGTGCTTAGGGTTTTTTTTTGGTCAAGGGCATTTTCGGCCAAAAGCACCCAAATTGGGTGCTTATGGAATTTTTGGGGTGCAAATAGAATTTCCCAAACTTTTATTACCACAAGGGGGAAAAGTTGTTCGACAATCCTTGGACAATGCACAAACCTCACAATGAATATCCGAAATGGACACCGACTTAAATAATTCAGGAAATAACATGCCTAAATAAGGAAAGGAAATATGACCTAAACGAGCATGTCAAGACACAATATGCTCTTTAAGCGCTCAACAGATCCATCAAGAAAATACTTGATGGTGTACACCCATCGACATCCAACAATCTACTTCCCTAGAGGAAGTGGAGTAAGATCCCAAGTACGATTATGATGAAGAACAACCATCTCTTCATCCATAGCCAATTTCCAACCAGGAGAAGATTGGGTCTACGTAAGAAAAGTAGGAACAGAAACAGCAGACAAGAAGAGGGCAAAACTCCGAAAGGTAGGAAACGATGAAGTGAGAAACAAAGTCAGCAATGAGATGTTTAATGCACGTGTGAGTATCTTTCCTTAAGGCGATCGATAAGTTTGCAGCGGAAATCGGGGAGGGAGTAGAAGCAGGAACCTCAGGCGAAGACGATAATGGATCAGGGGCTTGAGTAGCAGTTGTCGATAAGGCATAACTGCACGCGATTTGGTACGCTCATAAACATTGATCGGAGCATTTGTAGAAGCATCTGGGAAAATAATTGTTATAACAGGAGTAGGTAATGAACTGATAAACTCCCCTTGATGAAGAGACAAGATCCGAATCATAGGACTCCCCAAGAGACGAAAAAAAGAGTAAACTCAAAAAAGGTGACATCAACGCTGACATAATAACGACACATAACAATAACAATGGTTACCTTTTTAGTACAAGAGTAGCCCAAAAAGATACACTTAACAGAGCAAGGAGAAATTTTGTCATGACCAGGACTAAGCACATGAACAAAGGACACATCTAAATACACAAGGAAGCACATTAAATGGATTGACATTAGGGTATAACAAGGAGAAAGGAAAGCAAGCATTTAGAATTAGTGACGGTATACGATTAATAATGTGGCAGGCAGTGAGGACAGCATCACCAATAAGGCTTCAGGACATGCATATGAAACATAAGGGTACAGGCAACATCCAACAGATGACGGTATTTACACTCCACAAAATTTTGTTGGGAGGTATGAGCACAAGAAGTCTGATGGATCATGCCTCGCTCATAACAAAAAGTCCGGACAGAGGCTTGCATGTATTCAAGAGCATTATCAGAACGAATTATTTTAATAGGCTTGCCAAACTGAACATATATCTTATTATAAAACGTGGTTAAAAACACGGGGTGAGACCATGGAAGGTAGTTGGTGCCATTCAACTTCATAGATGTAATCTGAGCACCAATACCATCCACGTAGGAGACTAGCCATCAGCAGAAACACTCGAAGCGCTCGAACTGGGTTTGAGAGAAGAGAAGAGAGAAAAAGAGTCACAAACTAGAGTAGTTTGGCCTCATTGTGATATATATACTAGTCACTTAAGTGGTATGGGTACACTCACATTAATAGAACATATGGGCCCAACACTACATAAAGTCCAACTATGTAATATAAATATAAAGGAAATAAACTAACTCAACAATGTACAATCAATCTAATATGTATAATACATACACACAATTTTGTGTATGAGACCATTATTTCTGGTTAATGAATGCAATACTTTTAAAAACTTTTGTACCTCAGATACCACGAAAATTCGTTAATTGGTTAATGCCTAATGCCATGCATCTCTTGTACCAGTTATTTGGGATTTAAACAGAAGCTTGAAATTTGACTTGCTCGTGATGGATACACGAGCCATTTTAAATCAATACACGGTTGAGTACTAGATTGAGTGTTTCTCAAAGTATATCGTGCTTGCACTTTCCACAGTTTTTCAAGATTTAAAGTACTCGTGTTAGATGTTTTTTAGCACACTGTTGAGTTCCAAAGTGCCTTCTGTTTTCTAGAATTTTGTGAGAAAATCTTCTACCATTACAATCACATCTATACCATGAATGTTTTGCATTGTTAACAAAAATATATAAACAGAACATAAAGTATCTTACTATAAGGACATTGCAAGTGTTACAAGTTCCTTAAATTAGGCATGATGTAAAGATATAAATGATACCTGGCTTGAAAAGCTAACTAAAAGACATTAGATGGAATACCCGTATCCATACCCAAGATATTGAGAAATGAATAGTTGTATCATCACTTTCGATGTCATTCCCCTATCAATATCCATATCAGGGCATCTTAGGAACGGGATTGGAGAAAGAAATAGTGTTAACTTCATTCTGCGTGTTCTGGTAGGTTGGAAAGGAAAAGGACAAGACAAAGAAGGCCCCAATGAAGACGAAAGTCAAGTTCATGCTCAAAGTCCCTCAGGATGACATAAAAAAATCGGACTTCACATTCTGGGTAAAGAAGAGGTGGGATTTTTAACACAATTATTTGCAACCTTGGTTTTCTTTCTTATACAGAGGTGTAGTGGTGAGCCAATCAACCTGCTGTACAAACAACACTATTTGGTTAAAATGTCTCAAAAAGGATTTCTTTCATTTTTGTTCTACATGATTACTCCGCTTGTTTATACAGTAAATAATTTTAAGGAAAGCAGCAAATGAGTGAAGTGCGGTGAAATGCATTTAGATTTGGTAAGAATTTGTAGACTACAAGAAAAATACAAAGTTTTGAAAGGTGGTATAAGCTGTGCGTTTTTTAGAATGAAGCCCCATCCTACTAACATTCGTGGGGGAGTCGAAATCATCTGTCCATTCCATACCAACAAGGGCAAAATTTTGGGATTGCAAGAAAACTTGGCTGTTCTCTCCAGATTGGCTTTGTGAGCCTTTTGGTGTTTGGAGTGTAAATCTGGTATGTTTACTTTGCTTACCAAGAAAAAAAAAAAAAACATATGTAGTAGGTATGCAAGTTTGTACACAAACAAAATGTGTACAGATCGCAGTTTAGAATGGATGGCTATCATCATTTGATCAGGTCGGTTTTTGTCTCAAGTAGAGCCCATCAAATGAATGGGTGGCTACCCTTTCTCTTGTGGGTATGGAACGCCTAACTGAAATTTGTCTATAAGCCTAGGAACGCATGTAACCTTGTGAAATTGATTAGCCACTTTGTAAGTGGCGCATTGAGAAAATCATACCAGCTCTTGATCTTAAGAGCCTCCTTTGGATGGTCAACAAATGGCTTGGTCAGGTTGGTTATTTAATCAGTTTTCTATTGTTCGCCCTTTCATGGGAATAACCCAAAGTAAACCATGGTCTAAAAGTACAATTACAACGCATTATAATGGTATTAACACAAGATGTCATAACGTTAAACAAGGGCCATTATTTTGAAAAGGAAAAAGATGTAACAAGGCATACCTGAAACTTTTTGGCAAAGCACGATTTCTGTTATTCAAAGCTGCAATATGGGCCCACTAAACCGCATGGATGTCCAGCCCACCCTTTCGTGGATGAACATACGAAAAATCACCCTGATTGGTAGATTTTTGTACTTCTTAAGGTATGATTCTAGACGTTGAATTCAACAATTACTTTTGAGTACTAAAACCAACCAAAAATCATCAAACAAGCTGATTTTTGGTATGAATGTCCCCAAGGAGTGGGCTAAACATCCATGCAGTCAGTGGGCCCAGAAAGCAGTGGAAACATAAAGAAGTTATTTGATCAATATTTCTGGATTATAGTATAAACGTTGGTCCACCTATTGCACAAGGATTGATGAATTGGTAGGATGGTAAGCTGAAACCATTACATGGAACAGGATACATCAGTTTTGGTAGAAAAACACCACAATGCTTTGTTCACTTTGGCTTTAGTTTTTCCGTTCCTATTCAGTTCATGAACTTGCTATATTAGCTTCAACGAAGCAGGTATAATACCTAAAACTCATCACAGCAAGTCTGAAGTGCAAAACATCAATTGATTTCCCAACAAATACAAACTCCCCTGCCATCTTCATTTGCAAGAGAGCTGCCTCATTGTCTGCTCAATTCTTTTTTTAATAAATCCAAAACAAAACCTAAGAGAGTTAAAGAAAATGGACTAAGCAAATTCCTCTTATCTACCATATCTGATAACACATTAAAAAAATTAGAAAAAAAAAAAAAGACCCAAAACTGAACAGATACAAATAGGCAATTGTAAAGATTGGAAAACCCCGATAAAACCAAATATCAAAGACAAACAAACAAAAAAGGGTTCTAAAGATCAATTACTAATTCAAAAGGAAAGAGAAGAAAAGAGATGTTCCAGCTTTGGCAGATCTTCCTTTCTAGCTTACGTTTGTTTCTTTGCTTCTGTAAACAAGTCGGCGTGATGGGAAAAGGGAAATGATAGGTGCATCTGGAAGGAGAAAATAAGGGTTAGGAATAGGGTTAAGAGAATATATATATAATATATAATATATAATAAAGTTTACTTAATACTCTACATTTTATTCCTATATTCATTAAAGTTTAATATAAGTATTATTAACTGGTGGGTCCTGTTCACCTGATTTGACTATTACCAGGTTGAGTTTTCCCAACATGCAGGTAAAAAGTACCAACCCTGACAGAAAAAACTAGATGAGCTGGGTTCTTATTTGCAATTGCCACCCCTACAGTGTTGTATGCCGAATTTTAACTAGGCTTTTGTGACTTTCGTAGACCAAATTTTGGTTATATCACTTTTAGATCTTGGTGTTTAGCAAGTTCAGCAAAGATTTGGTTTTCAACTTACAAGACAATTCTTAATTCCCATAATAAACCTAGGGTAAGATATTGACTTCAATTTCCAAGGTACCTTTATTAGAAGCATGGACTAGTGCCCCCAAACTACACAATTCCTTTTTTTGATCAATACCCAATTCCTAAATATGAAAAGGATGCAGAACTGGGCCGCGCTGCTTGGAGGAATTTGTACCTTCTAATTTATTCTTACATTCTGCCTTGTTTTGATCATTCGCTTAAGTGTTGCAAGCCAGAAGTTGCACTCATCCCACTCGCTTGTTGTCAGAAGCACCTGTTTCAGACACGATCAATCAAGAAGGACGAAAGAACCTTTTAACTAATTTGGAGTTTCCTATTCCTAATATTAGTACATTGTCAATGTGTGTACCTGGATTTGCAAGGCAGTACCAAAATCCCCCTTATCCAAAGCCTGGCAAAGCTGAACGAGCTTATCAGCTGCATTCTTAGATATGTCCCCGCTGTTAAGTTTCGCAAATAAGGCACCAATCTTCCTTGAATTGTCTTCTATTTCCCGCTTTTTAGCTGGATTTGCACGTGAACCTCCCAGCACTTCTGATGTCTCATTGAAAAGTCTTGTCAAAGTTGAGAGGACGGGTATCTGCTGAGCTGCGGAACATTTAATGCACAGAAAGGTAAATATAACAGGCAGATTGACGCTTCGGCAAGAGCAAGCTTTTTGAGGAAGTCCCATGCATAGAATGAAGTTTCATGCATAACTGCATTTCTATAAATACACACACCCATGCACACTTACAGATGTTTCTCCACTATTGGAAAATCAGTAGGATACATGGACACTACATCATACAAAAGTTTATGCATCTAATAAATGGTATAAAATATACATGAGGGACTACTGAGAAAAAACAGAAGTAGGAGAAGTAGGACATAACCAGCTTAACAAAGCAGAAGCAATTTGTGTGATAAAGTGTACTTCAAAGCCCTTGTTCCCTTGAATGAGGTGTAAAGATATCAGATGCTTCTACTACCCTCCCTTGCAATGGTACAAACGAGGATGTCAACTATGGATGGACATCGAAGAATCACTCTCGTGTTAAATGCTTCTACTAGTTGCTCTTGGTGCTCAGCTTTTCCATTCAAGTGCATATCAAGATACAGTGATTTGTAGAAAATTTTTAAAGAATAGGATTTTGAACTCTTTTTGAAGCCCTAAATAAATATATAAAACTGCACTCCAAAAGAGATTTCAAGATTACCAGGTACATTCGATGTGTCAACTGTCTGCACTGTAGGTGGTGGGGCTGCAGGTGTGGCGACTGCTCCTACCTGTACAGGCTGAGTAGGACTTGGTGGTTGCGTTGGACCCATTACAGGGTTTTGAACAAAGCCTGAATTACCCACTGGCATAAAACCCCTTGGTGTGGGGGTAGGTGCCACAACTTGAGGCAACCTATGGCCAGGAACTGGACTCACTTGAGATGGAACAGAACCAAGTGAACCAGATCCAGGTGGTGCAGGTTGATACGTTGGGTTAGCAACACCCTGAGGAAAACATAAGATAAAGAGTTTGTCATTTGGTGCACCAGATCTCCTTATATTGGTTATAAAGAAAATTCCAGAATTTGATTTTGACAATAACAATATGTATACAGACAGGGTATAGCTGAGAACCCAAACTGGGCTGCTGATATTGCCCCGCATTTCTGAGAGCAGGAGGTGTTGCAGGAACGAAGGGCCTCACTGCAGGCTGAGTAGTGACAGGAGGAAAATTTGTCTGAAAGGGAAACAAAAAGAATTACAAATTGAAATAATGAGAAACCAAATCCTAAAAGAAAATATTATAGCCGCAGTTTATAATACAAATCAAAATAACACCCTTATGACAATAGTACCCCAAACTTCTAACTAGTGACTATATAATGGCTTCCTAGCCAGGAAAATCGAACGTACCTAACTTGTATTACCTTTAGGAACCAAAAAACACAATTAGGGGACAAACACTTTTGAGTAGACACACTTGGTTTTATTTAACGCAGTGTATTTTGAAGTATAAGGATAACAATCAGTTTGGGTAATTATAGAATAGCATAGTCATCAAAGCAGTGCAAGAGGCATGAGGTTACCATTAAAGTTAATGATGAGAACTTTCCCAAGGAAATGAGCCCGGCAAAGAAACTTACCTGGGAAACATTAGGCGCCTGTGGTGGAAGAAATATATTGGGTGATGATGCTGCCGGATAGGGGGCAGGAGGAACATATCCTCCCCCATATGAAGCACCAAACGGCTGTTGATAATTTTCACCATAAGGACTGCCAGGAACGCTCTGATTTGGTTGTGTCTGCCATAGAAGAACAAGAAAAGCAACTCAAGCTTTTCAGAAATCATGCCATTCACGTCAAAGCAGCAGGATCCAGCAATTAAACATATGTATTTGCAACAAGATATCAAAATATCAAACACATCCTAAATGAGAGCACCTTATAATAATGCCGAGAGCGATCTGCATCAAAACTGGGTTGATCTGCACCATATACAGGTTCTGTTTGCGGCTGAGTGCTTTCAAAAGGCAGAGTCTTAGGTGCATCACTCTCTGCAAAAGAAGTAAAAATCATCAACTGGTACTTATAAATTGCATGGGTCACAGTACATGTTTTTGGTCATTCCATACTAAACTCTAGCTATCTCTATGCAACTTCAAAAATGTAAAACATAAAAAATAAAATGTGCTGTCCAATTGTCCAATCAATCAAAATGATGAAACAGCAGAACAAGACAAGGATCCTAGTATCCACTTCCCAGAGAAAGCATCACCCCATGTCGCAAATGGAAGGACACTAAGATAATGATTCTCCTGAAGCCTAATCTAGCTTTAGCTACCACACACTAAATCAAGGAGATCACTCTTCAAATAATAAAATAAAAAAGAGCACAAAGACCAATAGCCTAAAAATGGTGCGGGCCAATATATACATTAGAAGTTTTGGAATTAGATGATTTTTGGTGAGGATGGTCTCTATGGTGAGGAGTCATCCTCACAAAAATTCAAATCATTCCGATATTCATAGCCTGGTTTACAGGTTGAAGAATTATGGACTGTCTATGTTTACCATTAACTTGAAAACCAAATTTGATGGGGTCAGAAATTTCAGAATGACCTGATTTTTTGTAGGGGTGATTTATATGGTGAGGAGATCATCCTCACCAAAAATCAGCCATTGATTCATCTTCCATGTGAGTACACCAAAAAGTTTGTCCCTTGATCCTATGTATATAGCAAAAAATTATATTGCTGAAGGAAATATACAGAAAATGGACAACACATCCTTCGAAAAGTAAAAATACAAAATTTACAGAATATGAAAAGGCAAAATGACACATGTTGAGCCTTAAGGTTAAAAACTTCACAAATTGTCAAAATCCTACCTAAATTGTCAAAGAGATCAACACATGGGGAAACATATCCACCTCCCTAAGAAACGATGCTCATCTTAGTAGTATGCACAAGCATTAATAACACTTGACATTCAAGTGAGTTATGAGTAACAAAGGTAGTGAATACTTTCCAGTATGAACATTCACCTTTATGGATCAGCAAGCATATTTAACAATGATTTCATTTGTGTCTGTTACATTTCAAATTGATTACAATAGAAAAGATAGAATGTTCTACTGGAAATGATTACCCTGTGGTCCAATATCATATCTAAAATGTCTCACAATTAGCCTCATGAAAACATTAAACAATTGAAGAACATTCTAAACCGTAGTGACTGCTCCATGATCAGTTTAATCTACAGATGTTTGTACAAGGGGGTAAAACCACAATGTTGGACCTACACCTCAAAAAGAGGATCTTGGTGCTTGGACACCTACAAGAGAAGGAACCATTGGGTTTGCACACACCATATTCCCCCCATTCTTTCACACAAGACGGCACAACTTTCCTAGAAAAGAGGGTGATGAGGACTTCAGAGCTTCTCATCTTAGAGTTTACCAAAGGAGGAGGAGGACTAGAGCCAGACCATTGCCATTATGGTTGAACGACCACTATGGGCCCCAATTCGAGTTTTCCATGAAATTGGGAGCGAAAGACTCCATATGCGTGACATCTTGAAAACTCCACATTGGAAAGATGCATATGGACTGCAGTAAGGACCTAGTTGTTAGTTTCTATTTTTTGTGTTTTGGGTGTCTTGGACCTACACCGCAAAAGAGGATCTTGGTGCTTGGACACCTACAAGAGCAGGAACCATTGGGTTTGCACACACCACATTCCTGTCATTATTTCACACAAGAAGGCACAACTTTAGATCCTAGAAAAGAGGGTGATGAGGACATCAAAGCTTCTCATCCTAGAGTGCCAGAGGAGGACTATAGCCCTACCATTGTCATTATGGTTGGATGATCACTATGGGCCCAGTTCGAGTTTTCCGTTAGATTGGGAGCAGAAGACTCCATATGTACGACATCTTGAAGACTCCATGTTGGAAAGATGCATATGGACTGCAATAAGGACCTAGTTGTTAGTTTCTATTTTTTGTGTTTTGGGTGTCTTAGTATATTTTTTATTAGTTTTGGGTGTCATTGCAATTTTAGTTATTGTCTTAGTGGGCTGATGAGGACATTAGAGCTTCTCAACCTAGAGTTTACCAGAGGAGGACCGGAGCCCTACCATTACCATTATGGTTGGATGATCACTGTGGGCCCAGTTCGAGTTTTCCGTGAGATTGGGAGCAAAAGACGCCATATGCATGACATGTTGAAGACTCCACATTGGAAAGATGCATATGGACTGCAATAAGGACCTAGCTGTTAGTTTCTATTTTTTGTGTTTTGGGTGTCTTAGTATTTTTTTTATTAGTTTTGGGTGTCATTGCAATTTTAGTTATTGTCTTAGTGGGCTGTATTTTATTCAAGCCATTGGATGATGGTCCAAATTAGATTTAGGTTTTATAGCTTTATATAAAATCTTTCATTGCTGTAATTTTTGTTAATGATGAATGAAATTGAACTCAGTTTTTGAGAAACTCCTATGAAAGGATATGATGTGAAGCCATTATTTTGGTGTGAATCCAAGGTAAATTTCTGCTCTCTTCCACTCTTTTCTTCACATCTTTCATATGTATTCTTTCTTTATTTTTATTATTATTTAATCTAATCCACCTCAAACCCTAACCATACACCATCTCCAACCCAAAACCCTAACCGTACCCTAGCTATACCCTAACCCCCCACACCAAACCCTAGCCGCACCACTCCTCTACCCCTCTTACAGCCTACAACACCGCCTATACGCTCCGCACACCTTGCTCCCTATACCCTCAACAATACGAGCAGTACATCCAAAATTATCAAAATTGGTGGCATAGCATTATGTCGTGGGCCCAATAATTTAGTTATATAGGGGAGTAGTTCTATCAGAGGCCAAGATGGAGAAAGGGGGAGGTCACCTTTCCATGCTATATGTAATCTTTATTTTGCTTTTAAGCTGTTAAAGTGACATGATTGTGATCGTTTTCATGTACAATTATAGCATACCTTAGCCAACATGTAATGGAACGTTGTTGATCTTCATTTATGCACTCCATATGGTTGCTCATTGTAGTTTGATGACATATGCATTTCATGCTTTATTTTATCATTTCCTAAAGTTTCAAAAATATTTCCACTACTTCCATGAAAATTACAATATTTCCACACTGGTAGAAATATTTCCATATCGAATCTGACCAAAATATACCTTGAAATTGGAAATTTAGTAAGCATAGATGATAATAGTAAAAAAAACTCAAATTTTTTGCAAACATTACTACGTAACAATGACATGGACACGTGTGTTGGTGTTGACATAGATACAATGTGTCTGAAATGGCACCTTCAAGAAGCCTGAAACAAGGACACGTCCATACACATGTATTATAATATAATATTTTAATTTATTTAAACCAATTTTTTTTTAAATAAGGAAAGAAATATTTGAAAATTAAAAGAAAATATTTTCATATGCCAAGGAGCTATCCAATATTATAAATATAAGTAGATTTATAAAGGAAAATGATCAGACAACTATAGCTGTGTTTAACAACTTAAATACTTATTGTATGGAGGATGGAATACACCAGACCTATCTTAGAAATCACTTTTATAATAAAAATTAAGAGTCCGTCTAGAGCTACACCCATTTGTTACATCCAGTTCTTACACCCAGGGGCGGGGCCCACATGGATATCATGTTGGACAATCCAACCGCACAATGAGGTTTTCATGCTATGGTTACCCTCCTCACAAAAAATCAGGAAAATTCAACATTCCCAAATTAATTAAATAAAAGGTGACACAATCCTACGTGTCCGAATGTGTTGGGATGTGGTGAAGAATGAAAAACATCTGCTAACGCCCACGGGATAAGATCTTTTTTAGATCAGCAACGAATGTCTTGTATCTATGAAGAAAGATTTCTCCCCGGGATTGAAACACGTGTCCGTGTGTCGATGTGTCCAACACAGCAAAAAACCCTAAAAGTGCGTTGTCCTTGTTACATGGGATCAATCTAACGGCTGCGACCTCCTTATTCCATTATCTTAGACTTAAAGCAAATAATTGCCGTTAAACCTATAAGCTTTAAAAAATTATATGATAGCAAGGATGTAAAATCAAGAGTACCATATACCATAAGCCACTAATCACAAATCATACATTCTGAGAGAAACAGCAAAAAGCTTAAGCCACCAATTTGTTGCTAGTTAGAGGAATTAATCTAACTGATAACACCTAATCACCAAAATATAAGTGCAACAACTATTCTAAATATGACTTCATACAAAATAATGTCTAAACAAATTAAAACCTTCTGCAGAGAGAGCTATGCGATCTCGTAAGATAGCACGCTCATGAGATGATTCTTCAGATCCCAAAAATTTTAGGTACTCCATCGCTGTTGTCAGAAGCCCTTGACTTGCAAGTAGCTCAGCATAGTTCTCAACAAGCTTGGACAAAGATGCGCTAAATTGCTTCTGTCCAGTTGCCAGAGCAAGGATGATAGTCTTTTCCATCAAGTCCTATGAAAAAATAGAGAGTTGTCAATCCGCTAATGGTCAGATAGATATGTTTTCATTAACTTACAAGAATTGAACATCCACCTGGAGAAGGTCAATATAGCTTCTCCCTTCATGCTCAGGCTTCAGAGTCCGCGACCAAATTTCCACTGTTTTGTCAATATTTCCAGCACAGATATAACAGAGAGTGGCAGCTAGTGTGTTACCCATGGCCATGAGTCTTGAAGCAAGAATATCACAGAGCCCAGTCCATTCCTCCCCCTCTGCGAACTGTTTAACAATGTATGGTAAAAAGAACATAAGAAAGATACTGTAGCAAGTTCCATAACTACAAGTTCAGTTGCAATAAAATTACATGAACCACAACTGTAATAATACACCTTATATTGTTATTGTTGTTGTTATGTGATCTTTACTATTATTTGGGAGTGATCTCTGATCTCCTCACTTGAGTGAATGCTGAGCTTGTATTTGGTGAACATGCTTTGACCAAGGAGCTGTGAACCAATGCAAGGTCGACTATGGCATTTCAATTCCCTCACTCAAATAAGATTTTTGTTTTTTGGTGGGTAACATGACATGAAACCCACAACTCAAGGTTGTGGTTCAGTTTGTGTGAGAACAAAGAAATGTTTGCGAGTAGCCCGTGACGAGCAGTCTCAACATGGAAAATCCCAGATCAAAATAAGATCCGTGCATTGCATAAAACACTTGAAGTTCATCCAGTTTCAGAAGTATACAAGGATCAAATTTACTACACTACCACCCTAATCAATATTTTCATTTCTTACGGAGTTGAATAACTTACAGTGCAGAGAAGGGCAAGCGTTTCTTTCCAGGAATTCAGAGGCCTGGTGTTTACAAGGCTCATGAGATCATTCTTCACCATTGCAGATACAACCTAAACATGGATAGAATCTAATCTCATGAGAGAAACTCTATAACAATAGGTTGTGATAATGTTATATTTCACAAAATGCAAAGATAACTATTACAATTCTATGATGCCTAGAATTGTCCACATTTCAATTAAAGTAAAAGATGAGCTTTCCCATTGGTTTCAAGATGACAAAATAGAAATTCCAGCTACCTTTAAGTAAGATGAATGACTCTTTTTCAGGTACTGATCACGCGTGCTCTCCCACAAGGAAGCACCGCCCACATGAGCAATAACTAAAGCATCAGCCATTCTATTTGCAGAAATGCACAGTGAAACAGCTGCCTTGTAGTCTCCAACAACCAAAGCACGTTGAATGCAATCATCTAATGAAGAGTCTGTGCTCTCTCCCTGCCCATCCAATTCTTGTTGCATCTGCTCCCCATTAGGCACAGCACCGCCTTCAACAACAAAGTTATCACCAGAATTGGAAAGAGATGGATCGGCTTTAGGGCTTTCAAGATTGTTAAAGAAATCTTCCCCATTATCAGGGAATACACTGGTTTCTGTATCCTCTGCCAATCCCATTTTGTTAGATATCCCTTCATCAAGACTGACAGCATTTATTTCTTGAGAAAGCCCATCTTGTGCATTATTATTTCCTTCAGTATGTAGACTGAAGCCAAGGTGGGTGAGTAGCTTTGTCCTTGCTGTCCCTTCATCTTCAAACATAACCTTCAGAAAGCCCCATGTTACCCTATCATCCTCGGATCTGTCCAACACAATACAAAAGAATTGAGAATGCAACGTAGTGAGTCAGTTTATATATATATATAAAGCACCACTTGAACTGCATTCATTTTAATAGATGACCTACTTGGACTCTTCAGATTTTTTCCCACACACAACCCTTAGCGAAGATTTTTCCCCATTTTGTATTGCAGCTTCAAATTCAGTGGAGCGGCTCACTAGACTGAGTTCAGTAACCAAGTTATGAACATAAACCTGGAAACAGAAAGGAGGAAATAACGTACTCAACATCATGAAAGCAAACCAAAGCAGCAGAGCAACCACTAGGAGTACCTCAGAATTTCCAGTTGGAGCAGCCGCAGATGGACTGGGGAGAAATGAAACAAGCTTGCCTCCAAAACCAAAAGATGCCCCCACTGGACGTTTCATCCACTTTGGAGCTCTCAAATTCGCTGCATTAGTAATAATAAAATAAAACAAATGTAAGAAGAAAAAATGAAAAATACTCAAATATATTAATAGGGATCGCTGTACAGATGATTATGATTCTTGTGATTTCATGTCTAGACTCTTAAGTAGATCATGTATGTCACGCAAGTGGCACCTACATAGGTCCAATGTTTCTCTCTTGTAATCAGATTTAGTGCATGACAATCACAAATAAGAAGTGCAAACACCAACATATTACTTAGGTAACATCTGATTGTTGCCGATGGAGAACATTCCTAGACTCTTAGGGGCATATGTAATATTTGACCTGACAAGAAATTTTTTAAGCATCAACTCAACCAATGTAACTCAATAATCCTGCAGATGTCCCCTTAGATATGCAAGGTTTCTAACTATAAAAGTACCCACCAAATGTCTGAATTTAACAATGTCCGTTGAATATTTTATGCATGTAGTATAAATACAACTGATCAATTAACTGAACGAAGCAAAAATAGAAGTTATAAAAGTGAACAATAACATTTTAACTAAATCAAAATGATGTCACGCCGGTGTAACGAATGGAAATTATAAACCTTATTAGCTGAAAATATGTTACCTGCACCGAAGTCACCCTCCCCGGCAGCAAACTTGCTGCAGCCCTGTACCGAGCACAAGAGTGTTAGTTAAAAATTTTAAATACTTCCAAGAAACAAGACGAGATATAATCTTTCAGGTTTAGATAGAATAACTCAATCTCTTAAAAATCAGACCAGAATGACCAGTCCGACCAGTTGACCTGGGGGCGCAAGCCTGACTGAGTCAGGCAGTCTAAATAATAGCAAAGTCCGTAGATCCTGGCAGCTCATGACAACCAAGCCAAGCTCAACCGGTCTAGGCAGGAGAGCCAATAAAACTCGAGACCTTTAATGATTTTTCAGCCATCTGGTCCAGAAAATCTAGCAAAAATAGTAAGAAATAAAAAAAAAAATACCCTTTTTTACCATATAAAAAGAATTTAAGGTTTATTTTCTCTACTTTACGGAGAGAATCCTAGGTTTTGAACCTGAGAAAAACAAGGAGCAATTTTCCTTTTATTTACTTATATTTTTGATAAAGTAGAAAGACAAAGAGATCATCGTCATGAGATCATCATAGGAAGATGAGCTCAAAACCAATAGACTTTTCTAAGGTAAGAGGTCTTGCAAGATCTATGGATTTGTCAGAGTAATCTCTAAGCACTGATCCTGAAGATTAGAGAAACATCTCTTTAACACAAATACTGAACCTGATAAGGATATACATTATGCAATTTGCACTAAGGAAAGCCCAGTAGACTCTTATAAAGAAGATTCTTCCACAAAGACAACCATACCTCGATATTAAATATTCCAATTCTTCCATCAAATGAAGAAGCTGATATCACTCCTGGGATCTTTGGATACCAGTGAATATCAAAATTCCAGTTGGTTCCGACCGGCAATTCACAAACTATCTGCACCAAAGTGTATATGAAAAGCAGCATTGTGAGACTAAAAGGTATAGCCAACTATGGATGATAACAACTAATTAATAATATTTCTGGACGGAGAAGGATGACAGCAAGAAAAATGAACCCAAGTAATGCCCCAAAGAATGCTGAAGCCAATTAAAGCATTCTCCTACCTCTCCAGTTACCGTATCCCAGCAAATAGTTCGATTATCTTTCGCACAAGTGAGCAAGTAAGAGCTGTCAATCGGACACCAAGACATTGCAATTACACCTAAAAGATACAGACATCAAAGATTAGGCAGCACAATCAATTACATCGACAAAAACTGATATCTTCTTTTTTTTTTGTTAAGTCCAATTTTTTTAACATCTAAACAAGGTAAGATGGGGAAGAATGCTGCATCAGTAAGAGCATGGAACTTATAAAAGGTTGGACCATGTAAATGTGCAGAAAACAGACCAAACACATAATAAAGGAAATGTAACACGAAAGAATAAACTTTTGCTCAAGTTAATACTATTCAAACAAGATGCCATCCCAATTCTATAGATATCTAGCAAAAGACTTTATGGTAAATGAAATGATCGAAAGAGTACCATTATAATTACTACAGAACATAAATCCAGAAGATAGTTAAGTTAATAAAAAATTATGAAACTAAAAATATCAAACTAGTTAAAAAATGAACAACAAGAATTGGTATAAACAATCGTCTAAAATCCAAGATGAGGCACAGAAAACAAATAATCACGTAATGCAAAAGAGAACAGTCATCCAAACATGATTGACTGCTATATAAGAAACAGTACACTCCAAATTACAAACCACCTGTAAACCAGTAACAATTCAAAAAATGAAGTGGGATTAAGTACTATTGTTTTTGGTATCAGACCAGACCTTTAGTGTGACCCACGAACTCTTTCACTGGTGATATTGTGTTCCTCACATCCCAAAGCTGTTTATAAGTATCATATAAACCAAACAAACATGATCATACTTAGCCAAAAAGAATCACATACACATGATATTTGAAAACTAAAATTAAAGGAAAAAATATGTATTCCAAAAACATTATACTCTTAGAGAAGGTGAACTATCGTCGTCGGATGCAACAATGAGTTGGGTGGCAACATCAGGATTCCACTGCAAAACCGAGCACCTCCTTCTATTTGAATCCGAAAAACTGTTAGAAACATAAAGATCATGTCAGGTTATCTAATTCAATAAATGGACCACACGATGCAGAAGTGCCCAAAACATTCACAATCATAAGCAAGTAACTTGCCTTATCACCGGTTTTTGCCGCTTTAAGTCCCAAACCACTGAGGAATGTTGAAAGTATTCTCAGTTTCAGATTTAACAAAAAACACCAATGATGAATAGGTGAATCAAAATACTGAAAAAAAAATATACAGAAAAAGAAAAGTATCTTTTTTCCTTCCACACCTGTTGTCCCGTTATAAGAAGTAGACGCTAATATATGTTGGACTTTGCGATTCCATGATAAGAAAGAAACATCACCCTGAGCACCAGATCCAACACTCTGAACAAAGTTTACACACACTGTGTCAAATCCAGAGCATATCTTGTAGAAACATGATTACACCGTGAAAATGGAAAAATAAATTATTTCTTTTGCTGAATCATAGCTATCTTATCGCCCAAAGCACCCTATAACACTACAAACTACCAAAGCAGTAATGGCACTCAAAGTAGATATCTAAAAACTGGGTAAATTCTTCCTCCACTCTAAGTATGGATCGCATTCAGATATACCACAATGGTCGCTAGATATAGTTAACTTCATTGCTATTAACAACTTGCCAGTTGAACTACATTTTTAAAAGGCAATTGATATGGTAAGCATTTGAATCAGGCAATGATGAAACTTTAATGAATCAAGTGTTAGATGATATCTACGTACTTTAAGAGGAGGGAAGTGAGTAGGTTCTGATGGGTTCGCAAGATCCCAGATGCAGATTTCTCCTTCATCAGCCCCAGAAGCAAGTAGATTTGGTGTATTAATGTTGAATTCCAGACCACGAACCTGTTGTTAAAAACAAGTGAGGAGAGAAGTGAACAGGCCAGAGAAAAAATTATCATACAACGCCTGAGAGATGGACACACTTTCCCATTACAGTGTAGGAAAAAACCAAAAAACAGGAAACTTACAGGCCCTGTATGCTTTGGAAGACGTCCAACTAGAGCATCTTCAAATTCCTCCGAACTGCAAAAGAATGATAATTTGTTTTTTTAAATCAAAATGAGCCTCAAGTTTCTTTTGCTAATGGCTGTGTTTAAGGTTCATAAAAGTGGTCGAGGACCTTAGGTAAAACCAGTTGGATAGTCCATCCTCGCGACACTTCAGCTAGCACAAAATTTTGAACCGACATGCATCTCGAGGACATACAATCCAACGGATTCCCTTATCAAAAAAAACAATCCAACGGATTTGACCTAAGGCCCTCAACCCCTCGCTGCGGACCTCAGGTCTAACATTTTCCTTATAACCAGGTGGTATCATGCTGTATTAACTATTAACTAAGAGATAAATATCGGAAACTTTTATATAAACACAGTTAATGATCAATTTGTCATTAATTGGATTTATCTAATTTGACACAATTGAATCAACATTTTGGCTTTTCGTGATTTGTGAGAGTGGGGGGGGGGGGGGCAACTTTGAGTCAATTGCTGGAGCCCAATTTGAGGATAATACGATTATACAGTTTCATGGTGGTGGTGTTCTAATGAGCATTTCAGAATGTAAAAATGTGACTTTCCCAAGTAATATTTGATACAAATGTGCCATCCAAACACACCAACACAATGCAACTTGCCAATTCCACCGTATCAGTATGCCAAAAATATCACTTTGACTTTCATTCTCAGTACATCTAAACAGGCCACGTGGTCCTCAAGTACTCAGTGATGAATGAATCAGAACAACAAAGGGTTACATTGAAATGTGATTAAAAAGGTGAATTACGGTGCAATAACAGATATTTGGGATCTAATCTGATAAAGAATATCAAATGAATTAAAAATAAGACGCAGCAGTGATCCTTAAACACAAATGATGAACGCGGAATATCAGAGGAAAGATAAAAGAAAATTTTCTTCTGTTATTTCTATCTCCATTATAATCAAAATTCAAAGAAGAAATCTCAGCTGTTATATGTAAATACCTGATGAGAGTGAGTGGATTCCAGATGTTGATGCTGCCATCGACGAGTCCTCCAGCAATGAGTCCGAGGGAGAATTCTTCGGTGGTGCCCGATCCGGTCTTGCCCCACGAAAGACGATTGAATCTCTCGGTGCTCGGACACTCGCCAACGACAGGGAGCTCCTGATTGTCCGACTGGAAATCAAGCTTGAAGATTTCAAGATTGGCTGACGAACTAAACGACAAATCCACCGCTCCGGCCATAGTCCCCGCCGCAAGGTAAGGAGAGTCCGGCGAAAAGGCGACGGATGCCGATCTGTTCACGGCTTTTATGCACGCCATGACTGAGAGATCCTTAGATCCGCACCTTCTTCACAGAGAGAAGTAATTCAGGCACAGATCTGCAGATCAAAATCCTCCTTATTAATCAATTAGGTGAAAATCTAGGGTTTTTGCCTCTCTTCTGAAGAGGAAATGATGAAAGGAGTCGATGAGAAGAGAGAAATGCGAAGTAACGAGCGAAAGAGACTACTATCTCTACCTCTCTCTCTTTATTGGATTTGCTCTGATGTTGAAAACTTGAAATTATACAAATGTTTTTTATACAAAAAACAATGTTTTCGTGGCAGTGTGGCACCAAAGTATCCAGATCCAGATCCAGACCCAACCATGAGCACCGGGTCCGGGTATAGACCAGGTGGTTCTAAACGAACAAATACCGGATACTGAGTTATTCATTTGCAATAGGGTAGGGGTGTCAATTTTACCCATTTAACCGGGACCGAAAACACCGGTTCCGATTCCACATTTTTGAGAACCGATTAAAAAGAATCGGAACCGACCCGTTGACACCCCTACAATAGGGCTGCAACTTGGGCGGGTTGGGGGTCAAACCCTAGCCCAACCTGACCTTCAAGGCTATGAACCCGACCCAAGCGAAGGTCGGGCCTAGATTTTCCAACCCGAGTCCAACCTGATCGGGTTGGTCAGGTAAGTCAAGTTGATCAATTTTTTATGGGTCAGGCTCAAGAGACTCCCTTCGGCCGAGAATCCAACGGTGGTTGTCAGTGCCAAGCTGGCATCACCTTTTCACTTTTTGGGGCGTTGAAAACCACAGTTGGATTGTGAAATCCACGGCCGAGCATGAGAATACCAAGAGGAGTCAGAAAAAGGGGGTCCTTGGAGCCTAAGCCATATTTTATTGGTTGGAAAGGTCGCTTTTTTCATATTAAAATTGTTTATTGGTCAATACCAAGGTTTAAAGGAGGCTGTTTTAACGGTTAAACGAACTGGGGGCGTTACCGTTTAAACTGTTTAAACGGCTGTTAAAACGGATGGAAACGCCCAGGGGCAAAAATGGAAAAAAATGGGAAAAAATAGAATTAAATGGGTTTTAAAGATTTTAATGGAAAAAAATGGCGTTGAAATTCAAATTTTGAAATTTGAAAATTAAAAAAAATAATGAAGAATTTAACGAATTTTAACAGAAATTAAACAGATTTAATGGCCATTTTTTCACAAATATTTTCAGAATTAATGGCTGTTTAAAATTTTTTAACGGCTGTTAAAAAAAAATCGCCGTTTTATTCAAAACTGATAAAACGTGTTTAAACGGTTTTAACGGAAACGGGCTTGGGGCGTTACCGTTTAAACGGCCGTTTTTAAAACCATGGTCAATACAATGACTGTTATGCTATCCATTAAATAATAGCTTCATTTTCATATCTTGCAAATAAGACCACATTAACAAAATATATGTACATTTGTATTCGTCATCTTTATAAGTTTATTCATACAAGAATTACAAGTTCAAAATTCTCCATATAAGTTTGCTCCTACAAATGCCAAATAATTTGCCTTCAACTGCAATTAAATACAATTGTAAATGGTACCACAAGTTAATAATAGAACGCGACCTACACATTGGTGAAACTCACGCCTTCAGCCAAGACTAAAAAGTATATCCATTATCAACAACATAACAATGAGTTTTTCAACTGCTCACCTTCTCATACAGAATTGAAGTTAAGCCATTGGTGCTCTGTGGATGCACCTCTTGTAGTGGGCTGCCTCCATGGATTTGTCTCAAGCATGTCTTTGATAGTGTGTGTGTGTGTATGTCAGGCTCGGGTTGGGTCAGATTTCAACCTCAACCCTAGTCCAACCCTGTTTGATCGGATTGTCAAAATCAAGGTCTGATCCCAATCCGAGTACCGAAGGGGCCAACCCAACCCTAACCCAAAGTCGGGTTGAACCCGCCCAAGTTTCAGCCCTAATTTGCAATGATATACTATCCAAAACCAAGGGTAAGATAGTATATGATGTATATCCAATAGTTTGTGTCGCACATTTTGAATAGTGAACAAGGAAAGGCATGTCCCAAGTGGGATTTAAACGTTGAGAAAAGTGTCTCCCCATCCAGACACAATTTTCCTTCCTCTCACTAGGTTACCTTGTTGGAAGAGGCTCTTGTGCGATGAAAGGGGGAGATTGCACCCCTAATATCAATAAGGCAAACAGACAAAATGGTGTTTCCACCCTTTCAATATTCTAATCATCCTACCTCCCCTCTCCCAACACCTCGCTCTCCTTTTAAGCACTTGCGTAGTTACGTGGCCGGGATGTCGAGAATAAGGACCCATAGTTTAATGGGTCCCATAAAGGCCAAAAATAAATATTGATTCCAACCGTTCACTTTACTCTGTTAACGGTGGATATTTTTCCATAAAAACTACCTTTTATTTTCCTTTCTTTTGATACAAAAAAAGCCCTTGTTTTTTAGTCTCACGTTGAAAAGAGAGAAAAAGCTCTACTAATTTTTAAAGCCTGACCCCCTCTTTTTTGTCCCCTCTCAGGACTCGTGTGCTCAGCCGTGTATTTCATGAATCCAACAGTGGTTGAGCGCTGTCAAATAGTGAATGCCAACTAAAACTTTGATGACAGGGCCCTGTCATCAAAAGAGATGATAGGGCAGCAGATCTGGGCGTGGATTTGTACGGACTGACCACCTTGGCTTCACCACACACCTAACCAGGTGAGTACTCAAGTGCTTTTTGCCAAAACACTCATCTATGTACGTAGGTGGTGAGGCTGAGGTGGTCTACCTGTACAAAATCCACGTGCCATGATCTGCTGCCCTGTCATCAAAGTTTTACTCCTCTGTCAACCACTGTTGGCCGTGGAGTTCACGAATCCAACTGTGGTTGAGCACTGGTAAAAAGTGACAGAAGTGAATGTCAGCTCAGCACTATCAACCACCGTTTGATTCTCGGGATCCACAGCCGAAAACCCGAGAGGGGTCAGAAAAAAAGGGACCCTGAGCCCGACCTATTTTTTAAATGATCTTTTGACTTTTTACAATGTGTAATGAGTGAGCATCGAGACTCGCTGCATACTAATTGATTTGAACAAGCACATGCATGGATAGATGGTGGGTCCTGACTAGGGTTGTCAATGGTTCGATTCGGGAGCGTACTATGTTACATGCATGACGGTTTCGGTTCCAATCGGAAACAGTTCCAAAACAAATGGATCCAGAACTGGAATCGATAAATATCCTGTTCTCCCATTAGGTATCAGGTACCCGCATATTAAATAAAAAAAATATATGAAAAAGTAAATAAATAAAAGTGTTTTCACATTAAAATATTAAAAAAAAATTGACATTTTTATCACTGTTATATATGTCGGTTCCAGGTCTTATCAGTTTCAATTCCTGTCCGGTCTGGATATTATTGTACCAAAAACCGGAACCCGTATAGATAATTTGGTTCAAGTTCATATAAGTTCTAGGTCTTTTTGAGTTTGGTCATGAAATAGTTTAAGTCCCAGAAGGGCCAGAACCAAGAAAGTTGGGACCTGTTTGTATCCAGTACAAATTGACACCCGTCCTGACCCTTTGAGACACATGTTCAGATATCCGCGCTTACGGACAGACAGCTTATGTAGCCGTTTCTCATTGTAGATTTGACGTATGGCTTCACACAAGGGGGTACTTAAAAATAGATTATGGATTTTTGGCTTCTTCCCCTTACTTCATTGATGTGATTTGCATCCCCCATTTTTTCTTATACTAGTAGGTGCACGTGGATAGTTAGAGTTGGACTGAGGAATCCAATGAATCTACTTCATATTTAATATAAATTTTTATAAAATCTAAAATATATGTATTCTTTTAATCGCATAGATTAAGTGTGTATAGAGTTCTGGGGAATAGGTTTAGAAAAAGAGTTTGAATGGGGAAAAGCATTTTTTTCAAAGAAATAGTTAGAACGAGGAAATGCTGACTTAGATTTTTAAGCAAGACTTTAAGTGGTTCTGAAATTGAGAAATAAAGGAAGAATTTAATAAACAAATGAAGGAGAGGGAGAGATGTTGGGAGATGAGTTTTAAAATGGGCATTTAAGAAATTGATGATAGATGAAGGCATGGTTTAAAATAACGTCGTTATAACGAAAATAACGGTCGTTAAAACGGATTCAGACATAACCTGTTACGTTATACAAAAAATAACGGATTTTCGTTATAACGGCAGTTATTTTAAAATAACGGACGTTATTTTAAAAATAATGGCCGTTATAACGTAAACAACATAGTTATATTTCTGTTTAAACCTTAATTATAACGGCCGATATTTTTCGTTATTTTCTAATATTTTTTATTTTATTCTAATATTTTTTATTATTTTCTGATATTATAATTATAGCAAAAATGGGTGGGACTGTGGGATTTGACATTTTGCAGAGGGAGTTGATTTAATTAGGATAGGCTATTGTAGGCTATCCAGTGGAATAAAACTTTGATGACAGGGCTGTCATCAAGGCCTATGACAGAGCACAATAGGAGCCACGTGGAACACTCTTAGAGGACTCTAACCGTATGGATGTTTGGCCAATCATTAGGTGGACCTACAAACCAAAAATCAGCCCGATTAGTAATTTCTAGGCATTGGATTGGAATTTTTTTCATGGGTTAATTTTAACGTGGGAAATTTGAGCATTATTGACCATTATTTGAGGTACAAAGATCCAAAGCTTTGAAATCACAAATCAATCTGATTTTTGTTTGTAGATCCATATAGGGATTGGAAAAACATCCATTCTGTTAGAGTCCTCTAAGAGTATGCCACGTGGCTCCTATTGCACCCTGTCATCAAAGTCTTACTCTATTAAGTGTAAGTTTTTTTTTAGGGTAGGTTACTGTATGCTTCAACGGAGTTAATTGTTTTAGGGGAGCAAGACTTGCCTGACCACCCACAATATAAGCCACGTGGATATTTATTAGAGGACACTGACCGTATAGATGTTTGGCCAATCCCTAGGTGGACCTATAGACCCAAAATAAACATGATCAGTGATTTCTAAGCGTTAGTTGAAGTCATTTTCGTTGGTTGATTTTAACCATAGGAATTTGAGCATTATTTACCATTATTTCCGCATAGAGATCCAACGGTTTGAAATCACTAATCAGGCTGAGTTTTGGTTTGTAGTTCCACTTACAGATTGGACAAACATCTATATGGTCAGTGTCCTCTAATAAATTGCCACGTAGCTTATATTGTGGGTGGTTAGGTAGCTACCTGACGGGCAAGTCTTGCTCGTTTTAGGGTAGGCTTGTAGGCTGTCAGGCAAGTCTTGCTCGTTTTAGGGTAGGCTTGTAGGCTTTCAGTGAGAATTGATGCTCAATTGTCATTTCAAAAGGCGTGCATGGGAGGGTCGTGATGTAACAAGGTATACCTGAGATCTTTTCATTTGTGGAATGCGGCAATTTTGGTAGTCACTGCTGCCATCTAGGCCCACTGATGGCATGGATGTTTAGCCAACACCTCAATAGACATTCATACCAAAAATCAGCTTGTTTAATGGTTTTAGTACTCAAAAAATGGTTGCATTCAACGGCTATAAGAACGCCTTATAAAGTGTTAAAATCTAATGGTTATAGATTACCAATAAGGGTGATTTTTGGTCTGTATATCCACCAAGGGGTGCGATGAACATCCATGCGGTCAATGGGCCTAGATGACAGTGGTGACTACAAAAAATGCCACTTCCGCAAATGAAATAGTTTCAGACATACCTTGTTACATCTTTTTCCTTTAAAATTTTAAGGCTGCGTTTTTTTTTCCCACCTGTCATGGTACAAAATAAGCCACGTGGGAAACTCAGAGGACAAACCAAAAAATCAACTTGATTAGTGATTTCAAACCACTTGATCTTTGTACCTCAAATATTGATCAATAATGTCAAATTTCCAACGGTTAAAATCAACCCACGAAAATAATCAGTCCAACGCCTAGAAATCTCTAATCGGGCTGATTTTTGGTTTGTGGGTCCACCTAAGGATTAGCCAAACATCCATACAGTTAGAGTCCTCTAATAGTGTGCCACGTGGCTCATATTGCCTTATAAATTTTTATTATTGCATTTTAGAAAAAGAAAGCTGAACGGCAGTTATAGCCGTTATTTTCCGTTATAATGCCCGTTATTTACAACAACAATAAAAAAAGATTTTAAGATCTGTTTTTTCCGTTATTTCCCGTCATTAACGTTTTCCATTATAACGGCTGTTATAATGGAAAAAACGGTAACGCCCCCAGTCCGTTTTACCGTTATAACGGTCTCCTTGAAACCTTGGATGAAGGAGAGGGAGAGACATTTTAGGATAGAAGTGTATTGAAAGTAGGGGCTGAGGGATATTTTAAGAAAAATAGGAAAAAAATCAAGGATAAAAAGGAAGGAGAGAAGGAGATGGATAGACATTGGAAGAGGAATTTTAGAAGGGGCATTTAAGAAATTGATGATAGATGAAGGAAAGGGAGAGATGTTTTAGGATAGATGTGTATTGAAAGGAGGGGTTGAGGGATATTTTGGGAAAAAGAGGAAAAACTCAAGGAGAAAATAGGGAAAAAAAGATTTTTCCAGATACTGACATTTAGTAGTATAGATATTTTTGTCTCACCCTTTGACCATGGTCAATGTCATTGACCATAGACAGTCCATTAGAGATCCCCGCTGGACATCTCAAAATGACTATAATAATCTGTAAAAATTTAAAGTACCATTATACCCTTATTCTATGCCACCAATACCTCCTCTATGTGGCTGTGAACGACAAGATAAGATGCCTGTTTCATCAATTTCAACACTTTATTCTTTGTTGAGTGACAGTTATCTCTGGTTCAGGATTTTTTTTTTTTTTTTTTCTGAATACATTTGGAATTCTCAAGAATCTCTAGCTGTGATAGGTTCAATTAATCTTATATGATGGGTAGAGCTGGGGTTCTGATATGATCTTCGCCTTTGCTTTCTTTAAGTCAGGGACAATCTCATGTTCTTGCAACAGTGGTTCATCAAGTTTTTAGACTGAAGGTTGCCTTTATAACACTAAAGAACAGTGGAATCCAGAAAGATATCAGCCAAACTTTTATAAATTTTATTTAATAATAGTGAACTACAAATTAATTGCCAACTAAAGGTAAAACAGTACAACAATCAAATATTCTGATTGCACAAAATACCTTTGAAAATTATAATTTCTGTAACAAAATTGTAATATCAAAGCAACACCCACCTGGCTGTAGAACTTTTGGTGTTGGCTACCTACACCTGACTACTCTTAAGACTCACCATTACATATTCTACAGAGCTGATGACCAAGCAAGAGCATGTACTCAGAATCTTGGTTGAAGCCACTTGCTATAAACACAAAATTTCCTTTTTGGACCAAAGATCATGGCATGTCAGACAGGTTAATATTAAATGCTTCCCACCACTGAGCAAGACACTGGCACCCAATAGATGATGTCACGGGGTTAATGGTTGACAAGCCAACCTGCCTTGAATATGATATCCCGCTTGAAGTTACGGCCAGTGACAGATGTGGACTCACCCTGACGACGGAAACACTGCACCAAAAAATGGAGATGCATTTTAGATAAACTGATTTTTGTCTTGCTATGACCAATTTTCAAAAACTGGGGCTCCATTCTGAATATGGACCTTCAAATTTTTAAGTCCCAACTTGTACCAAGTCATCAAGCTAAAACAAGGAACCAAAGGGTGCACTTCAGAAAATGAGTATGGATGATAAAAAAAAACTTGATTGAGGTCCTGCTTTTGTTGCAGAGTTTGTAACCGAAAACAAAACTGGCTTTCGAAGGGTTAGGATACAAAAGTTATTCTCCCTTAGGCTCTGGGAATTCATTCCTCGCTGTTTAGAGTTTCTCTTTTTCATATAATACTACCATTGACTTTGACAAAAAGAAAGGTTTGTCTTAGTGACCAAATACCCCTGCATATTCTCTCTGATAAAAGAGAACCGAAGATTACCAACCTTGTAACAGACAATCGAATTGTCTGGGTACATTGCAAATAGCTTGGTACCAAGACGAGCATGGCAAGAATCACAGAGGCTCTCATCATTAATCTGCACGTTCCTTGATCTCTCCTCCAGTCTTGCTAATTTTGCATCTATGCTCATAGCACGGGACAGATTATGCACAATCTACAGAGAAAAGCAAAGTTATCAACTAAAAAATTGAAGGGCTAAGCAAACTTTCATGAGTCTCAAATAGCGATATGGCTATAAACGTACAATATGAAAGAATTAGAAGACAATAAACAAACTGTACTGCCAAGTTGCACTTGTCACGTTACCGATCAAAAAAAAAGTTGCACTTATCACGTTAGGTGATCACTTTTCATAGTTCAAACATTTCTCTCAAATAAATAATGTTTGTTTTCTTCTTTTTCTCTCCAACAAATTTCTTTGAACTCACTACAAGTATATCTATTGCTTTACATAACTTCCGAAGATTATACAGTATTCCATTTGAGAGAAACATGGCCTACAACATTCTAATACTCTATAACCCCATTCTATTTCCAAGAGTTTGGATAAAATTATAAGAAATTAGAAATTATAAATTAAACGCAATGGAATGACATAAAATATTCAGAGTTTATTAGGTATAATATTAAATTATGGGATTGCCAACTCTACTTTCCAACTCGAGATTGACAAACATTAAAAGAGAGGCTTAAGTGTTTTTTTCATCTGAAAACTTACCTGACTTTGGCGATGATGATGAACTCGAGCTCTCAACATTCTTAATATTGTATCCGAAGCAAGTTGAAGTGGCATATCTGGGGACAATGTCTGTAACAGCAAAATTTCAAATTCCCTAGAAACAGTTTTGGAGAAAAAATAAGAAACAAATCCATTATAATAAGAAACAATGTTCTCCTATTTCAGGAAAATAAGGCATTCCTACCCTATCACACGATAGGTAGGAGAATCTACTTATGTTGGCCACAATCCTTTGAAATACATCCAAGCTATCCCTTTTTTCCCCACAATGGAAGGACCAGTCCTTCCATAATTTTGTCTATAAATAGAAGAATCTGTTTATTTTGGCCACAAATCCAATGAAATGCGTGTAAGCTATCCCTTTTCCCCACAATGGAAGGACCAGTCCTTCCACAATTTTGTCTATAAATGGGATGATAGGCTTCTAGCTGAACTGAGACAACAGAGAGATTAGAGTTGTAGGCTTACAAAAAGCTGTAAAATCGATAGTTAGAATGGAAACCAAACTACACATGACTTTCCACATCTTTGAGCATTTCATTTCTTTTGAAAAATTATGTGTCTCCCTTTTTTCAAAAGGGACAAAGGACCAGCTCCGCACCAATGCAATCTCCATCATAGATGGACAAATCTGCTCGCAAACAGAGCTATTTTATCGTGGAGTTAGACCTGCTATTAACATTGGTCCATCTGTCAGTTGCGTTGGGTTTGCCACCATGGATACACTCAGTTGATCCCCACAGATGGGACCTACAATCAGTATAAGCAAGTGGCTTGCCTGTAGGACTTGATCATCTATGTGTGTGTGTGTGTACATGCAAAAGGAGCTACACTTTAGAACTCTTCACTGTAGTGCAGGGCTTGTTTGCGTGTGGAGGGCTGACATGGCCAATTCAGACCGTCCATCTAATAGATGAGGCCATGTGGACAGTGGCCTTGTTGTCCATGCCATGCTTATATCCTAGCATGTATCATAGTTTCACCAATAAATTTAAAATATATATGGGCTGGGATATGTTGCCTCATGCTTTTGTGGCTAATACAATAACTAATAGATGTTGGGCCCACATGCAGATGAGCTAAAGGCTGATTTTTGGTAGTGATATTCTTTTCAACATGGATATCAACCTCACAAAAAATCAGCTCATTCCAACATATGTAGCCTTACAAAAAGTGGATTGCAAGTTGAAACATTTTTTTGGTTGAAAAAAATTGATTGGAAAAGCGGATCGAAGTGAAATTTGGGGACTTTTAAAATATTTAAGGCAACGAAGAATTTTTTGACTAAAATTACTTGTAGTTTCATGTTAGAAATAAAGTTTAGAGGTGCAAATGCTTTAGATCTATGATTTGTGCACACATTTAAGGATTTTTTGGGCGAACATTTTTCAAGTTTGGAGAAAAACCCAATTTCATTTATTTTCATCCTAACGTTCATAGTTTTGTGCATGCTTGTGTTGTATAACTTAGCTCAATCTACAATGTTGTCATATTAATAATAAAAAAACTCCTAAAAAATATTTTTCAAACTTTTTTACACAATAAATTATAACTAAACAAGAGATATGATTTGTAAATTATACAAAATACTTATTCATTGATGTAAATGAATTATGATTGATTAAAAGTGCTGTTTTAATATTAAAAATTATTAAAGCCACTATAGCTTCCTTACATCAGTGACCTTAATCAATTGTACTAATAGCAATACTAATACCTGCTTTATGGCTAGTTGCTTTTATAATATTTTAATTAATAAATATAATTTTTTTAAAAGAATTAATAAACCTTAACACATCAAATGCATGCATCTACAACACAATTTAATCTTTTATTTATTAATAATCAAAAGATCATCATCACCATAAGCCATATCTCAACTAAACGAATCTTGTTCTTCCGTTCAATTCTATGTAAAGCCATAACTTCCGTTCAGGCAAGTTTCTTAAAATATCCTCTGAAAACCTCAATCAATGTCCATTTTGGCCTTCCCACCGCCCTTTTAGACCCTTCGACTTGCACATTCCTCCTCACAGGTGCTGCCCTTCATCTTCGTTGTACATGACCAGACCATCTCAATCAATTTTCCTTTGTCACCCTATCAAGACCGCTCCTACGTTCATTTCTAATTTTGCCTTTCCTAGTCTTTCCATGCATCCATCTTTTAATAATTAAAAGAGTATAACAATTATAAAAACATGCGTGAACATAGTAGTTTATTGTCTATTTCGTTTAGGCATATGATTTACATATTATATCCTTATAAAAATGATTTACATATTATATACTTTTTAGGGTAGTTCATGTGTTAACAGTCTATTCTTGCAGGATTACCACAACATCACGTCGTGGGCTCAATACTGTAATTGCATAGGGCATCAGTATCTCAAGGTCCTAGCCACAATGGATATGATGTTGGCCGAAGGTCTACATGGTTGTGACCTTCCGATGTGCAATGCAAACTTCTTTTTGATGTAATGTGACATGATTTGATGGTCATAATCATTTCCATGTATAATTATAGCTGTTTTAGCTGACATGCCCTAAGATACCTACTTCAGCGTGTTACAACGCAATGACCATTCATTTCCACATTGCACACAATTGGCTTATTATGAGTGTGTTTATATGCTTGTTCTAGAATTCGGGATAGCTTGGGTTATGGCTAAGTACGTGGTAGAGATGACTTCCAGCTGGCAAGCGTCTGCTTTTACTTCTAGAGGCAGAGTGTTGTTGAAGATGCTCCCTTTCGCGATGTGTTGGGGTCTCTGGAAGGAAAGGAATAATAGTCTTCAATGATAAAGAGGAAGGGTGGACACCATAATCCTTCATATTAAAGGACTGATGTTCTTGTGGTCTAAGGCTTTTGTGCAATGTAGAGGTCTTTTCTTTCAAGATTTTGTTTTCCGTTCGGACTCTATTTGTACTAAGGCAGGTGGTTAAGTCGGGGTCCCTTTCCTTGTTGTGTTCCATTTTTTAGCGCCCTTTTAAGGTTTTCTCGACCTTCTAGGCCATTTCGTATTCCCCCTTTTTGGCTCTTTTGCCTCTTTTAATATACTTCACTTATCAAAAAAAAGGTTTCGACAAAAAAATTCCACAATAAAACCATCATTCCTACGGAAATTATATTATTTCCACATTGGTCGAAATATTTACATTTCTAGGCTAGACAAAATAAATCCCAAAATTGAAGTAAAACCTTGCTCACGAAGGATGTCATTTCTCTATCTCGTAGCAAGGCAAGCAAGCCTACACAGGCCTGAGATCTTCTTTAGGGGCCCTCAATTATGTAAAACATGGTTACCTCACATAAGGTTACAAGATTCATAAATTTCTTCTAATAGAGTTCTCTTGAAAAAAGGCCCAAATGATGGCTAAAAGCATGCACATCAGTGTTTCAAAAGGCATTTGAAGCTCACACCTAAATGTTTGCCCCAAGGCTTATTACATAAGTGTAAAAGCTCATGAGGCATACGCCTCAACCACTTAGACTTGAAACAAGGCTTATGCCTCAAGCCTTTTACATGTGTTTAAAGCCTTGTGTCAAAGGCATATGCTTCACGTGCATGTGCTAGTAATGGCAATTTTTGGTTGTCACACCTTTAGAAAATTTGATTACTATTTTCTTCTTCTTTTTCCACTTTTCGCCCAAACTGTAATTAAATGATAAAAAAATAATTTAAGTTAACTAACATCAACAAAAACATCTTTTTCCTCATAAGAACTAAATTAATGTTTTTTTCTATTTTTCCTAAAATTTCATTTTTATTGAATTCATCATATTACTTATTTTTTATTTTGACTTTTCATTTAAAAAGGCGCAGAGAGAGAGAGAGAGAGAGAGATGCTGAACTATGATACCTCTAAAACTTGTCGAGGATCCAGAGATTCTCCATGATTGTGGAGAAGGCGAACAGCAGCTTTAAACATGGGTTCCTTTCCATCTTGCGGATCCAAATACATATCAAGCAATCTGTAAGTAACGATCAAAAATATCACATGCAGGTAAGAGGTGGTGGGAAGCTCAAAAATGTCATGAAAGGAATCGAATAAACAGGGAAATAAACGAAACCTACTGCATATAGGCATCTTGTCTACCAATCTCTGCACAATATTGCTCAGCTGCTTCACTGTCCTCCAGCTTCCTAGAGATCGATTAAAATCACAGATATTATAATATTTTTTTATTTTGCGTGATAAGTCGCATATATAATATCAAACCAATTTCAAACTCAACTAGGCTTTGGAACATCTTTAGAAACAATCCGTAACATTACACTACATTCCTCTTAGCTTACATAGAATGACCAATTGTAACTGGTTATTTGACAATTCACTTTGAACTTACAAGGCCAAAATCTGGAGGACCAATGTTTCTTGTCCTAGTTTCCTGTACAGAATAGCCTGCCGTAGAAAGCCAAAGATTAATATAAAGAAAAAAAGGACAAATAAACAGTTAAACTGCCAAGAAATTCATCCTTGCTCTTAAGTGCAAATGGAAAGATAAGGTGTATCTAGGGCAACCGCAAAATCAGCTTATTTTGCTACATAAATACATCAAACAGAGAAAAAGAAATGAAAACATGGGAGGGGCAACAGGGTCTACTGAACCTTTTCCAACCATAATTCTGATCCTTCAACCAAGTCAAGGACTTCTTCTGGATCGTATAAGTCCGAACACTGTAAAAACAACTGCAATCTCTCTCTGACCGGACTCCTAAAGATGGTGCCACTATCAGAAATATTCATCCCCTCAGACCTTCCAGCATCAAGGTTTTGGAAAGTGCTTTCCATTTCGACCGTTTCAAGTGCTGATTTGGCAAGAGAAAGAGCGTATAGTGTATGGAACTGAGTGTCATCAGAGTCTTGATCCTCAATCAACCATTGCAGATACCTGCACAGATGGAGAGAACTTAATTGGGATACAAGAAAGTGAAAATGACTACCACAAAAATGAATAGGAACTATCTTTAATAACAGGGAACAATAGTGCATGGAGATATATCCTAACAGCAAGGAAATAAATTTCATGAAATTATCGAAATATTTCGCGAAAGATTTCCATTTTCTAGGTTACCGACAGGAAATAATACTTACGTCGAAATAATGTTAAATTTCCCGAAATATTTCCATTCATGTCGAAATATTTCACGTGAACGGTAAATTTCGATCAATTGACAGTGTAAATATGTAGTATTTCGGTCGAAATGTTTCGACATGTATGGAAACATTTCAATCATAGGTAGGAAACATCTCATTTGAGCTCAAAACCGCTATAAATCTCATATTTGATCATTTTAACCCCTTTCCATACATTTTGTTTATACATAAGATCAATCCATTGTAGATTTTTTGGTTCGTGGATTTTTTGGTTCATGAAAGCATTGTAGGTTTTTCAAATTCAAAATATACATAAGGATAAAATTTCTTGCTACAAATAAATAGATTAGGTGTAAATTCATTAAATTTATGAATCTATGATGCATTTATACTAGATTTGTGCACGGATTAATGATCGTTTAGGGTGAAAATTTGGAATTTGGCAAAAACTCCAATTTCATTGGTTTTTACCATAAACATCCATGATTGTGCATAAATTGATTATATGTTGCACTACTTAGCCCGTTCTACAAGTTGGTTGAGTTAAAAAAAATTAACCCTAAATTTTTTTTTTCAAATAAAAAATTAAACATTCAAAAAATTAAATAAATAGTATAAGTTAATAGTAAATAGGTTTTCTAAAATTACATATAATGTTAAGAAATTAATGTAAGTGAATAAGGATTTGTTAATATATTACTTTATGACTTTTTTATAATTAGCAATTAAATAATAGTTATATAATTAAATTAAACCTTGACTAATTAAAGATGCTTGCCGCGACATATTATAGACTATTATGGTCATTCATTTCCACACTACATATGGTTGTATATTATGGTTTGAAAGCTTATGAGTGTTTTTATGCTTGTTTCATCATTTCCCAAACTTTCCACAAACATTTCCACAATATTTTCATCATTTCCACATCATTTCCACGAAAAATGTATTATTTCCACACTGGTCGAAATATTTCGTGGAAATATTTCCATTTTTAGACTGGTCGAAATAAACCTCGAAACCGAAATTTATTTCCTTGCCTAACAGTTTGATTAGATGCCCAATGGATTGATTGGGATAGACTCCAAGGTATTCATTGCTGAAAATATTGGTCTACCATTGTCAAGTTTGTACACATGACCCACATGCCAGCATTTGGGATCCACTATGCAATAGGTCCTAGCTTGGAGATCTCCTAGACCAAAAATCCAACTGATCAGATGGGACCCATTCAATAGCGGGTCCAGCTCTCCTGCTTATTCCATATGTACTGCTCTGCCAGAGGTAGATCACACTTACGGCTACAAACCAGGTATCTTTGATATCTACTTTTTATACTGTCCAGCATTTAGCCTCTACAACTTATCAAAAAAAGCATTTAGCCTCAACAGCAAGAAAAAGCTATGAAAATCAAAGCATAATGTGCAACTACTGTGAAGGTAGAAAGAGTCTGTAGTAGTCCAAAATTATAGTTGTGGGAACATGTGATCCAAGTGATTAACAATATAACCGGATCAAAACAGTCAGCTACTGGCTACTGCACATGAGAAAATCAAGGCATAAATGATTACGAGTGATTCTAGAAGTTATCAAATAAAAGAAGACTGACATGGTGGAGATACTGATACAAGCTCACATAGATATTGTGCCTGACAGGATTCTCATGAATACACCGTAGGCACGTGGCACCTGCATATCTGTGTAGATGACCCTTTCTGTGACTGCCAATGTTTTAAATTTTGGAGAAATTTCAAAAATTTGAGATCTCATTTCAGTCTCGAACAATTCCTTTGTTTTTTTTGATACGTAAAGTTGTGAGTATTGGGAGTCCCAATACTTCATAGAAAGCACATTTAAGCCATTATCATAGACCGATTTATCAAGTGATCCACCATTAATCTTGTCTAGAATGGCTGTCCATGGAAAGAAAGCTACCCTAGATGGAACAACACCGCCCAAAAGAAATCTTGCCGGGAAGGAGGGTTCTCTTGTAACTTTTGATTTTGAAGCAAGCAATTCCAAATTTTCTACATTTGAAATTTTGACCAATTTCAGATTATACAAAATTTATAGTAACTTGAACCAATTTCAAGATTTATTTCTTAACCATCCATCCAAGGAAAGATGAGCAATGGCTAGGACAGCTAAAGAAAGAATTACATATCCGGGAAAAGCCAACATCCGAGTGAGATGGGAATTGTCCAACTTGTATGACTACGCTTTAAGCTATTGCCCGTTCAACTTGTAAGTCGTAACAGACAGCTTAAACAGTCTGGACTTTTTATAGGTGGTTCATGACAAATCACTTTCCCCATGGAGTAACTCCTCCATACCAATACAAAGAAGAACAAGATATTCAAGTAAGCATACCTCTGAAGAATCTCAACCTTTTTTGAATCAATTGCTGAAATTACTTCTTCTGCAGGAAGAGGCATGAATGATCTATTAGTATTGACCCAACCAAAGAGCAAACTTATTTGCATAGCCAAGATAACAATACTCCATCCAAAATCTAAAAGTTTTTTCTTCTTTGATACAGTACATTCCCCAGATATATACACCGTAATATAGATGGCCAATCAAACCAAATTGACAAACTGACTGCTACTATGTACCAGAACTTTTTTCTTCCACAAATACAAGTATTTGCATCAGAGATGACGAATACAAGTATTTGCATCAGAACTTTTTTCTTACACAAATACAAGTATTTGTATACCTTTTTTCTTTTTCAGTCAATAAGATTATTTTCTCTCAATCCTAAGAATTGAAGGTGTAAATTTCAAGACACAAGGCTTTTCTTTTTAACTTAACTTTAAAGCAGCATTTTAAAAGGCATTTAAGGCTTACGCCTTGAGGCTCGCCTCAGGGCGAGGCTTGTCCAAAATACCCTGACTCATTAAGAGCGTAAAAGCTTGTGCGGCATACAACTCATAAGTGAGGCTTTAAAAAAAGGTGTTTGAACACCTTGTGTTAGAGGCATGCTCCTCCCATGCATATGTCTGTGGGCATTTTAGGTTGCGCACCTTAAAAATGCAATTTATTTCCTCTTCTTTATTGCTTTCCCCCTACCTCTTAGTTAAATAACAATAAGCCATTCTAGGTTACTTATCAAAAAAAGGAGCTATTCTAGGTTAAGTAAAAGCACCAAACATCTCTTTCCCCCACATGAAATAGATTAAAGTCTCTTTTCCACAAATTTTCCTAAATTTCTTTTTTTTATTGAATTTACCCTATACTTTTAGTATTCATTTAAAAAGGGGTGCTTTGCTCATGCCTTAAGGCTTATGCCTCGTGCTTTATGCCATTGAAGCACCTTGCTCCACAAATCAGCATTTGAAAATACCGTTTTAAAGGCGAAAGGTAGCCTCTGGCCACACCTTCGTAACTCCAAATACCTGGATTCGTTAGTGTCCCGAACGCTCAAAAGGGGATCTTATGCCAGAAGGAGGTCTGACATGGCCAATCCAGACCATCCATCGGATAAAGGACCCTTTGGTGGCCACATTGACGGTGCCCCATCGACGTCATCCCCATACCAGTCCATGTACTGGGCTTCTTCCCTATGACTGACAGCTATTGATTATTTTAATCTTTTTTAATGAAAAAAAAAAGGACGAAAAGAAACTCTCATTTTGCCATGTGGTGGAGATCCCCTGGGATGAAACTTACCATGCAAAGAAGGGGTGAGGTGGTAGAATGGGTGGACCCCTTTGCTTTTCCACATGTAAAAACCCTGTCACTGCAGACTTCAAAGTCTACCCCATCCTCTTTTTAAGAGCTTCTACTTTCCAAACTTCTTACCGGATTACAACAGAAAAATGGAACTTTAGAAAGCTACACAAGATCTTTCCCATGTTACCTATTTCTAAATATTTTCATTTAATTACGAAATGGATATCTAATTTTTAGTATGAAGTTTCTAAAATGCCCCTAAGAACTTGATTAGTTGTGACTAAAATGAGCTATCTATGGTAATATAGTGATATTAAGTTACAAGGTTCGAAGTCTCGGGATCGGCCATCGGATCGGCCACCTCCGATCCCGAGTTGGACCGGTTGGATCGGGTCCGATCCGCCGTGATCCAAGACGAGACAAAAAAAATCCAAAAATTGGCAGAAAATTTTTTAAAACATGTAGAAAAATGTGGAAAAATCATAAAAAAAACATAAAAATTATAAAAGCATAAAATATAAGAAAATCAAAACATTTCAGCCTCTTGGGATGAAAAAAAAAAACATGTGAAAAAATCATAAAAATTACAAAAAAATAAGAAAAAATGAAAAACTTAGCCATTTTCATCAAACCTGAACTTAATCTCAAAGAAGGTTTGCAAGATTCAAAGCAACTCGCCGAAACTTGCTAGATCTTGCCGGATTTTCTCCCTAACTCGAAGTTATTTAACTTCAAGCTTTGATCTTCATGGATTTACAAGTTTCGAGGGTAGATCTGGCTTTTTTATTCTAGTTTTAGGTTCTAAGATGAGTTAGAGGACGAAATCGGAGAGGAAACGAGAAGAAAATGTGGAAAAAAATAAAAAAAAATAGGGTTTTGAAGTGTTTTTAACACTTATTACTGGTTCAACTCGGCGAGTTGGACCGGTCAACTCGTCAGGATCGGGCGATCCAACCGATCCAACTCGCAGGATTGGGCGATCCACTGTGATCCGAGACATACATTGGATCTTTGTCTCGGATTGCTCCGATCCCGATCTGGATCGCCCGATACTTCGAACCATGTTAAGTTACCCACCTACACTGTTTGGAAGATTTGGACCCAAATGACTGTTTATAATTCTCATTGATGAACAATTGGTACACCTGCAAGTGGGTTCTACTTAGTGTACCTTGTATGTCAAAACTTAATATAACTAGGTAGGCAGACCAGCTGATCCACCACAATATTTAAATGGTTAAAAAAATATTGGAATCTAAAAATAATCATTAGAACATATAGCTAATTCATCTGATTAAACAAACTTCCTTCATAATAGATTTCCTACGTGGGACTCATCAAATGGAGTGGAGAATCCCACCCCCTCCACAAACAAAATGTGCACAAATACAATTATACAAGTACTACAAACCATCCTTAGGGTCTGCATGCTTGGGCCATGGATGTCCTCCAGAATTTGAAATTAAGTGTCGAAAGACCATAAAAAGAAACAACGCAAATGGAAGAGTTATGATCATCCGATCAATATATTGTGCCATGATCCATCTGAGATGGACCCAAATTTTTTTCTTGATAGGTATTTAAAGAAGAGAGAGGGGATCAAAAAGAAAAAGGAGCTGGCAAGGAAAACCCTCACCCTGTTATACAGATAATAATTAATAACAAGGTGAAGACGATAGTGACTGGCGGGAACCAAGATTGACTCACAATTCGTTGCTTGACCATTATAGAAAATATTTTCTAAGGTTTTAAGAGAGAAATGCCTACAGGAACAAAATAAAATGGGTTTCCTTGAAACGCCCCAAAAATCCTTAAAAGAATTAAAGCCAAAGGTTCATTTTCATGCCTTACTTAGAATTATCTGTCTTATAGTGCTCACAACGCTAAGGCAGCGTTTGGGTGAGCTTAAAGCTTAGCTTATCTTAAGTGCTTACTTGCCCTTATATGTTAAGTTCGTGAATTAGCTGTTTTGGCTGTTTTGTAACCAAACAAGAAAAGTGCTTCTTTTCTTAAAAAGCCCTTTTGTGGTGTTTGGTAAAAAAATGTTTTTTGGGTGACATATTTGGTATTACAAAAGGGTAGTTTTGGTATTACAAAAAAATTAAGGATAAACTTGTAAAGAAATTTTTTTAAGAACGGCATCCTACAAAAGCAATTAGCAAATGGCAATTTGGGAGCTTATTGGGCTTTAAAAAGTGCATTTTATGTTTTTACCAAACACAGTTTTTTGATGTGCTAAAAAACACTAAAAGTTGGCTTATTGTGATTTTTAAGCTCTTACCCAAACGCAGCCTAAAAGACACTTAAGGGCTAACTAATTAATCCCAACCATCTATAAATAATCAAACCTAACTCTAATTACAACTTGACTACCCCTAAATCCTGTCACCAATCTCCTTTTTGATAAATAACAATATTGTATTTATTTAGTGTGTTTTGTTCTTAGGTTATTGCCTTTTTAGATTATGTTATGTACTTAAAGTGACATATATACACAGATGAGTGGTCGAACTACCTAAGTTCGACTCTCTATTTTCTCTCCTCTCTTCTCTTCTTCTCTATACTTTTCCATCTTCTCTAACTTTACATGATATCAAAACAATTCTGATACATGAATAATACCGGATAATCTCTCTTTTTCTTATTTTTCCACTTTTTTAGAAGATCAAATTGAGGTGATTCTGCCTAGGGTTTTTTATAACACCCCTAGAAACTAAAAGTTGCCGTAGGCCTTAGATAAACACCCTAGCTTATGACACATTTAATGGGGTAACGAAATGCCCCATGCCCAAGCAATGGAGTAAGGTATTGTTGCTGGATAATGGAGTCGCAACCCCTAAAATGATGATATGTTGTTGATTTCTTGAGGTCGAAGTCCCTAGAGTGATGGTTTGTTGTTGCTTTTGATATAACAGCCTTTGAAGTGGCGATTTGATGTTTCCGCAAGGTTTTTGTTGGTTAAATTCATCTTCGACGTAGTTGTTTGAGTTGTTTGATTTTGATGGCTACTTCTAGTGATGTTAATATCCCTATTTGGGTATGTCTGATGGAGTTGGAGCCCTTATTACCTTCGTTAAATTAAACAATACAAATTATCTGTTATGGTTGCAATAGATTTAAGTTTTTTTGTACGAAGAATAAACTTAAGTATATTACTAATGATCCTCCATTTGAAGGTTATAGTAGGTATGATGATTGGTTAAGTAAAAGTTCCCTAATGACGACCTGGCTATGGAATAGTATGGAGCGGTCCATCTACACGAATGCGATGTTCCTGGACACTGCTAAACATGTTTAGGATGCAGTAAAGGAAATGTATTCACAGGTCCAGAATGTGTCTAGAATTTATCAATTGTTCGAGGCATTGTTCAGTATGAAACAAAGTGACAAATCTCTTAGTGACTACTACAACAATCTTCGAGGCATGTGGGAAGAGGTGCAGATGTATCAACCTCGCTACTGATATAGAAGTGTAGAAACGTCAGAGGGCAGAGTTCCAGGTTGCCTTGTTTCTTTCAAGTCTGAATTTTTGAGCTTCATTCAATCAAGGGACAAATTCTAGCCACTGAATCCCCCCTTAATCTCAATAGTGGGTATGTAAGTAACAACTTCAAGAACTGGTAGTTCCTAAGAGAATTCAGCCCTTTTCTCTTCTGGTGGTGGCAATCATGGTAATTTTTTCAATGGTCATGAAATTTTTTCTAGTGGTCGTGGGAATTTTTCTGGTGGTCATGGTAGCTTCTCTGGTGGTCGTGGAAATTTTTCTAGTGGTCGTAGTGGTGGCACTATGGTAGAAGTTTCTTTAAGAATGAGTGGTTTTTCTTATTTTGTTATCTTCGTTGATGATTTTTCCAAAATGACATTATTATTTTCAATGAAAGATCATTCTGAGTTATTTCCTATTTTCCAAACATTTCATAAATTAGATAAACATATTCGCATACTTAGATCTGATAATGCCCTTGAACGCATAAAAATGAAATGCAAATTTTTTGCATAGAAAATGGGTTATTCATCCAACCTCTTATGCCCATATGTCCCAACATAATGGTGTGACCAAACACAGACTCCCCGCTATGTTTGCACATCAAACAATAATCGATAATGATGATCCCTTTAGATCTCAAATGGTCCGTTGTCAAAATCTTCTCCTTTGAAGCCACCCAAACGAAGAAAGCGATATTGGTTGAGATTTTAGATCTATAAACCAAAGGAACGAGAGTATCTGCTGGATTATCTAACCCCTCATAAAAAGATTGAACCGTAAATGAACCTTCTTTAGTCCAAATCCACAACCGTTTATCCTGAACTACGGGCAGAAGATGGACATCATGTAGACGAGCGAGCATTATAGACAGGGGCTCAATCCTGAATAGACCATTTCTTTCTCTCAGAGATAGAGTAAAGATCTGAAAAATCCATCTGGAAAGAAGATTCTCCGCACCAAATATCCTCCCAAAATCCGATTTTATTACCTGATCCTACGCCGAACCGAATGCCTTGGGAAAGGTCCCTAGAAATCTTCAAGATGGCCCTCTACACACTACAACCATACGGAGAATGAGCCAGACCGCTCTCTCACCCAAAGGGAAACTCTCCATACTTGCCCATCATGACCCTCCCCCACAAGCTAGAAGTCTATTCCAACTCCAAGCCACCACAGCCACTTGCCCAAAAGAGCCTGGTTCATCACTTTGATCCGCTTAATCCCCAATCCCCCTTTAGCCTTGATATCACAAACAAACTTCCAGTCCACCAAAGGATAGTTCTGGATCTCCACCCTATCATGCCACAAAGTCTCTCATGTATTTTTCCAGATTCTTCGCCACGCTACACGAAACCAAGAACAGTGACATTTAATAAATAGGCAAACTAGAAAAGGTGCTTCTGATCAGCACCAACTTACCCCCTGGTATTTGAACTTCCACAAAGCTAATCTCTTCTCAAAACATTCAATCACCGAATCCCACAGAGCCTTGGACCTATAAGCAGCCCCTAAAGGTAGGCCAAAGTAAGTTGGCAAACTATCGATGCTGCAACCCAAGATGTTTGCCAGCCCCAGGATGTTCTCCACCTCACCCACTAATGTGGAGAGAGCCAACACTGGATCGCAACTTATTACTAAATTACAATCGGAGAATACAATCAAATGTTTATAGAGAGGAAAACCAAAATGTAACTCCCACAAGAGTTTTTTTTTTGCCATTAACCCATGTTAAGGCCCTTTTGTTTTCCCTAAAGAATTCGCTCCCGTATTAGCATTTTGCATCTTGTTTCTTGGGCTTTTGTACATTCTTCCTTTAAATACACACACGTATTACTTGTCAAAAAGAAAAGACATGATAAATAGTCAAAACAAAAGAACAAAGAAAAATTAAAACTGATGGATATGTGAGTTCTCTTTTAGCAGGAGAATTACCTGGAGAAAGCTGATCGACTCTTTTCTCTGATGTTAAAACTTGAACTGCGAGTTCCTGGTCCACCTCTGCAATCTAACGAAATGAGCAACCACCTGCTGATTAGCTATATTGAATTCATGGACGCGTGAAACCTACTGCCTATAAATATCACCAAACTTGAAGAAATTACACACCCATCCAAGATGTTGCAGAACCATGTCTTGATCGGATGACACCTCAAGAAGTTTTGATGCCTCAATCGCAGCAGTCTTCTGTCCAGAGATCACATTTGTACAGGTATCCTGATGATCGTGCTCAACTGCAGGGTCCTTCCATAGCCCAGCTGAATAATTTCTTGCCAAGATACGCCAGATGGCAAGGGCCTTTGAGCTCATCCCTTTACTTGCATAGAGAAAGGCAAGCGTCCGTAAATGCCCAGAGTCATCTAATAAAGTTTCTAACTCCTCCTGCACCGCCCATGCAAGTTGCAGGGTCATCCTTCAAGCAGGCTTCTGACAACGGCCTCTCTGCTTTGAAATAAAAAGGAATACTAGGATTCCGCTGCTTACCAACATACACACATAGTGCATGGTTTTGAGGCCTATAATCACTAACCAAGTACACATGCCTCATGATAGTACCAGTAAATATGAAAACAAAAGTAACTAACAAATGGGACATACCACAACACAACTGTTCTCAGAAGATGCCAGCTGCTCCATATCATCTACACAATTAAGGGCTCTATAGAGGTACATTAGAAGAGTGTCTACCCCCTCCCTTACAGAAGAAGTCAAATCCTTATCCCGGGATACTCGTAGATACCTAAGACACATCAACAAAACATTTGTGGGAAAAAATAGAATTAATAAAAAGCAACCACCATATAAACAGAGGCAACTGAACAGCACATGAATATTAATGTTTTTTGTATACGTGATATGAATATTAATGTGCATTTCATTTGGATTATATGCTATTTGTATAACCCTGTACAGAAGTCCTATAATAAATATTTTTCCATCGAAAAAAAATAGTGTACAGACCTGATAATGTTTTGGATTGCTGACTGCAGCAAATCAGCTCTACTTCGTGGATTCAAAAGAAAATCTTCATCAGCTGCAGTCTCAACACCAGCTTTTCTAAGAAATATAGCTCTCTGGATAGCCATCAACCCATCATCCACGACATTTTCAAGAGGTAGAGGAGGAGGATGCAATCCCCAATAACGATTCCTGGGGGCCTGAAAAAGAAAAAAAGAAATCCATATTGCCTAGAATAGCACATTTCTGTCAAGGAGCAAATCAAATGGTCAAGTAGTTTATGTATTGCATGCGACAAAGTTTGGGGTCTAGGGCACAAACCCCATATATCCTTTTCTTGGAAGTGTAACTCGTCCCATTTTAGGAAACCCATCCAACCTTCGTCATTTGTCACTAATTATGAATGGCAATAAGTTGGAGATACAGGTTTCTTGTCCTATTCTTTAAGGAAGAAAGAAGAGAACCACATGATGGGTTTTTGAAAGAGTGTATACAAAAAATCAAAATAAATCTACACGCAAGCAAAAAATCAAAATAAATCTAAATATGGGCCAATATCTGAGTACGCAACGTCTTAGAAGTTAATAATAAAAGCTATGTTGCATTGATATGGGCATGGGTGTAAGAATTTTGACACATCACACAGGTAGTCTCGGATTCAACCTTGAAAATATAATTCCTCAGCAATATATTTGGAATAGTGTAAAAGAAGTAATCTTATACAATATTAAGGATTATTATGGATAATATAACAGGATATCTTAACATGAATTGTTACATTTGCAACATTAGAACTTGCTATTGAAAAAGTTAGAACTCATACTCTTTTGTACAAGTTCAACTTGTTTCATAGAAAGAAGAAAAAAAAAAAGAAAATAAATTGCGTCAATATCCCATTTTGTTTGTTTCTTTTGAGAAGTAACAGTTAATGAATTAGAACGTACAGGAGGGAAGATCATTCCCAAATCAAATGAAAATTTATGAACAACAGGTGGCCCGTGGACAATATATACACTTCTGCCATAAATAATGGAATCCCAATTGAATACAAACTCCTCACTTGGTATCATGAAACAGTTGCCCACTCGATCAAGATCCTAATTATAGCAACAATAACCTCTGCAATCAATAGGGTGCTGTCTTCAAAGATTTTTCTGTTGTGTTCCTTCCATAGGCCCCAACAGACCATGTAAAAGAGCATCCTAAACATAATTTTCTTTAAACACCAAAAGGCTCGCTATCCCAAGATGGAAAAACTTTATGATGCCTCCGGAAGCACCTAATTCGCTCCAAATAGATGTAGCTCCACACCTGCCTATCAGTACGGCAATGGATAAAAGGATGATTGACATTTTCCTCATTCTCCTTGTACGTAATATATCTGTTTAGTGTTGTCATCTTGCAACTGATGAGATGATCCACAGTTATAATCTTATCTAAACTACAGTGCATTCAAATGTCTTTACTCTGGGAGGCACCAGATTTCCCCAAATACACTCAATTGGAGATATCCCCCCCCATGAATCCCATAAAAATGTCATAAAACAAGCTCACAGCTACTGTCCAAAGAGTCATCCTCCCTCTCCTCAGGGATGTGAATCTCCTGAATTTGTATGGAGATTAATACACTCCTCAAGCTCCCTTTCCAGCAAGCTTCTTCTGAAAAGGCTCCACACCACCTCATTGTTGTTTTTAACATAATAGTGGTTCACTATTAATCCCTTAACAACTACCAACCAGTACAACCACGGGTACAAATCAAGGAGATTACCAACCATGGTTTCAAGTCTCAGTATTGCCTGGCGGCAAGACCGAGTTGTACTGGGTGATACAGATGTGAAGAGCCCATATGTGGGACACATTGAGTGACTTTGACTCAAATCCCTTGCATTTTCAACTCTCGTATATGGGATAATACATCAATGAGGATAGAAGAACAACAGTTTAACAGAGAGAGAGAGAGAGAGAGAGAGAATAATACTATTTTCATGATCGAAAAGAACTTAACAAGACTAGGGTTTTCCTGCAGCCAGTAAGCAATGGGCTTACTTAAAAAGGGAGATGGGGATAAGAGCATCTTATTCATTACCAAAAGCGTCTTATTCATCACTTTCAACCTTCTCAAACCAATGCCTCTAAATTTCTTAAGACATCACACCTGATGCTGACATCATACCACCCTACAGGGTATATTACAGGCACAGGAGAAAGAACAAGGCCCACGTTGCACTGTGGGTTGGTCACGGGCTATGATACTCGGATACTTCAAAATGGGTGCCGTATCCGTGTCGGATACTTCCATTTTAAGTGTAAATGCCGTATCCACACCGTGTCAGTCCCGTATCCTTGCCGTATCCGGGTAACATAGGTCACGGGCACTTTGAAGACCTATGTGTACATGTAGCACATCATTGAAAAGCCCACATTGGGGAGATGTGCACGTAGAGGATGTTGGGGCGGTTGGGAGAGATTTGATGCACACTTGGCGTCGCCTAGATGAGTTGAAGGAGCGCGACATGAAGCATACGCGGAATCATCGTGGAATTAATTTACTTGGGCCTGGGCCCATTCGTTAGGGGAGTTGTCATCATTAGTGTGTTTTATTAGTGAAAAATGGCATAATTGTAATTTGTTTAGTTAGGCTTTGGTATTTTGGTTATTGTCTTGTTGGGCTGTATTTTATTACAGCCATGGGATGTTTAAGTTGCTTTAAGGGTTTAGATTAGATTTAGGGTTTTATAGCTTAAGATAAAAACTTGTATTGCTGTACGTATTTGGCTTAATGAATGATTATTGAAGAAAGGGAACAAAGGATGCTTATGCTTTTGGGTTTTCTCCCTTGATGAGTTTGGTGCGAGGCCAGTAGATCAATTCTCATACGTTATACAGGTATTTCTTTCCATCTTTCTCCTACTTTCTGCTTGATCTCCACACTTGCTGCCCCCCATACCTGCAGACACTTAGCCACCATGCCCGTAAGGCATCATACTCGCAGCCACCACCAAAGGACCAGAATCTGCAGACGTCATGGTCTAGGACCCCATACTTCCTGCTGCCAGCCTCCCAAACCCCATAAACTTCATTCACGAGCCCCCACAAACCCTAGATCCATTCCTGTCAATCCCTAAGGGCCTGAAACTGGCACCCACCACTCAACTACCAGCCCATAAACCTGCTACTACTACCTCCCACAACCATTAGTCTGTTATCGCCAACCCCCATGCCCATAGAATCTGCTGTTGCAATCACAGAACCTGCAACCATCACCCTTTCTTCCTCACATCTGCTATCACCATCATCCTGACCCACTACACCTGCTGTTGTCCCTTCTATAGGCCTTAATACTTGTAGTCGATACCCCACAGCGCCTCAATCCTGCATCCTTAATCACAACCTGCTGGGTGAACCACTGTTAGCTCCCAAACTCAATCGTCAACGGGCCCCTCCACATCAGTCCATACTGCTGTTTGATCACACTTTGGTCCATTGTAACCTCATCCCTAGGGTTAAATCTTCAACACTGATCCTTATAACTCAATTGTATTACAGTGGGACTTAACCAATGACTATTTTGTGATGAAAACATACCATACAGGCATACAGCTGCTGGAAACTTACCCTTATTGCTTCTTGAGTTAGCTTAAAGCACTGTCCTCTTTCTTGGATATTTCATGTCTATCCACCCCATCTCCGCACCACCCTGTCAAGATCAGATCCTTCGATCTTGTCTCATTCTAGAATATGGATTGGTCTCATACTTTAGGAAGGTGGAACTGACTCGGGTAAGATTCGCATGTGAATCCATCGAGTGTCCAAGGTCGGTGAGCACTGTTGGTCTCCCCTTATACGCTTGATTGCAGTTTCAGATCTTGAATCACCCTTCCAAATCGGCTGTCTTTAATGCTCGTTCTTAGCGCAGTCTCATCTCGATCTTATTCCTGCTCGAGTCGCACTCGCTAGAGTTAGCTTATTGACTCCTCGAACTATAAGAATCGGTACTGAATAAACATCCCTCTTGTAATAGTAAAGGTTCCCATAGCAATGAAATATTTTCGTTCATGCATTCGAAAAGAGGTTCTAACTAAAGAAAGTATCGCATGGGAATCTGCCAAACAGTTCGGTCCAAATCCTGAAGAAAGCTAAAAAGCATTGCTTGATGAGCTTGCTGAGTATTAGGTAGTTGGTCAGGCAAAGGCTGACCAAGCCAATGATGCTTAGCTGGTCTTTTCGGATGATCAGCCACACTGGGACTGAGACATGGCCCGGACTCCCACCGGGGGCAGCAGTGGGGAATCTTGGACAATGGGCGAAAGGCCGATATGAATAAGACAGTACCAGATGGTTCACAAGCGGCTGAGTAATCATTCCATTAGGGCTCATTCGACCCAATCGTACCACGTAATCCTTTAAAAGGTGTTCTATCCAACTGGTTGTATTGGATCCGATGCCAAATAGTGGGACTGGTGGGGATGGAATAGATTCCGGATCAACATCTCTATTTATTGGCCCCTTGATCTAAAGGAAGGAATGGTTGTTGACAGCCCTGACCCTTGCGTCTCCACTTCAGATAGATATGAATGAATTCTGATCTTTCTTCTCCCTATAACTCATACAGGAGGTGGAATCCTTGTCTGAACTTCTCTGCCTCTGAACCGATGGAGGGAGGTAGAGAAAGAAATGGGATCCTCGCCGCCAGAAAGGTCTATTTTTTGGTTGGTGGCTGCGAATGGAACAACTTAAGAAGGATAACGATTGCCCGCCTATGTAAAATAAGAGATAAATAAATCGAAACGTTTCATGACCTTATTGACCAGACCAGGAAAAAAGAAGTTACCTTATTTTTTTTATGATATGTGTGCCTAATTGAATTAAATCCTAATGGGGTGTGGGTTGATGTAGATACAATTATTAATCCCATTAATCTATTCGAAAGAGCAGCCGTTACTCTTCAGTTTTCTGTTGAGGTCTATCCTGTAGAGGTACTCAAATTGGATCAATGATCGATTTCTAGGTTTCATCGTAAACCTAATTGGTTACTTCCAATTATGTAAATCAATGGTTCAAATTGCACTCAAAGGTAGGGCATTTCCCATTTCCAATTATTGTTTGTTTTGTTTCCTTCATCGAATATACTATTGTTATTGTACTACTAACCAATAACCAATTCCTTGAAATGAAAGGATTCAAACAAAAAATCATTTTCTACAAGCATGAAAGGGGAGTTTCTAGATTTCATAAAGTGGTTCTGGTCTAAACAGCCTGATCAGAGGAAAAGATGGTTCTATTGAGGAAAGTTCCTCGCTTAGTGAACGCTTCAGCTTGAGCTTCTTTTATCTTAGTAAAGTGCTTTCTTCTTCCTCTGCTTTGCCTATGAGCCGCTTGAACTGACTGGCCCTTAAAAGATAGTCCTTGCCCGGAAACAAGAACTTTCTTTCTCTCATGCCCGGCGCTTGCCCGAAACAGATAGATTTATTTACCTCATCCGCTTGAACTGCTGACCGTAACTAGCCTAGCTGTCCCCCCTCAGCTCACCCTAGTCCGGGGTATGAGTGTCAAAATCAGTAAGAAAGAACAAGGCAAGGTTCTATCCTGCAACTCAGAGGAAACTATAAGGTTCAGGCTCATTTTTTTACTGAACCAATCCAGCACCTTGGAATCCCCATCCAAACTAAGGAGTTCGAGAAGGGTTGAAGATTCGAAGAAAGATTCACTGCTGGTCCAACAGATAGATGGTTGTCAGTCTGGGGTAGGCAATTCCTAGGGGAAAAAAACTCGGGTGAACGAAGCATGAATATTTTACAGGTCAGGAATTTACAAGCTGTGGTGAACCAAATCAAAGACGGCCTGACAGTTGTCCCAGATACCCCCCTTACTCCATAGGCTTCTCCAGCAAGGGCAGGAAAGGGGAAGGAGCATGTCGTAGTACCAGTACCAGTACCAACCCCAGTCCCTCTAAAAGGCGGTCTCTTCTCTCAGATCCCTATGTTACCTATCTCCTGATCGAGCTTGTATATGTAAATGTACCCTAGTAGGGCCGATAGTAGTACACTGTGTGGGACGAAGTAAGGGCCCTTCTCACCTTCTTCAAGTCGTCCGGCAGAAAAGAGTTGATGAGTGGGGTAAAAGAACTTGGGATCGTCAATCTCTTCCTTAAAGATTGGGATGAGTCGATGGTGTGAAAACACTTCCTGATGTCGAATTCCAAAAAGCAGCGAGAGCTTCCCCACTCTTCTTTGATCCGTCTTAGGGCCGAGTGGTAGCCTCAACCCGAGCGGAAGGGCAATGTGTCTGGAAACTCAGGATCGTCAATGGATTCGGGTACCATTCTGATCGCCTCTTTCATGATCTTTTCTATAGGTAGAACTACTGTAAGCTTCCCTCTGTTACTAGCGATGCCGGGACAGAAGGTATGCCGCTGACCAAGAACTTTGTATGCATCTGCAAGTGGATGTGCTCTTGCTGGTAAGGATGGGCCTAGCTGACCGGCACGGAAAGGAAAGGAATTGATTTCACCCCCTATCTATAAAGATTAGAAGGGCTTGACTTACTGAACATACCACCTTCTCGTAACTCACTACAAGAGGAGTTTCCCTTGAGGAGATATTTCTCTTTGATCGACCAAGCCGAAAGACAGATCTCATCACAGCACTTGCTTTCCCTAAACTATCTAAACTGACGAACGAAACTGAAAGAGGAAATTCTCTGATCCGATAGCACTGGTCTTGCTTAACGCATTAGCTTGATTTTTTGGATTTTAGAATACTAAGCTTGTCTTCGATATCGATTTGGTTCTACCAAACCTAGTTTACAATCTCCCTGCATTCGAGGTTTTTGAGCCAACGTGCACCTTTGGAACTTCAGCAGGGCGACATTCATCATTCAATATCCATAGTATAGTAGTTTCACATTCTAAGCTAGCAAGGGAGGGACATTAGTGATTTGGCTATTATTGTAACTGAGGATGCTATAGGTCGTTTGTACTACAGATTGTAGTCATTTTTAATAATGTCAGGTAGGGGTCCGCCTAACCCCACGCTTATCTCTCAAAAAAAAAAGGGAGAGACATTAGCTGGGGCCTGATTGAGCTCCAGGAACACTATCAGTCACAGTAGTAGGTGGAGCAGGCTGACACCTCTCAAGCATGGGGAAATGTGATGGTAGGGACACAACAAGAAGGGAAACTTTCCATGAACCAGACCTCTCTTCATTGTTGCTCTCCCCCTGAAGAGAGGTCGGGGAGAAATAAGAGACATCCTCACGGAAGGTGACATCCATGGGCACGAACTTCTTGGCAGACAGAGGATGGTAGCACCGATAACCCTTGAGAGTGGAAGAGTAGCCAAGGAATACACACTTAAGTGCCTTGGGATCAAGTTTTGTACGTGGGGACCCAAAATATGGACATAGTAGACACAACCAAATATACGAGGAGGAATAGCAAATAGAGAGGAACTGCAAGAAAGAACCTGATAGGGAGACTTCATGTGTAACACATGAGAAGGCATCCAGTTAGTCAGGTAGGCCGCAGTTAGAATAGCACCAAACCAATAGGACTTAAGCATATGGGAGCCGATCAAAAGAGAACGGGCCACCTCCGATAGATGGCACATCTTTCGCTCAGCTACACAATTCTGTTGAGGGGTGTAGCTCCAAGAGTTTTGATGACAAATCCTATGGTCTAAAAAATATTATTGGAGACCTTCATACATATACTCATCCCCTGGTCGGAACGAAGGACCTTGATGGAAGCACCATAGTAAGTCTGGATCATCTTATGAAAGACTTTGAAGATGGAATAAACCTCATTTTTAGTTTTCATGAGATAGACCCAGGTACGCCTAGTGTGGTCATCAACAAAGGTAACAAAATAACGAAAACCAATGGTAGAAGTAACAGGGGCAGGCCCCCACACATCAGAGTGCACAATATCAAATGAAACAAAACTTCTATTACGTCTGGAAGGATATGTATTACGACAATATTTAGAAAGCTCACAAGTCTCACAATGCAGTTCATTCGTGGAAACATAAACAAATAAAGAGGGAAATAAAATTTTCAAGTACAGGAAAGAAACATAACCCAGACGGGCATGCCAACATAAAACAGTCTTCACACTATTACTACTACTACTACTACTACTACTACTACTATGTGACTGCAATGATGTGGGAGAAAGTCGTCCATCCAGAAGGTAGAGGCCATCAGCCTCATGGCTAGTGCCAATCGTCCTCCTCGTCTCCAAGTCTTGAAAGACACAAGTCCAAGGTGACACTGCAGTTCAATTTCCAAGTTAAAGCACTAACAAATAAAATATTGGAAGTAAATTGGGGGACATGTAAAACAGAGGTTGAATGTGACACTACAGTTCAATTTCCGAGTTAAACCACTAACAAATAAAATATTGGAAGTAAATTTGGGGACATGTAAAACAGAGGTCGAATGTGACACTACAGTTCAATTTCCGAGTTAAACCACTAACAAATAAAAGATTGGACGTAAATTTGGGGACAAGTCAAACAGAGGACAAAGTTGGTTGGGAAGAGAGAATGACATTTCCCTTCCCAAACACAAGATAAAGTCCCATCAGAAATCTTGACTTTATCCCTTCCAGAACAAATAAAATACGTGGAAAACAAAGAAGACATAACCATCATTCCGAGGCACCCGAATCAATGATCCAGGTGGGACAAGGTGAAGGAGTAGACACATTATGAGCAGTACTAGTGGTACCTGACTGCGCGAATGATGTAGATGATGTGGCAGAGGGACCATCCAACTATGCAAGCAAGCGGCGAAGAGTCTCAATCTCGGATGCAGAGACCGGAGCGGGTGAGGCCACAAGAGAAGCAGAACTCGAAAAATGTGGGCCTGGAGATGTCTCCATGCTTGCAGAATGAGCACCGGAGAAGCCTGGGTCCTGGGTGGCTAGAGTGAGGAGGCTTGCCGTGTAAGATCCAGCACTTGTCCCTCACATGCCCAAGACAACCACAATGGTCACACTTGGGCCTCTCCCTGGAAGAGGGCTTCCCAGTAGTGGAAGGAGCATATAACTGACTGGGAGCAGAAAATGGGAAAGACTGGGGCTTTTGGAAGCGCTGAGACTATGAGACGGAACTAGCAAGAGAAGATGTAACAAGCGCTAATCGCTCGGGAGGAGGATGTGGTGCCATAGCACTCCATCTACTCTCCTCACTCTGCACATAGGAATATACCTCCTCGAGAGATGGCAGATCCACTTGGTGGCTCAGCATCTGAACCCTAGCCAACTCATACTCAGGATTGAGCTCTGAAAGGAACTCAAAGATCTGAATCTTTTTCACATATTTCTGATAACTGGTGATGTTCTCTAAACCAGTTGGGTGAAAGGCGTGGTACTGATCCAACTCCTCCCACATGCTCCGAAGAATGGCAAAGTAATCAGAAAGAGACTTCTCGTCTTTTTGAAGCGAGAGATGCTCTGTTTAAAATGGAAGGCCCGACCAATATTCTACAGCTGAGAGTATGTCTTGCGAGCAGATTCCCAAACCTCGTGGGCAATGCGCAAGAATAGGAAGCCACGACTGATATGAGGTTGCATGGAGTTGATGAGCCAAGACATCACAGTGAGGTTCTTAATCTCCCATTTCTCATGCAGTGGATCTTTGGGTGATGCAGGTTCAATACCACGACCTGTAAGATAACTCATCCATCTTCCCACGGCTACCTATAAACATCCTGGCTGCCTAGGACCATTCCAAATAATTTTTTCCCTCAAAATTCACAGTAGTGATCTGTAAGCTAGGATTCTCAATCCCAACGTGACGCACCACAGGCCCTCCAACACTGCTGGAAGTGGCACCTATGGACACGGTGGACTCTCCAGGGTTCCCTCTGATAGACATAGCTACACAAATATGGAACACAACAATCGAAGAAGGCTGGACACACACCAACACCTTACTGATATAGGCCCCAATCAAACCAACACATAAGGAAATGGGCACTTGAGAGGGAAAATCATCTCTCACAGGCTAGAAACGAAGTAGATCAAAACCCCAGACAAATCAACAAGCAGCTATCAACAAGGGTTGAGACTAAAGTCTAAGGCCAAAAATCCCAAATAAAGCCACCAGTGATAATTTATAGGTGGAGTTTCATTCACCAAAACTTCAATCGGTCACATTGTTGTATAAGCTTGGTGGCAATAGGTTGTTATCATAATGGACGATTAGATTTAAGCAACAGGCTCAGGCAAAAACACTCTCACAAATCATACACATCCACAGATCAAAAAAAACTATTTTTCTAAATATCAGATGAAGGGCTAAATCACCATCGTAGAGGCTCCATAAAATTTGCCAAAAATCACCAAAAACTCAAAAAATCACCTTCTATCAAGAGATGAGGTCCCTGAGCTGCAACCCCACCAGTTCATACAACTGCTGACGTCAGTCGTACGACTCTAATGACGTCATCGGCCTGGCCGAAACTTGCTGGAAGCTTTCTGGTTGATCCTCCTTCAGGAACTCTTAATTCAGCTTTGATACCAAGTTGAAATGATGTTCTAGAGTTAGGGTTAGGTCTAGGGTTTCAAAGATGGAAGAACGAGAGAAGGGAGAGAAGAGAGAAAGGATGTCATGCTTAGCTCACTCACATGACTCCAAATTTATTATTTATATGAAGACCATTCTTACAAAGACAAGAATACCCCTCATATTGAGAGGTATTTACAAAGCTACACTTAACATGTAAAATACGTATATGATAACACTTTTGGTGTATTGGTTTGGGTCTTAACACCACATTTATGACTAATTCACTAACAACCCATCTCAGAAGAGCATTTTCCTCTTTGTTAAATCTCCACAACCATTTTCCAAGAAGAGCGATATTCATACCAAAACCCCATAGTTCTTCAACTGACATTCTAATTTCCAATGGACGAGATGAAACTTCTTCTTTGAATCTCAATTACTCCATAAAGTCTCTTTGAATTTTTCAATGCGTTTGGCCATTGACAAAGGCATCTTATAAAGGGACATAATGTGCTCTTGATCAAGATAATTCTACCACCTAGAGAAAGGTAGTTTTTTATCCACCAGACCAATTTCCTTTTGACCTTTTGTATCATCAGTTCCCAAATGCATTTGGAGATAGATCCAGAATTATTATTTTTTTTATAAGTATATATTATCATAAAAAAAGGCCTAAGCCGAATGATTATAGAGTATGCATCTAAAAAGGTCAAGGTGACCTACTTAGACTACATTCAGGAAAGAACTAAACAAAAGAAAAATAAGTATAAATACAAAGAGTTAGGCATCTCTCGAACAGAAAAGATCCCAACAGAAAATGAAGTCATCGAAAAAGAGCCCTCTACATTCCATAAATAGCTTAGACCAAAGAAACAAACTCCCCTTTATGGACAGGACAATCGACACCAAATCTTCACTCTTCCCTTCAAAAATTCTCTAATTTCTCTCCTTCCATATACCCCAACCAATCGTGAAAGGTAACATCCGCCACAAAATCCGCCCTCTAGATGAGAATGCATGAACTCTCCAACCAAGCAAGAGTTCCATTAGTTCCATTAGAGCATCCGGCATCACCCAATTCATCCCAAACTCCGAGAAAAAACAAGACAAACCTCCCTAGCTACATCATAATGTAACAGAAGGTGATTAACCGATTCCCCATAACGCTTACACATCAAACAATAGTCAATTATCATGAATCCTCTGGATCTCAAATGATCAACTTGCAAAAAAAATTCCAACGAGGCCTCCCATACAAAGAACGCAATCTTTTACGGAATTTTGGAGCTCCAAACCAATAAAACGAGAAAACTAATGCCATCAAAACTATTTAACGCCGCATAAAAGGATCGAACTGAAAACCTCCCTTCTTTGGTCCAAAACCATCGTCGTTTATCCTAATTGGTAAATATCCGATGAATATCCTGCAAATAACCGAGCATGCTAGCAAGGGGCTCAATTTCCCAGTCATTTAGGTTATGCCTAAAGCCGAAATTCCATCCCACTGACTCCCCTTCCCCAATATAACAATCCTTGATAAACCAAGACTTCCTCTCGGATAAGGATCGAGATCTGGATACTCAACCATAAAGGAGACTTCACCGCACCAAGTGTCTTCCCAAAATCTAATTTTGTTTCCTGATCCCACACCATAACTAATGCATCTAGAGAAAACCCCATAGATCTTCAATATTCCCCTCCAAACACTGCATCCATAAGGACCACGAGCCATACCACTTATCCACCCAAATATCATTGTCCCATACTTACCCACTATTACTCTTCTCCACAGACTGGTAATCTCCTTCCCAAACCCCCATAGCCACTTTCCCAAGAGAGCTTGGTTCATAACTCTAATACTCTTTATCCCCAGACCACCTTTGTCCTTCGTTTTACAGACAGATTTCCCATCCACCAGATACCGCCTCAAAACACTGGAGATACCATGAAGGTTAGCCACCTTTGTCTCTGAAAGCACCCAAGAAAATAAATTGTCAGCAAAATGGAGATGTGAAACAATCCGCCCTCCTCCCCCACTATAAATCTGTATAAACATTCCAAACTCCCCTGCTTTGCTTAGTAGCTTACTAAAAGCTTTAGTCACAATGATAGAGATAAGTAGAGAAAGGGGATCACCTTATTGAAGGCCCCTTGAACTGCGAAAGAATCTTTCCGGTGAATTGTGGGTGCTAACAAATAGCTTCGTCCAAGATCCATTAATGTGTAACTCAAGCATAGATCATGACGTACATCCCAGAATCCGAAAGGACTCTATCATGCTGACATTTCAAGAACATATCAATCAATAAACCCGCCCAAGGCGTGTAGTATGACTTATCTTAGCCAGCCCAACTCATCCATGGGAAGATCTAGAGGACCAGCACCACCCTGACTAAAAAGACCTCCAATTAGCTGACCTTCCAATCAGAGTACAAGTGGCAATCTTATCCCAGCACAATGCCAACTAGGAAGTAAGTTCAAAGAAGGAAATCAATCTTCACTGAGATTCACACTGCTTTCTCAAACAAAAGTTCCCTATAGAAGATTGCGAATAATATATCAAAACCGAGTTTCCTAATTTGAAAAGGAATTGCAAGATGTACCAACCAAGTCAACAATTCATGGAATTGCCTTCCAATCCTACTAAAACTCAAACGCTTGCCATTTCAAGGGGAGAGGTCTCTCCACCTGTATATAAAGCACCCTTCTCCGTATTGAATCTATGTTATCTGAAAACCAAGATTATCATCTATGCCTTGTGGACCAACATAAGTGTCCATGTATTCTCTTTGCAAGTCCCCTGACTCGAGCTTTAGAGGAGGTTCTCTTGGAGTTGATCCATAGTGCAAGAAAGGATTCACTATCCATTATTTTGACCTTAAATTTTTTTCATCCGGATCTTGATCTTGTGTGATGTCAGTTAGACTCAAAGTAAACTAGTTGACTCAAAGCCAACGTAAAAAATAGAAGTGCGCTCCTACGACTAACATTATTTGAGATAAGTAGGGAGGTCCATATGCCCTTTCCGAATTTTTACCTCCACGTGAACCATTACAAAAATAGACAAAATTGTTGTTGAGATACAACTTGCCTTAACATAAGAGATGGCTTTAGATAGGATCGACTGGATTCATGCAGCCGATCCCATACAGAAAAGGCTTGTGATGATGATGATGTTGTTGAGATACAAGCCTGATCAACTTCCTCCATATCAATCCAAAGCCCATGTTACCCAGAAGATGGTCAAATTCTGCTCACGTGATTGTAAGCCTTCTCCTTGTGTTAATACATTCCCTAGAAATCGGTACTCCGTCTAGGATTTGCCTGTCCATGATGAAAGCACCTTAATAATTCCCTACCACGCTTTTGACCACCTCCTTCAAGCAGCTAAATATAACCTTTGCCACAATCTTATCTACGCTACATATAAGAAAATTAGGGAAAAGTCTCAATTCCTCCGCACCTTCTTGCTTAGGATTTAGGGTGATAAATGTCCCATTCAACCCTAAGTCACACATAAAAGTCAAAGTGAAACTGTTGGAACCCTGTCCAATGATTTTATAGCCACTAGTAGTTCCTTCTCATCGAACTCTCTCTCGAGCCATTTCACTTTATCTTCTTCTATAGAAATAAAATCCAGGCCATCAAATATGAAATATGTAGAATTCATGCAACATAAAAGAGTATGCAAGTATGTAGGATTCTATATTTGCCTCTAACCCATGAATAACCATCATGAATTCCATCCAAATATCAATCCATGTTGCATAACGCATTCATACTTCTATGTAATTAAAGCACATGCTATTTAACATACAATCAGAAAAATAAGTAGTGCGGGTAGGGATCTTACCCCTTAATGGGCCAGGATGGCTCAATCGGCATTTAAGCCCGGCCCGGTGTGGGGTCAGGATTGCGCTCGACAAGACCCGAGGGGTCCATATTATGCGTCTAATAGGCATCATAAAGGTTTGACAAAATAAGATAAGCCATTAAGAAAATTATAATTATTAATAAGTAGCTTAAAGCATGGCCTGAGATGAGCTGGTGGATAAAGTTTGGACTGAATGGGCTTAGGCCTGGTCCAAGATGGGTTCACAAGCCCAAACTCAAACTTTTAGACATATATGGGTCAGGCTTGAGCAGATTTCTAGACCCATTGTTGTGCCCAAGCTAGACAGGGACTTTTTACCCATAGCTTCCAGGCTGAGGTCAGGGAGACCTTGGCCATGCGGCCCATGCCTAAACCCGGCGGACTAAAAACCTTAAGTGAGGCTGGAATCAGTGTTGGCCCTACCCAAATTTATTAGGCTTGAACTTACAAATTCAATCCCAGTCTAGAACAAAGTAAAAAACCAAAAAAATATAACTCCATTATGCTCAAGATCAAAAAAGCAAAACCACCCTTCCCAGCACAAGGGTGGAAAAACTGTAGCTCGTGATGGTACTAGCATGTTGAATTTTGTTACAAGTAAATATTCTACGCATGTTTGAAAGGCAAAAATTGCTGCTAGTATAAGCCAGTTGTATTTAGCCAAACAAATATATGAGATGTATTTACCCATTCCACTGTAAGCGTTAGAAGATATATGCATATATAAATAATAGGAACCAGCAAAGAAAAGAAATACCAGCTGCGACCAGCGACTTGGATCTCGCATTATAAACGGAAATATTTCAGAAGGCTGCATTGTTTCCGACTGCAAGAAATGATTTACTGCTTCCTCAAAATGCAAGTCAAAAAGCAAGAGGAACCCCACTTGAGCATGGACAAAGGAAAGCATTTCCTTTGTCATTTCACCTTCACAGTCAAGCTCTTCCACCAAAGAGATAGCTTCCTTGAAACTTTTCTTCCTCAACAGGTCTTTAATCTGTTCTTCAGCAGATATTTTCCGAAAGCAAATCACCTGTAAAAATGAACATGAGGTTCTGGCATGTAGTTCTTAACCTAAAAATGCATGCATATTGTAAAGTTCACTTATGTCATGTTATAGGATCATGGACAATAAGGCGTCAAATGGTAATTCGCAAAAACATACTTTCGGATACTTTTGTCAGCTTGAAATTCTAGCATTCCTTTTCAAACAGGTAAACAAGAATTTTATACAGCTCAGTTGCAGGAGTCTTCTCCCTAAGCTGTTGCTTCGGCTTCAGGTCCTTGGACCCTCCACCACCAGCTATTGCTACCACACATTTCTGCACTCCACACTTAACACCTCTTCTTTTGGGGGATCAATAATAATATAACTTTTATTACAAAAACATGAAAGTGAAGCTAGCGGGAGCTTCCAATAAACAACACTTACTCAGATACACCATCTTTGGCTAATGAGTTCGCATCTTCATTGGCAAAAGATTTTGATGTGTTGTACCCCTAGTACGATCGTTATGAAGAGGCCGTCAATGACGGCTTCGTATTCAGCTTCGTTGTTGGAGACAAGAAAACGCAGTTTGATGGATTTCTCAATCTTGGTGTTATCTAGTGTGATGAGGACCATGCCTACACCAGTGGCTTTCTCGTTGGAGGATCTGTCAATGAAAAGCATCCATCTGAAGAATTGGCTACTATTATCCTGAACATTAAGGGGATGGCTCTCTTATGGTCTAAAATCTTTTCGGAGTGTAGAGGCCTCTTTTTCAAGGATTTTGTGTTTAGATGGGATGCTTTATGCTCTAGGGATGGTTGATGTGGGGGTGCTGTCTTTTTGCTCTGTTTGTGTTTTGGGAGTTTCGCCAAGTGCAGGTCACCTCAACCTCACTAGCTTTGTTCTGTATTAGCTTGCGATTTCCTTTAATAAAGTTTATACATATCGAAAAAAAAAAATCCATCTGTCCTCCTTTCTGGACTTGGTGGGTTCGTATTTCTCCGGATCTTCTAGTGGGCCCTCGATACGTTCTGCTGCGATTTGCATCATATCGGTCACAATTGTCGGTTAAGGTTCGACTAGGAAGTTGGCAAGAAAACCGATGAGTATCTAGCCATTTTCTACTGCGCTAGATTCATACTTTGTTTCATATGTTCCAAGATGGAGTGCCCACTTAGCCATTCTTCCTAACGGATCCACCTTTCTGAGGATGTCTTTCAACCAATATTCTGTAACGACCTTGATGGAGTGGACTGGAAATACGGCTTGAGCTTCTGAGGAAAAAATGAGTATCATGCGACTTTTTCTATTCTGGACTACCAAGTTTCCACATCTAAGGTCTTGCTGGTGAAGTAAACAGGCTTCTCGACAGAGTTATCTATCCAGAATAGCATTGAGCTGACTAAGTTGTCAGTAACGGCCAAGTAAAGGCTAACCTCTTCATCGTGAACATGTTTGGATAGGATGGGGGGTTTGCCGAGATAATTTTTCAATGCCTGGAAAGCCATTCGCAATCATCGTCCCACCCTGACAGGGCATTCTTACATAGGCGCTAGAGCAAAGGTCGGCACCTGTCTGTAGATCTTGATATGAAACGGTTTAGGATTGTTATCCTGCCTATTAGACTTTGAACATGCTTTTTGTTCTTTGGCAAGGGCATCTCTTGGAAAGCCCTGATTTGGTCAGGGTTAGCTTCAATACCTCACTGAGTGACAGTCTACCATAATTCCGAGAAATTTTCTGAAAGTTAAACTGAAACCACACTTGGCAAGATTAAGTTTCATCTAGAAATGCCCAAGTCTGCCAAACGCCTCTTCTAGATGTTACAAATGATCATCTCTGCACATACTCTATACGCCAACATATCGTCAATACATACCTCCATTATCTTCCCAATGAGGTCTTTTGAAAATTTTGTTCACCAACAGCTGATAAGTTGCCGCGGCATTCTTCAGTCCAAAAGGCACGACTATGTAGCAGTATAACGCTCTCTGTGATGAAGGTTTTTCCCTCTTGGTCGGCTCCACAAAGTGGGATCTGGTTGTATCCAGAGTATGCGTTCATAAAAAAATAACCCGTGCTCTACAGTACCTCAACTAATTGATCTATCATGGGCATGGGGAAATTGTACTTTGGGCAAGCCTTGTTCAAGTTCGTGAAGTCAATACACTATAATTTCGTCGTTCTTCTAGTAAAATTCTAGGTTTTTGTTCGAGGATTAGGGTTTGATGGAGATGAAGAGAGAGAAAGAGGAAAAAGTGAGAACATGCGTGTCACATGACTCCAATCTTCTTATTTATATGAGAAAACATTTACATGGACAAGTATGCCCCTACAGATATTAAGGTATTATAGAACTACCCTAACAACACTCTCCCTCGAGTTGGTGCGTAGATATCTATCATGCCCAACATGCTGAGACACCTGTATAGCTGATTACTAAAACTTCCTTAGTGAATACATCTACTACATGTTCTTCAGTCTTTACAATAGGAGTATAAACTTCCCCTATAATAGTCTTTTCTCGTATGAAGTATTTCTCTACTTCAATCTGCTTTCCTCAATCATGTTGAACTGGATTATGAGTAATACTTATTGCTGACTTGTTATCACAATACAAGCTCACTGAGTTAGTGACAAAGAATCCTAGTTTGGCCATTAAGATCTTCAACCACAACATTTCGCATAAGCCATGAGGCATAGCTCGAAACTCGGCCTCTACAATGGATCGTGCAACCATAGGTTGGTTCTTGCTTGCTTCTCCATGTCACAAGGTTACCCCAAATAAATGTGCAGTACCCTGATGTGGATCTTCTGTCATCCTTGGCACCTGTCCAATCTTCATTTGTGTATGACTCCACTCTCATGTGACCATTTCTCTTGAAGGGAAGTCCCTTAGGATTTGAGATACCTCAAAACCATGTGTGCTGCCTCCAAGTGATGTCTCTAGGTGAGTACATTTACTGGCTTATCACACTGACTGCATATGTAATATATGGTCTGGTTAAAGAAAGATAAATCAGCCTCCCGACTAATCGCCGAAAGCTCTCAACGTCCTTCAGTAACTCACCACTTGCCTCACCCAACTTGTGATTATGTTCTATTAGGGTGTCCATAGGTTTGACCCCTAATTTTTCAGTGTCCTTTAGCATATCGAGACCATACTTTAAGAGATGAAGATCCCCTGACTTGATCTTGCAACTTTTATGCCTAGAAAATACTTTAGGGGTCCTAGATCCTTTTTCTCAAACTCGCCAGCTAGATATTTTTGAAGCCTTGCAACTTCTTCAACATCATTGCCAATCACAATGATATCATCCACAGACAATAAGAACAGTGGTGCTCTTCCCATGATGCTTCACAAACAAGGTATGATCAGCCTGACTTTGGGTATAACCTAGATCCTTCACTGCTTGGGCAAACCCTTCAAACCATGCTTTGGGAGAGTGTTTTAGCCCCTACAAGGACTTCTTCAACCTGCACACTCTTCTATAACCTCCAACTGGTATGAATCCTGGAGGAAACATGCACTTCTTTTAGATCCCAGTGAAGAAATGCATTCTTCACATCAAGCTAATGTAAAGGACACGATTGGTTTGTAACAAGAGATATGAGCACCCTTATAGATTTTATTTTTGCGACTGGGGCAAATGTCTTCACGTAGTCAGTGCCATATGTCTGTGACTGTGAGTATCTTTTGGCTACCAATCTTGCCTTGTACTTCTCTACTGACCCATCTGCCTTGTATGTCACAGTGTACACCCATCTGCATCCCACTAATTTCTTTCCTCTAGGTAAGTCAACCAGTTCCCAGGTTTTGTTCTTTTCTAAGGCTCTCATTTCTTCAACCATTGCATCCTTCCACATAGGATGCTTCAACTCTTCTACCACAGAGGAAGGTATAGGAATGGTGGACAACGAAGTAATAAATGATATGTAGGATGGAAACAAGGCTTCATACGAAACAAGGTTACTGAAAGGGTGTTCAGTATAGCTCCTTGTACCCTAAGAGCAATAAGGAGATCAAAAGCACAGACGTCAGTAGCAGAGTTAGCAACAAGAACAAATGGTACAATAGACTCGGAGGGTGATGTATTACCTATCCAAGGATGGTACGACTGGGCATGGATCAATTGTGGCCTTCCTTCTTTTGCTATAGACTTTAAGCTCCCCCTAAGCACCAACACTACTGTCACACCTCGTAGTAGGTCGATCAGTCATCTCGACTAGAAGAGTGGGTGTTGGAAGAATAACAGGGAGAGGGACACTGGAAAAGGAAGACCTCTCTTCACTACTCTCCCTCTGAAGAGAGGCGAAGGAAAGAAGAGGCATCATTTCAAAAGGTAACATCCATGGAGACAAACTTCTTCCCAAACAAGGGGTGATAACACTTGTACCCTTTGTGTGAGGAAGAATATCTAAGGAAGATGCATTTGAGAGCTTTGGGATCCAACTTGATATAGTTTGAACCCAGAATATGGACAAAGCATACACAACCAAATATGTGGGGAGGAATTAAAAACATGGAACAATTTGGTGTAAGCAATTGATAAGGGGTCTTAAATTGCAGGGCTCGTGAAGGCATGTGATTGCAGCAGTCAGAACAACATCAGACCAATAGGATTTAGGAACATTACTACCAAGGAGAAGAGAACGAGATACCTCAAAAAGATGGCGCGTTTTCCTTTCAGCTACACCATTTTGTTGAGCTGTGTAACTGCGGGAATTTTAATAACAAATCCCATGCTTGACCAAATAATGCTGTAGACCTCCATAAATATACTCGCCACCTTGTTCAAATCGAAGAATCTTGATTTGAACACCAAATTCAATTTGAACCATCTTATGAAAACCGTTAAAGATAGATTACACCTCCTTTGGTCTTCATAAGATAGACCCGCGTACATCTCGTGTGATCATCAACAAAGATAACAAAATAGCGAAAACCGAAAAACAGAAGTAATCCACATACATCAAAATGCACAATGCAAAGGGAAATAAACTTTAATTACTCCTTAAAAGAGAAGAGGAACGACGTTTGGCAAGCTCACAAGTCTTACAATGTAACAAAAATATACAAACAGAAGTAAACAAAGCAAAAAATAAAATTTCAAGTACAAAAAAGAGACATGACCAAGGCGTGTATGCCAACATAAAATAGACTCTAGACTAAGTTGATTACTACTATGAGACTACGGTGTTGTGTGCTCAACAGGATGTCCATCTAGGAGAGTAGGGAGGTATAAACCATCAACCTCACAGCCAGTAGCAATCGGCATCCTCGTATCCAGGTCCTGAAAGACACACGAAGAAGGAAAAAATGTAACACTACAATTCAATCATTTGGTAAGGAAACTAACAAATAAGAGATTGAAAGTAAACTTAGGAACGTGTGAGACAGATTATAAAGAAAGATGGGAAGAGAGATTGACATTTCCTTTCCCAGACACAGATGAGAAGGTACCATCAACAATTTTAACCTTATCATGATCCCAACAAATAGAATAGGAAGAAAATAAGGAAGACATACAAGTCAAGTGCTCAGAGGCACCTAAATAAATGATTCAGGTGGGATTGGATGAGGAGTAGACACATGATGTGTAGTGCTTATGGTACTGACTGAGCAAATGAGGTGGATGGACAAAAAGGCCCTCTAACTGAGCAAGAAACTGTCGAATATTGTCAATCTCGGCATGCTGAACTGGGACTGTAGAGGAGGTGGAATGATGAGTGTCTGTAGGCAGAGAAGGCTAGGTGGTAATGCCTTGGGGTGCATCTACAGAAGTGTCGATACAAGCACTATGAGTCGGGGGTCGGTTGGGCAGTAGTGGATGACCATGCAAGTCCAAACACTTGTCCTTCATATGTCCGCGATGGCCACAGTGGGCAGACTTGGGCCTATCCCAATCAGAAAACCTCCAGAAGAGCACGGGGCTTGATACGAAGGCCTGCTCTTCTGAGTGTGCTGGAGAGTGGAAAAAGAGGCAAGGGCAAACCTATCCGTAGCTAGGGATGGTGTCATGGCACTCCGCCTGCTCTCTTTACTCTTTACAAACGAGTACACCTGACTGGGCGATGGTAGAGAATCCCTACTCAGAATCTATATCCTGGCTAACTCATACTCAGAGTTAAGCCTAACAAGAAATTCAAATATTCGAGTCTCCTCCACAAGCTTCTTGTACTTGTTGCCATCTTCAGTGCACGAGGGCTGAAAAGCATGATAGTAGTCCAACTCTTCCCACATACTTCTAAGAGTGGCAAAATAATCAGAGAAATCGTTCCCCCTGATGAAGATGAGAGATACTCTAACGTAATTGGAAGGCCTTGCCTATATTCTGTTACTAAGAATACGTCTGAGAAACAATATCCCCCACCTCCTTGGTAGTACGCAAGAACACACAGCTCCGACTGATATGAGGCTGCATGGAATTAAGAAGCCATGACATGACGATGAGATTCTCATTCTCCCACTTCTCAAACAATGGGTCATCAGAAGTCTTGGGCTCGACAACTAGCCCTGTGATGCACCCCAACTTCCCACGGCCATTGATATACATCCTGATTGCCTGAGACCAATCCAAATAATTCTTTCCATCTAACTAATTGAGGTAATTTGTAAACCTGGGTTTTCGAAGCCCACTTGAGTCACTACAGACCCTTCAGCACCGGCAGAGGTCACTTCCAAGATCACAATGGACCCTCCAGTGGACATGGATACTCGATGTCCACTAACAAATGGATGAAGAGGTCGTGTACACACAACAGACATTCAAATAGCAAGAGAATTGTTCCACAGGGTGTTACAACCTAAAAACAACCCTAGAAAGGCAAAAGGAGGGGGGTAATAACTTTAGAGGGGAGTTTCATCTCCCAAATCTTCAAATCTCCACAGAACTTGACGAGGATTGTTTCTACGTGTTGGTAATTATGTAAGGGACCAAATCCAAGCAACAAAAGTAGGTAAGAAACACCCCACAGACCAGCACATCCAAGAAACTCGAAAATTAATTTCTTTCCCTATTTGTAGAAATCGAGCAAAAGTCCATCGTAGAAATACCAAAAAACTCAATTATTATCCTTCAAGTAGCACTTACCGCGGGACCTTGGGATCTATGCATCCATAGGGCTACTAACGTCAGCCGTACGATATGATGGCATTAGATGACGTCAACACCTCCGACGAGAACGCTCAGTTGTTCTTGGTTCCCTTCGCAACCTCGCTCTGATACCAAGTAGAATTCTAGGGTTTGGTTCTAGGATTAGGGTTTAATGGAGATGAAAAGAGAAGAAGAAAGACGAAAAAGGGATAGCATGTATGGCACATGACTCCAATCTTATTTATATGAGAAAACATTTACATGGACAAGTATGCCCCCTACAGACATAAAGGTATTACAGAACTACCCTAACAACACTTCTTTGGTACGGCCACAATGTTGGCTATCCAATCAGGATACTTGGTCTCCATACGAATCCCACATCTAACAGCTTCTGTACATCTCGGACAACCTGTTGCCTCTCCGGGGCTATTTGTCTTGGTTTCGGCCGCACCGATTGGCATCGAGAATCTATTTTTAGCTCATGGCAAGCGACATCAGGATCTATGTCGAGCATATCTTCAAAGGACCACGCAAAGACGTTGCGGTTTTTTCCGTAAGATGGCGACAAGCTCTACCTTTTTGGCTTCAAACAGAATCAACCCCACATAAGTGATCTGCGAGTTGTCGTCTCTTCTTATGTTTACTGGAAGGATTCCTTCTATCGAAGGAGAGTGTCCTCAACCCTCTGGGTCTGCTTGTGTGGTTGAGGATCCATCTGTAATTGCTATTGGTCAGCAACCATGTCCTCCGAAACTTGCAGAGGAATCTCCTCAATCGGGCTAAGATGATGGCGGGTTTTTCAGTGTGGTACGTATAGTAGAAGCATAACATCTCTTGGAAGATATCTGGTCTCCTCTGATCTACATTACTCATTGATCCGTGGAGAATCGAAGGAGTTGGTGGTATGAGGACTGCATGACCTTCACATTGTGTATCCAAAATCTTCCAAGGATAACATTGTATGGAGGAGCGTTGACTACCATGAAGCGAGTAAATTTTGTTACGGGACCTGCCACTACTAGAAATGTGATATCTCTCAAGACCGTCATCAGTTTACCGTCGAAACAGATCAGTGGAGATTGAGAGGGGGCAAGAGAGTCTTCTCCAAGTACCATTTTACAGGAAGCCGAATTAAACGGTATGTCGACAGAGCTCCTTGAATCACTTAGGATACACTGGACGTCCCATGATACTGCCAAGCACCTCGTTGCATGTTTAGCCTTCTTCTAAAAAATCCTACCATTTTTCTCTTTCCAAGGATTTGGAAAATTGCTTACCAAGTAGGGCAAGCACTCAACATACTTTTCAAATCTCATTTAATTTTTCTCTCTCTTTGATTATCAAGTCCATTGTTTTTATGTGGTCGACAACCTAAGTTTTGTGTCCACCTGACTTAGTCATGTTGTCTCTTTTTTTTTTATAAATGTGTATAATTCATTAAAGAAGGGAAAGACCCCAGAAAACTGTACAAAAACAAGGCCACTAGCTCCTAAGAAGGGGAGCAGGGTCCTCCATCAACTCATCCCACCAAAATACAAATGATTGAAATCTACATCCTCTAAACGCAGCAGATATAGATGACCAACACCACCTCTCTGCAATCATGTTCTTTGTTTTCAAAGATCCTGAGATTCCTCTCCTTCCAAATCGCCCAAATAACCGCAAAGGGTAAGTATCTCCATAGGATCCTTGCTCTTCCAGAAAATGACTCATCCCCCATCCCTAGGAAAAATGTCTCTAATATGATTAGAAAATGTCTCTAGCATGCTGTCTTACATATAATTGATTTATCTGTTAAAAAGATGGTTCTTTTTATCAGCCAATTTTGTTAAGCTTGGTTAGTTATAAATAACAATGTATACAGATCAATCATTCCATAATCATAGTCCACTTTATGAGCAATCCTCGTGGGTGAAATCATTAAATTGAATCAACCACATAGTACAGCACCCCTATGAGGATTCAACATACCACACAAAACCACTGGGAACATAAAATGTCCACAATCAACCTTCCTCAGTTGAAAAGACTGGAACAAGCTCACTCTTTTTTCTGAGAATTTGCTGTTAGACAGCAAGTCATACTCACATGTCAGATTTTAATGCATATTAACTTATCTAAATACATTCTTTCTAATGTCATATACCTAACATGAACTAAACAATATTCAAAATACATATATGTCAATATATGTAAAAAAAAAATACCAATGTGCCGGCATATTGGGCAGTAGGGTCATCATTGTGTCCGACATTTCATATCAACGTTTGACTCTAATAACAGTGTCAAAAAAAAAAAAAAAATACCAAATTAGAACACATGCATAGACTAAAACCTATGGCACAAATCCTCAAACATTCGTACAGATAATATATCAACTAATGCATTTGTCTTGGTCAAGAAATTCAAGTAGCACCCTTGGATAGATATCAACCACATACCTTAGACGGTATTGCAACAACAACAAGTTGACCACTCCTGGTCTCCTCGTTCGCCACGATGCATCGACCAATTTCTTGTCCCGCAACAGAAACTGACTGAATACAGAAACCTGTTTTCTTGTGGTACAAATCCATCCTCCCATCCCTCACAACTATCACGTAGGAAGATATCTCCCCAACAGAATCCGGAGCCCGCCGGAAGATCAAGCTCCCACCCACTGGCTGCCCAAGAGCATTAACAACGATCCCCACATTGTCAACCAACAAAAGGGCTTCATGGTCTTTCCACAGAGATTTTAGGTAAGGAGGACTGGATGGATCCGGAAGCAAGAACATAGGAGTACATTGTCCCGTAATACAAGAAAACATTGTATAGCCATCGACAGTACCAACAATTATCGAATCATTTAGCCACACCATGGTTTTGATTCCCTCTAAACCCTGTATTTCTTTCAAAACTAAAAAAGGACTCCCGGCATCAATTCTACTGGGATAGAGGAGCTCTATCAAAATCAACCTTTTCCCCACCACAACCGCAACAACACAATTACTGCCGTCCCTCAGCGATTCAGACTCCCTGGATTTCATACCATTTGCCCTAATTCCTCCCCCTAACTTGTGAAGAAACCGCTGACCAGGACTCGATAATTCAGACCGAGGAACACCGTCTGCGAATAGATCCGAACCTGATGAGTCGGTCCCACCACGCAATCTCCGCGCAACAACCGTCGCCCCTTTGGGAAAACTCAATCTTCGGACGGATTGCGACAGAAGCGAATCCAGCAAGAACAGGAAGCCATCTGAAAGTACAAGAATTCTTCCAATCTCCGAAAAAACATGTATAGAATCCACCGAAGAGTCGCTAACTGACACCGATCTTAAAAAGGCAACAGTGAGATTTTTCGGTTTAAGCCCGTTTTCGTTAACAGTGGGAGGATCGGAAGTAGGAATTACGGGAGAAGAGGGATTCAAGGAGAGTAAGATGATGATTCCAGCTTCGGTTCCAATGTAAATTAGGGTTTGAGAATCAGAAGCCGTCGAAATCGCTAAAGATCGGAAAGAACGAGGGGCGGATGGAGGAAAAGCTAAAGAAGTCTTTGAGGGATCAAACTCTGCAACTGGTTCAAGAACCGTACGATCCTTGGGTTCGAGCTTGGCCATGAGATGAACTAGACCGCCATTGATGTTGAACAGAAGATGCTATGTGCCTATGTAAAAGGAACTGAAATATTTTTCTCCGTCTATTTTAGGAATTTTTGTCTTCTCTTTTCCTTGTCGTCGAAGAGTCTCCTTTACTCTTCGGTTTGCCACTGACCTCAACCCGGACCGGAGGGACTGTTAGGTGTACCCACGAAATACAAAGTAAAGAGATGGTATGCTACTATTCTATGTATCCAAACGGGACAAATTTAGTATGCAACCGTTTATTTAAATTTAGTATGCAACATTGTCAGTACTGTTGGATGTCCCTTGAAAAATGTGTTTTTTTTTCAATGTTTAAAAAAAATATATTTTATAAATTTAAAGCACGTTTTTCAATGAGCATTAAATGATGGATACAATGTTTGCATACTTTTAAGTATGTATATGGTTGCATACTAGACCGACCCATCCAAACGAGCTAAAAGAGTCAAACTTCTATCACAGCGTTCGGACATATGCTTCTGGCACAATGCAAAGCACAAGCCACGGGGCACACTCTAACCGTACCGTATGGACGGTTAGCCAGTCCCTCAGCGTGTTGGGGTTAAATAATGCCCATCTCTAAGGGTGCGGTACGGTCTGTAGGTGCAAGGTCGATCGTCGTTGGGGATTACGGGATCGAATCGTGGAGCCCCACAAGGTGTGACGTCGACCATGGTATAAAGGCTAAAGTTTGTCCGCTTCTGGCAAGATATCTTTTCGAGAGGAATAGCGACTTGATGCCTTGTAAAAGATCTTAACACAATGGACCTCTAAGAGCAACTCCAACCAATGTCTCCAAATTTTAGTTGCAAAAAAGAATCTTTTCCATATTTGAACATGGAGACACCTTTCAAAAAGTGTTGAACTCCAACCCTCCCATCTCTAAAAAAGTATCTTTGGAGTCAAAATGATACAAAGGTATTTTAAGAAAGAATACAAAATGAATTAAATTTATTTAAAAGATTAGTAAAAGGGTAAAGATGAAAATTTATAAAATTCAGAAAAGCAAAAAAGTAGATCTCTAAATTTGGAGCGAAGAATAGAGATAGAGGGGCTGGCTCCAAATTTGGAGCTGAATATAGAGATGGGTTGGAGTTGCTAAACCAAAAATCAACCTAATTAGTGATATCTAAGCGATTCGATTGAAGTTATTTTCGTGGGTTGATTTTAATGGTAAGAATTCGAGCATTATTGAGCGTTATTTGGGTGCAAAGATCCAAAGCTTCTAAATCACTAATCAGGCTGATTTTTGGTTTAGAGATAAGAATGTTGTGATTTGCATTATTTTCATGGGCACGAACTAAAGCTGCCTGTTAATCCTAAGAGACTCGTTGATGGGGCCATTCAATCTTTGATGATGGACCACATTATGAGCCACGTGGCAAGCTTAGAGACTTAGAGACTACTAACCGTATGGATGTTTGGCCCATCCCTAGGTGGATGTACATAGCCTGATTAGTGATTTCTAACCTGCAGATCTGAGTACCCAAAATAATGTTGATTCCCACGATTTTTAGAAAATTTTGATGTACCCCCACAATTTGGAAAAACTAACATACCCCCTATGACTTGGTCCACTGTGATTTACCCAATTTTGAACACTAAATTTTAGATTAAAAATTCCCTTGTCTTCAACCTCAAAACAAGGATTTGGCCAAAATCCAAATCCCAACTCAAATGATTGTGGTGGATGGTCAGCCAAGAGATTCCAATGGGTTGGCCGCCCACCACCAATAGCCAACCCACTGGAGTCTCATGGCAGGCTGACCACCACTCCAACGAACAATTTTGATGGATGTAGACGTTCCAATTGGTTATTTTCTCTTTGATTGGATGAACAAAAACGTAAAACATTTCAAATGCTTCTAACCACCATTTCAAATCCTAGTAAATGTTCAACAATGTGATGGTTATGACATCTAATAAAATGATTGTTGAACCATGGTAATAACACCCTATTTTTCTCAAATAATGGCCGTTACAGAACAATATAACACTTTATTTTCAAATAATAATTTCAAAACAATATGTAATGATACATTCTTTCAATATGATCATCATTATTTTGAAAAACATCAATATGTCATATTTTTTAATGTATAAGAGTTTATGGACAATGGAACTATTGTAACCAAGGTCTAAAGGGGTTGTTATAACGTCGTAACTGCCAAAAGTGGTGGTCGACCGGCCATGAGACTCTGATGGGTTGGTCACCGGAGATGGAGGGGCTAACCCATTGGAGTCTCGTGCTCAGCCGTCCACCAAAGCCGTTTGATTTAGGGTTTGGGTTTTGTGCCGAACCCTTATTCCAAGGTTGAAGATAATGTCATTTTTGTCCTATAATCCCAAATTTAATAGTCAACTCAAGTCAAACTGGTCAAATGATAGTGGACCACTCTTTAGGACCCGCTAACCTCATGAATGTTTGGCCCACACCTTGGTGGACCTACAAACCAAAATCGGCTTGATTGGAGATATACATCATTGGATTTTAGCCCATTTTTCATCATAGGCTTGAAACCAAGCCAGAGACTTGTTTATGAAGCCCACAAAAAGTGATCAACTCCAATGGCTAGAAATCACCATTCAAACTGATTATTGCTGAGTAGGTCCACCAAGTTGTGGGGTATTTGCATAAAGCAAAATTCAGTATGAGAAAAGTTTGAGTTTAATTTGGTTGTAATATTGAAAAATCGATCAAACATGTGGGACTGGCAAATAAAACACCATGAAAAATATTTGTGTTTAATATGGTTTTGCTTGAACAAGTCGGAAAACAAAATTTAATATTTGTGTTTAATATGGTTCTTACTAGTTTTCAACATTTACTAATTTTTTGTCTTCTTAAGGGGGAGGTGACCTCAGAACAAGGTTCGATGAGGGGGCCTCTTCAAGCTATGTTCTAGAGGCGAAGGATGAAGGCAGTTCTAGAGGCAAAGGCTACGTTTGCAGCTTTCAAATTAAAGTTGTCAAACACCGAGGAGTTGCCAAGCTAGGGTTGTATGAATGAGCAACTCGTCAGCTCTGTTTTGTTAGGTGATGCCAGTCATTATAGCATGTTTAAATCACTACCATCGATCACAGATTTCCCGCTTCTCGACTTTCAAGCTAGGGGTCGGCTAATTAGAGCTCGTTTGGGAACAAGAAGTAAAAGTACTTCTACTTGTAATAGAAGTTACTAGTTGAATTTTGACTTGCAAAAATGTCAAAAAGTTAGTTTGGCAAAACATTGACGTATGAGTCAAAAAGTCAATTTGGCATTGATTTAACAAAAAAATCAATTTATATAATACAATAATGTTGAATTTTTTTGTTTTTTTTTAATTATAAATTGACAAAAATTAATATAAAAATACAATATTATATGATTCCAACTACATTTCACAATATTCATATAAAAATTATTGACGTTACTTTCTCCAAGGTGTTACTTGAACATAGTTATCAAATATAACATAAAGATTGTTGTCCGGGTGAAAACCAGTGTGCCCACAACATACATAAAATAGCATGTTATCACAATTCGCTCTAGAATCTTCGTGACTTTCATTTGACCATTAGGCAGCGGTTAACCTAATTAGCTCATGACCTCCATTAATTTGGTCATTGGACAGGCATATAAATGCATTCTTGTGTGACTATAAAGACAAATGGATAAAACTAATGTCATATGGCAAAATATATATTATGGTCAAATGTCTCACAAATAGAGATGTAGATAATAACTTGCCAACATGGACATGTATAGAATAATGCCCATTATTTTTTGACGTCTTTGCTTGGTATAATTTCAAGTGGCACTTGCCACATATGCACCGAGGTCCTTGCCGTGCCTTTAAATAATAAAAATTTATAATTGTAAATCATTGGTATGAAAGCAAATAAAAAAATTATATAATACCACACACCCTTGAATCATTTGTCGTATCTTCCCAACTAGCTAGGAAAAATTTGGAACACGTAAAAATCATTGGAATCGCTTGGGCTGGAAGCTTCTTATGGGAGTGAACCCTAGGGTATCCTTAACCATGCAGTGACGTGTAATGTGGATATGAATATTATGCAATATGTGCATGTGGATCTATTGGGCATTCTTAACAAAGGTAAGGGTATTATTCAAGTGAATTGAAAGTGGTCCCCCTTTCTACTTGCATCACCTAACAATATTATTCAAGTCAATATGTGCATGTGGATCTATTGAGCATCATCAAATCTATAATCGACTTGGAGAGGCTCGCAGTAGGTGGTTTTGTGGGTGAATCATAAGATTCTCCCATGAAGGACAACAACTCAAGGAATGAGGTGACAGGTATGTTTAGGACGATGACAAAAGTTTCTATAATATCATCTTAGTATTGGTCCAGATGGGGATGTGACCTGCTTGATGAAGTTCCCTTGTATTGATACAAGAAGACCTAGAGGGGGGGTGGGGGGTGGGGGGTGGGGGGTGAATAGGTCTATTAAAAATTATCCTAAGTTAATTCTAATATGCTTAAACAAAATAAAGTAATCAACTTAAAACAATAATAGAAAAGATATAACAATCCACAACACAAAGATATATAGCGGTTCGATTTTGCAAAACCCACATCCACTCTCCAAAAACTCTTACGAGTTATCACCTTTTTAATCTAATATTTAAGCAACTTTACAATATTGAATAGGGTAAAAGACCCAGTCTCGATCGCAATTGATAAAATAGAGTAAGGTCGCAACCAAACTCTTGCTCAATCAAGACTAATCTTGACTCAAGTAGGAAGACAAGTATATATGAAATATATCAACATGGGGAGTGTTTCTAGAAAGAAAGCTCTCTATAATCAAAGTTACCTCCCGACCGAGATCAGACAAGAACGAAGCTTCGATATTGATGAAGCGCAAAGCAAAGTAGCTACTTCGATAAGCAGCTCAGACCAACCACCCAAAATGCCCTTTGTACCGAAGATGACAAGCCACCAAATCTAATCTCCCACAAAAGTCAGTTAGAAGAACCGCCGAATGAAGTAGGGAGAACACAAACAAATTGCACTTGATGATAAAGAAGTCAAGAAAATGCAGAGTGAATCGGTAAGTATTAAGGGTAGGGGGTATTTATAGTTGAAGGGGAAGGGAAGAGAAAAGCTCATGATTCGAGGAAAATTCGAAACCGGTGGACCGGTGGTCATTTCCCACCGGTTGCCCTATGTCTAAGTCAAGTGACCCCTCTGCATAAAACTTATGATTTGGGTTCCAGCAAAAGGGGGTTCTCATAATAGGCTTGGGGTTTCAAATGTGTCCAAGTGAAACTGACTGTTTTCATAAGTAAACGAACTTAAGACCCCACGACGCATCATGGATCGCTTTGTAGTCTTTCTTAAAATCACTGAGTCTTGTTCTTCAAGTCATCGACAATCAACTAAGTAGAGATTACATAAAGACCCATAGTTGCATGTTCTGGATTTGACAACACAAGGAATATACTTATCATTTGATACAGGGGATTAAGGAGATTATGGTGGGCCATGCTCAAACGCCGATCATGGAGGAAATGACTATCTGGAATAAGGAGACATCGATTTGTTTATTTAAGGTAGGGTTTGGCTTTCTTCTTAGCCAATCAAACCTCGGTCGCCATTTTCCCTAATGACCCAATCAAGTACACTATCATCTATCAACTCTAGCTTATAACCACTAATCCTAAGCCCATGCAAGGACAATTTGACTGATCAAGGTCGATTAAACTATCAGACAAAAGAAAAACGAATCCAAGCTTTATTGTACTAGATAGATGTCAAAGTCTACTACTGACTTTAACATCCTCTACTCCTTAACTATCAAATGAGCTACCAACCTTCTAGGCTTCAACTCAAGGTCTATATAGAAATTCACTACTTTCCTTGGAGGCAACCCCGATACCTACTGAAATAGTCCTCCAAATTATGAGACCACCAGCATCTGGTCACCTCCAACAATATACTTCTCAATCTCTAAATGATAAAGAGAACCCCCTTACTCAAAAATGACTGAGTGCTATAGAAATGGAACTGAGGTTGTCTTGGAATGTAGAACTGGCAAAATTCTCAAAATAGTTTGCCTTGGTGTAGAAGGTTGTTAACCATGTCATGCCTCACAATCCATACACTAGAATATCTTTATCTGTGCATGAATCCTGAGGCGCGGGCTGAGAACAAATCCCAATACATTACAAGAATTGAAAAATATCTCATAATGTCAAATCAATATAAAGCCAATTGAACTAAAAAATAAATAAACCATATAGTAAATCGGGTATGAACTTCTAATCGGAATAATCCAACTGAATAACAACTCGTGAACCTCCTGTGAGGCCATTGACAACAAATAACAAATAATTAAACTATCAACTACTACTACTACTCGGCCGATCCAGATCCTCACCAGATCTATCAACCACACTCTATAATAAAAGGACATCGTATACAAAGGGTGAGTTCAACTGACTCGCAAGCTAGACACGTATTAACCACATACATGTGACATGCCATTGTGTGTGCGTACCATCAATCAACACTTTATATAATAATATTCATAGTTGCAGTGATGTCTCTACACAGTTCTATACCTAAGAGGTAGAGTGTTCACGGATCCATCTTGTTCTATACCTTAACAAGTAGAGTCATGCCTAATAATTATAAGAGAGTATGTTGAACTCAATGAATGATGTAATGCTTATGGATTAATGTTAATTAGCCTGACATCCGGATGGTCAAGTCTATTGGTTGTTTAATCAAGTAATGTGATCACTAGCAATTCGGGGATTTGCAAGCAATGGCTTCTCCTTCTTTCTTGCTTGTTTAAATTTTAGGGTCATATGTATCCCACTCAAGGACTTATCTGGCATGCTCGTACGTTTACCAACACCTTAGACAAACTCTAGAATATAAGTGTGCTTAACATACTTCATTAATCATGCTATCATGACCAACAATATGATAATGGGCTGAATAGACATGTACAACAATAGTCCACACGATTCACAATTATTTTAAACAATACTCATTGTTTAACATATGAATGACAATATTCATCTCATCGTGATAGTTAAAGTGGCAACATAGACATATATCAACGTCTTTATTATTAACTAATCAACTAACACACTCCATGAACATATCAAACTTATCATGTCAGTTAATTAGGGATTATCCACATAAAACAGTCCAAAATACACCTACAGCTGCACACAGACGCTATACCACATTGTTTCAATCCATAGAGGTCGGTCAGGCTAGTCGACCCTTCTGACATTTCGATCAACTTGTTTAACACCCCAATAGAGATCAATCAACCCGTATGATAGACCGGTTGATCCATCTGACAAGTCCCCAGATTGGCCGACCCGTATGTGCAGACTAAATAGAAAATACAATAACTTGCAAAATTCACCAATAATTCTGTACAACTTGGAAAAAATGATTAAAAGTGCATTAGAACCTAGATTAACTCTAAATGGATTTAAGGTTCAAAGTGTAATAACACATAGATTCAACAAAAAAGAAGCTATAAAACCCAAAGAAAACTATATATAATAATCATGCTTATATAATACATCAAAACCCTAATCATGTTCATCTAACCACAACAAGTAGAACAATAATCAAAATATAAAAAATTAAAAAGTTAATAGAGATCCACTTACTTGTGATCCGCTAATCCAAGTTACAAGAGAGATTCATTCACGAACAGAAGGTTTTCCAAACACTAACCTCGAGACAATGAGAGGAAAAGAGAAAAGAATGTAGAGATTATTTTTTAGGATTAGTGAATTTTGTCACTTAAACTTAGTCTTATATAAGAAGGGTCAAAAACCCTAATGTAAGTCCACTAATGGGCTAGAAACGGGCCTAAGGCCAATGGGTATTGTGGGTACCGTATTTTCTGGCCTATTAGATGATTACATGTGTTACTGGCGTCGCATATATTTTTTCCCCGCAGGTACCAACTGGGCTCCAAATAGAATGATAAAAAGGTCTCTAAAAGTCCACCCAAATGAACATATATTAATTAGATAGTGGCAATAAATAGTAATAATTAATAATATCCAACGCATTACAAACCAGTCCATACCCAAGATAACGTTGAACTCACGCATTGCAAACACGACTAAGTTAGCAAATAACTCCAAATCTTCGATTCTGACTCGACGTGCTTGACATATATGGCTTAATGATACATATCTGAAACCAACAACTAGAACCACTAAAAAAATTTAATCAAATGGCAAGAAATACTGAAAACATTTCATTCAATAGAATACAAAACCCTAAAATCTACTAAAATATGTTATTCTATACAAAACTCCCAAAAAATATCATTAAAAGGGTTTGCCTATTGCATTTAGGTTGTGGTTCCCACACAAGTAGAAATAGAGAGAGAAGTTGTGTGTGGACACTGTACCACATAAAATAGTCCAAAATACACCCTACAATTGCACACAGACACTGTACCATTTTGTTTCAGTCTACAGAGGTTCTGTCAGGCTGGTTGACCCATCGGACATACCAATCAACCTGTCTAACAGCCTAATAGAGATCGATCAACCCGTATGGTAGACCGGTTGATCCACCTGACAAGTCGGTCGACTCGTATTTTAGACTGGTCGACTAGTCTGTGCAAACCAAATAAAAAATACAGTAACTTGCAAAATTCACCAATAATTTTGCACAACATAGAGAAATACAATTCAAAGTGCATTAGAACCTAGACGATTTATAATTTCTATGAAAATACAAGGTTTTTTTTGAAAACATATGCTAAATGGATTTAAGGTTCAACATGTAATAACATATAGATTCAACAAAAGAGAAGCTATAAAACCCAAAGAAAACTATATATAATCATGTTTATATAATACATAAAAATCCTAATCATGTTCATCTAACCACAACATGCAACAAGTAGAACAACAATCGAAATAGAAAAAATTAAAAAGTTAATAGGGATCCACTTGCATGTGATCTGCTAATCCAAGTTATGAGAGAGATTCATCCATGAATAGAAGGTTTTCCCAATCCTTAAGCTTCAGAGAGAGAGGATAAAAGAAATGAATGTAGAGATTAGGTTTTAAGATTAGTGAATTTTGTAACTTTCATTTAGTCTTATATAAGAAGGGTTAAAAACCTTAATGTAGGTCCACTAATGGGCTAAAAACAGGCCTAAGGCCCTTGGGTACCAACTAGGCTCCAAACAGAATGCTAAAAAAAGTCGTAAAGGTCTCTAAAAGCCCACCCAAACGAACATTAATTAGACATTGACAATAAATACTAATAATTAATTATTAACTAAATAATTAATACATAAGATATTCAAGGCATTACAAACTAATCCATGCCCAAGATAACGTTGAACTCATGATTTCAAATATGACTAAGTCAGCAAACAACTCCAACTCTTTGATTCTGATTAGACATGCCCAATGTGGAGGGTCGAAACGAGTTGGCCGTCCGATCTCCGATCCTCATCCACAAGCAATCATCGTATATTAATTAACTCATCAATATGATAAAATCAAAGCAATAAATGAAAAACACAACACAAACATACGTGGTTCGTCGCCGGGACTCTTGCCGGCGACTACGTCCACGGGAAGCCGGTCTCCGGCCAATTTCCTTATCAAAATCTTCAGGTTACATCTCTCTAACTTCTCTCTACATATTTTTCTCTCTAACTTCTCTCTCTATATTTTCTTCTTCTCTCTAGCTTCATTCATCCAAAAGTCGATCTCTTCTCTTCTACACACCATTTCCTTTATAGGGTTCCTCATCCGCCATGTGTCGATACAAGAGGAATTCTAGGTTTAGGAGAGTGATATAGTGCTTCGCGGTGTATCCTTCTCAATACAATGATGATCTGTCATTTTATATACCCACAATAGCCCCTCTCGAAGGTGGAGCTCGACCTAAAGCGATGGTCCGCCTCCGAGAAAATAAATCAGTACTCGATCTCATTTGTCTTCATCGTAATCAGGAATGATATCATATCTAAGTCGATATTTGAAAATAATAGTACGATATCCGATATACAAGAATAACGTCATAACTGCGATAGCCAATATTTGAGAATAACGCCATAACTGCGATAGTCGATATTTGATAATAACGCCATAGTTGCGATAGCTGATATCTGAGAATAATGCCATAACTGCGATAATACTGTGATAACCGATATACAAGAATAACGCCATAACTGCGATAGCCAATATTTGAGAAGAACGTCATAACTACGATAGTCAATATCTGAGAATAATACTATGATAACGTCATAACTGCGATAGCTGGTATCTTAGAATAATGTCATAACTGCGATAGTCGATATCTGAAAATAATACTGTGATAACCAACATACAAGAATAACGTCATAACTACGATAGTCAATATTTGAGAATAATGGCATAACTGCGATAGTCGATATCTGAGAATAAAGCCATAGCTACAATAGTCAAATGCGCATCCTAGAGGTCACAGCCAGAGAGTACTTGGGCCCCACAACCCAAAGGGAATGGGGGCCTCTCGGCTACCTCATAGGAAATTGGCCTTCAAATGCACATTCTAGAGGTCGCGGCTAGAGAGTACTTGGGCCCCACAACCCGAAAGGAGTGAGGGCCTCTCGGCTACCTTATAGGAAGTTGGCCTTCAAATACGCATCCTAGAGGTCGCGGCCAGAGAGTACTTGGGCCCCACAACCCGAAGGGAATGGGGGCCTCTCGGCTACCTCATAGGAAGTTGGCCTTCAAATGCACATTCTAGAGGTCGCAGCCAGAGAGTACTTGGGCCCCACAACCCGAAGGGAGTGGGGGCCTCTCAGCTACCTTATAGGAAGTTGGCTTTCAAATGCGCATCCTAAAGGTCGCGGCCAGAGAGTACTTGGGCCCCACAACCCGAAGGGAGTGGGGGCTTCTCGGCTACCTCATAGGAAGTTGGCCTTCAAATGCGCAACCTAGAGGTCGCGGCCAGAGAGTACTTGGGCCCCACAACCCGAAGGAAGTGGGGGTCTCTCAGCTACCTTATAGGAAGTTGGCCTTCAAATGCGCATCTTAGAAGTCACGGCCAGAGAGTACTTGGGCCCGACAACCCGAAAGGAGTGGGGGCCTCTCGGCTACTTCATAGGAAGTTGGCCTTCAAATGCGCATCCTAGAGGTCGCGGCCAGAGAGTACTTGGGCCCCACAACCCTAAGGAACTGGGGGCCTCTTGGCTACCTCATAGAAAGTTTCTCGTCGAGCGCAATCCCCTTAACTGAGATTGGCTGGTCTTTCTCGCCAAGCGCAATCCCTTTAACTGAGATTGGCTGGATATACTAATTAACATGCTTCAATAGACTAACATGTTTTGAATATAATGCAATTTTATTTAATTAATGTCTTAGGGTCTCGGGGGAGCTTGGGCTCCAGTATTCCACTCGTCGCCCATTCTCTAACAAGGCCCCAAGTCGAGGGGTTGGGCTTGGTTCAACTCTACCATGCCCCCAAGTGTGATGGTCGGGCCTACAAAATTATTTTCTCGTTGAATCTTACTTGGGTGGGCCGTGTAATAGGCCTGCCCAAATGGTCTCAATAATGACTGGTCTCCATATACATGGTCCACAAAGTTAGTCTCAAAATTTGTCTAGGCTCTAAGGTCTCATGAAATCAATTGGACCAACCGCAGCCCCTAATCAAATATAATCTTGGCCCACAATGTCTAAGTTGGTATGGGCTCTTCTATGTGTTTAGGCCGTCTAAAGCCCATCTCTATTTGAGTTCACTTGTGTGTGTCAACGGCCGCAATGTGCAGACATTTATATATGTTAGGTTCTTTTGGGTTCATTAACCCATGAATGATAGGCCGGTCTATGCTATGAGGGGGTGGTGTACACGTTGTGCCCCAGCGACAACTTCTCTTCCATGCCTCTTCGTTATTGGATCCGGGCTGCTTGGGTCAATCAAGTTTTTAATGGACCGACTACAAGGCCCACAAAATCTACAATGCAAATAGGGCCAGCCTAAGCCATTGCTATCAATTGGGCCCTTTAGGGCCCATATTTGATATGGGTCTACAATTATAGAATGCATATATAAAAAAGAGGTGGTGGAATTCAGGCATACCTGAAATGTTAGCTTCCTACCTCCTCTTTGTGTAACTTCTTCAGTCGATCCTTTAATAAACCAAGCCATGAGTAGCTAATTCAACCAGCCGATCAACACATGGAGAAGGACCCCCGATCCAATGCTCGACAAACTAACACGTTCATCATCAGCTTATTTTGGTGGCCCCGATTTCCACATTGGTGACTTCATCATCTGCCAGCAAATCAACCCATAATGGCGCCCACTCCAACAATCCACTCTTAGACCATCGTTGAAGGTCAAGCTCCAACTACCTAAAGCAACTCAGATGAAATGACCCCAATCGAATGGTTCATATGGGGCGAGATCCATCCATCGATGGAGCATATTTTACCTTCAACATTCCCTATCTACTCCATGTCACTTCGGCTTCAATCTCTCAACTTGTGTAGGTGGATCTTGATCTAACGGGTTCAATTAGGAGTTGAATCCAACAACAGCATCTAGCACCTTCAGTTGTGCTTCGCTCCATTTTCATGAGCAACGCAACACTATCAGCTCATCTTCATCACCATGTACATTGAATCTTCACCGTTAGATCAACCCTCTCACTGACTCCATCTACTCCACCCACTAGTAGCTGGTCCCTATTTTTGACCTTTACCTCAACACTTGTCATAATTTCCTTCTACTATCACCTCTGGATGGCACTACTCCACTAGCTAGTAGCACCTTCTCTTTCCATCTGTCGAAGACTTCACTTGCTCCATGCTAGCATCTGGTTAAATGCTCTTGCACTTGGGAATGACACATTTTCCTCCAGCCAGCTCATCACATAAGTGATCATCATCTGCATGCTTCAAGGGTATTTGACTACGTAACAACCATTGATTTGTCAACCACATCATCTTCATTGTACCCTTGCCTCTTGCCACGTCAAGCACCAGCGGAATCAGCAACATCAACATGCCAAGTGAGGATGTGGCGCCTTATGACTGGACCCCAAGGTAACTTTCTTCTTCCTTGTTTCTTTCTTTTGTCTGTTGCTCTTTGCAACTGCCTCACCTCTTCACCACTCTGCATGCTCACCTTGTATGGCCATTTCAGCCACCAATCTCCCATCATCGATCAATGCAGCAAGCTCTAGGTTCATCAACGTAGAATGCCGCCATACTTTCCATTATTGCCACGTGGACCACCATTGTAGCCACCGGGTGTCTCCTCAATACATCTCTTCCTAACCACCCCTTCAGCCGGTAGACCTTACTTCCCCATCTATCGAACACTCCCCTTGCTCCATGCTGATCCGCCAAGTGTCCAGTCCATTAGACCTCACTCCAAACCATCTTTCTACCATTTCTCAAGATATTCTATCTTCTTCTCTTTGTATCTTCTGCTTTTGTTGTTTCTTCTCAAGTCGATCGGGTGAGAAGGTGAGTCTGAAAAGAGTAAAGAACAAACCAACAAAAACCAAAATAAAAAGGAAACAGAAATATGAAGTGTGGAAATACATATGTGTATAGCTTATTATGTGTCTCTTTTCTGAGTTCTATCTTGCGCAACCGAGGTCGCTGAGCTCCTCACCCAACACCATCGTCCGGCATCAATTGATAGTGATACCTGTTGTCCCCCATGCAGCTGACCACATGTCAATGATAAAGAATCACCTAACCATTTTCAACACGGGATGCATCCACATGGCAGCACTCTGCATGTTTGTTATGAAAGAATCTTCATCACGACCGGCGTGAAACAACTCCATGTTAATCAGCACACAACTAGTTGGTACTTTGCCCAAATGTCGTTCGATGAACAAGCTTCTAAATTGCCATGTCCCTCCCATTTGATGAACCCCTGGAAAGCAACCATTATGCTTTCTTGGCCATCTAGGTGATTTGGACGTTTGCATGTGCCCCCCACATAGTAACAATGAGCAAGAGTTTCAGGTGTCCATGCCATTCAACGGAGGAAGTCCCCCCTTGCCGACCTTTATCACTTCATCGTGCATCCGATCCTCCATCGCCATGCACTCAACACCAACATGCAGCAGCACCGTGCGGTCAAAGCATCTCCACCACTCAAGCTCCTACACACCAGATCAGCTAGGCTTTCAAGCTATGAAATGAAGCTCGTAGTTAACGATGCCTCCTGTGGCTTAAATCAACTCATGCAGAGGCTCCATCCAACGGTCGAAATTGGAGTTCATTCAAACCTCCTTGCATCGCACGATCAGCAACAACGACGTGCTCCTCCATCGACGGTCAAAAGTTCCCATAGACGGCGCCATTTTGTGGAGGGTCGAAACGGGTTGGCCGTTCGATCTCCGATCCTCCCTCCACAAGCAATCATTGTATATTAATTAACTCATCAATATGATAAAATCGAAGCAATAAATGAAAAACACAACACAAACGTACGTGGTTCGTCGCTGAGACTCTTGCCGGCAACTACGTCCACGGGAAGTCGGTCTCCGGCCAATTTCCTTATCAAAATCTTCAGGTTACATCTCTTTAACTTCTCTCTACATATTTTCTCGTAACTTCTCTCTCTATATATTTTCTTCTTCTCTCTAGCTTCATTCACCCAAAAGCCGATCTCTTCTCCTTCTACACACCATTTCCTTTATAGGGATCCTCCTCCACTATGTGTCGATACAAGAGGAATTCTAGGGTTTAGGAGAGTGATATAGTGCTTCGCGATGTATCCTTCTCAATACAATGACGATCTGTCATTTTATGTACCCACACCCAACATATCTGGTTTATGGGATACAGATCTGAATCCAACTACTAGAACCACAAAAAAAATTCTAATAAAATGACAAGAAATACTGAAAACATGTCATTCAATAGAATACAAAACCCTAAAATCTATTAAAATATGTCATTATATACAAATATCCCAAAAATACCATTATAAAGGGTTTACTTATTGCATATAGGTTGTGGTTCCCCACACAAATAGAAAGAGAGAGAAGTCGTGCGTGGAGCTGCCGAGAGAGACTGTGCGTGAAGCGGTGGAGCCGCTATAGCAAGAGTAGTAGAGCATGGAGTGTTAGAGAAAGCTACTGGACTTGACTATGCTTATCGTATTGAGCCGTTAGAGAGAACATATTTTTGAGATAGATAAGGGTCTAACGATTGTAGGTAGTACGGAGACAGATGATATCCTTTAAGAATAAAGATGAAAGAGAGAATGGAAGAGGGGTGAAGAAGAAGAAGAGATTGGGGAAGAGACAAAGAGTGCATTAGAGAAAAGAAGATGAGGTTAATGTTAGATTTATTTAGAAAATTCAAGAGGTAATAAATGTTGTTGTCTTGTTAGTCCAACTTGTAATAGAGTGCATGGAGAGGAGAAAAAAATTACACCGAACACGTGGCGGAGTTATAGGTATGTAAGTCGAGTACACTATATCAATATGAACCAAGTGGATTTTGGCTCATCTCTAGGTAGACCGACATACCAAAATTCATCTTGATTAGTAATTTCTATCTGTTGGATTATTGTTAAGAATCTTGAGGCCACTACCACATCAGCCAATCTTGTAGAGAATAGAAAGTACTATTACAGAATAGAAAGTATTGTTACAGAATAGCAAGTGTATCCTCTCTCCTTTGGTATCTTTCCTTATTTAGTTTAGGAATCTTTCCTCTCTTCCTTACTTTCCTCTTTCTATTGTTTCCCATATAATGTAAAGCATTCATTGTGTAATTGTATATATAAACATGATTCCCTTTTCTTGAGTGGTCGAGCAAGTAATACACCACTCCAAACACGTGTTGCACTATTTTCTCTCTACTCTCTTGTCTTTACTATTGAATAGGGTTCTAAAACCCGTTTATGGTATCAGAGCCATCGTTTGGAGTTCAGAAGAAGACAAAAACAAAATAATATCACCATGAGTCAAGAGCTTGTAGTAGTGTCTTCTTCATCATCAACGACCCCGTTGGGTTTTAACACCATGGTTCACATGGTATCCATCAAGCTCGGTGCTAGCAATTACTTGCTATGGTGGAATCAATTCATCCCACTCTTAACTAGTCAGAATCTCATTGGTTATGTCGACAGTTCCATCCCTTCTCCATCTCCCACGGTTGGTGATAAAGACAACAAACCGACCAACAATCCAGTCTATAAGGATTGGAAACAAGCAAATCAACTGGTAATGAGTCTGTTATATTCTTCTTTAACAGAAGAAGCCATGAATGAAGTTTTAGGACTCACTTGTGCTATGGACGTTTGGAATACCCTAGAGGAGGTATTCTCGCATAAGTCCAAATCTCGGGAGATTCAATTGAAAGATGAACTTCAGCTCATGAAAAAGGGCTCTCTATCTGTCTCTGAATATGCACAAAATTCAAAACAGCATGTGATCAACTTGCTGCCATGGGATGATCCGTTGAGGACACCGACAAAGTCCATTGGTTTCTTCGAGGCCTTGGGTCAGAATTTCAGTCTTTCTCAACCGTGTGACTGTAATACCCCGAACTTTCAGCTAGGAGTATTATGGTAATTTGACCCTCATAGAATAATTTTGACAGTTTGAACTTACTTTCATTCTTAGATATCTTATATTAAGTTAGTTATGTGTCAAATTTGGTAGGATTCGGATAACTTTGAAAAACTTGCTATTTTTGGAACTCACTTTTAGAGCTAATTTCCTGTTAAAAATAATGAACAATAACTCACAAGGGATTTTTCTGGACACTAGATGATATACTTGATATAATAAGATAATAAAAATATTTTGACCCTGGGCCCCGAAAACTTTCCAAAATTAACCTACTTACCTTATCTTAGGGTTGGAAACCCATCTCTCGAATTTCGGATAATACTGAAGTCATCTTGACACTTTTCCGGGACTTTGAGCATTTTTGTGAATTTTGTGTACTTAAATTATTTCATGTGATTTATGTGTGTTTGACATGTGTCAATACCTTGTTGTATGAACTTTCAAATTTTATAATATAATTTATTTGAATTAATACATGATTGTTGTATATTATTATGCAATAATATATAGTATGGACTCACATGTATTATATATATTAAATCAACACCTTTTTAGGGAATATGTCATAATTATAATTAATAAGTATTTAAATTATTAATATAAGTAATTGCATAAATTATTGGGCTATAATTGTGGGGTGGGTCTGTAGAGCTAATTTAAAGGCCTTTTGGACTTAAGAATAACCTTAAATAAGGCCCAATGGATACATATGGGTCTTGGGCCCATTTTTAACCCATAAGTAACTTAAAATATAAACTTTTGAGGATTGAGAAAGTCACCCCTTTGAGAGTTACGAATTTCACATAGAATAGAAACCCTAAAGATTACTTCCTAAATCTATTTAAGAAAGCCTTAAGGCTTAGGAGCTTTCACAAACCCTAAACCATCACTCTCATATTTCTCCATAAAAAAATCTTTCATTGTCTTTCATCTTTCTCTCCATCTTCCTCCATTGAAGCACCTACATTAAACCTCCAATTAAAGAACATCTTTAAGCCTTAGAACACCCTCATCCCACCATAAAAAAGGAGATCAAAACCTTGCATTCAAACCTTCTCATCGACCTCTTCAACATAGTTGGGAATCAACGGCATCGGAGAACTCAAAGAAAATATGGAGCTTCCCTTCCACCATTATTTCAAGCTTCACAATATGAATCTACTATCTATTTAAGAGGTAGGTAACCCCTACCGTGAGTATCTTTTTTTACATATTTTGTTTTCTCTAAGCATGTTCATTATGGGTAGAAAGTGGTTGAATTATTATTTTGAATTACTCACATGTGCTTCTATTTCTTTTTATCTGAATATTATATTGTTCTTTCTTTGCAACTCCCTTCTTGTATATTATATTTGATTTGGAGGGAAGGATAAGGGTGAAAACGTGCCGTGACCATGCACTAATGAAAACTACGGATAGTTCTCATTAGTGGATCGATCATGAGAACACTTGTAAGTGAAAACGTTTTTAGCCTTAACCCTCCTCTCGTTATAGTTATTTTGACTTTGATTTATACTATGCTTATGATGTTCATTGAGGGTTTATATGAGAGGAAGTTTATTATTTTTGTTGTTAAGCAATAAGGGCTAGAAAACCGTAGGGCGAAAGACCCCAAAAAATCCTGCAGATGAGCCATAAGGCTGCTCCTAACGAGGGAAGGCGATGGAGACCCATTAGTGGTTGAGTTATTGGGATAGGATGTCATCGCACTTTGCATACCTTGTAGACTATTCGTTGAATATTGATTGTTATGTCTTGCTTATCACATGCTTTATTCTATTCTTGCTTCATGTGATTATGCTTAGTTAACATTATATGTGGATTAAGAGTGCCATGGGGTTACCCGTTGCACTACTGAGTCCGTTGGACTCACGGTGTTTTGTGACACCGTACAGACGAGTTGGACTTTAACCCGACGGATGACTCTTCGTGGGAAGTAACCGACGACGAGGTGTATGAGGATGGTGATCACGGCGAGCCTTTGGAGGCATCGGAGGAGTTCTAGTCCTTTAAACTCTTTATTGATAAAAACTAGTTATCTTTGATTTTGATTTTGGGCTTGTTTTGGCCTATCTTTGGGAACTTGTCCCTCTTATCTTATGGATGATGCTTAGTTATTTTATTCGATAAACATAATAATTTGATATTATGTTATTTATATGATGATAGTAGATTAATGGTTAATAATAGAAAATCGACCATTAATGGACCTAGACCGAGTTTTGGACTCGAGAGACTAAAAGCACTAGAAATACTATATAAGACATAACTATAATTTTTGAACTGTAATGTATTTTCGATAAGGTAAGTGACATAATTTGTGATTGTCACAGAAGGACTTTTCGAAGGTCTATCAGTTAGCTTTCCAACGATATAAAATGTTTTCACACATTCATTTTGTACAGAAAGTTATGGCCAAAACACTGACTATGGTACTAACTAGTCTATTCTGAACCCAAGTCAAACAGACCTAGTTTTGACCCTTTATATGGCATATTTGAGCTATGACCTCAATATGAGAGTTGTAGCCAACTCAGAGAGCTATCCAATGGGCTTGGAACAGTAAAATCGGACATTGAACAAAGAAATGACGGTTGTTTTACTGCTGCGCTATCCGGGTGCACTATAAGGACGGGAAAAATGGGAGGAAAATTTATTTTCTCTATTTGACCTAATTTTTGGTTTGAGACTTCCTCATATATAGTGGGTTAATGTCATATAGTTTAAAATTAAAAAATAATTAATTTAGTATTTTTCTTATAATTTATTATCGAAATCTGTTTAATCACTTAGTGAATTGTGGTATTGATGACTTGTTTGAGGATGGATCTTAGTGGTTTAGATTCATACTTAAATCATTAGGATACATTCATAGATCACTTCTAGGTTCAGGTATGAGGTTGACCCATAGATTTTAGGGTCGGATTTGGATACCCGGAAATGGGGCGTGACAATGATTATGTCACGTCCTCCTCTACCAACATTCAGGGAAATAGTTCCCACACTTCAGAGCCATGAGCTGTTTTTAAAATCCCTCTCTTCACCCCCTGCATCTCATGATGCAGCCTTTATTGCTCACCGTGGAGGATGCGGTAGAGGAAATCGTGGTGGTGGACGATTTAGCAATAATCGTTCCAACTTTAGATCACACAACTATGGTAATGGGAACTTTCAACCCAATAATGGAGTCTCTACAAGAAAGCAACGCTCCAACTCTAGTAACTCTAATGGACGTCACTCAGGCAGTGGAACTATAACCAATAAAGACACATGGGGTGCTTTTGGGTGCAAGTTTGTGTGGTGCATAATCACGAAGAAAGGGAAAGCAAAGACAACCAAATGTTCGTAAAATAGAATAAGGAGTCTTACCAAAGAGTGCGACATACGGTGAGGTGTGACAGAGAACCGGTGTCGACAAGCGGTTGATGATGTAAACAGCCGTGGAGAAAGCCTCTACCCACAAGGAGGAAGGAGCACCACTGTGAAATAAGAGTGTGAGGCCGGTTTCGGTCACATGGCGATGCTTACGTTCGACCCGTCCATTTTGTGCTTATGTATGAGGGCAAGAGATCCTTTTTGCAATGCCAAAAAAGGACAAGTAATGAACAAATTGTGAGTTTGAAAATTCAGTACCGCCATCACATTGAAACGACTTGATTTTGTGAGGGAATTGATTTTCAACAAATTTATGAAATTGGATAAAAATATTAAAGAAATCGGATTTGTGCTTTAGTGGATAAAACCAGGTGAATCGAGAAAAATCATCCGCAAAGATAACGTAATATTTAAAGCCACTAGATGAAGTAATGGGAGCGGGGCCCCATAAGTCACAATGTATTATTTCCAATGGAGAATTACATCGTTTGTTATTTTCTAAAAAAGGGAGCCGTTGGTTCTTTCCTAATTGACAACTAGAGCATAATGAGGAACTCAACCTAGATGTTGAAGAAGAAATGCGAATGATGCCATCTTTATTAAGGCGATCAACAACTTTTTTAGATGAATGACCTAAATGACTATGCCAGATAGAGTGGGTGGCTTGGGATGGAGCTTTAGAATTTGTTGAAAGGTAGGACTGAGCGCCACGATCTAGAACATACAGTCCATTCTTGCACTTACCAGTTCCCAGTCGCCTCCCCGTTTCCCGTTCCTGTATGACAAAACCACATGAAGAAAAGGTTACAAGACAATTGTGCTCTGATGTGAGTTTACTCACAGACACAAGGTTTTTTTGAATATTTGGAACAAGGAGAGCATCCTTGAGAGTAATAGAACCAGAAGGAGACAAAAGAGACACGTTACCCGTATGAGATATTTGCAGAGAAGAACCATTTCCAACGAGGACTTTATTAGGACCAAAATAGGGAGCCTGTGAGGGTATATTACCTGCATCGTGTGTCATGTGTGCCGTAGCACCACTATCTGGATACCATTCGGGATCTGTGATGGTGACAGAAGTGAAGGCCTCAGGGAGTTGTGAGACTTGATAGGCGTGATTGAATCGTTGATAACAATTGGCTGCTGTGTGCCCACCTTTGTTGCAGATTTGATAAGTAATATCTATGATAAAAGATTCAGAAGATGGAGTAGGATGTCCACTGCCTGAGTGACATCCATTAGAGTTACTAGAGTTGGAGCGTTGCTTTCCCGTAAAGACTCCATTATTGAGTTGAAATTTCCCATTACCATAGTTGTGTGATCTAACGTTAGAACAATTATTGCTAAATCGTTCACCACCACGGCTTCCACCACGATTTCCTTTACCGCGCCTCCACGGTGAGCAATAAAGGCTGCATCATGAGATGCAGGGGGCGGAGAGAGGGATTTTAAAAACAGCCCATGGCTCTGAAGTGTGGGAACTATTTCCCTGAATGTTGGTAGAGGAGAACGTGACATGATCACGGTTGAGAAAGACTGAAATTCTGACCCTAGGCCTCGAAGAAACCAATGGACCTTGTCGGTGTCGTCAACGAATTGTCCCATGGCAGCAAGTTGATAACATGCTGTTTTGAATTTTCGTGCATACTCAGAGACAGATAGAGAGCCCTTTTCATGAGCTGAAGTTCATCTTTCAATTGAATCTCCCGAGATTTGGGCTTATGCGAGAATACCTCCTCTAAGATATTCCAAACGTCCATAGCACAAGTGAGTCCTAAAACTTCACTCATGGCTTCTCTGTTAGAGAAGAATATAGCAGACTTATTACTAGCTGATCTGCTTTGTTTCCAATCCTTATAGACTGGATTGTTGGTCAGTTTGTTGTCTTTATCAACAACCGTGGGAGATGGAGAAGGGCTGGAACCGTCGACATAACCAATGCGATCTGACTGGTTAAGAGTGGGATGAATTGATTCCGCCATAACAAGTAATTGCTGGCACCGAGCTTGATGGATACCATGTGAACCATGGTGTTAAAACCCAACGGGGTCGTTGATGATGAAGAAGACGCTGCTACAAGCTCTTGCCTCATGGTGATATTGTTTTGTTTTTGTCTTCTTCTGAACTCCGAACGATGGCTTTGATACCATGGACGGGTTTATGACCCTATTCAATAGTAAAGACAAAAGAGGAGAGAAAATACTGCAACAAGTGTTTGGAGTGGTGGAGTAAAACTTCTGTCACAAGATGTTGAATAGGAGCCATGTGTCACACTATTAGAGGGCGCTGACCGTATAGATGTTTGGCCAGTCCTCGTGGACCTGCAAAACAAAAATCAGCCCGATTATTGATTTCTAAGCGTTGGATTGAAGTTATTTTCATGGGTTGATTAAAAGTAGGAATTTTAGCATTATTGAGCGTTATTTGGGTGCAAAGATCCAAAGGGTGTAAATCACTAATCAGGCTGATTTTTGGTTTGCAGGTCGACCGAGGGACTCTCCAAACATCCATATGGTCATTGCCCTCTAATAGTGTGCCACGTGGCTCTAATTATGGGTTGTGACCGGCTCGGAAAGGTGTTATATCCCCACGTAAGAAATCCGGACGGGTGTCCGGAAACCTTTCATTTTTTTCCTAAAAAGAACAAAAAGGAAATAATAATGAAAGGAAAGCAAAAAGAGGGGAAAAGGCCTTTATTTCTTTCTCTCCTTCCCATTCCCCATTCACACCCACACACATATATATCTTCTTTTTTTCTCTGTAAACCTTTGTGTTAAAAGTCTTTGTTTTGCTTCCCTTTCTCTCTCAATCCTTTCTTTCATGGTCAAATCAAATCTTATAACCTAAACCTGAAGGCGTCACTTGTATTTATTAAAAAAAAAAGAGGAGAAAGGCTGCGCAGAAATCAAGGGAGGAGGAGGAAAAGAGAAAGAATGACAACTCCCCTTCCCCTCAACACAGCCTTTTATGATTCCCCTCCAAAACCCCATAAAATCTCAAACTTCTTCTCCCCATCGTCAGAAAATCCTGCATTCTCCTTCAAGTCCTCTCCTTCTCTTTCTTACAGTAGACGGGTCGGAACAAAGAGATCCCTAAAAGGCCCAACAACCCTCTCTTCAACACGCACGGTACTTCTCTTTCTCTCTGTCCTCTGTTATGTGCATTTTTTCTTCTTCTTAGTTGTAAGAAAAGCTCTGATGGGTATATGATCATCGATACCCACTACAATATTTACTGATAAGTATCTATTTTTTGGGGTACAAATTACAATAGCCATATTAAAGACCATGTCTGTGTTTGTGCTCGTTAAATTACTTGAATTACTGGATCAAAATAAGGGAAAAAGTTTTACTGGAACAACATTCCAAACCTCTTCACTGCAGTTGCGGGGGTTTTCAGTGCCACTTTGGAGGGCTGATGTGGGCAATCCAGACCAACATATGATAGGCTAGACACTATGAATTAGTCACATGGATAGTGCCCTTGTCCATATCATGCCTATAACTCTACCATGTACGGATTTTCCCTCATGAATGCAGCCATTAAGTTTTTTAAAATAGAAAAAGGGAAAAAATAAAAATGTATCTTTTTGCCATGTGGCGGAGTACTATTGGGGTGAAACTTGTCGTATGGGAAGGCGTTGGAGTATGATAGGATCCTAAAGGTTAAGACTTAAGCTTTCTGCACCTCAATCACCTAGGTGCTTTTGGTGTATTGGTCTGGGTCTTAACATTTGGTATCAGAGCCAACCCCATGTTAGGTGGGGGCAACCTGGGGGCTTGCTCAAAAAGAGAAAATAGGGGTACCGGAAAAAATGCCGGGGGCCTCCTCTTTTGTAGCTCTTTGGTTTTATCAATGCATCTCACATTATCAAAAAAAAAATGCCGGGGGCTCGCTCACAAAAAGTGAAAAAATAGGGGTACCAGAGTGAAAGCCACCTCAGAGTGGACCACCATGGACGTCGGCCTTGGAAGCGTGGTGGAATGTTAGGATCCTAAAGGTTGAGACTTAAGCTTTCCACACTTCTATCAACTAGGTGCTTTAGGTGTATTGGTTTGGGTCTTAACAAAGTAGCAAAAATATAAACCTTTTGGGCCTGCTACCTTTGCTGCCACATGCAAAAAAAGAGGCTACTCCAGTAAAGAAGTTTGGACTGTTGCTCCAGAATAACCGTCCCCCTTTGATCCCTCTTCTGTATCTTTTATGTTGGTAGTAGGACTTAAAAAGAGTACACAAAAGATTGCTCTATATAAGAAAGAAATAATAATAAAAATTTGTTGGGTCATAGAAAGTAAAGTGGTTTTGTTATCACCTTAGACAGTTTGAAAATGAATTTTGGCTGCAGCTTTTGATATCTATTTGCTTTCTTGTTAATATATGAACTATACATTAGAGGAGCAATATATTATATTCATTTCTTTATGTATAACTGGATCATTACTTTTTTGATTACAATGTGATGTACTGATGTGCGATTGTATAGAGGCCTGGCTTTTTTTTTTTTTTTGATAAGTAAAGGCCTGGCTTTTGAGGATATGGTCTTTAGATGGGAGTCCATCATGTGCAGGGATAGTTAGGGGCCTTGTTGTTTGTTTGTTCGTTGGAGGTTTCCTCGACCTCCAGGTTGTTATGTTCCCTCCTTTTTCAATAAAAGCTTTTACCTTATAAAAAAAAATGTGATGTGCGATTGTAGTTGCCTAAGTTAGTTTAAAAGAACTGTTTAATTTATTCTTTATGTTGCTCTGAAGTGTGTATCAATTTCAGAAGTTTTGGCCGAAACCGAAACGTTTTGTCCGTTTCGTTTCGGTTTCTCTATAGGATGAAACTACGTACGTTTTGGTGGGTTTCGTCCGAAACCGAATGGTACTTCATCTTATGTGTAAATTTGCACTAATATTTCGTTTCGGTTTCATGAAGTTTCGTCCGAAAATGACGATACTTCCAATACGTTTCGATATCACCCATGAACGATACCGAAACGATACCGTGTACTTTGAACCATGCGTGTAGTTTATATTTTGAATATATGATGTAATTTTTTTCTAGTAATATTTTCCCATGCAAGTCTTGCTATCTTTCTCTAGAGGTTTGGATTGAATTTAGTAGCAGAATTTGGGTTAAGGGACTGGTTTAAGTTATCCCTACTAATTGAAAAATGGCGTAATTTTCTTAATTTATGTGGAAATGTTCCAGTTGCAGTAGTTAGACTAAAAGAATGGTTGGGATGGACTTTTTTTTTTTTTTTTGTCTTTTTTCAAGCAGAAGTTCCTTTTTTCTTCTCTTCTGTGGACTCTGAAATGGGTCTTATTTATCAGAAGTTATAGCTTGAGTTTAGATGCCCAGACCCTCTGAATGTACATGATCTGTACTGATATACCATTTAGGTAACTATCATCCCTAAGACATTAGACTAGATGTAACGTTTTGTGGTATAGCTTAGATAATGTGAAGAAACAATTGATGTTGATGTTGGTGTTGGTTTTCACTAATGATTTACTACCAGGGGCTGTGTTTTTTTTTGTGCACTGGTATAGTGGCTTTGTGGATGTATGAGAAGAGATCAAGATAGTAGTTGGAGGAATGAAGGGGAGAATGGGTTTCGTATGTTTGGGTCTGACGAAGAAATTGCCACTCAAGTTCCAACCCAAGTTCAATCTGTTGTGGAGGGTTCAGGGGCATTGCTGGTGTCAGAGTTCAAACCTGCTCCTGACGTGGATTATTTACAGGTATATCATTTTCATGTCTAAAGCTTGAAACCTTTTATTAAACTCCATGTCACAAAACTCAAATTCAACCAGGCTATGAGTTTTCCATTTTCCTGAGTTTGACTTGGATGAGTGGATAGTCAATATAGCTGAGTCAATTGGTACCTCAAGCTGCCCTTTCCATTTGCTTTTTGCTGAACATTCATATCAGGATTGGGGAACGGAAGGAAGCCTTTGTCCTTGTTGTCGTGCACATAGCACATTTTAGTGGGGGTGGATGCACTGGGTCCCACAATGGAGATCTTCTAGGTCCAAAGTTGACTGGACCAGATGAGATGAATCATCTGACCTCATGGCTTTTTGTGGGTTGTTCACCATATTTCTTCTGGCCTCTCAAAAGAATGCGATTACTCAGATGTGTAGGATTGTAAAATTTGATCAATTTTTGGCTTACGAGATAGATCTCCTTGGTGGGATACATCACTCAATGCTCCTAACCCAGAGGTAGGGAGGATGGCACCTTACTATCCTCTTGTCTTGACCTGGTATTCCCTTTTTTTTTTGTTATAAATTGGGATATGGAACTAGTACTTGGAATCGCTTCTTTGGCTTGGGATTTCTAACAGTATATTCTAATTTTTATAGGAGTTATTGGCCATTCAACAACAAGGGCCAAGAGCAATTGGTTTCTTCGGGACACGGAACATGGGTTTCATGCACCAACAGCTTATTGAGATTCTGAGCTATGCTATGGTTATAACTGTATGATGCGCTAACTTTACTTTCATTCTATATTTTATACAGGAAATCTAAGTACCACATGGGGTAGACCAAAGGATGCTCCATGAGTGGTGTACCAGTACATGTGGCACGCATGCAGGGGGCAGGCCCATTGTTCAATAGGTCCCCATAGGGGATCTTGTATGTCAAGCATTGGTCCTATTGGATGATTCATGATTGTACCCTATCACATTCTTTTGGATGATCAGAAAAAATATGGCGTACAGTCAGGAAAAATGTCTATTGATTACAATATCTAATTGGTTTGATTTTTGCAAAAGCACATCTCCTAGGTGGGATCCACCCAATGGTGGGCCCCACTAACTTACACGTGGGCCATGTGGACTTTTATCTGTCTTAGTTTCTTATTTTAAGTTCTCAAAATTTCTAAACCTGTAATTTTGTTACAGAAAAATCATATTTTTACATCAGGAGCATCAGGAACTAATGCGGCTGTTATTAGAGGCGCTTTAAGAGCGGAGAAACCAGACCTACTTACTGTAATCTTGCCTCAAAGTCTGAAAATGCAACCCCCTGAGAGCCAGGAATTACTGTCTAAGGTGAGATATGGTTTATCTCTTTCTTTTGTTTCATATTGCATTTATTGTACATTTCACAACTGCACATCTCGTTCTTCCAAATTTCAACACATCACATGATGCAAACTGTTTATTGAAAATTCTAGGATGAATTTGATGAATAACACATGACGTAGAACTTTTGTCTTCCGTTTGGCCACTAAATTGTTACAGGACTGATATTCAAAAGCTAGATGATTGATTTTGAACTCAGCTGAGTCGATTGCCCTCTGAGTTATAGAAATAGACTGGGTCTATGATTGACTTCGACGACTTTTTAATAGAATCAGTGACTTCTTCATCGACTTAGATGAGTTCAAGTCCAAGTTAATGCAAATTTTAAGGTCCTGCAAACTGCTTGTTTCTAAAATATACACTAACTATTTCTACCTTTTGCAATATGATCACTTCGCCTTTTGAAAATTGCCTCTAACAAAGTCTAGTAAGAGAAAGATAAGAGAGACTTCTGTCTTCTGTTTGTTCTATATCTTTCTATAATGGGCTTCCTTTCATTTCTTTCTAACAACGGTGAATTAAGAAAATCCCAACTATCGTATTTCATAAAGTTTCACTAGTGTTTGCACTTGATGCTATTGTTGACATTATCGTTCTATTATATATGGAAGAAGTATGACGATGTGTATAAGAGAAAGTAGTTATAATGTCAATTATATACATTAATTAATTAGTTTCTCATTTATAAGGTCATCATTATTATCTGTGCCTTATCCCAAATGTTTGGGGTCGGCAACGTGAAACGTATTTAGCCATTCAACTTTGTTTAGAGCTACGTCTTCTTTCAAAGTATGTCTTCAAATTGTTCCTTACTACCTCCATAAATGTCATTTTCTCCCTTCATCTCTCCCTTTTCAAGCCTTCAACTTGCACAAAAGCTCTCATTCTTACCGGTGCCATCATTGCACATGCCCAAACCATCTCAAGTGACTTTCCCTTCTTTTATCTCCTATTGGGACTACGTTTAGGTTTCTTCAAATGTGCTCATTTCTGATTGTCTTTCCTAGTTTTTCTACTCATCCATCTCAACATCCTTATCTTTGCCACACACTCTATGAATATGTTGTTTCTTAATTGCCCAACATGTAGCTCTATAAAGAAGTACATCCGTCTTGTAGAAATTTTCTTTTAGCTTGACAGGTATACATCGATCACATAATACTCCAAAAGCGCCTCTCCACTTTAGCCACCGAACACTAATTTTATGGGTCATATCCTCATTAATTTTCTTATCCTTGTGAAAATAGAACTTAAATTGGTCGCTTTGGGGTATTTCTTGTGCATCAATCATAATTAATGCCTCATCCCTATGAGTATCTTTACTAAAGTTACATTGTATTATTTGTGGTTCCTTTTAATTTTTACATTGCACTGCTAGTTCCAAACTTGGACAAAGGAGAAGAGGTAGGTTTCTTTGGCGTATCCTTCCTTTTGCTGTCACGTGGGCCATTTGGAAAGAGAGGAACTGTTGTATCTTTGAAGGAGTAGAAGAAGACATTTCTAGAGTTATCCTGAGGATTAAAGCTTATTTGTACCTTTGGTCCTCTATTTCGCTAGATTTTAGAGGATGTTTCTTTGATGCTTTTGTTTTTAGAAGGGAGGAACTATTAGAAGGTTCTTCCTTAGTTTGATCGGTGTGTTGTAGTGTGTGGGACTCTCGTCCTGAGATCCCTTTTAGTTGTTCGGTTTGGGTTTTTGCCCCTTTCTAATATCAAATGGGAAAAAAAAATTCTGGTTTGATGGTTAAAATCATCCTAAAACTTATAGGTGGGGTGGTATAGATTTGGCATTGTGCATTATCAGATATAGTATCGTAAAGCATTGATTTGTCCAAAGTTTAAAAAGGCTAGTTCGGGAACTGAGGCGTTTTCTCTAAAAAAGGCGAGGCGTAGCCTCGAGGCGGTACCGAGGCGTAAGCCTCATTTAAGCCTCAGTTTTTTTAAAAAAAAATGCTTAAAAAATTCTAAAAAAAATATAATTAATTCTAGAAAAATGAGAAACAACATATCATGTGAAAAAAATAACTTAAATAAGCATAAAAGTAAGTGAGGCTATAACTTTTACTTTATGAGCGATGCTATCGGGAATGCTTGAATGCTGAATCAAATCTTAAAAACATAAAGCACATTTGATATGCCAACTAACAACATAGGTAACCAACAAGATAGAGTTAAGAAAGAGAGTAGAGCAAGTAGTAAAAGTTAAAATTAGCAAGTTAATATATTCAAATCCTATTCTTAATATCTTATATTGTCACACAAAAATGAATCTTTCTATTCTTCATCCCCAATATCATCATCATCGCTAGTGGGGTCTTCTAAGGAGTCATCATGATATCTGATGCCCCTATCATCTTCTCCTTCATCGGATTCAACCTCCACCCATTCATCTTCTTCGTCCACCAATTCCATGGAAGACTTTCCTTTACCTAGTTAAAAAAGATGAACACATTAATACAATGTAGAGTAATTTAATGATGTAAGTTTTTACTTGTCAAAGTGTCTAAGTCCATAATTAATTCACTAACCTCTTCCAATTCCTGCACTTGGTTGTCCTCTTCCTCTTCCTCTTCCTCTTCCTCTAGAGGTTGTACTCTTCTTTCTCCTTCTAGTTCCTTGTGGCTCTGATTGTGCCATTGCAATCTCAAGGGCATCGAAATCGAGTTCATCGAGATCATTGTGCCATGTAGGACAAGGGCAAGACTCTTGCACCGCTGGTTCTGCATCTGACACCACATTCTCCATTCCTCCTATGTCTCCTCCCCCTTGTTCAACAAGCCATTCGTTATCACTATCGATGCTTTCAACAACCAGTGGATCTTCTTCTTCATTTTCACGCCTTAGCCTATTTTTCAACTGCTTAACCCTCAACTTCTTGTTGTACATCACAAAAACTAAGGCATTCAACTTTGTTTGATCCAACCTATTTCTTCTCTTTGTATGCACCTAAAAGAAGTAGAAAAACATATACATCAATACATGGTTGAAGTCCTAAGACTTCTTAGTAACTCCTAACTCAACTCAACTTAATTACCTGATTGAAGGTTGACCAATTCCGCTCACATCCTGAAGAAGTGCAAGTGAGACTTAGCACTCTAACGGCAAACTTAGTCAATGCCGGTGTGCTATCTCCATAAGCTAGCCACCAATTAGCTACAAAAAAATTTCACAATTAAATATAGAAGTATATGATTATATAAGTATATACTTAACTATATAACAATAATCATTGGCTCACCAGGAGTGCGCTTCTTTCTTGTTGACTCTGCTTGAGGCCGGCCAAATAAACCAATCTTCCCACGAAATTGGTCAATTTCTAAGTCAGCTTGCTCCCTCTCTTTTGGGTCTAGAATTAACTTGTCCATACAATTATATAGACCCAATTTAATTTCTGGATGAGTAGAGAAGTCAGGGTCATAATGAAATTGTGGATTGAGGAAGTATGCTGCGGCATGTAGATGGCGGTGCATTTGGAAGTCCCACTTCTCGTCAATGATGTCCCATATTTCTTTGTACTTGGATAGATCATTATCCAAGTTTTTTGCAATCTCTTCTTTGGCCCTATCCATTGCCCCATATATAAAGCCCATAGCTGGTTCTTTTTCTGAATCTACAATCCTCAAAACACCAACTAAAGGTTTCGTAGCCTTCAAAGAATACACCACACTAGGCCAAAAATTGTTGTCCTTCAACACAATTTTCCTAATGGCCTTTCCTTCATCTTTTTTGGCCCACACACTGCTTGCCCACTTGCTAGATGTAAACATGGCCTCCAATGGCTGCCTACTCTGTAGCATACTCTGTAATGTCAAGTTTGCTGTAGCAAACCTTGTTGCAGCCGGGCGAATCAACTCTCTTTTTGTAAAGCTTCTCATCAAAGCAAGTACCCAACCATGGCTGTAAATAAAGTTACTAACTTTCCTAGCCTTCCTATATGCAGAAGCAAGCTGAGGCAAACTATAAATCCTCTCAAGCATCAAGTCGATGCAATGAGCTGCACATGGAGTCCAATAAAGTCCTTTTCTTTTCTCCATCAATCTCTCTCCAGCTAGTTTGTAGGCAGATGCGTTATCAGTCACAATCTGCACTACATGTTCTTCTCCCACCTCCTCAACAACCTCATCTAGAAGCTTGAACATCAGGTTGTTATCCTTAATTGCAGCCGATGCATCCACACTTCTTAAAAACACTGTCCCCTCTGGATTGTTGACAAGAAAGTTGAGCAATTGTCGACCCCTCATATCTTTCCAACCATCTGACATGATGGTAACTCCTGTCTTGGGCCATGTTTTCTTGACTTCTTCAATCATTGAATCTGTTGTCTTCACCTCTTCCTTGAGGATCCACGTCCGCAGCTCATACATGCTAGGTGGTTTTAAACCACGCCCATACTCTCCAACTGCCCGCAACATATTCACAAAAGAAGGACTAGTGGCGACATTGAATGAAAGACCATTTTCAAAAAAAAACCGTCCAATGTCCAAGCACACTTGGTTCCTATGCTCCTTTGCATTGTGAGGTGTTAAGACACGTGGTGGTTCTACATTTTCATGCCTAACACCACCCTCACTACCACCCATATGGTCCTCGGGCTCGGCCACAACATATCTATCCATTGGCCCCCTTACTCCACGCGAGGAAACCGTATTAGCACCACTAGAGCCACCCACACCCGGTGCGGAGCCTACTTCCTCGGTTGCACCACCACCATAATATGAGCCCCTATTGGACATAAACTCAAAATCTTCATGAGCCACACTTCTTTTTTGTGCTCCTTTAGCCATGTAGGCTTTGATCTCTTCTATAACTTCTAGGGGTGCTTTTGTACATGGAGATACATTATTATGGGTACCCGCTAGATGATCCTTCATCCTTTTCACCCCTCCTTTTATAACCCTACTACAAAAATTGCATTGTAGATAAATGTAACCCTTGGATCCCACATTTGGACCCTCAACCTCTACCCCATACTTCCATGCCGGATCTTTTCTACTACTACCACTACTCCCATGCTTCTTAGAAACCCCTCTCACCATCTTCAATCATATTATTAAAAAAAACAACAACAACAAACCATTAAAGAAGGAAAAATAATAAAATTTTACATGTATTTATGAAAAATAAGGTAAAAATCCAAAATATAGTCACATACCTTAAAAATTCTTCAAAGCTTTGCTTTCTTGCTTGAGTTTGGTGAGATTGCTCAAAAGAAAACCGTAGGAAGTGACGGATTGTGATTCGGACAAGATTTGAGCTCTCTAGGAGGATTTCTCTAAAATGGGAAAAACTAGGGTTCAAAGAGTTGATTTAAGATTTCTCCCAAAATAATGAGTTTTAGATACTCAAATATGGACCATTTAGGTCGTTTTTGTCATATAATAGGATTAGATGGGGTATTATGGGAAAAAATAGCAAAAAAAAGAGCAAAAAATCAAAAAAAATGGGTTTCGGTTGGACCCATTACCGTGTAAAATTGAGGCTTAAGCCTCGGTTGCGCCTCGAGGCTATAGCCTCGAGGCGTACGCCTCTTACAACTGAGGCTTAAGCCTCAGTTCAGGACCTCGAGGCTATAGCCTCGAGGCTGTTTTTCACCGCCTCGCCTCGAGGCGCGCCTCGAGGCGTACGCCTCTAACGCTTTTTTAAACTTTGGATTTGTCTTAGAAGCCAACAATTGCAAGATGACATGGACAACTTGACTAGGTGTTGTTCAAGATTTTGATCGTTGTCGGAGATTTGGGAAGAGAAGATCTTTACTACCTCCAAGAAGGATTATGTTATTCCAAGCCACTTCCAACATTTTTTACATCCGTCTTCTATTAAGGCCATGTTTGTTTACTGAGAAATGGAGTTTGTGCCTAGATATGAATGTATTTTATGAGGCTTGAATTGAAGGGATGCTGATGCGTCTGTCTAGTGGCTTGAAAAGTTTTTAGAGACATAAACAAAGATGGAGTTCTTGAGATAGATACTAAGAGTTAGGCCCCATTCAAATGCATGGAAACTGAACTGCGGTTGGCTCAGATTAAAAAATATCACTTGGTTTGAAATTTAACTAAAGGCCCCCTTATTGATCAGACAATCTGAATTTCTCAATAGAGAGATAGAGCCTGTATAGCTATGGAAAAAATGTGCTCTGTGGTTGTCCATATGCCAGAGGATTTGATCGGCCTAATCAATGTGTTTTCTGCACAAGATCCATCCTAGAGGTGGCCTACCAACTGAGAATTACAGACTGATCAGCAGGTCATGTCATCATCATCGTCATTATCAGCATAATCCTTATGCCAACTATATGAATCCTGTTCCTCAGTGGGCTATATGCATGGTCCGAATTCTTGGCACCATGACCCTTCATGGTGGGGCACCATCATTATTCTTTATTTATTTTGGTACATTAGCTTGGATTGAATTTTTTTTTGATAACGTAGCAGCTTGGATAAAATGCACAACCATAAGTTTTAAATTTGATATAAGTTACTAAACAAAGCTAGGAAGTAAAGTGGGAGTGGAGACAAGTTAAAAGTAAAATTCTTAGGGTTGAGGCACTATAGAATCATTATTTTCAGAATAGAAGATGTTTCTTTTTCTCTCGTAAAATATAATAGAAGATAACTACACCTATAGGACTTCATATATTTTATTGGAGGCTGTCTTTGATCTTATACTTTGACATTTTTCATTTTATTTTGTTTTCTTTTCTTGGATTTGCAGGTGAAGAATGTGATAGAGAAACCCCACAATGATCATCTACCTTTGATAGAAGCCAGCAGGTCTGTTAGAGCTCCTTTTTCTTTTTCGTTGTTCTAGCAGGGTGCCCCATAATTTGGGCTAGACTCAGGAATTGGTCTCCAGATTTGTGATATCAACTCACCTGAGTTGGTGGAGAATTTGCTGATGATTTGAAAGATCAGAGTTTTGACTTGGGTAGACTTTTGATCCTACAGATTTGAACTTGATAGGTGAATTTTTTTTACGTTTCACTGGCAGAGGTTAGGAAATAGGAAATCATAGGCTCCTAGCACACTTAATTGGATCCATTTGTCAGCTTGGTCATGGTTTCAGTTCTCATCAGCAAAGCTTCAATGTAGTCAACTTCAACTGCTTCACATCACAACAGAACTGCTCTCCACCTCTTGGGCTCTAGTTGGGTGGCGGAGGCAGCCAATTCTGGAATGATAAATCGTAACCTTAGGTGCTCTCACTTATATGGTATGGTAATACCGTATTGGGTGCTGGCGCGGCCACGCACAGTGTGTGTGTGTGTGTAGGGGGGGGGACCTCTCATTCAAAGAGTCTCACCTATGAGATCATGGTCAAACTTAATGAAGTCAGATGATCTAACCATTTCTCTGGTCAATAAAACCATTATGACTATGAGGTCCAGAAAAAAGTCAATGATTGGATGGTTACTATCATTGATAATAAGTTGACCTTCATTAAGATCACTCATTGGATCCATCCAATGGCTTGTGCATCATTTTGACTGCATCCAATATGACATATTTCTGTATTTGTGTACCGAAACTTACTTCAATGGAGAATGGCTGATAAAATTTCATTCGATAATTGATCTGCTAGTCTTGCTGAATGGAAAAATCCGCATTGGGACTTATATTTTCTGGTTTTCGCGAAAACAAGATAAGAGGGGTTAATTACCCCTCCATGCTTGTTTCAACTGCAATGCCTTTGAAAGTTGATCTTGAATCTCTGATCATGGTAGTAATGGTTGCAATCAATGTTGTTCAACTCAGGCTTGATTTTTATATTGGAATTTGAACTTGGTTGTTTGATGATTTGAACTGTGCCAGTTGAGTTGTCTATTTGCCGATTTTCGGACATTGGTTGCAACTGTTGCCGGCTCAATGTAGGCTGTCAGGTTTTCCATGTGTGTTGTTTCTAATCTCTCTCTTCTTTACTAATGGCGAGGGGGGGTTAATCTGGTTTTTCTGTTTTGGCGAAACAACAGGCTATGTAACATGGACATCCTTTCACACGTCCAACAAGTCATCTGCTTTGCCTTTCATGATAGTAAGTTGCTCATGGAAACATGTCAAGAAGCAAAGAACCTCAGGAAGATTGTGACTCTCTTCTACTTGGATTGAGAAACATATTTACTTCTGAATGTTTATACTTGGGGAGTGGAGAGATTGTTTATTTTTGTCTATACATTGGAAGGTAGGTAGGGAGGAAGAGAGAAAGATTGCTCATCTTTCTTTCTGCCTTGGAAATTGAGGAAAGGGGCACATTTGCTCCTCTTTCCTTTTCACTTGGAGATGAAGGGAGAGAGGAAAGGTCAGTTGTTATTGATTTGATTTTTAAGAAATGGAAGGAAATATGAATATACAGATATTCTAATGCTGCGTATGCACAATGCATCCACGGGCACACGTTTGAATCATATGGCTCACATGGTGTTTAGTCTGTTTTTGTTTCCCATTTTCTTTTCTTTTTTTCTTTTTTTTTTATTAGTTTCATGGAAAGCATCAGTGTGATTGTTGAGTTTGATATCCACTCCCTGATATCAAAGTTTGTCTCCCTTGTATGCGGTCCAGCAAATGGTTGTAGGCACATAACAAATGGTAAAATGTTTTTTTAACATATAGTTCACTGATAAATATTTCATTAATCATTGTAAATAATAATATTATATAGTTCTGTAATATTAATTTATCGAATAACGATTCCTAGATCCAAACCCGATTTAATGAACCTGTACTTCAATCTAGACCCATTGTTATCGGATTGGATCATTGGAGCAACGTGATCCATTGGCAACCCTTGGTACAGGCTCTCTCTAATGTGGTTGTCGTTGTCTCATGGTTTAACGGTAACGCTATGTTATTTACAAAAAAAATCAAAAACCAAAAATGAGTTATGTTTCAGGGGCTGTTATTTTGTTCATCATCTGTTACTTGTGGGCTGCATGTGCGTTGCGTTTGTGATTTTAAGGGCCTTTTTGGAAGAACGGGTAAAGTAAGGAAGTTTCAACCCAAAGGGTAGTTTGGAATATTAGTTTGGAGGGGTGAATCTGTAACTTGTGGTAACTCGAGGCACAATTAGAAAATCAAAATTCTAAAGTTAATACATAGTTTTTTTTTTTTTTTTTTTAAATTTTTGACATATCCACCCCACCCACCCACACAATTTGAGAAGCTGACATACCCCCCTATGACTTGGTCTACTGTCATTTGACCTGAGTTGACTACCAAAATTTGTATTAAAGGACGAAAGTGCCCTTGTCTTCAACCTTAATACAAGGGTTTGGGTTTGGGCCAAAAACCAAACATGAAAAGAGGAGATTAAAAATAAAAACCTATGTTAGTAAACTTGAGATTTTTTTGGTTTTTTGATGAATTAAACAAACATTGAGAAGAAAAAATCCTATAAAAATAGATAAAACTAATGAAGGAATGAGATTTCTTTTTATGGATTTTATTGTAGAAGAATGAAAATTTAAAATTGAGAGAATCCATCTTTCCAAAATTCATATCTCAAAAGTTTAAAATCTAAATGGCTCTCACTCTTGTTTTTCATTTTTGTTAATGAAAAATTTAGTATGCTTTGTGTATTTTTTAACCTTGGGTTTTAAATTTGTTGCTGGAATGGTGGTCGGCTGGCCATGAGACTCCGGTGGGTCACCGGTGGCCAACCCATTGGAATCTCTTGGCTGGCCGTCCACTACATCCATTTGATTTGGGGTTTGGGTTTTGGCCCAAACCCTCGTTACAAGGTTGAAGACGAGGGCACTTTCGTCTTTTAATACAAAATTTGGTAGTCAACTTGGGTCAACATTGGTCAAATTTTAAAAATAACATGGGGGTATGTCAAAAATTATCCATACCTAGTTATTAAGTTTTATTTTTGAAATATGGAAGTAATGACGTAGAAAGTAATTAAGTTGTTATTAAGGAACTATTTGGGAAATATAGAATTATTTACCAATGGGCATTTAATTAATTTAACGAGAGCGATATTTAATGAACTGAGAATAGTGCCTATGTTTTTTATTGTTTTCATAGTCAACTCATAGGTGCCCACATTTTTTTTTCTTTTTGATATGGGTAAGTATGGTGAAGGGTCATTTAATGAATTTTTTTTGTAGAAAGATATTTACTGTACTAACATGTGCCTACATTTTTTTTATAGGCACCTAACAATGAACGTCATGTGCCAACCCATGTTTTGATTGTAAATTGTGTGAACTCAAGGCATAGTTAGATAATCAAAATTCTGAAGTTGTCCATGTAGAGTAGATTAATAGTTAAGTTGTTCTTAAGGAACTATATTGGATATATGGAAGAAATGGCATGGATAGTAATTAAGTTGTTCCTAAGAATTGCTTTGAAAATATGGAAAGAATGAGATGCTAAGTAATTAAATGTTTATCAAGGGGCAAATATGTAATTTTTTATTTTTTTTTATAATCAAGGTTAGTATTCCACTAAAAAAAAGAGACAAAAAAAGAAAACCTCTGGAGTGTGTATGTTCCCCACTAGCCAAAATGACCTTGGAGAGCCAAATGGAGAGTCCATCAACCTGTTGCCTAGGACTGGGCTAGGTTTTTGCCTTAGCGGCTATTGTATGAGCTATAGAATTTGACCTTCTATGGGCAAAACAAAAAGAAGACAAGGACATAGAGTGTTTGAAAGCCAAAATGTTAGCACAAATTGACGACGAAGCCCAACCCAAAGACGAAGATCTTGACTAAAGAGTGTCCACCAAATTCTTTGCATCTGCCTCTATGTCCACCGCATGGAGAGTTGAAGAGCACATTGGAGGCCGAACTTCATAGCATGCGCTTCAACCTCCTCCGCTGAACCAGCCCTGGACTTTGTTCCTCCTACTACTAGATAGATGTTAAATTCATTCCAAGTAAAATAGCCCAGTCTCCTGTTATCTAAGAAGATTATTGATCCCAAGAGGCATCAGTATTCAACTTGAGGTAGCCACTATTGGGTGGTTTCCAATGGTAATTTAGGTCTTCTTTCTTAGGAGGGAATTCATGGTCCAATAAGTATGAGGTCACAGTTTTTAGAATATCCAGGGGTTGCCGAAAATATGAATGGTGAACAACATTATTTTTGAAGTACCACATCCTCCACATTAATGTGCACACATATTCCAACAAAGCACCTTGTCATTCTCCATCCTTCCCCACATGCTCAAATAACTGGATAATGCATTGCCTAATCTTAGCCGTGGTAAGATTAGAATATCTAAAAGATAGGCCAGGGGAGAGGTAAATCAAACACAGGCACTGTCCGGATACTGAAAGATAGCATGAATGTTGTCCTTTGAACGGAAACCACATTGTGGGCATTCATGGGCAATGGACTTGATGTGAGAGTGGACTAGTGGAGTTTACTTCTGGTGGGGAGAAGGCCACAAAAAAATTTCTAGATAAAGAATTAACCCCTACAAGGAATTCGAATACAACAGTTTTTTTCTAAAAAGCGTTGATGGTGGAGATGATGGGAGGGCCTACAGGGTTGAGGGAATGATAGGTTGATTTCGTGGAAAATTCCCCTTTAGGGTGAAGATCCCAAAAGACTCGATCTGGAGTTGGATGATGACTAAATGGGACATCAAGGATGTGTGAGGCCACGTCTGGCTGAAAGTTTAGCTGAAGCAATTCTATATTAGGTTCGGGATGGGAGGATGAGGTCTTTTACAAGTTGTATTCTACAATCAGGAGGCCTCGAATGTGGGATCTGATATACTCAGAATAGAGTATATCCAAGGATCTTCCCAAATCTTAATGTTTTCACCAGTTCTCACGATCCAAATGAAGTGTGGTTTGCAGACAAATTTAGTTGTGAAAATACTTTTCCAACACCAAGTATCATCTAACTTCGGTTCAGTGGACATAATAAATCGATTTATACAATATTTTCGAAGGAGTTGGTCTGCCAAGATGGATCGATGATCATTGAGCATCCTCTAGACATTTTTAGTGAGGAGAGCTAGGACAAGATTAGCCTAATAGAACTTTCGAAAGCCCAAACCTCCTTTGGAGGTAGGATATCATAGGGATTCCAAATGAGCTAGGCAAACCGAATGTTTTTCCGGGCCACTACCCCACCAAAATTTATTGATGATCAAGTTCAAATTTTTACACAGGGATTTGGGAAAAAAGAGAGGAAGTCGTGAGATATATTAGGATTGCAGAAGCAACTGATTTAATAAAGGCGGTCTTTCTTGCATGTGAAAGATTTTTGGCCCTCCAACCAATAGTTAGGTTTGTCAGTTTGTCTAGGGAATGGTGGAAAGCCTTGGTTTTGGATAGCCCGATAAACAAAAGGGTTCCCAGATATCTTTCAGAGATCGTCAGATTTTTGATATTTAAGATGTAGGAAATAGCCTTTTTCTGAACATGATGGAGATAAGGGTTGAACATTATGCCTATTTTGTCATAGTTGCTCTCTTGACCCGAGGCAAGGTGAAACAATTGATGGTATCTGTGGGGGAAAAATATCTGATCTATCCCACACAATCTTCGAGGTTAGACGATTCGTATCTTGATGATGATCCGATGACTCTGATGCTTCAGGATAAAATTCCTTTCTCTGCTGTGGAGGATATGATGATCTCCATAAGAGATGTGATCGTACCTGTTGACAACACTCTGACGCTCAAGTCAGTATAGGATGTGCTAACAGGATTTAGGAAGTATAGTAAAATATTTCAGAGTATAGGTTATCTGGATCTGGAGAGCAAGATCTCTTTTTCAGTTTCGAGGGTCATGTATTTATACCCCCAGAACTGGTGTGACTCACCTTTTACGTGTTCACTTCTCGTTAGTTATGATCTGAAGAGATTCTGTTATGTAACTGCTTCTTCTTGTTAGATCCTAACTTCCCTTATTCAGTTATATCTGAAATGACTGAGTTGACATTCCTCGTGGCAGATATTTGAATGGGGGTGCGCGGGAATGGGTGTAATAGCCAAATTAATCGCCACATGGCAATCGTATAATTAATTTGATTGTGATTTAGAATACTTATCTTGTTTGTAGAATTCTGTATACTTGCATGGATGGATAGAAGGTCATTCCCATTAAGAAGGTTGTTTGATCTTGTCGGGACGAGTTGAATGTCAATCCCGTCAAGTGTGTCGTTTGAACTTGTCGGGATGAATTGAATGTCAATCCCGTTGAGTGTGTCGTTTGAATTTGTCAGGATGAGTTGAATGTCAATCCTGTCAAGTATGTTGTTTGAGCTTGTCGGGATGAGATAAATGTCACTCCCGTTAAGTGGGCCGTTTGACCTTTTTGGAAAATATTCGAGTGTCATTCCTGCCAGGTAAGGCCGTAAAACTTGTCAGGATGAATTAAATGACATTCCCGTCAAGTAGACCGATCATTAATGTGTCGGACAGGATTCAATGCTTCTCCGACACATTAATGACTAAAGCTTCAATGCGTACCGTTACCAATCCTGCTCCGAGATATTCTCTTCTGATCACTCACTCTGACACATGGTGTTTCCATTAATGGAAGGTGTGTGACAGGAGTTGACTGGTCATGATCTCTAACGAATTCTTCGACGCATTTATTCATGCACGCTGGACGATACCACGTGTCGACCTTTCATATCCCGCACGTGTCATGCCAGTGACACATGTCATCATACTATTTACTAGAAAATACGGTATCCACAGTATCTTATAGGATTTCCGCCTCAGTGAGATTTGCTCTACAAAATAGGAGACAGTCATCCAGAAACAAGTGGTGCGAGATGAGAGGGCATGCACAGGCAATTCATATACCATTGAAGTGGTTTTCCTATTCCTCTATTTTTACAAGTAATGAGAGAACATTTATATAGAGGATAAAAAGGAAAGGGGAGAATGGGCCACCTTGTTGAAGTCCACGAGAAGAGTGGAAGAAACTGGAGGGGGGCCCATTGAGCATAATCGAGAAGGATGTGGATGATAGACATTGGGATACCCAGGTGATCAACTTTTCACAGAAGCCCATAGCTTTCATGGTGTGTAAGAGAAAATGCCATTCCACCCGGGATTAGATGCCTTGAGATAAAATCATCTTGGTTTGGGGACAAGAGAATTCAAAAGGTGTCGGAGGTAATTGGTAAGGATCTTAACAATGATTTTATAGCTCACCTTGCAGAAATTGATGGGCCTAAAATGATGGATAGCTTTTGGACCTAGTATTTTTGGGATTAACACGATATTGTGTGATTAAGAATATGGAGGGGGTAGGCAGTGAAAAAGAATTCATGGAAAAGTTGAAAGATATCATCTTTTATAATGTCCCGGTATTATTGGTAGAGGAGTTGCAGGGAAACCATCAGGGCCTGGTGCTTTACATGATCCAAGGCTAAAAATTGCCTTTTTAACCTCCTCTAGAGTAACATGACGAGTTAGGACATTGTTGGTCTCCTCCAAAATTGATGGGGTAATGATTGAGAGGTCCTTTGGGTGGGAGGGTGAGAATAGGGTGGAAAAGAACTAAACAAAGGCGTTTCCTATCTTTTCCTTTTTCGAGTGTCTATTCCCCTCAGAGTCCTTTATCCAATCAATAATATTTTTTCATTCCTTTATAATGGTGGATGAATGAAAGAACCTAGAATTTTTGTCACCCTCTTTAAGCCAAATTTCTCTTGACTTTTCTTTCTAGATCATCTCTTCTTGGAGTAGAACTTCATCCAATTCTTGATCAGATCTCTTTATCTTCAGGTTTGTATGGGTGGGGGTTGGCTTTGGAGGGCAAAAAGGTGGCTATGTAGGTATTTGACTTTTTTTTTTCATGAATATGAGGCAAATCTTAATTATTTGTACATGGCAAAAGGGTCGGAGTGTGGTCAGAGCTTGGAGCTCAACAAACTGTCATGATCGATGGATAAACCAATGAAGGGTGAGCTCACAACTCTTCAACAAAGATATGAAAATTCAAAAAAAGATCCCTCTCCTTACAAGATGGTTTATTAGAGAATCCTCAAATCTTGGGATGTTCCTGATAGCACGACTACCCAAATGGATCATAGCCTTTCACTTTCTTAAAACACTAAATTACATCTAAAATCAAAAGAAAAGTTTACCCAATTAAAAGGTAAGAACCCATCCCAAATATCCAACTTCCAACTCAAACCACAAAGTACACTCTTATTCAATATTTTCATTAGTGATTAAATTAATCTAGGAAATCAGGGACCCCCCCCATTCAATTTAGACCCAAATTCCCCTTCACATACAAACTTAATAGGATGATGACTTACCCCGGCCCATCATTCCACAAACATCATAAACTAATGCTTAGGTGTTTACACAAATGGATGCCTAACACATAACCCACCATACTAAACTAAATATTTTGAAAGCAAAATAAGGATTTGAAATACATATAAAAGATATCAATAAAATATGATGATAATTAAAGTTGCAATAGCTTGCAAAAATTTAGATTGATCAACACCACACATGTATCTCTTTCTTATTTGTGTGGTTGATATTTATTAATTTATTTCTGTCATTAGGATGTAAGTAATTGATTTGGTAGAGCTACCACCTTGGTCCCTTCCTTGTTTTTGTCCCAGACAACCTTTCCACCAAAGGATACTCAGAATCGTGAAGAAAAGGCATAAAACTAAAGCCACAATTCCAACAACGACAACTGCAACCATCTTTTTTCCACTTTTTGAAGGGGATTTGAAATCTACATGAAGAAACATTAAAAAAATATAATGCATGTTAGATGACATTGTTAAGGTGATTGATTAAATAAGATACCAAAATAATAAGAAATTAGATAAACTTTGTTGACTTGAATGAACAATTCAAAATACAAGGAAAACAAAAATAAAAATCAAACGGTTCAAATCATCAAAATAAATTTCATTTTCTTCTCAGAATTCATTATTTTTTCTAATTGTTGATGTTTCTCACATTTTAGAAACAAAATAATGTTTTTCATAATCTAAATTTGAATTTATCATTTGTTTGACTTTTGTATGGAGTATAAATCAACTCAAGAAAAGACTAGGTTCGTCTAGTTAAATCAACTAATTCAAAAATAAGAAATATCTAATATAAATACTCAGCATGGCAAAGAGTTTGAGGGCAGCATATAAAGATACAACTTACCAGGATCTACAGAAATAGCTGATATGAGAGGACCATAGGTTCCTCTTGAGGGGATGCGAGTTGTCCCTTTCCCAGCCCAATAGAAACGAATCTCTAAAGTGCTACTTGTTACACTTGCAGTAAAATGTCTTATTACTTCCTTACCAGCTCCACCTGCTTCATCTTCGATATTGAAATCTTTCAGCACCAATTTTCCCTACAATAAACTAATTAATCTAGTGAAACTTGACTTTTATAAGCTAATGAAAGAAATTTTTATATAATGCGATTAACTACCTGAATATAAACATCAAATATGCGCCTTCCAAGGCTTTGATATGTTTGGTTATTTGTTAACATTATCTCCGCAAAATGGAGGTTCACAATGTAATTCCCGTTCAACAGACAGAACCCATAATAAGTAAGAGAAAGAGGAGAAAGGCGTGCCGTTGTGTATAATTGAGAGTTGTTCATCGAGAGTTTAGATATATTTTGTGTTATATAGTTGTTTCCGTCTCCATTGTCCATGAAGTGACCAGTGCTGCTAAATGCCCAATTATGTTTAATTGAAGAGAACTTCGAAGGACTGGCTGATTCTCTATCACCTTCATATATGATATTTCTATTGACATCAGTTTCTTCTCTTCCACCACAATTTATATGGAATGAATATAAGTCTGTAAACAAAACCAATAATGGATTAGTGTTAACTGGATATAATCAAGAAAAAAGACAGAGAAAAGTTGAAAATTTAATTAGGTCTCTTCATGTCGGTCTAATTTAGTTTACGTCGGTTATATAGGCCTGATATTAGTTCACACAATTTGACTTTTTTGTTCATTAGATTTTATTATGCTCTATTCATTTCCTATTTTATTTTAGTCAATAATCTGGGGTTGAGTAATGACTTCGAGGTTGCAAATATGGCAGAATCATTTATTAGGTATTTTCTTGACGGAGAACTGCTTCAAAGTTTTTGGAATTACTAAAAGAAACAAATATCCTTGATTTCGATAGATATGTTCACCTTAATTTCTTAAAATTAATGAAGAGACTTTTTGAATAAATAAAATAGAACAAAAAGAGAAAAGAATAAGAAGAAAATACATCTTGGAGGGTTTAGTTTTTTAAATAGCTCATGGTACATTTTGTCATTTTTAAGTGTAAATAAATCTATTGTCAACATATAAATATGTTCCTACCTAGAAGTGAGAAGAACATTTTGAAATTTCATCTTGTACTACCTATTTTATATCACATTTTTTTTTATTTCCTTTGACCAAACATCTTACTTGAAATCATTATTTGGCCCTTAGAATGGATTTTCTCATACACTTTTGGTTCATCCAAGATGTTGAAGATTACATTATTATAAGGAAAATAAATACTAAAAACCTAAAAAAACTTTGAAGTAAAAGAGGAACCAAGTTCTAGTTACAAAAGCACATACTTGGTGAACAACGAAGGTTTTTCAAGCATGGATCGACTCCAAATCTAGATTAATACAAGGTCCAGAGCACGTCAACATTATGAGATCATATCTAAACGTGTGCTACATAACAAACAAATAATCCAAAGCAGTTGCATAGAAGTATTGATGACTCTAAATATTTTGAATGCAAATTCACAAAAAGAAATAGAAACTTACAAGTTACCCAACGACGAGCTTCTGAACAAGTTTCTGAAGAAAGTAATACAAAGTGAAAAGTCTAGTAGTAGAAACAAAACATTTAAACCCCGTACATAATATAGAACGTAAAAAAAGAAACTGAAGTTGCATAGAAGTACTCTTACACATTCAATTCTTGACACTCTAAGTTTTCCCATGTAAAGTTGTTGTAGGAAAGATCACTGTATGTTAGTGTTAACATTTGAATAGTTAAATTCTTGAGGAATTTATGAAAATAAAAATAATAATTTGGTAATTAAATAAGACAGTTTATAATATTTCATAATTAGTTTGTCTTACATAGATAAGATTGAACCTCTATTACATAATTACACAGGTAATTTTGGAAGAGAAACATACATGTTTTTTCCTTCTTCCAGCATCCAAGAAGGCACAGTTCCAGTTAGCAAGTTCCCAGTTAGGTACCTAACCAAAAGCCACATCATGTTGTATGATTAAAGGCTGTACTAACATCATAAAAATCATCATCATCATATAAATTTGTTATAGGAGAAATTATAGATGCAAATAAAATCACTTACATGTACTTCACTTTCGATATTCTCTCAAAGCTGCTTGGAATTTTACCTTCCAGCTTGTTAAAGCTAAGGTCTCTATAGGAACAAAAAAATAAAGAAACAAAAGCAAATCTTTAGTACATGTATAACGTGGTTCCCCATTCCCCACATAATACATGAATACAAAATCCTTAAAATTGTTAATACATCAAATACATGTATGAAATGGAAAATTGCTAACTAGGGTACGTATATGTTCTTTTACATTGCATTGCCTACCCCAAACTCAGATGAAGGAGATGTGCTTTTAGAGTGCCATGTGATCAACAGTACATGCAAATCAAACTTAAAAGAAAAATTCTAAGGCGTCAATAAGATAAGGTCATGCTTTATGGAATAGAATGTTGGACAATCAAGAGGAAACATGTTCATAGAATGAACTTGGCTGAAATTAAGATGTTGAGATAGATGAGTGGAAAAACAAAAAAGACAAAATAAACAATGATAGTATTCACGAACATATAGGAGTAGCTCCAATAGGAGATAAAATAAGGAAGAACTATTGAGATGTTTGGTCATGTACAACAAGGATTGATGACATCACTATTGAGAAGGAGTGTGCAAGTTCAAGTTTCTAAAAGGGAGGAGAGATAAAAAAAGGAAGTGATTGAGGTAATGATAGTAGATGTGAAGAATCTTGCCACAACAGAAGACATGGCTTTGGACAGAATTGAATGGAGGAATAGGATTCATGCAACTATATTTAAGTTTTCACTGTTTGAGAAATATTTTAAGTGCACATTTGATAGCGTTAGAAAATTTTAGAAGTGGCTGATTTTTTGTCAGGATGATCTTTGTGGTGAGGATGAAAATCATCCCTTATCAACTCATCTTAGTACACACACACGCACACACATTCAAATTACCATGTGATTACTATAATTAGTTATGGCGGTGTAGGGGTATTTTTCATTCAAATTTATGAGGTGACTTTACCAAAAAAATATTCAAGACATGAGAGAGGTTACTCTTTCTTTTAAAATGCAGTGTCAATGACATGGGACTGAGCCCTTGATAAAAAGCTCAACTAGTAAAGAAAAAAATAATAATCCTAAATGAGAAAAAAAAAATGGACGAAATGAAGAAAGAAAAATGAATTCTAGACTTACAAGGTTTCTAAATTTGTCATAGTAGCAAGATCTTCCCCAAGTCAGTCAACTCTCCAGTAAGATTGCAACTCCTTAATATCCTGCAAGAAATAATCAAAATTAATGTCACTTTAAATAGCCAAATTTAATAGATAGGCATAATTCAACAATCATGAGATATATAACCATTGAACTCACAGAATCTCCATTCTTTTCATGTTTCTTAGTGATGGTAAAGTCCCTCCGATTCCATTTATGTCACTAATCCTCCTACAAATAGAAATTCCACCAAGAATCATCATCATCATCTACTATGCCTTTTCTCAAATGTTTGGGGCTAGGAAACATGAATTACTTAACCAAATACCACAAAAAACACCTCTTCATAAGAAGACTTTCTCACTCACATGTCAGTTAATTCATTCAAAAGAAAAATGCCAAGAGGAATAGGCCCTTCCAAACCGCTTGCCTGCATTGCTCTACCAGTAACAAAATTTTGAATTAAATTGGTGAGAATTAGTTGAATTATAGAATTTATAACACTAATATTAAGATACCCAGAAACTCTTACAGTTTACTAAGCTTTGTCCAATTCTGTATAAAATTTGGTATGTATCCAGTGAAGTTGTTATCATTCATTCGACTGTATAACAACAACAATGATAATTATAAACTTAAAACACTAAAAGAAGAAAATGGTGGAAAGAACTATAAGAACTTACAAGTCCCTCAAGTTGATCAGATTGGCAAGTGTCTTCGGTAACTTCCCGGTAAAATAGTTGGAGGAAATCAGTCTACAACAAGAAAATTTCATTGAATCAAACGATCAAATGTGCTAAAATTTGTAAGAATTATGTCGATTCTATGAAAATCACAAGTGAAAAAAAATCACAAAAACAATGTAGAGATGAAGGCCTTACACTCTCTCTAAGCTGACCAGATTCCCGAGTTCCGGAGGAAGAGTTCCAGAGAATTGGTTGAAATCGAGAGTCCTGAGAATTCTAATTCCACTTAAATGAAGCTGTAAAAACACTCATATATATTGAAATGGAGAGAAGGAAAATCAAGAACTTACAAAACTTTGAGAGTGGTGATGTTTCCTAATTCTTTTGGGATTGGACCCGATAACCGATTTCCATTTAGGGAGCTGCAAGAGCCAGGAACACACAACCCTCTAAAACAAAAGCAATGATTTGCTAAAGTGAGCCATGAGGTGAGAGTAAGAGAATGAAGAGCTTACATGTCCACCAATTGCATGGAAGCCCATTCTCGAGGTATTGTACCGTTAAGGTAGTTGCGAGTGAGATCACTGTGGAGAAGAAGAAATTAGTTTACAGTTAGTTGGTTAGTTAAAAAAACGGAGAAATGGCGTTGAAATTCAAAAATTTCAAATTTTGAAAAACAAAAAAAAATGGAATTCAACGGAAAAATAACTGATTTTAACAAAAATAACGGTCATTTTTTTCACAAAAGTTACTGGATTTTAACGGCCATTAAAATGAAAAAACAGCCGTTAATTTCTAAGCGTCAAAACGGCTTTTAACGTAATGGGCTTGGGGCGTAACCGTTTAAACGACGTTATTTTAAACCATGATTTTAGTCTTGAAAAGAAGATTTTTTTTTCTTATGGCGTAATATACTGCGTTTGGGTAAGCTTAAAAACTGCAATAAGCCATTTTTAGCGGTTTTAAGCACTTGTCAAAAATCTATGCGCTTGGTAAAATTTAGAAAGTACTTTTTAAAAGTTCAATAAACTCTCAAATCACTATACGCAAAAGCTGTTTCTGAGCGGTTCTGTTGATTGCTTTTGCAGGAAGCCATTCTTAAAAAAAATCTTTACAGTTTTATCCTTAAAAAAAATTATAATACCAAAATTACCCTTTGTAATACTAAAAATTAAAATTCTTTTTTTTGCTTTTACCACAAAAAATACATTTTTTTTTTTACCAAACACCATAGAAGCGCTTTTCTTGTATAGTTATCAAACTGCCAAAACAACTTAACTCAAGCACTTTACATATAAGTATTATTAGGTAAGCACTAAAGATAAGCTTTAAGCGAACCCAAATACAGCTGAGGGGAGCATGGGAGAGCTCTTACATTCTTTGGAGATAGGGAAGCTTGACCAGCTCTAATGGGAGCACGCCTTGTAGATTTTGACCTTTAAGGACTCTGCGCCCCAGAAGAAGAAATACATGTGAAGATGTGAACTGAAATTGTGTATAAAATAGTAAAACCCAAATGGCATTTGTGTATAGGCTTTGTAACCCAAGAGTGTCAATGGGTACCCTCCTACCCGATAGACCGAGACCCATTTAATTGTTTTTGGGATTGTTTTGGATCCGATTAATTGGGTCCAGGGTACCCTGATATGCCAGTTCTCCAAATCCTATCCGATTAAGCATCTTTGAGGCCCAATACCCTGAATAATAAGAAGTCCGGGTCTATATATACTGTACCCGAACTAAACCTAACCTGCCCTCCGGGTCTATGTATACTATACGGCGGTCAGTGATCGTTGGTCACAATATGATCCACGTGGCACATTTTTAGAGGAGACTGATCGTATGGATGTTTGACCAATCCCTACATCCCCAAAATTAAACTGATTAGTGATTTCTAAGGCGTTGGATTGGAGTCATTTTCATAGGTACAAATATCCAACGGTTTGAAATAACTAATCAGGCTGATTTTTGGGTTGTAGGCAGGGCCGACTTGCTACAATTTTGAAGCCTAAGGCGAAAACTCTATATAAGGCCTCTCGTGGCCCTACATAGATCATTTTTTGGGCCCAATGACTGCATGAATGTTCAGCCCGCCACCTATTGGTGGATAAACACACTAAAAATCAGCTTGATTGATGATTTCTAGCCATTGGATTTACTACCCAAAAAAACATACTTGAATCCAACTGCTGGAATCATGTCCAAAAAAGTACTAAAATCTATAGTCAGAGATAATCAATCAGGTTGATTTTTTGTTTCTATATCCAATAAGGGGTGGGCTAAAAATCCATGTGGTTAGTGGGACCTGGGCTGGGGGGCTTCTCTCATGAAGGGGCCTTAGGGGACTGCTTTAGTGGCCTCAAGGTAGAGCCGGTCTGGTTGTAGGTTCACTTATAGGGATTAGTCAAACATCCATACGATCAGTGTCCTCTAAGATACAGCCACGTGGCTCCAGTCAGCAAAGTTCTACTCCTACACACACAGAGAGGATAGAGAGAGAGAGAGGTACATGCTGACGACGTGGCAGACGGTGTTATCATCGGAGAAGGAGCAGTCGCATGTGACGTTATTCTCGAAGCGCTCAACCTTAGGCGTCACCCATCCCCCTTCCCCACTGCACGGGTCAGTGCCGAAGTTCCAGTCAGTCTTCCCCAACGTCGTCGCTATTTCTCGTAGAGCCTCCACTGTAAAAGAAAAGAACCGCCATGAATTCAGTTTTAGAACTTTTTAAGAAGAACTGGAGAAATTATTTACCTTCATCATCTGGCAAAAGAGTCGCTCCGATTGCGAACGTTACCAAGCAACTGAACCCAATAACCCTAATAAAGAAAAAATGCCCACACAGCATGTCTGGAACTCGATAGAACTCTGACCAGGTAAAATTTTGGCCGTCCGATGGAGTGGTGCAAACTGCAAAGCGTATTTGTCTGCAGAGATATTTTTGGTGGAATGAAATAGATAGGAAGAGGGTGAAGAGCGAGACTTTGACTTTTTGTTAGGGGATGTCAATGGGTCGGTTCCTGTTCTGTTTGTGAGGTACCTAGAACCGGAACTAAAATTGTCGGTTCTTATGGTTCCGGTTCGGAATTGATTGTTTGGTTCACTTCTTGGTGGATCTACACATGAAAAATTAGTTTATTCGGTGATTTCTAGCGGTTGGATTTAGCATTTTAATAGCACAATTTTAGCGTTGTTTTTCAGATGCTAATATATAACTGTTAGAAATCATCGATCAAGCTGATATTTGGTACTTAGATCCATAAAGAAGTTTACCCAACATCCATAAGGTCAGTGGGCCTAAAGTGAGCTTCACATGGCACTTTTGGGAGGAGAGACTTCAAATTTTGAAGTCCCCAGGGACAGCTAATATTTTCTCGTGTAAATGTGGGACCCACATATTTTAAAATGAAAATAATCCAAAGTGATGTGGTTGACCTAATATCGCGACCTCACCTGGCGCAATAACTCCCTGATGTTCTTATTTTCAGTTTTTGATACTTACGTCCCTCATTAATCATGCATAATACACACGCCTCCTCCAATTTAAGTTCTTTTTGACTTTAATTCCCTCGACTATTGACTTTGTCTTAGGTGGCGTTTGGTAAAACTTGTTCTCAACCTTAAGTCTGAATGGGCTGAGATAGAGTGATTTTTGTGATTAAGTGGCGATATTAAACAACTTAATCTCAGCACTTATCACCAAAATCATTGAGACAGTGAAAAGCAAAAAAGTGAACCTCCCTTCACTTAATGTGATGAGTCAAAGAATCTTTAAAAAAGATTTTACGATTCTCTTTTAATACTAACAATGCCCTTTTTCTCAAAACTTTCTGTTTTAAAAAAGTTACAAAAGTGTACTAATAAATATTTTAAAATACCCACAATGCCCTTGACTTAATTTTAAGACTTAAGACCTTTACCAAACAAACTTATTCAGAAATAGTCATTAAACTATCAGACCTTAAGCACTTTAAGTTTTAAATCTGATAACTAAATTTACCAAACACCACCTAGTCTACCTCAAAAAGACAAAAATATTCCTCAAATTTGGTTTGAGGTAGTAACTGCATCTCTTCCTCTAACTATAAATCCTTATTGTGAAATCTCACTCAATAGCAGAACACTTGAAATTTTGTCGTCTGGATTTATCAACTGTCTACTCTAGCAAGAAGGGAGATTCAGCTATTTGAAATTCCGAAGCCACAAATTGTACTTGTAACAAACCAGCAGCGACCTTCTCTCGGACAAAGTGGTAATCGAGAGCAATGTGTTTGGTATGGACACGATAGACTGGATTGGCTGACATGAAGATGACACTTTGATTGTCACATAATATAGTCATCGGAACTCGAAGAACATGAAGATCATGGTGAAGATAGCAGAGTAACCTCAGTTGCAATGATTCCTGAAATGATTTTGATTCAGTACTAGAGCGAGAAAGAGTAGGCTGTTTCTTGACATTTCATGAGATGATGTTTTTTCCAAGTTAAATAGCGTACCTAGAGGTGGAACAATGGGTGTCCGGACATTCAGCCCAACCCGCATCTGAATAGGCCAAGAGACGGGTGAGACTCCGAGAATAAATATTGAGTCAAAAGTGGATAATTCCTTTAACATAATGCAAAATGGGTTTGACTGCACGATAGTAATCCTTGATGGGGGCATAGGTGTTCAGTGAGGACGTCATGCGATTACCTTCAGTTTGTTTTTTTTCTTTTCTAAGACAATTTCCTCTCTTCATGCATTGGTAAGTGTTTTGATCATACCATGGTAAAACCATATTTACAGTTGGGGAAATCTGCCCTGGCACGGGAAGGAACCCGTGACTTCCCAGTTGGGTGTGAGTGTCCCACATAATTTTGTTTTTAGGCCAATATTACAAACTATTTTGATTTAAGATGTAAGAAGAGAGAATACCTAATCTTGGGAGGCTTTTTCCAGTAAATCAAAGTAACACCATGATCGCTGTACAAGAAGAATGATTGATGTACAGATCACTAGACAACTTGAGGTGGACTTTCATCATCATCACCTTTATCATAGCCATCAAATTTCTTTTCAAAGCCAGCAAGAAACACCTCCATACAATCCCTATAACCCACACTCCCTGGCAAATTCCCGGCCAGCTCCAATCCAATCCTCATCCATCTCCTTGCAATGCCAATCTGCCCAAGACGCACAGGCAAGGCTGCACGATTCCATGCGGTCGTGGCAAGCCATTTCCCCTCTTCGGTAGGATACTCCCCCTCCTTCAACCCTACCATAATCCGGTATGCCTGCTTATACACATCATACACCTCCGTATCTGTATTGCCTTTCTGGAAGCCTGCAAGTCCGATTATCTTCCTTAGGATAAGGGCAACTGTTTGGTAGTCAGGAGAGGGGGAATTGAGAAGGGTTGAGAGGCAGGCGTTGAGAGCATAATTGGCAACATCCAGGTTAGACCGTGGGCCCTGTAAAGCATTGAGGCCAATCTGGAGGAGGTACTGGGGAGCACACATCTTTGAGGACGCGAAATTCTTTATCAAAAGGAGTTGTTGTGATCCAGAGTCATTGAGCCTGCCCCGAAGATCATAAGCATTGAAGGTATATATGAAGAGGAGGCTGGGTTCAATGCTGGTAAGATCATCAGCAGGCCGGGTACCAGATGAGATCGACGTTAGAATCTGCATGCATTCTTTGTATGAGAAATAGAATTTCAATATAGGATGTGATAACATGAGCTCCAACACTCTGTTAACATGCATGTAGATGTAGTATTTCAAAATAAAGAGATACTCTGAGATGGCGTGCCGTACTATCACAATTCATGGTGCCTCATAAAGTGGCCCATAGACTCATAAGTATACAATCACTGGTCCCTGTCAGCGATGAGACAGTACAAACATGATAACAATCAGAGAATAATAACTGCCCAATGTATGAATCTTTCTTTATTTAACCGAAATTCTTTTAGATGCAGTCAGGATATTTTCTCCAAAATTCTTCAACTTGTAATCCACTTTTCACAGGGCTAGAAATGTGGAATTGGATGGTTCTAGCTGAGGATGATCTTCATGTGACCAGATCGCCCTATCCAAAAACCAGACCTTGACTCATCTCAATGTGGGCCCCACAGATCTGTGTTTAAGCCGTGTCAAATAATTCGTGTCAGAATATCCTGACTCTTTTTAGCTATGCAAGTTGAACTTAATATGAGATGGTTAAGTTTAGATCTGGGTATGCTGCATCTAGATGTAGCCGACCAATTGAACATTTTAGATTTTGATTGATGTAAAGTATGGGATGAAGGCACCATGGATCCTGATGATAGGGACACCATATTATATTTACTCTTAGTATGGTACTGGTACTCATTATTAAACTAAACACAAACCACCAAAATTCAGTAATTATGGCAAGGTAGAAGTAACATAAGATATAGCACTTGAAAAGCAAACAAATTAAGTTATCGAAACTTGAAATGTAGACATTTTTTCTAATCCATACCTTCCCAGCTCTATCCAGCAGTTCAATGGCCCGTTTCACGTCAGAATTTGGCAATGCAGCACTTGTTTGCTTCTCTGCTGCAATGGTGGCAGATACACTTAAGATCAACGACTTGCAAACCATGGTACAATTTTCTTCTACTTCGTCATTGATAGTAACACCATAGAATTCCGACGCCAACTCTAAGAATTCAGCGCATAATTCATACTTCTTCTCTTTCCCAGTTCTTGTCCCTATATTCCATGAATTCACTGCGAACCAATTACGTTCGCGTCTACCCACCTCCCCTTTCCCAAAGAAGTGCTCCGAGCCAACCTCAGACAGACGGGTTCTAGCGCGTTTCATGAATTGTAAGACTTCAGAGTCGTTGCCCAGGTCCCGGGAGAGGATTGTGAGTAGGGTGCGGAGCACTACTACTTCTGGTGTTTCCATTGGTTTTCCGAGGGAGTATAAGTTGAGGAGATTGGATAGAGCGGCAATGGCGACAGGGAATGCTTGGCATGCTATGGCTTCGTGGGATGAAAGGGAGAGGAAGTCTGGGTTGAAGTCGAGACAGGACGGCATGGATTGCATCTGATTAATGGCGCCATTTTCGTCATTCTTTTGCAGGTAAATCTTGAACTGCATGAATAAAAAATATTGGGTTTTTTAGAAGTTTAGAACTAGTGATCTAATAGACACTTGCAAAGCTCAAAATGATAATATGTACATCCAAAAATTAGGTTTGGTTAGCTGAAACATTTTTTAGCGGTTTTCCAGCTAAGAACATTGAACTAGTGAATTTAAAGGACACTCCAATGATCACTGAGTCCGGATCCTTAACATCAGGGAGTTGGGTAACTACCTGACTCCCAATGTCCTTTGTGCAGCATGTACTCCAGTCCTTAAAATAAGGACAGCGGACTAGAAAAACCAAAAAAACAAAAAAGGGAAGGGTATGTGTGTACATGATGGGCAAAGGAGATAGGGAGTCAGGTAGTTACCCAACACCCTGGCATACAGAATCTGCTTTCAAGATCATTTATATGTTGTGGTTTCGGTCTATAGTTTGTCAGGAGACAAATTGATCAGATCAAATGGTTGTGAGTGGTCCCACTACCATTACTGATCAGATATGAGACCTAGAAAACCTGAGGAAAGTCCTAACTATTTTTCCAATAAGAAGAGATCCTGTACGCCTGGTGTTGGGTAAGATTACCAAACAATGGTGAACAGGATCTCAATTATTTTCCTATCTTTTATTATAATTACAGGAGGGATAAATACCTTGAGAAAAGCGCAGGCTATGTTGGGTTGAAGCTGCACAAAGGAAAAGCATCACGAGAAGTTAATGTTAGATTATATTTGGAACCGACGGTGTTAAAAGTCACTAAAATATCTGCACCCATCTTACTGATCGACACCTCAGTTTGAGACTAACTATAAATCAATTGCGTTGCTGTGTACTACTGTAGTATCCTTGAAGAATTCTGAACACCTACCTTTTCGGCCTCATTTATGTATTCTTGAGCTCGATCAAGTTGGGAGAGGCCAAGGTGGCAGAGACACAGGACTCTAAAGCATTTGGCTCGGAGAATCCTATTCTCAATGTCATAAGGCACATAAAGCATGGATTTTTCGAACATCTCTGCACCAGTTTCATAGTCTTTCAACCTAAAATGATCTGCTCCGCTGCCAAGAACCACATGAACAGAATAAATATGTCAAACGGTTTTATAGAATATAGAATAATTTGTTGCACATCCATACATAATTTAAGAGTAGACAGATATCTTGGAATTTTGTAGGACGTCAATCAAGTCATATTGTCCTCACACACAGTTAGGGGTGTCAATTTTAACCGATACCCAATAGGAACTGGTCCCAATTATCCCTGTTCCAGGACTAGCTATTTCAGAAATGAACCCAAAAAGACTCAGACGCAATAGGACCGAGAACCGAAGTACGTCATAAGTTCAGTAACTGGAACACTAGTATATGGTCTGAACCGAAACAGAATCAATATGATCTGGATCCGACATATATATTATTGTTAAAGACGCCAAGCATTTTTGAAAATATGGTATAAAAATCATTTTTATTTATTCATTTTTAATATAGCACGTGTGTACCTGATAACCGATGGGAGAACTGGATATTTATAGGGTCCGGTTCTAGGTCCACTTCTTTAGGAACTGGAAACGTCATACCCAAACATAAAAGATTCCAGTTCTGGATAGGGTTGCAACTTGGGCGGGCTCAATCCGTGCCCAACGGGTTGAACCCGATGTTAGGGTTGGGTTGGGTTAGCCCTTTAAGAACTTGGGTTGGATTTTGGTAACCCAATCAAAACAGGTTGGTCTAGTTATAAAACAGGCAAATAAATCAATAGTCACTAAAGATTTAATAAGCAAACGGTCAAAATTAATTGAGGCCATTAAGGTCTCTTAAGGTCAAGTAAAAGTTAAAACACTCATAGAACTTTTGTCCAAAAAGATAAGTTGGGCTTTCGAGAACCCACAATCCATAGCCCACGACCGCAACACGGTTTGGTGCACTTATGTGTGATTAATGTGGTGCATAGTTGTGGGCGTAAAATTGGGAGGCCCAAAGGCTCCACCTTTTAGGTCCAACATCCTCATATAAGAGCTCAAAACTTTTAGTTTCACAAGCAATGTAGGACTAAAAAAGATGTGTAAGGATTGCCTCCAAAATTTTCATTCAAAATTTCAAGTTTAAGTGAAAAATACAAGCACATGTTTTATAGCCACGCAAGTGTCCTAAGTTCAAAACCCACTATGAACACAAAACACCAACATAAGTGGATTCATATAAATTCTTGTGTGCAAGGTTCAAACCTCCCAAGGTAAACAAAATAAACTTAAACCTTTAAATAACAAAATATACTGTATATAATTTTGGTATAGTAGCTTATGATATGAACCTTGTTCTCAAGCAAGATATTTAACGGTTTTATATGAGGAAACCGCAACCTCCCAAGCTCCTTTAATGGAGTTAACGTAAATCTGCTCCCTTTATTCAATGAACTTCTCAACTTAAATAACACTTCTCTTTAAAAGGAAAGAGTCCTGACGAAGGCAACTTCTAAATAAAACTAGGAAACTTCTAAATAGAGCATAAATAAACTAGGAACGGGAAAACAGAGATAAATTAGGAAACAATAGGAAATAGGAAAGCAAGGGATGCGCTGGATCGTATCATTCCACCCCTCATGGCCAAAACCTTGTCCTCAAGGTTGAAATCAGGAAATCGGGTAGAAAAAGCCAGACTAAGACTCACACGTAGCGTCATCCGATTATAGAATGGGCCCTACTCACCATCATCCGACCACTCACCCTCCATAATAAATAATTGTCTTTGTTTGCACTGGTGTCCTCAATGAAAATGCTCATCGCAATTATAACAAAGCCATCGGCTACGTCGCTCATCCATTTCAGTCGGTGTGAGCTTCCAAATCGGAATAGATGGAAGGGGGGTCCGGAAGAAAAGGGTCGGGTGGACAGTTGTTCAATGGTAGAGGTAACCGGCCCGTGGTAGCACGGGTGAAATGTCGACCGAAAGCAATTTTTTCCTTTGCCTTGAATGCAAGTTGTCTGACATCGACGAGGGTCCCCAGATTAAGCTTTTTGACCTCATTTCGAACGTCGTCGCGGAGGCCACTAATAAAACAGCCCACCATATATTCCTCTAGGAGAGGAATAGTAAGGTTGGCAAGCCGTTCGAATTCATCCTGATATTCAGCAATAGATCCCTTTTGTTGTAGCTTTGAGAGAGCCTCACCTGGTCGATGAAAAGTGGAGCCCCCCAAACCGAGCGCAAACGGCCGTGGAGAATTCTTCCCACCCCCACGTAACAGAAGATCACTTCATCCAATTAAACCACCAGATCGCTTTTTCCGTCAAAGTGGAAAGATGCAATAGAGATTTTCTCTGTGCTTGGAGTTTGATTGTAAGCAAAGAAGTGCTCCACTTGGTAAACCCAACTGACCGGGTCGTCGCCATTGAAGCGGGGGACATCGACCCTCGGACCTTTGGGTTGGGCGGATCTGATTGAAAGATCTGGCTGATGATTGGGTACATGGTTTGTGCCTAACGTAGTAGATGAATGTTGTCGATCTCCAAAAATCCAGTGCATCATTTCGGTGAGTGCGATCACACGTTGATTGCCTTCTTGCAGTTGAGCGGACAGCCTAACAACTGTCTCCTTTAACTCGTTCAATCCGTTTTCTAGATAATCAATCCTTTCTTTATTAATCATCCTGGATCGATTGCTCTGATACCAGTTGATATGAACCTTGCTCTCAAGTAAGATATTTAACGGCTTCATATGAGGAAACCGCAACCTCCCAAGCTCCTTTAATGGAGTTAACGTAAATCTGCTCCCTTTATTCAATGAACTTCTCAACTTAAATAACACTTCTCTTTAAAAGGAAGGGAAATTCTATTTGCACTCCACAAATTCCATAGGCACCCCATTTGGGTGCTTCTTGGCCGAAAATGCCCTTACACCAAAAAAAAAAAAAAAACCCAAGCACCCCTGTTCATCCTTCCCTCTCCACCTCTATCTCTCTCACCCTGAAAAAAACCCAAAACAGAAAAAAAGGAGGAGGACGCCGTCGTCGCCACCACCACACAAGTACTTGTCTCTCTCTCTCTAAAACAAGCCCCACGGTAGTTAGTGTCGTGGGGCCTGTTAGAGAGAGAGAGTACTGAAGAGGGAGAGAGGTGGAGAGGGAGGGACGAAGAGAGGGGTGCTGTTTTTTTTTTTTTTTTGTCAAAGGGGGCATTTTCGGCCAAAAAGCACCCAAATGAGGTGCTTATAGAATTGGTGGGGTGCAAATAGAATTTCCCTAAATGGAAAGAGTCCTGACGAAGGCAACTTCTAAATAAAACTAGGAAACTTCTAAATAGAGCATAAATAAACTAGGAAAGGAAAAACAGAGATAAACTAGGAAACAAGAGGAAATAGGAAAGCAAGGGATGCGGATCGTATCAGCTTATGTATATAGTCTTCACACGTAGGGTTGTTTTAGCCTTCAGTCTTTTTTTCTCTTCCGTACCTTGTATATTCTTTTTTGATAAGTGATATATTGGATATTTATCCTAATCTTGATTATTGGAGAATGAAGTTTTCTTCCACAACTATCAATTTTCCCTAAAACAAATTCTAGTGTGCATAGGTCCATGGATGCAAGTTAGAATAATTCATCTGGGTCTAGCTAAAATATAAACACAGTGGAGGAAACGTACCTAGGCTGAACCATGAACTTGGTGCACATTAGGACCACCCACTGAAAGAAAACAAAAAAGAGACATTCGCTCGAACAGTAGGAGGGGGTGATTTCCATCCCCAGATTATATTATATAGAGCATGAGCAGGTTAAAGCATATTGAGCAGACCAGCGCAGGTTAGAAACTCACCAGTTCCACAAGACCGCGTGCATTGCCGTCCTTTCCTTTGCCGCTGCCTCTCCAGCGAAAAGCGCCACTACTCTTTCGTCGGAGACCAGTTCAGCCACGACCTTAGCCCTCACTTGCGACCCCTCTCCACCGCCGCTGTCGATCACTCTGTGGGCCACCCTCACTGCCGCTCCAGCGCTGACGTGGCACCTCCCCAACAGCCCCAGAAACACCCCTTTAGCCGTTTCCGCCCCGGCCACTCCAGTCGCTTGAAAGTACGCCTCCACCGCGGACACCCAAATACCCTCCGGAATCCCTTATTTACCACCATGCCCCTGAGCTCCTTCTCGGCTTCCCCGAACCTCCTTAACCCCAACCAAGCCTTCATTGCCAACACCGGCAAGCTCGGGTGGTGGTCCCCACTACCTTCTCTCAAAACCCTAATACACTTCAAAACGCTCTCGAACTCTTCGCTCTGCAAATGCGCGGCAGCCATGAACCGAAGAGATTTCGATCTCAGTGTCTTCAAAGCTAGAGTTTCCTCTGGCCTTCTGACAGTCCTTAATCCTTTTTCGCACAGATCTAAAGCTTCGTTCATCAGCTTCAAAGCTTCATTAATGGCGGATGCCTGGTTTTTCGACAGAACGAGCTTTCCGAACACCAAGTATTGGTTCGCTAGTGCTTTATAGCTCTCTGAAGACCCGAACAACAGATTTTTGGACCGATGGAGTAAGGTAAGAGCGAGATTTCGCTCTGACACCTCCCACGCAGTGCGCGATCTCGCGAGATTCAAATCTAACAGAAGTTTTCGTTCTCCAGCGTCGGAGATTTCATCGGTCTCGATTTTCGACGTCAGATCAGTCGCTCGTTCGAAGCAAATTGCTGCAAGATCAAATTTCTTCAAATCATGCCAGATCAAACCTGTTTTATAGAAGAAAGACGCAGATTTGAAGGCCGGAGACGGAATTCCGTCGACCTCTCCAGCTAAGAACAACAAATCGGCAGAGATCTGACGGAGCTTCGCCTGTTCTTCATTGATATTAACCTCGTTACCAGACGACCGGATTCCGGCGGCGTTCGAGAGATCTACACAGGAATTCCATAGACGGTAGCTGAGCTTCCATATCTGAAGCTTACCGGATTTCGCCAACGGAACAACGGAATTCAGGCGAGAGAGGCTTTTCTGAAGCTTCGAGCATAGCTTCTCCAGCGATGGATTTTCCGGCGAGAGGCGTTCGAATTCTTTGATCAAAGCTTCGACTTCTTCGAGTAACTGAGATTGAGAGTCATGGAGACCTGGCCGGAGCTCAGGCGATATCTCTGCAATTCTCATTTTGGCGGGTAATTTTGCCGGCAAAATGTGTAGAGAAGGAGAGGGGGAGAGAGGAAGCGAATTAGGTTTTGGGAGGGAAAAGAACTGTTACTGGCAACTGTTCTTGATTTGAACGACAAGGATTTTAAAGAGAATTTTTGAAGCGGTGGGATTTTTGAAGCAGTGATCATGTGCCCAATGATCGCGCCACATATACCTGGGGTTTATGCTTTGATTTTTAAAACGAAAAATTTCTTGAACAAAAAAAAAGTTTAAACTATTTACAAAGACTTAAAAAAACAAAAAACAAAAAAACTTTTCTCATGCTCCAGTTACCGCCCTAAAAATGAGAGGTTCCTGTTACATGAGACAATATGGGCCACGTGGCATACTCTTAGAGGAGTCTGACCGTATGGATGTTTGGCCAATCCCTAAGTGGACCTACAAACCAAAAATCAGCCTGATTAGTGATTTATAGGCTTTATATTGGACTTATTTTCATGGGTTGTAAGGCTGTCAAAGGGTCGGATCAGGGTAGGGCCTAACCCGATCCTAGCCCTACCCTCACTTATACAGGTGAGGCCCTAGCTCGTAGAGGGCCTGAACTGGCTAGGCCCTAACCCTACCCTCAAGGACCAAGGCCAGGGTAACTGGATGCTTTAATAATGCACTTAGCTCGGTAACATGTTTCTTTGGTTTAATTTATATAGATTTTTTAATGAATGAACATAATTTTTTAGTTACAGGGGTGAATCGTTAAGGTTTGATAATGAACATTTTATTCTTTTTAAAAACCTCGATAAAATAAATGATATATTATAGATTTACACTAGAAAAAAGTCATTTTGGGATGATTTTGAACAATTCTTAAATTTTTCAAAATAAGTTGGCCCGGTCATAATTTTGGAATGGCTCAATCATTTGAAAATTACCTAAAATTAGGGCATTCTTGATTGCACAAAAAATTTTCCTGAGAAAATACATATGGGGAATACCTTAAATGGCTGATTGATTGCAACTGAGAACATATATTTCTTTTCCAAAGGATTTTTCATTTGTTTGTATTCATCGAAAGGTAAGTATTTCTTGATCAAATACATTTTTGATAGAATTCAAAATTTATGAACACTGTGTATTTTGTGATTGGTGGATGAGCGATGACTTATCTAACTGAGTTAAGTATTGTAGATCTATGAGAAAATAATTTCTCTAAATTGACTACTGACTTAGGCTGACTCTTTAGGTGAGCGAGAAGTGATTCTCGTTAGATTAAAACTAAGTGATATCTTAGTTAGTTAATTATTTATTTCAATTGGATATATTGTAATGCATGATTGAGATAATATAATATTACTTGTGTTGAGTATTGGACATTGGATGTAGGTGCAGAGTCGCCGAACCACTATAAATCTGAGTCTCATGTGATTGTGAATGTTTGCATATTTGTATCTCAGATTTTCCATATCTATATTCCGTGGATGATTCATATTTTAATTACTTAATCCTTTTCGGCATTGTGCGATCAATAATTTTTTTAATCCATATAGAATTCGCAGAGAAATTAAAAATTATCCTATTCACCCCCCTCTAGGATTGAACTTGGTAATTAAAAGAAATTTTCAATTGGTATCAGAGCAAGGTCACTTTGTGAAGGGCTTAACAACCCAAGTGTGATCCTTAGTTCCATTAGAATAACCATAAGTCAAGAGAAATTCTTTGCGTCTAGACCTCCTCTATTCAATAGTACTAATTACGCCTACTAGAAGGTTAGAATGAGGATTTTCTTAAAATCCCTAGATGAATGGATTTGGGAAACAGTAAAAATGGGATGGACATCCCCTATTGTAGCAACGACAATTGGCGAATCAACTACCATTGCTATTAAACCAAAAAGAGATTAGAGTATAGGAGATAAAGATACATACCAGTATAATAATCGTGCATTGAATATAATACACTGTGCTTTATCTTTTAATGAATTCAAAAGAATAATTGCTTGTGAAACCTCAAAACAAGCATGTGACATTTTAGAAATGACCCATGAAGGAATGAATTCTGTTAAACTGTCAAAACTTCAAATGCTCACAACTCAATTTGAAATTATTAGAATAAATGAGGATGAAAGTTTTACACACTACTACACCAAACTAAGTGAAATAATTAATTCCATGTGGGGTCTTGGTGAAGCTATTCCTGAACAAAAAATTGTTAGAAAAATTCTGAGATCATTACCTGATAGTTTTCATCCTAAAATTATAGCTATTGAAGAAAGTAAGAATGTTAATCTGATAAGATTAGAAGAACTAATAGGATCAATTCAAACATTTGAACTGAAACTTCATACACCTAAAAAGAAAGGAGTAGCTCTAAAAACCTCTAAGAAACAATTAAGAGAATAAACTGACTCTGATGAGTTTAATAACATTGATGATGAAGTTGCCCTTTTTGCTAAAAAAACCAGAAAGTTTTTCAGAAACAAAGACAAGAAAAATTTTAAAACAAAAAAATAGGAAACTATTTGAGAAATCTGATAAATACAAAAAGGAGAGAACAACAAAGTTAAAATACAATGTTATAAATGCAGGGGGTTTGATCATATTTTTACTGACTGTCCTAACAATATTAAGAAAAGAAAAACTAAAGCTATGAAGGCTATTGCTTGGGACATAAATAGTGATGAATCCGATACTGAAATGAACACATCCAGTGATAGCGGAGAATCATCTAATGTTAGAGCATTAATGACTATTGCTAATCTTAATGAAAATTGTCACTTTCAAAATGCTAAAGTGGATAATGAAACCGATTTAAGTGATGATGAAAGTGAAGAAAACATTCAAACTGCTTTTAATAATTTGTATAAGGAAAGCTTAATTCTGGCAAAATCCTGTGATAACTTAAAGAAGGAAAAATTGTTGTGTGTTGTGAAAATGCTTCACTAAAAATTGAGTTAAAAAATCTATATCAAATTGTGATGAACAAAGAAGATGATCAAGTTACTCAAATCTTAAGCAGAGAACAAGAACTTGAAAAAGAAATTGAGAAATTAAGTCTTGAAAGAAATGATCATGAAGTAAAAAATGCAACCTTAATTAGAAACATTACTCAAAAAAATTCTAGACTGGAAAATCAATTAACCATGGAAAAAGCAAACCATGACAGGAGAGGACTTGGTTACATTGGAAAATTGGCTAAAAATTCAAATTCTAAAATTGTGTTTGTAAAAGCCACCCTGGATTCAACCCAAAATGAACAAATTGAAAAGCTAAATATTATTTGTCATTATTGTAGACATTTTGGACATAAAAAAATATAATTTTCTTATTCTTAAAATGAAATTAGAATTTCAAAAGAAAAAGGAAGAGAATGATCTAAATTTTTTGGAGAAAATTAAAAAACTAAACAAACAAAATGAATTGCTTAAAAAGATAGCGGATTTAAATGCTAAAGCTAAAAATAGAAAAGAAAACCTTAATAACTCTCAGATCAATCAGACTGGTAATCATTCCATAAAAATATGGAATGAGAAATATGTTGAAAAATGTTTAGTCATCTATACTACTCTTATTGCTAATGAAACTTCTAAGTGGTATTTGGATAGTGGATGCTCCAGACACATGATTGGAGAAAGATCTCATTTTTATTTCTTGATGAATGTCATGATGGTGAAGTTATATTTGGAGATGGCAGTAGTACTAAGATAATTGGTAAATGGACTATCCAAGGTCCAGGAATACTTAAAATTGAAAATGTTTTGTGTGTAGATGGTCTAAAACATAACCTACTAATCATTAGTCAAATCTATGACAAAGATCATATTTGTAAGATTTTGAAAGAGAAATGTAAAATCATAGACAACTTCCAACAAAGTTTTAATTCAAGAAAAAAGAAATACTGATAATTGCTATGTCATTGAGACTGGTGGTTCGATTAAGTGCAACATGGAACTAATAAATGAAATCGAACTATGGCACCAACGTCTAGGACACATAAACTTTAAAGACTTAGCCAAGATCAGTAGGAAAGAATTAATAAGAGGTGTTCCAAAACTCAATAAGAATTATCAAACTGTTCGTGGGTTATGCCTAAAAGGAAAATAAATTAGAAACTCTCACAAAAAGATAAAAAATATTGATACCTCTAGAATTCTTGAATTGTTACATATGGACTTAGTTGGACCTAATAGAATAGAAAGTCTTTGAGGAAAAAGATATTTCTTAACTGTTGTTGATGACTTCTCAAGATTTACTTGGGTAGCTTTTCTTAGAGAAAAATCTGAAGCATTTGATGAACTCATGAAGATCTGTAAAAAGGTTCAAAATGAGAAAGGTTTGTCTATTCTCAGGATTAGAAGTGATAATGAGAGAGAATTTGATAATCACAAGTTTGATGAATATTGTGATGAAAATGGGATTAAACATGAATTCTCTACAGCCAAAAACACCTCAGTAGAATGGTGTGGCTGAAAGAAAAAATAGGACTCTTGAGGAAATTGGTAGAGTTATGCTTACCAGCAAAAATCTAACAAGAAATTTGTGGGCTAAAGCAGTCAATACTACATGCTATACGATCAATCATGTTTATTTGAGAACAGGAACATTGCAGACAACCTATGAAATTTGGAATGGAGTTAACCAAATATAAAATATTTCAGGATCTTTGAGAGTACTTGCTATATGCTTAGAGACAGAGAAAATCGTGGAAAGTTTGAATCCAAAAGTGATAAAGATATTTTTCTAGGATATTCCACCAGAAGCAGAGCCTATAGAATCTTTAACAAAAGAACCTTAACCATAGAAGAATCTGTTAATGTAGTCGTTAATGATGAATCTCTAGAAATTCGTGATAATTTAGATGAGATGGTAGAATCTACAAATATTGAGAAAGGTGAAACAAATGTTCACAACCCAAAAAAACTCAGAGAATGGAAATACATTAAAGATCATCCTAGTTAAGAGATTATTAGAAACAAAGATAGTGGTGTGCGTACAAGAAGTCAATTGAAAAATATATCCAGTCATTTATGCTTAACCTCTAAGATTGAATCAAGAAACATTAAAGAAGCTCTTTTAGATGAACATTGGATAAATGTCATGCAAGAAGAGTTAAATCAATTTAAGAGAAATGATGTTTGGTTTCTAACCCCTAGACATTTGGATAAAAATGTGATAGGAACTAAATAGATATATAAGAATAAACTTGATGAGAATGGAGTAATAACTAGAAACAAAGCCAGATTAGTGACTCAAGGATACTCTCAAGTTGAAGGGATTGATTTTGATCAGACTTTTGCCCTAGTGGCTAGACTAGAATCTATTAGAATTCTTGTAGCATTAGCCTGTGTCTTAAAATTTAAACTCTATCAAATGGATGTTAAGAGTGCTTTTCTAAATGGGATTTTGGAAGAAGTAGTTTATGTAGAACAACCTAAAGGTTTTGAAGACCCTCATAAAAGTAATCATGTCTATAGGCTTAAGAAAGCCTTGTATGGGTTGAAACAAGCACCAAGAGTTTGGTATGAAAGATTAACTCAATTTCTATTAGAAAATGGATTCACAAGAGGAACTGTTGATGAAACACTGTTTATTAAGAAAATAGATAATAGTATTCTGATATCCCAGATATATGTTGATGATATTGTCTTTGGCTCAACCACTGAGATGCATGTTTTAGAATTTGCTTAAACTATGAAATCTGAATTTGAGATGAGCATAGAAGGTGAACTGAACTTCTTTCTAGGTTTTCAAGTTAAACAATTAGAAAATGGTATTTTCCTTTCTCAATCTAAATATTCTAAATAATTGCTTAAAAAATTTGGCCTAGAATCATCTAAATCTTCACACACTCCTATGAGCATTAGCATTAAACTCACCAAGATTTAAGTGGAAAATCAGTTGATCAGACTCTATACAGGAGTATGATTGGTAGTCTCCTCTATCTCACAGCTAACAGACTCGATATTGCTTTTAGTGTAGGAGCTTGTGCTAGGTATCAATCTGACCCGAAAGAATCTCATCTCTCAACCGTTAAAAGAATCATTAAATATGTCAATGGTACCATTGAATACAGTCTCTAGTATCCTCTTGAGACTAGTGAAATTGTTTGTTATTCAAATGCCGATTGGGTAGGAAATGTTGATGATCGCAAAAGCACCAGTGGTGTGTGTTTTTATATTAAGAATTGTTTGGTTGCTTGGCACAGCAAGAAACAGAATGCTATATCTTTGTCTACTGCTGAAGCAGAATATATTGCTGCCGATAGTTGATGTGCCTAGTTAATTTGGATGAAACAAATGTTGTTGGATTATGGAATTAATCAAGGATCTATAAATTTATTCTGTGATAACACGAGTGCAATTTGTATTTCTAAAAATCCTATACAACATTCTAGAAGCAAGCACATAGATATCAGACATCACTTTATTCGAGAGTTGGTTGAAAAACAAATAATTTTATTAGAATATGTGAACACAGAAATTCAACTTCCTGATATTTTGACTAAACCTTTAGATTCGCTCAGATATGAATATTTGAGGAAATCTATTGGAGTTTGTCTCATTAATTAATTTTTATTGGTACTGACTAAAATATTTAGATTAACATTGAAAATCATATCTTCAGTATTTCAGTTAGTCTTATAGTCTAATCATTCAAATAATGATTAGCTAATGAAAATCTTGATTGTTTGAAAATTTGGTGATAATTTGGGATGATTGGGTGTTTAAAAATGACATTTGTAAAGTCGGGCCGACCGATGAAATTGTCAGGCCGATCGAAGAAAATGTTGAGACGATTGGGCTTTTGAAAATGAAGTTTGTGAAGTCGGGTCGACCGAACAAAAGGTCCGGTCGATCAGATAATATTTTTTTGGGTTTTGAAATTTGTGTTTGCGGGGTCGGGCCGACCGAACATGTCCGGTCGACCAACCATTATGACCGGTCGACCGCGCCTCGCAAGCGAACGTTATATTATTCTCGTGGGTGGGTCGATCATGTCCGGTCCGCCGCCCCTTGATTATGAATTGTCCCAAATCGATTATGGGTCATTAGAAGTCCCTTTGGAACCCTAGAAATTTCTTTTGTAGTCTCCCATTCCCATTTGAGAAATCTATTAGCCCTCAACTCTAATCTCTTTTTAGATATTCTACTCTCACCATTATCCAAAATTTTGGTGAAATTTCTTTGTATTGTTCTAATGGCTCCATAAGGAAAAAATAGCAAGAGGTGAGTCATCTTCAAGTGATCCTTATTCTCTTAGCTTATTCATCAATCCTATGGCTAGGGCTAGCTTCTTGAAGAACTACATCAAAAGAGCCATTGCTGTTGAGCGTGGGGTTATCGAAAAAGAAGTGACCATGACTGGAATCCTAAATCTTCTGAATTGTGTAGGTTGGTTTAAACTTCTTTTAATTGCCGATGTTGCATATCCTGAGTTAGTCAGGATGTTTTATTGCAATCTTAACAATCATGATCCAGAAGGTCCATTTTTTTATTCTGAGGTCCGAGGAGTTAGGTTTAAAATTACTTTATCTTTGATTTCAAAGATCACAGGTCTTCCTCATGTACCTAATGGAGGAATTTTTCTCCATTCCCTATCTCTTAAGAATAAAAAGGCTATTTCAAAAGACATCTGTGGGAAGGTAGTTCATTGGACCTCTGACTTGGCTACTCGGGAATTACTTCCCATGTACCACTTGTTAGGGTTGATCTTCTCCTACAACTTGGTCCCAAATTAAGGCCAAACATTGGAGTAAGATCGGTCCCTATATCCAGTACATTTTGTATTGTGTTTCTTAGGGCACACGAATCTGTGGTCTTTCAGTTATCTTTCATCTTATGGTTGAAAATTTGGCGATTGAGAATCGCAAGCGGTCTTTGCCTTTTGGCATTCTTGTTTAAAAAATTCTGAGTCATTACAAAGTTCCTATTATTGACTCCGATGAAACTTTGCATCCCATCTCACCTATCGATCAAGTTACTTTTAGTAAAATGTTGGTTGGTGACTCCTCTACGTCTACTTCTACTTCGAGTTCGGGTTCGAGTTCTCACCGTTCCTCTGTATCTGCATCTATTGCAGGTCTTTTATCTAAGTTGGACAATCTTTGTGCATCGATTGACAAATTTTCTCGACGATAGCAGCGTATGACTTCATTTCTTAGGTCTTAGCATCCTGACTATCTAAAGTCTTCACCTGAGGAGACGACTGTGCCTTTTGCAGCTGAAGATGACGAAGATGATGAAGAAGACGAAGATGAAAATGATGACGAAGATGAAGAAGAAGAGGAAGACGATGTAGATGATGATGATGCCAACGAGGACGACTATGATTAGAGCATGTTTTGCTCTCTTCTGTAGATCAGTAGTACATTTTTTTTGGATGTATTATTTGATACTATTGGTTTGTACTATTTGCTACTGAGATACCTTGGTTCACTTTATTGTGAGATGATGGATTGGTCACTCTGTTGACCGTTTCTATTATGATGATTTTTAGTTTGATATATTGTGTTATGATTTTTTTCCTGGATGATTGATTACTATATCATAATATTCTTTATCATCACAGGTTGGAATTCTTCTCTTTGTCAATGTATGACAAAAAGGAGGAGAAATCAATTATATTGGGATACTTTGATACACTTGTTGCTCTCTATTTTATTGAATTACTTGTCATAAAATATATGTGATTCTTACTTGGTTTTATTTGACTAATGTACTGAGAAGACGTTTTTGGTATTATTGGACTAATATATTAATGAGAAGCTATTGTCAAAGATTTTCTTGTCAAGTTGTTTATTTTGTGGCAACATGATGTTGCAGAAATTTGGGTACTAATCACGATACTAATCGCGAGCTACTATGCTGCCTATGTCCTTCAAAGATAATTTATTTGGGTAGTTATTATACTTAAGGGAAACTTTATTGATTTATTTTTTATTTGGCAAAAAATTATAATATAATTGGGTAGTTATTTGTTTTTGTCCTGGCATTGACAAAGGGGGAGATTGAAAAGTCTCAGTTATCAAATCCCAATAATACTTAGTTCTTCGGTAATATATATCGCTGTGTCTCGAATCCCCTGAGGACTGAAGTGTCAAAGATCAAGTGGACTTCGACAAAACAAATCAAAGAAAGAATTAAAGCTGAAGAAAATCAACCCAAGTGTTCAAGATCAACTGAAGACAAAGTCAAGTGATCAAGCTCAACTTAAGACAAAGTCAAGCTCAAGCATGAAGATTTAAAAGATCAGAGTACGTTCTCACTCAACGAACAGATCAACTATGAAGAATCTCGTGTTGCGGTTACTTACGTAAATCTAAGGGTACACCGCGCGTTGTCAGCAGATCAAGATTTACCCTAGATGGTTCAGTGATAGTTAGGTATTATGTGCATGTCAAAAAAAGAAATTCTAAAAAAGTTTAGAAGTGTTCGGTTCTGGACTAAGAGGTCCGGTCGACCGACCTTTTTGAGCGGGCAACCGGAGGTCCGGTCGACCGGCCAAAAAGGTGCGGTCGACCCTAACTCTCGGGTTCAAGATTATGTGGTATCTACCTGAGCTGGTGACCGACTAAAGGTTCGGTCGATCGAGGTCCGGTCGATAGGCCAAAAGTGCGGTCGACCCCGCCCATTTTGGATCTCGTTTTAACTCAATCTCTTAAGCGATTTTAAGCGCACTTTGGCCTTTCAACGACTATATTTGGTTCGGTTCTATTGATGGAGGTTTGCTTATAAATAAGAGCCCTCTCCCTTCATTAAAATTAACCCAATCAAGAGATCTCTATTCTACATTCTTTGATTATCATTCTTTGAGTCTAGAGATCTGGAATTTGTGAGAGCTTCACCAGAGCAAATCTGTGTATTCGTTGTGAAGGCTCTAAGTGTTTCGAAATGACCATTTGATATTATTATTCTGCAAGCATCTTCTTCCAAGAAGAGGATTACTTTTGGCAGAGTGTCTCTTGGGCGAATTCTTCTCAAAGAATTTTCTACTTGATCGTATTCATTGAAAGATAAGTGTTTCTATGATCAAATACATTTTTGATAGAATTCAAAATTTATAAACACTGTGTATTTTGTGATTGGTGGATGAGGGGCGACTCATCTAACTGAGTTGAGGATTGTAGATCCATGAGAAAAGAATTTCTCTAAATCGACTACTGGCCTAGGCTGATTCTCTAGGTGAGCGAGAAGTGATTCTAGTTAGATTAAAACTAAGTGACATCTTAGTTAATGAATTATTTATTTCAATTGGATATGTTGTAATGCATGATTGAGATAATATAATATTACTCGTGTTGAGTATTGGACAGTGGACGTAGGTACGGAGTCGCCGAACCACTATAAATCTGAGTCTCATGTGATTGTGAATATTTGCATATTTGTATCTCAGATTTTTCCATATCTATGTTCTGTGGATGATTCATATTTTAATTGCTTGATCATTTTTCGCCTTGTATGATCAATAATTTTTTTAATCCATATAGAATTCGCAGAGAAATTAAAAATTATCCTATTCACCCCCTTTAGGACTTGGTAATTAAAAGGGAATTTCATATACTTTATGGGAATCTTTGACATACCCCCCCCCCATGTTATCTTTAAAATCTGACATACCCCCTTATGACTCGGTCTACCATCATTTGACCAGTGTTGACCCTAGTTAACTACCAAATTTTTTACTAAATGGCAAAAATGCCCCTGTCTTCAACCTTTGACACAATGGTTTGAGAAAAAACCCAAACCCCACAAACGACTATGGTGGACGGCCAGCGAAGGGATTCCAATGGGTTGGCCGCCCATCACCAGCGACCATCCCACCGGAGTCTCATGGTCAGCCGGCCACCACTCCGACAATAATTTAAAACCCAAGGTTAAAAAAAAAAAAAAAAAACACAGCATAAAATTATCATTAACATAAATGAAAAGCAAGACAAAGCAATTTATATTTTAAGCTTTTGAGACATGGATTTTGGAAAGATGGGTTCTCTCAATTTTAAAACAATCCTTCATGAGTTTTATCTATTTTGTTTGGGGGGATTTTTTCTTCTCATAATTCATCAAAAAATCGGAAAAAAAATTCTCAAGTTTACCTACATGGGTTTTAATTTTTATTTTTAATCTCCTCTTTTCATGTTTGATTTGGGGTTTGGGGTTTGGATTTTGGCCCAAACCCAAACCCTAGTTCTAAAGTTGAAGAGAAGGGCACTTTCGTCCTTTAGTACAAAACTTTGTAGTCAACTCGAGTCAACACTGGTCAAATGACAGTGGACCGAGTCAAAGGGGGGTATATCAGCTTTTTCAAATCGTGTGTGTGTGTGTGTGGGGGGGGGGGGGGGGGGGGGGGGGGGGGGGGGGGGGGTGGGGGGGGGGGGGGGTTCCCATACTTTATTTGTAGTAGGATCGATGCATCTCCATTCTTTCTTCTATTGATCATAGCCGACAAATATGTTCCTTATAGCCTTCTTTTCAAGCTTGGTGCGTTGTTGTTCTGGCATAAACACATAGCAAATGCACCAAAAATATTTTGAAGTGTGATACTGTTGACTTCTTGTTGTACAAAACTTGGTAAGGTGATCGAAATCCAAGTTTTGCTTGAGGTGGTCTGTTTATAACATGAGCTGTAGTTGCCATGCAATTTGCACAATATAGTGGTGTTTGTACTTTGCATGCATCATGCTTTGACATGTTTCTTCTGATGTCTATTCTTCCTTTTGGCAACTCCATTTTGTTGTAGAGGTGCTTGCACAGCTAAATTGATCCCTTGCTTTTTCAAGTATGCATCAAACTCTTGATCTGTGTATTCTCTACCATTGTTAGTCATCCTTAGACATCTTATTCTTTGATTAATTAAATTTTCTACTAGACTTTTGAACTCAATAAGCTTTGTAAATACTTAACTACTCTAATAAGAAATATACCTACACGTATCGAGAGTAGTCATCTATAAATGTAAGCATATAGCGCTTACTTGAGCATGCGGGTGTCTGTACTTTTCAAAAGACATTTGAATGAATTAACTCTAGTGGTCTCGATGCTCACACCTTTGACTCTCCAAAGGGTTGCCTGTGTGCCTTGTTGAATTGGCACCCTGCGTATACTATTCCATCACATATTTCAAGGCAAAGATGACCACGTACCATCTTCGTCTTCATTATTGCCTTTAAATGATTATATTTGACTTGTTCTAACTAGTCGAGCATGCCAGAGATCTGGTGTTTCATGTTATCGAATTTTATAAACATACACTGTACCAGTGGATAATACGTACAAATTCTTGGTCTTCATTCCCTCTATTAAAATGTCTCCTCGAACATCAACATTGTGGAACAAATACCAAATTATTTTTCAAATCCTTGGTACGTGATAAACGACGTGATAAACGTTTTATAAGACATTGGAGCCACCTTTTATGGATGAGATAGCCAGGTCACATAAAAGCTAAATTTAAAAGGAAAAGGATGTAACATGGTATACCTTAATTACTCTTTTTGGAGAATTTTTTTGAAGCTGCCGTATTTTTAAAGCCACGATCATGCACCCAATGATCACGCGGCTCCACATGTACCTGGGTTTAGAATTTGGTTTTAAAAAAATCTTTTAAAAAGGTAACCATCGGTATAAGTGGCGCATGATCATTGGCGAATGATTGCCACTTCAAAAATTTTCTCAGATGCGCTTTATGGCGTGTATGTTTAGCCTGTGGCCAAAGACCATTCTGAAGTTTATGACCCCACCAAATCGGCTTTTCAGAAAATGAACGGCTCAGAATGAAGAACACATTTTGGTGGGGTCAGAAAACTCAGACTAGCCTGATTTTTTTGGAGGATGATCTCAATGGTGAGGAGATCATCCTCACTCAAAATCAGCCCAAGGGGCTCACCCATGTAGGACCCACAGCATTCGTTTGAGTCAAACGCAGTTGGACACTCTAATTATCCTGGTTATAACTAGGACTGAATGCAAGGTAGAGACTTAAATAAAAGACATTCTATATTAACATCCATATAATTTCTCCCTTAACAAGAGAGTATATATGTAACATCAACCACACAGAACCCAACAAACCAATGGGACCCAAATGATCCACTTCAAAGTGGAGCCCCATATCTAAACCCACCCCCAACACATTATTCTTCCCATTAACCATAACCCGACCCGATTATATCTTCAGTTAACCAACAATGACACTAACCCCATAGAAAGGACCAACAACATTCCTGGTAACAGCAACAGCAGACGACATAGGGTTCTTCATCTCACAGGATAGCTTCAACACCTCACTGAGATCAACAGAGTTCTCCTGGTCCGGGACCCACTTGAAATGCTGCACCAACTTAGCATTAACCCACAAGTTAACAGTGACCATCCCAAAGAAGAGCTAGCCAGCGAGGGCTCCAAAGAGCGCAACACCGTTGACAGAAACGGAGACATCAGGCGGTAAAAGTACCCGGTTTGCCTGCACCATCGACATGGTAGTATATGCGCCAAGCAATTTGGTGACGAGTGAGATGCAGAAAAGATCGTAGGCATCAGTGAAGAAACCCATACCAGCAATCACGATTGCAGTGAAGTGGTACCATTTCGTCTTTGCCATATCGAGTGCATTAAGCACCTGCAATTGTTCCCCAGCCATGGGCAGCTACTCTCTAAGCTTTCCAAAATAGTTTACTCCAGAGGATAGAGTCAATACACTCTAGCGGCTTTATTTGCTCTTTTTCTGGGCCCACTGACCACATTGGACCTTTAGCCAACCGGATAAACACACTAAAAGATCAGCTTGATTAATGATTTCTAGCTGTTTGATTTAGTACCCAAAAAACATGCTTGAATCGAACGGCTAAAATCAATCCTAAAAAAGTACTAACCAATCAGGTTGATTTTTGGCATGTATATCCAACATAAGGTCGGCTAAACCAAGGTTTAAAAGGGGCCGTTAAACAGTATATGGACTGGGGGCGTTACCGTTTTTCCGTTATAACGAATTGTAACACTCGGGCAAAAACATAAAATCTTGCCACTCCCACATCTCCTTGTTGGCCGCGTAAAAGCTAAATTTGAAAGGAAAGGATTTAACAAGCTATAGCTTACACTTTTTGGAGAATTTTTTTGAAGGGGGCGTGATTTTTAAAGTGGCCATCATGCGCCTAATGATCGTGCGCCACGTATACCTGGGTTTACGATTTGGTTTTAAAAAATATCTTTTTAAAAAGTAACCATGGTATATGTGGTGCATGATCGCCGCTTCAAAAATCCCGTCCCTTCAAAAAAATTTCTCAGCTTTTTGGCGTGAGGTATATAGCACCATTTTTGTTACCGCTGGCCTTAAACCCACTGACTGCATAGATGTTTAGCCTACTCCTTGGTGGATTTACACAACAAAAGTCACCATGATTGGTAATCTCTAGTCCAGGGCGGGCTCAACCATAATGCAAGTAAGGCGGCCAAATAATTTAAGGCCCCAAAATTAATATTTTTGAGTTCATGTATATGTACCAATAACTACCCGCCATGTGTTTTGGAAAAAAAATGTCTCATCTCCAAAGAAGGTCCATTTAGAGTTTTCGCCTTAGGCCCCAACTTGTGTCGAGACGGCTCTGCTCTAGCCATAGTTCATAAGGTACTAGGATTGAATATATTAGGGGTATCAACGGGTCGGTTCTGGTTCGATTCCTAAGGTGGCCAGAACTGGAATGGTTCCGGTTCTTATCAATTCCGGTCTTAACAGTTCCAGTTCTCAAAATGATGGATCCGGAACCGATTGTGTAGTTTCTGTCAGTTCTGGTTCGATTCCTAAGGTGGCAAGAACCGGAACTATCAATTCTGGCCCTTAACAGTTCCAGTTCTCAAAATGATGGGTCCAGAACCAGAACCGATTGTGTAGTTTCTATCGATTCCGATTCTGATTCCGAGTATATTGGGTCCAATCTTGATAAAATGAGAGTTTTAACACTATGGTTATATATCGATTCCAGTTCTTATAGGTTCAATTCCGGTTCCTATCGGTTTCGGTTCCATATTAAACTACCCAGAACTGGAACCATTATTTTCGGTCTGGTTTCGGCTCCAATTCTTTTTTATCGGTTCCCAAAAAAGTGGAACTGGAACCGATGTTTTTGGTTCCGGTTCCGATTCGGTTCCAGTTAAATGGGTAAAATTGACACCCCTAGATTGAATGCAACATACAAACTTTATTCTTCCCAACCCCATAGAAAAAACAATACCATTATCGAACCCTAGAAAGGACCAACAAGATTCCTAGTAACAGCCATAGCAGACAGAGGGTTCTTCATCTCACAGGGTAGCTTCAACACCTCACTGAGATCAACAGAGTTCTCCTGGTCCGGGATCCACTTGAAATGCTGCACCAACTTAGCAACCCACAAGTTAACAGTCACCATCCCAAGATTCTTCCCAGGGCAAACCCTACGCCCAGCTCCGAACGGTGCTAGCCTGAGATCGTTACCCCTCACGTCAACGTTAGCACCACCGGCGCTCTCTAAGAACCTCTCGGGCTTAAACACCAACGGCTCATCCCACACCTTTGAGTCATGGGTGATGGCCCACATATGGACCATTGCAGTAGTATTGGCGGGAATGAGCATGCCGTTGCTGAGCTGGACATCGGATGTGGACAATCGGGCCCACGAGAGGAGTGGACCGGGAGGATGAACCCGAAGAGTCTCTTTCACCACGGCTTGAAGGTAGGGTAGGTTTGCAACATCTGCGTCTGTAACGCTCTTGCTACTTAGAACGAGGTCGAGCTTGTTTTGAAGCTTGGCTTGTACGTTGGGGTTCAAGACCAACTCAATTAGAAGCGCTGTTGTATCAGTACCACGGATTTGAGCATTTTTCATCATGGGCTTATAACCCATCCATAGGCCTGTTCATAAAGCCCATGATGAAAAAAATGGTTAAATCAAACGGCTAGAAATCACTAATCAGACTGATTTTTATTTTGTAGGTCCATCAAGAAGTGATCAATAGTGGGTCTGTGGGCCCGAAAGAGTATATACTATAGTGTCATTTTGAGGGAAATTGTGAACTCATTCAAACATATCAACTAATTCAGACGGTTGGGAAGTTCCAAGGTTTAATTTCTTGATTTTCCTCATTAGCAAAAACCGTTACAACACAATTTTAACCGTTTTAACAGTTTAGCTGTATTGCAAAATCGCGCTCAAGATAATGAGAAGAACTATTAAACTATACTGGTATTGTAACTTGGCTGCGCCTTTGTCCCCGCCTCTACCTCCATCTCGATTTCTTCCTCGTTCTCCCCCGACATCTCCTCCAGTGATTTCCCCTTCGACTCGGGCACCAAGAATGTACACAGCATCCCAACGAAGTTGATCACGCCGAGCATGATTAGTGAATTCTTCACCCCAATACCTGCTGGGTACCCGGCATCCGCCTTTGACTTATCTTGGTTCTGAGCCGCATACAAGAACCCAAATGCACCTATAATTGCACCAGCTTTCCCAGCAGCTGCCGAGATACCATGGCATGTCGATCGCAGCCTGGCTGGGAAGATCTCTGCTGGCACGATGAATGTAGTACTGTTGGGTCCAAAATTTGCAAAGAAGAAAGTCAAGGCGTACATCACAACAAACCCAATATGGTTCTCCTTCTGGGTCCAGTGATTGTAAGGGATGGCAAGAGCAAACATGAAAACCGTCATGAAGAAGAAACCCATCAATTGAATGGCAAACCTCCCAATGTGATCAATGAATGCCACTGTAAACCAGTACCCTGGCACAGTACTGCAGAGAGCGATGAGGGTCTGTGCCCTGGCAATTTTATACACCTCTTCAAGTGCACTCATGGTGTTTGCAGCTGGGATCCACCCAATTGCGCTAAAGATGTCCTTCTGGAACAAATTCTGACTGTAATACGCAATGTCCAGCAAGAACCATGTACTGGTGGTTCCGAGCAAGTGAAGCCCATGGCGATGAAGAAACTTCATAGAGAACAAACCAAACGCATTGGAACGATCCTGTGACAATTCCTCAACCTTCTCCGGTTCCGCTTGAATTTCCACCTGCAAGACCTTCGACATGTCGGAGGCAGCCTGTTTCGCATTCTTGGCAACAAGGGCAGTGTAACGGGCAGTCTCAGGCATTTTCATACGCCAGTAGTATGTGAGGGCAGCTGGCAACGCACCGAACATTAAAATAAGGCGCCACACATAATCAGCCTGTGGAATAGTTGAGGCAATTGGATCAATTTCATAAGAGGGGGCATTGAACTTGGCCTTGAATGCAGCTGAGACCATAATTGCAACCATCCCACCAGCTAAAATTCCAAATCCTTGCATTGCAAAGACAGCGGCAATGAAGGCGCCACGAGTTTTCTTGTTGGCATACTCCGACATGATGGTGGCGGACAATGGGTAGTCACCACCAATACCGAACCCAAGCCAGAAACGGAAGAAGCAAAGGGTGGCCATAACAGCTTTCGGATCCTTGCTAAAAGAAAGTCCGGAGGCAATTGAACAAAGAACCATAAGCATTAGAGTCATACCATAGACACGCTTACGGCCCATCTTATCACCGAGCCAGCCAAAGAAGAGCTGGCCAGCGAGGGCGCCAAAGAGCGCAACACCGTTGACAGAAACGGAGACATCAGGTGGTAAAGTACCCGGTTTGCCTGCACCATCGACATGGTAGTATATGCGGCCAAGCAATTTGGTGACCAGTGAGATGCAGAAAAGATCGTAGGCATCAGTGAAGAAACCCATACCAGCAATCACGATTGCCGTGAAGTGGTACCATTGCGTCTTTGCGATATCGAGTGCATTAAGCACCTGCAATTGTTCCCTAGCCATGACTAGCTACTCTCTAGCTAAGCTTTCTTTCTCTCTTACTTCTACTACGAATCCCCTTTTAACAGATCTAGAAAGATTTTCTGCAAGACGTGAACAAGGGAGAGATCAGATCACAAATTGTATCCTGTGAATTCAGAAAAGAATTCTGTAGTGTGCCTATAGAATCAATCCCCAGAAAACAAGAAAAAAAGAAAAAATAGAGCTCAGGTTTTCCACACTTCTTCCGCCAAAAAAAAAATTAGTCTTCCACACTTTTGAAACCTTAAATTCATAGTTTTCATCTGATTAACAAACACGAATTCAATAAAAATGAAGGAGTTCAAAGACGAAAATACGGTAAACACATTAAAGAAGAAAAAAGAAAGAAAAAAAAAACAGAGATGATCAAACGAGGAACCAGAAAATTTTAATTCAAAGAGAGAAGAGTTTTTATACATTCTCTCCAGAATCAAGATAAGTCTTCAGAAGCTCCACACTTTGCCACTAAATGGGAACGACCCGTCACTCTCACACTCACCTCTTCAGACTTCAAAGCAGAGAGAGAAGCACAAAGAGAAGCACAGAGAGGGAGCGATCTTTATAGGAGGAGGGAAAGGAGAGAGAGAAGATATCCAACCGTACGTATTGAACTGCGTAGGGAAAGGAGAGGATAGTCCTACCGTAACTGCATTCGTGTCTCTGGGTCAAGGAACAAATTTAGGATCAGAGGACTCCCACGCAGAGGAATAGAACTTTTTGCTGACCGACCAGAACATGAGCCACGTCGCACACTATTAGAGGATGATCACCGTATGGATGTTTGGCCGATCCCTAGGTCGATTTACAAAATAGTTTACTCTAGAGGATAGAGTCAATACACTCTAGAGTCTAGCGGCTTTATTTGCTCTTTTTTTGGGCCAACTAACCACATGGGTCTTTAGCCAACCGGATAAACACACTAAAAGATCAGCTGATCAATGATTTCTAGCTGTTTGATTTAGTACCCAAAAAACATGTTAGAATCCAACGGCTAAAATCAATCCTAAAAAAGTACTAACCAATCAGGTTGATTTTTGGTATGTATATCCAACATAAGGTCGGCTAAACCAAGGTTTAAAAGGGGCCGTTATAACGGTATATATATGGACTGGGGGTGTTACCGTTTTTCCGTTATAACGAATTGTAAGTAACGCTCAGGGGCAAAAACATAAAATCTTACCACTTCTCACATTGATGATTGGACAATAACAGGAAAGGATGTAATTTTTGGAGAAATTTTTTGAAGCTGGCGGGATTTTTGAAGTGGCGATCATGTGCCTAATGATCGTGCGCCACGTATACCTGGGTTTACGATTTGGTTTTAAAAAAATCTTTTTAAAAAGTACCCATGGGTATATGTGGCGCATGATCACCGGCCACTTCAAAAATCCTGACCCTTCAAAATTTTTGGCTGCATGCATGTTTAGCCCACCATACACACCAAAAATCACCATGATTGATAATCTTTAGCCATTAGCTTTTAGTACTTTTTAAGGCACGTGAATATAGCCGTTAGTTTCAACCATTTTTGAGTGCTAAAACCAACAGCTAAAAATCATCAATTAAAGAAGCTGATTTTTTGTGTAAATGTCTACCAAGGGGTGGGCTAAGCATCCACGCGAGGTATAGCGCCAAAAAACGTCGGGTATACCTTGCTACATCGATCATAACTCAATTTAAAATGAGTACATGGTCAGCAAAGAGGTGTGGGAGTTGGGTAGTTCACAGCTTACTAGGATTGAATTAGGGGTGTCAACGGGTCAGTTCCTAAGGTGGCCAGAAAAGGAACTAACGTTCCGGTTCTAAAAATGATGGATCCAGAATCGGAACCGATTATGTAGTTTCTGTCGGTTCCAGTTCCGGGTATATTGGGTCCAATCTTGATAATATGAGAGTTTTAACACTATGATTATATATCGATTCCAGTTCTTATCGGTTCAGTTCCAGTTCCATATTAAACAACCCAGAACCGGAACCATTATTTTTTGTTCGGTTTCGGTTCCATTAATTCTTTTTTAACCGGTTCCCAAAAAAGTGGAACCAGAATCGATGTTTTCGGTTCCGGTTCTGATTCGGTTCGGTTAAACAGGTAAAATTGACACCCCTAGATTGAATGCATCAAGATACAAACTTTATTCTTCCCAACCCCATCGACAAAACAATACCATTATTGAACTCTAGAAAGGACCAACAAGATTCCTAGTAACAGCCACAGCAGACAGAGGGTTCTTCATCTCACAGGATAGCTTCAGCACCTCACTGAGATCAACAGAGTTCTCCTGGTCAGGGACCCACTTGAAATGCTGCACCAACTTAGCAACCCACAAGTTAACAGTCACCATCCCAAGATTCTTCCCAGGGCAAACCCTACGCCCAGCTCCGAACGGTGCTAGCCTGAGATCATTACCCCTCACGTCTACGTTAGCACCACCGGCGCTCTCTAAGAACCTCTCGGGCTTAAACACCAACGGCTCATCCCACACCTTTGAGTCATGAGTGATGGCCCACATGTTGACCATTGCAGTAGTATTGGCGGGAATGAGCATGCCGTTGCTGAGCTGGACGTCTGATGTGGACAATCGGGCCCACGAGAGGAGTGGACCGGGAGGATGAAGCCGAAGAGTCTCTTTCACCACGGCTTGAAGGTAGGGTAGGTTTGCAACATCTGCGTCCGTAACGCTCTTGCTACCTAGAACGAGGTCGAGCTCGTTTCGAAGCTTGGCTTGTACGTTGGGGTTCAAGACCAACTCGGCCATGACCCACTCAGTTAAAAGCGCTGTTGTATCGGTACCACGGAAAATCATCTCCTGCAAATTAAGAAGAATCAACTCAGTAAACTCGGTAACAGATATTCAAACAATGAAACAATGAATATTAGAGAGACAAACCCATAAAACAGCGACCATATCGTCCTCTACTAGCTTTTCTTCACCATCTAGAGAGAGAAGAACATCGACGAAATCGGCATTATCAGCGAGTTTACCAGACTCATTGAGTCGATGTTCTTGAATGATACCTCGAACGAGTTTCCTCACACGAGGAACAAGAGCAGAACAACGTTCCTTGATGCGAAGAGGGTCGTAAAAATAGCTCAGCCATGGAAGATAATCAGAAAAGTTAAAAGCACCCAAGAGCTCGAACCCTTCTTTAACCATCTCACGAAGCTCTCTCACCTCCTCGCTATCTTGAGCCACGTCAAACCTCTTACCAAATACACTACCCATGATGTTGTTCAGAGCAGCTGCTTGGAGGTGCTTCCTCAACCCCACCACCCCATGTAACGACTGTTCATTAGCTATGCCACTCAGCATAGCGGTGCAGTCTATCTGACGCCCCACTTCGTGAGCTGCGATGCGCTTGGGTGCAAAGAGGTGGGATGAAGCAATCCTCCTAAGAAGTCGCCAGTATGTACCGTTGGGTGCGAACCCAATGGCTCGGCTGAACATAAGCTTCTTAGCTGATTCTTTAATGGGACGGTCAGCAAAATGAGGAGAGGTCAAGATCTCCCGAGCCGTGTGTGGGTCAGACGCGACGACCACGGGTGGTCGAACCGAGACTAAAAGCCATAAGTTGGGTGGCAGCTCTGCTTGAAGCCATGGTGGCTAGAGTACGATGAGCTAAGCCACGGCTCAAGCTGAATAAGCTACCGAAAACAGGAAGACCACGAGGTCCCGGGATCGAAACACGACCTCTATGGTTCCTTCCATTTTTCCAAGCAATACCACCAACGGAGAAAGCACAGGTAAGAAGCCCAACCGACACAAAAGCAATAAAGAGAGAGAGTATAACGAACCCATCAAACAAGTTTTCGGTTCCAACAAATGCTGGGACTGTAAACACCCACCAGCTTGTATCCTTAGAAACCAAACCCAGCTCCATTTCAGAGAGAGAGAGAGAGAGATATGAGGAAGTGGTGGGCTGTGAGGACGAAGAGAGAGTAGGGGGCTGTTTAAATAGCTGTTACGGTTTGAATGAGAGAGAGAGAGTTAGAGAGAGAGAGAGAGTAATTACCTTCCAAAAGAAGAAAGAGAGTAAGTAAGCTTATTAATTACAATTTAAAGAGGGAGAGTTGTAACGCTGGACGGGGAGGGGGAGGGGGAGGGGGAGGATGCAGTCGATGCAGATGGGTCTCGTGGCCCTACATTGCTCATTTTGTTGGGCCCACTGACCCGCATGGCACACTCTTAGAGGATTCTGACCATATGGATGTTTTACCAATCCCTAGGTGGACCTAAAAACCAACCATCAGGCTGATATTATAAGCGTTGGATCTTTGTACCTAAAATACTGCTCAAATTCTCACAGTTGTGATTAACCCATGGAAATAAGTCCAATCCAACGCCTATAAATCACTAATCAGGCTGATTTTGGTTTTCTAGGTCCACTTAGGAATTGGCTAAACATCCATACGGTTAGAGTCCTCTAAGAGTATGCCACGTTGGCTCATATTGTGTCCTGTAACCGGAGCCTGAGCAATATGGTGCATTTGGTGGAGCTCATCCTAGCCCAGGGAAATTTTTTTGCTGATGAGAAAATTTGACCTGCTACCCCCTTAAAATGTCGCGTCAAACTCTTTCAGGCCCACTGACCAACACACAAAAAATCAGGCAGATTATTGATTTCTAGACATTGGATATGGGGACCTTTTCATCATAAGCTTCATAAAAGGGCCCATGACTGGGTTTTAAGCCCAGCATGAAAAAAAATGCTCAAATCCAATGGGTAGAAATCACCAATCAGAATGATATTTGTTCGGTAGGTTCACAGGGTGGGCAAACATTCATGGGTTTATTTTAACGTACGTAGGAATTTGAGCATTATTGAGCAATATTTGGGTATGACGATCCAAAGGTTTGAAATCATTAATCAGGCTGATTTTTGGTTTGTAGGTCCTGCCACGTGGCTCATATTGAAACCAAAGGATGTTTGAAACATCCTTCTTCCAAATCCGCTCTCTTGGCCTTAATCAGCCTGATTGATTATTACTAGACGGATTTGATGAGCATTTTTCATCATGGGCTTATAACCCATCCATAGGTGTTCATAAAGCCCATCATAAAAAAAATGGTTAAATCAAACGGCTAGAAATCACTAATGAGACTGATTTTTATTTTGTAGGACCATCAAGAAGTGATCAATAGTAGGTCTGTGGGCCCGAAAGAGTATATGCCATGGTGTCATTTTGAGGGAAAGATGTATAAAACTTTTGAAACAGACGTTTAGTCTTGTAAACCTTTTTACCTTTGGAAAATTGTGAACTCATTCAAACACATTAACTAATTCACAAAAACCGTTACAACACAATTTTAACCGTTTTAACTGTTTAGCTGAAAAATCAATTCGCCAACAAAAAACTATACTGTATTATAACGTGGCTGCGCCTTCGTCCCCGCCTCTACCTCCATCTCGATTTCTTGCTCGTTCTCCCCCGACATCTCCTCCAGTGATTTCCCCTTCGACTCGGGCACCAAGAATGTACACACCATCCCAACGAAGTTGATCACCCCGAGCATGATTAGCGAATTCTTCACCCCAATACCTGCTGGGTACCCTGCATCCGCCTTTGACTTATCTTGGTTCTGCGCCGCATACAAGAACCCAAATGCACCTATAATTGCACCAGCTTTCCCAGCAGCTGCCGAGATACCATGGCATGTCGACCGCAGCCTGGCTGGGAAGATCTCTGCTGGCACGATGAATGTAGTACTGTTGGGTCCAAAATTTGCAAAGAAGAAGGTCAAGGCGTACATCACAACGAACCCAATATGGTTCTCCTTCTGGGTCCAGTGATTGTAAGGGATGGCAAGAGCAAACATGAAAACCGTCATGAAGAAGAAACCCATCAATTGAATGGCAAACCTCCCAATGTGATCAATGAATGCCACTGTAAACCAGTACCCTGGCACAGTACTGCAGAGAGCGATGAGGGTCTGTGCCCTGGCAATTTTATACACCTCTTCAAGTGCACTCATGGTTTTTGCAGCTGGGATCCACCCAATTGCGCTAAAGATGTCCTTCTGGAACAAATTCTGACTGTAATACGCAATGTCCAGCAAGAACCATGTACTGGTGGTTCCGAGCAAGTGAAGCCCATGGCGACGAAGAAACTTCATAGAGAACAAACCAAAGGCATTGGAACGATCCTGTGACAATTCCTCAACCTTCTCCGGTTCCGCTTGAATTTCCACCTGCAAGACCTTCGACATGTCGGAGGCAGCCTGTTTCGCATTCTTGGCAACAAGGGCAGTGTAACGGGCAGTCTCAGGCATTTTCATACGCCAGTAGTATGTGAGGGCAGCTGGCAACGCACCGAACATTAAAATAAGGCGCCACACATAATCAGCCTGTGGAATAGTTGAGGCAATTGGATCTATTTCATAAGAGGGGGCATTGAACTTGGCCTTGAATGCAGCAGAGACCACAATTGCAACCATCCCACCAGCTAAAATTCCAAATCCTTGCATTGCAAAGACAGCTGCAATGAAGGCACCACGCGTTTTCTTGTTGGCATACTCCGACATGATGGTGGCGGACAACGGGTAGTCACCACCAATACCGAACCCAAGCCAGAAACGGAAGAAGCAGAGGGTGGCCATAACAGCTTTCGGATCCTTGCTAAACGAAAGTCCGGAGGCAATTGAACAGAGAACCATAAGCATTAGAGTCATACCGTAGACACGCTTACGGCCCATCTTATCACCGAGCCAGCCAAAGAAGAGCTGGCCAGCGAGGGCGCCAAAGAGCGCAACACCATTGACAGAAATGGAGACATCAGGCGGTAAAGTACCCGGTTTGCCTGCACCATCGACATGGTAGTATATGCGGCCGAGCAATTTGGTGACGAGGGAGATGCAGAAAAGATCGTAGGCATCAGTGAAGAAACCCATACCAGCAATCACGATTGCCGTGAAGTGGTACCATTGCGTTTTTGCTATATCGAGTGCATTAAGGACCTGCAATTGTTCCCCAGCCATGGCTAGCTACTCTCTAAGCTTTCCTTCTCTCTTACTACTACTACTACTACTAATCCCCTTTCAGCAGATCTAGAAAGATTTTCTGCAAGACGTGACAAGGGAGAGATCAGATCACAAATTGTATATATCCTATGAGATCAGATGTTCAAAAATGCGTTTCACAAGTAGTCCGGGTCAACTCGAACGAATTCCACACTTGTTCAATTCCCAAAAAACAAGAAGAAAAAAAAAAGAAAAAATAGAGCTCAGGTTTTCCACACTTCTTCCACCAAAAAAATTAGTCTTCCACACTTTTGAAACCTTAAATTCATAGTTTTCATCTGATTAACAAACACGAATTCAATAAAAATGGAGTTCAAAGACGAAAATACGGTAAACACATTAAAGAAGAAAAAAGAAAGAAAAAAAAAAAACAGAGATGATCAAACGAGGAACCAGAAAATATTAATTCAAAGAGAGAAGAGTTCCATACATTGTCTCTCCAGAATCAAGATAAGTCTTCAGAAGCTCCACACTTTGCCACTACCTGGGAACGAACCGTCACTCTCACACTCACCTCTTCAGACTTCAAAGCAGAGAGAGAAGCAAAGAGAGATGCAAAGAGAGAAGCACTGAGAGAAGCAGAGAGAGAAGCAAAGAGAGAAGCACAAAGAGAAGCACAGAGAGGGAGTGATCTTTATAGGGGGAGGGAAAGGAGAGAGAGAAGATATCCAACCGTACGTATTGAACTGCGTAGGGAAAGGAGAGGATAGTCCTACCGTAACTGCATTCGTGTCTCTGGGTCAAGGAACAAATTTAGGATCAGAGGACTCCCACGCAGAGGAATAGAACTTTTTGCTGACCGACCAGAACATGAGCCACGTCGCACACTATTAGAGGATGATCACCGTATGGATGTTTGGCCGATCCCTAGGTCGATTTACAAAATAGTTTACTCTAGAGGATAGAGTCAATACACTCTAGAGTCTAGCGGCTTTATTTGCTCTTTTTTTTGGGCCAACTGACCACATGGATCTTTAGCCAACCGGATAAACACACTAAAATATCAGCTGATTAATGATTTCTAGCTGTTTGATTTAGTACCCAAAATACATGCTTGAATCCAACGGCTAAAATCAATCCTAAAAAAGTACTAACCAATCAGGTTGATTTTTGGTATGTATATCCAACATGGAGTCGTCTAAAACCAAGGTTTAATATGGGCCGGTATAACGGACTGGGGTGTTACCGTTTTTTGGTAGGCCACTTTGGTGGAAAAATAAAATATGAAAAATATTTGGGTATTTTAGTAACACTCCCTGAAATTTGAAAGTAATTTGTAATACCCCTTATACTTTCAAACATTAAGAATACCCGTAGTTTAAAAAACGCCGTTTAAATGGTAATGCCCCAACCCCCGTTATGTTAAAAACCGTTTTTACACTTAGAAAAAACGGCTGTTTTTTTCGTTTTAACAGTGGCCGTTAAAATAGTTTTAACCATGGTTTTAAAAACGGCCGTTTAAACGGTAACGCCCCAAACCCGTTATGGTAAAAATTGTTAAAACCTGTTTTGACACTTAGAATTTAGCCACCGTTTTTTTTCGTTTTAATGGCCGTTAAAATCGTTTTAACAGCGTTAGATTCTGGAAAATTTTGTGGAAAAAAAAATGGTCATTAAATCCGTTAAATTTCATTTTTTTGTTAAATTCTTTTTTTCTTTTTTTTTTTTAATTTTCAATTTCAAATTTTGAATTTCAGCACCATTTTTTCCGTTTTTTTTGTTAAAATCTGTTAAATTCCATTTTTCCCATTTTGTTTTTCATTTTTGCCCCTAGCCGTTACAATCCGTTTGATATGAGTCCTATTGAAAATCTTTTGATCAATAAGATTGTTTGGTCATGGCCCATGATAAAGAGAGTTAAACTTCGCTGACCACCCACAGGATGAGCCACGTGGCACACTTTTAGAGGATGCTAACGGTATGGATGTTTCGCTAATCCCTAGATGGGCCTACAAAACAAAAATCAGCGTATCCTTGTACCCAAATAATTGTCAATAATGCTCAAATACCCACCGTTAAAATCATCCCATGAAAATGACTCCAATCCAATGCTTCTAAATCACTAATCAGGTTGAATTTTTATTTGTAAGTCCACTTAGGAATTGACAAACATCCATACGGTTAGTGTCCTCTAAAATGTGCCACGTGTCCTTATTGTGGGTCACCGTGGGCTGTCAGCAAAGTTTTACAGCCCACGATCAGTGAAGCGGTAGGATTTTTGAAGCAACGCACCAATGATCGTGCGACATATACCCATGGTTTAGACTTTGGTTTAAAAAGGACTTTTAAATAGTAACCATGGGTATACACGTTGTGCGATCATTGGTGCATGATCGCTACTTCAAAAATCCCGTTGCTTCAAAAAAAGATTCGAAAAAATAGTCCATTGATTAGATGGCCCTATTTGGGAATGCTTTTGTAGAAGCACTGTGGAAAAGCACTTCTGTAGAAGCTCTAGAAGCAGTTGTTGAGAAACGCTTTTTTTCTAGAATAGCGTTTGGCAAATCATGTTGGAGAAGTATTGTTCTGTGTGTAGAAGCTGATATTGTTGTTTGGCAAAACCAGTTGTGAGCTTCTGAATTCTGTCAAAATGTCATGAATACCCTTAAATTCAAAAGAAGTCAGTAGTTTATATTTTTGGCTCACATAAGAACAATTGAGAAAAAAGTTATAGGAAGAATTTCAGATGCTTATATATCATTCTGGCTTGCTAAAATAAATTTGTTTCCTTAGAATTTTCAACAATTACAATCTAAGTAAGACTAGAATTCATATCAGCACAAGGAACAAAGTGCCTAGAATCCATATCAGCATCATCTTTAAAAGTTGTGCCTGGTATATGTTCTTTTTTGGCTCCATGATCCAACATGATAACCCTTTGATATGTTTCTTACCAATGATTGGTATCACTTAGAAGTAACATTCCTTTTATAATCCATCAATGTTTCATTTCTTGATGGCTGTAGCACTTGTCAAAATTAATTCATATCAACATCAGGTCTCCTTGCAAAGTTTCTTTTTCAACATAACTTGTATCTTAAGGTTTATTTTGGTAGACCACCCAATTGCCTCAACTACCTCATATACTGTTATTTGGCATTTTCATTGTATTTAAACAAGAAACCCCCTGCTCTCCACACGACCTCCTCATAAAATTAGGGCTGCAACTTGGGTGGGCTCAACCCGACATTAGGGTTGGGTTGGGTTAGCCCTTTTAGAACTTGGGTTGGGCTTGGGCCGGATTTTTGGTAACCCGATCAAATCGGGTTGGGTTAGGGTTGAGGCTTGGCTCAACCCGAGCCCGACTTACAAACTATATATATATATATTAATTTTACCGGCAAATATCCACACTACATTTTGGCAAATGCAGCAACCCATGGATGTTTGTCCTCAGTAACTACAATCTTTGTATGATATTACAAAATGTCATTGAAACTACATTTTGACATTTTATCTGATCAGTTGATAGTGAAAATATCGTGTTTTTCTCTGACGATTATTTTTTGTTATTTCTTTAGTGACTTTTATCGTGCATTTGAGTTAATGAACTTTTTCGTTATTATGAAAATATCATGTTTTCTTTCACGAGCTTTGGAAATGAAGTTATGCTATTATTTAATGGTTAGCACAACGGCTATTGTATTGACTGATAAATTATTTTAATATGAAAAATTTTAACAATATTTTCATCCAATAAAAGAAATTAAGAACCCGACTAACCCGACCCAACCCGATAGGGTTGGGTTAGGGTTGGAAAATCTAGGCTCGACCTTGGGTTGGGTTGGGTTAGGGTTGACACCCATGGCATCCAATTATTCAGTCTCTATGGAACCTTTACATCTACTCTATTTACAGAACATGTATATGTGTACAGAGATTTGTAGGTATTAAAATAGGTATTTGCAACCAAAAAGGAATTTTATATCAAACACCATAGAAGGACATTTAAAGAAAAGATGCACTCAAGCGGTCAAAATAGCTTAACTCGGCCACTTTACATATAAGTATTGTTATTAGGTAAGCACTTAAATGGTTAGAAAGTGCGAACTTGCTACATAATAGTATTCATTACTATAGCGTGTAGACTTTATGGAAGTGTTGAAATAGTATCATATGCGAAAAGAACTTTAGAGTTGAATGAAAACACCCTACATATTCGATGAGAGGCATTTTACAAACAAGTGGTGCTCATGGCCATTTTCTGTTGTAATTTTGATGTTCTATTCAATTGTTTTTAATAAAATTTCTTTTTCAATTTCTCATTTAAGTTGAAATCGAAATCAGTCCATACATTCCTCATGAATTATACCCATTTAGATCATCAATCAACCACAGTTTCATGTCTAATTTAATTCAAAATTTGGTGTTAAAACAGCCCAAAATGTAAAGAAAAAAAAATCTGGGTACAATATATCACCTAATGAACATAAAAACTTACCACCCATTTCCAGTTAAAAAAAAATAAGACCTTTTTGTAGGGAATAAATCCACACACCCTCAAAATATGCGCTTTTTCCACGGGCTTGATGTCCTTGCCGTGCTATTGGATCCGAGGTCCCGAGACAGATTCTAAGATCCGAGGTCAGGTTCCGAGGTGTCCGAGATCGGATTCCGAGGTATCCGAGATCAGATTCTGAGGTATCCGATGTGTCCGAGATCAGATTGTATCCGATGTCAGGTTCCGAGGTAACCGAGGTGTCCGAGATAAGATTCCGAGGTATCCGAGGTCAGGTTCCAAGGCCGCTGGATGATCCTGCAAATAACTCAATGTGGTGGAATTCCACCAAATGAGCCTCCGATGCTTAAGTCAGTCTTCTGAGTAGATGATATTCGCTCAAAAGTGCTTATTTTAAGCAATTATCCTTTTAGCGTTATTGCATTCTCCTACGTTAAAATACTCTATTTATCTACTTTTCTACGGAAGAGTCTCTTGTGTTGCGTAGAACACACTTTTCTGGACGAAATGGTATATTTGCATGCATTAAACACATTTTCGGAAGTCTAGACATATAGTCATTCTGATAAAGTCTCATTACGCGCTTCTTCTGTTGCAGGAAACCCCGATGGGACAATTCTCAAGACTTGTGGGCCCAAATCGATCATGAAAGCCCATTATCAAAGCTTAAAAAGCCCACATGCTATGACTAAAAGATATGGGCCAAATATGGGCTGAATAAGAGGACCAAAAAGCTGGCCCAAAGAACGAAGAGAGTAGGAAAGGCAATGACCAAGAGACGGACCAAAGCGTTTAAAGCCACATGAGTCAGCAAAGAATGATGGTCGACTCTACTGGAGAAGCGTGAGGATGGTCACAGTGAAGACCAGGGTTCCAAACCCTCCGCCAGTGCTTTTCTCTCTATTTTCTGATACTTTCTCTCTCATCTCTCCTTATTCTCTCTCTCTTCATCTCTCGGTCCTCGAATCTACTGACCTAACCCCAGAACTCCTGCCCATCGGCTCTATCTCATCTCCCTTAGCTTTCTGACCGTTGGATCTTCAATCGGACCGTTGGATCTCTCTAGATCCGTCGATCTACCAATCTGAGTCCCAATCAAGTCACCATCCATCCGATCGCCATCAGACTATCTGTCACATCATCTTGTGAGACGATGGACATCATCAATCCATGTGGGCCAGTAGCCGGGCCCATCATCATCGACCCGCTGTCCGACCAGTTAGTGGACCCCGTGAATTTCCAAAGAATTTTAATTAAATTTCAAAAAAATGGGGGGTCCACTAATTGGGGAGATTCCCCATAGAAAAGTAGATTTTTACTTTAAAAAAATATATATATATATATTTTTCATATTTTTTATTTTCAAAAAATACCCTATTTCCATTAAAGGAAATAGGGAGCTTTAAAAGGAGAAGGATAAGGGTTCGTTCGAACCCTAATCCCCCTCTAATCTCTTCCTCTCCTTCCCCCAAAACTCTCCCGACGTTTTCGTCGTCTTCGGCTCTTTCTTTCTCCTCTTCTTCTTCCATCTTCTTCTTCTTCTTCCTCCTCCATCTTCGCCGGAGTTGCAGCCTGCAACTCCGGCCGCTTGCACTATCTCTCCGCCTCTGTGAGCTCCTGTACCTGCTCCACTCCTCCTCCACGTCGCACAACAGCAACCCTCTCATTCATTGCACCGCCTAGCACCGTCTCTATTATCTCCAACGGAGCAAAAGGTTTGGATTTCGGCGAACCTGCAACTTCCAGCCGTTCTTCTTCCCTTCTTCTCTTCTTCTTCTTTCTCTTCTGCTTCCTTTCTTCTTCTTCTTCTTCTTCTCTGCTATAGGTTCGACACCATCGTGGACTGCAATACCGCCTATTGCAGCACCACCAAGCACCTCATTCCTTGCTCCGCCTTCCATCACCACCGTTCTCCTTGCTGGTTCGTCCACATCAACACCAGACAACAACCTGCAACCACCACTGGAGCACTGTCATCACCGGGCTGGCAGGCTTCAATTCCTTCTTCTCTTTTACCAGCGTTCTACTTGCTGGTCAACCGAAGTTGCCCCTCCTCTTTGCACATGAACACAGATCCATTCTTTCAACTGGATTTGCAGGTCCCACTGCAAGCACCACAAGTTAACACCTCGTCTTTGTCCTCTTCCGGGCTCCTCCACAATTTGATCATCATTCCACCGGTAAGTCCCCTCTCTCTCCTCCTTTACACTTGTATCTCTTTTCTTTCTCAAACCAGCTAAACTGTAAGGCCTGCAATACTCCTCACCGATCACTACTGTTGTCGGAGTTGCCCACCTGCAACTCCGTCAACAATACCCACAATAGTTTGGCTGGAGAACTCCATTGGTTGTTGCCTCTTCTACCGCTCTATCTTCCTCGTTTCGCACTTCCCCTCCACGCATCAGTCCATTAATTGGACTGTAAAACCTTATCTTCCCACACTGCCTGCACTCCTTCTCATTAGTTCGGCCAGTAACCACCTTCAACATCCAGTAGGACCCTACCTTCTCTAATGCACAACCGGCAAGTGCGCACCTTCTTCACTTCCCCTTAAGTATTGCAAACTAGCAACTTCTTCCCCCTTGCTATCTTCATCAAATCATGATCTTCCTCCGTCGGGGGGGTCATGGTGAGATCCCGCACATTCTCTCTCTCTTACTCTTTTTCTCTCTCTTCTTTCTCTCTCTAGGTTTTACTGCTTTCCTAGATCAATCCCTATTCGATTATTTTCATTTAATTGGAGAACATTGTAATAGAATAAATTTATTTGAATAAATTTCAGTTTTCGATTAGTCTATGTTTCATCTTGAATATTTTGTGCATTTGAAAATTTTCAATTTCACCAGGAATACCTCATAAAAAAGAATATTTTAAATCCCGGATTCACCACTCTCACCCCCATCATCATTCGCATCAATTTCTATGGAAAAATCTGTCATTTTATGTTCTTATTTGCGCTAATCTGACTAATCCCGAGTGCGGATCGACATCCGACACGAATCCCTATACAGATCTAAAATTTTGCAGGATTTAAGAATCGGATCAATTTACAAATGTGTTGAAGTTAGGGTTTCCGTAACCAACGACGCGGAAAAATCGTACTTTCAGTAGAATATATGATCAAGTTTTAATCTCAAAGATTGCATCTTTTTTATTGTAGCAAATGTTTCTATTTATAGCATTCAAAGCTAGATATTTATGTAGATATTTTATATGAACCAATAAGAATTCACCATGTGCCTTTCAATAATATTCTTCAAGTATAAAGGTAATTCGAGGTTCCCGAGGTTGCCGAATATCATATCCGAGACTTCGAGGATCCCGAATAAGGTGCCTAAGTTCTCTGAATTTCCCGAGAATGATACTGGGAACAGTTTGTTCTTTGCTTCAAGGTTGGCAAAACCCATAAGTGTCACCCGAGGATCCGAGGTTACAATGTCATAGCACCCGAGGTGCCCGAGGTACTTGTACCCGAGGTATCCGAGGTCTCCGAGATAATTGTACCCGAGGTATATATCCGAGGTCCCCGAGGTAATCGTACCCGAGGTGGCAGCTGCCCGAGGTGCCGAGGTTCCAAGTGAAGTTTTTCCAATTCCAAGTTTTAAGGCATGCCACGTGTCAGTCGAAGAATGTGACATGCGTCACAATATCATACGTCCATGTGTCAACAGTTTTTACCCCCCACAATCGCCCCTCTTGGAGATGACACGTGTCACCCGCACGTGTGTACCGCATGTGAAAGACATGTGTCAGCCCCAAGATATTGACGCGTGTGGTATCTCTGCGTCTCTTCGGCTCCTCTGCGCACCATTAATGTTTGCCACGTGTCGACCTTCTATTGGTCAGTACTGATTTCCTGTCAGTGTAATCATTACATCTGCAGGTATAAATAGGTTGTTCTCGTCTCATTTGCATCTTTAGATTTCAGACAATTTTGTGAACTCTCTTTCTCGGCGTTCTTGGCACTCTCGGCTCCCTTTCTTCGGATATCTCGGCACTTTCGGATCCCTTTCTCGGTCCTCTCGGCTTCAATCCTCGGTCCTCTCGGCTCTATTGTTTAATACTTCTCGGAGCTCTCGGCTCTCGTAGGTAAGCTTCGTTTTTAGTAAATTCGATGTCATTTTGCCCTCTGGGGTCTCCTAAAAATGCCCAAAGAATCATTAAAATCTGTTTTAAAGCACGCTGATCCCCAAACTTGGCCTCGTCCTGATCTAGATGAGATCCGAGCTAAGTACCATATACCCGAGTCAATTGAACTTGAACATGTGCCAAATTCTCTTCTCTATTCTCATCATTCCTTGCCGAATCCGAATGTAACATGTTTAACAGTCGGACAACTTCTCTTGGGTATTCCCCTTCCGCTTACTCCCTTTGCCCGAGAGCTACTAAATTTCTATAAAGTTGCTCCGGGGCAGGTAAATGCCAATTTTTGGCGTATGGTACATTCCTTTGAACGTATCAGGGACATATGGGGCCGAGGTCCTTCCCTTGAGGATGTTCGCCGACAACATTTCCTTAAAAAGGTTCCCAAGGAGCGGGGGGAGAATTCAGATATAACTTTCTACTTCTTGGCAACCCGGACCCGAAGACTCCCAATCCTAGAGAGGATCCAAGATTGTGATAAATCGTGGCAATGTTACCCTGTGTTCCTATCAGGGGATTGGGAGAGAGGATCCGAGGATGACGCCCCAGGTCTCTTGTATAAAAGTTTTAATTTTGAAGGTACCCGGGTTCTAATTTTTTTTTAAAAATAAATCACCATTTTTTTGTTTCAGCAAGTCTTTAATTTCTTCATACTATTTTGCAGATGTGAATACAGATAGTTCTTTCGCTTTTCCCGAGGATACGCTTCCTCTCTGCTTCAACTTACGCCGACTTCCTTATCTTATCTACCAACGTTTAGTTGGTCTCAACGCTCTTGGATATTCTCGGACTTGTGTCGATCCGACGTCCGAGGAATTGAGCCAGACCATACCCGAGGAAGAGTTTCTTCGAAAACTTCCTCTCGGATTTTCTACTGATCCAGCCGAATCTCGTCAATCGAAGAGAAAAGCTAAGAGGTTAAAACCTCAGGTCTCATCTTCGGATACCCCTATTGGTGCCAACTCTGAAGCCACGGAGTCCGAGGTAGTTGACGTTGATCCAATTTCTTATTATATTCCTATCTCGTCCGATTCGAGTTCGGTTACTCTTTCTTCTGAGTCGAGCTCTTCAGTTTCATCTTTTGACCCTCTTCTTGAAATCGCACAATCTCTCGGGAGATCTTATCGAACAGGATCTCGAGACATGGGACGCCTTCAGGTGGATGTTGGAGTCGACTCCCCTATTCGTCAAAAAAGGAAGAGTTCTGGGCAGGGTTTGCCCCGTGTTGCTAAGAAACCTGCTACGAAGAGTAGGGAAGCTGGTCAATCCAGCCAAAGCGCCTCGGCTGCCGGAAAGGATGAGGCACCTTCGAACGCTGCACCTCCTATAATTATTCTTCTAGGTGCAGATGTTCCTGAGTCGGCGTCTCGGGTCCCTGAATCTGAAAAGTCACAAGATCAGGCTTCTGAATCCCAGCATGAGCCTGGGAAAGTGGCCCAGAAGGAAGGGCATCATGAACAGGTCCATCAGCATAAAGGTCCTGTCTCCAAACCTTCGGATGTCTTTCGGCCCCGACCAGTACTGAAGTCGGGTAAATCTGTTGTTCTCGGCGATAGTGCCGTAAAGAATGCCTCGGTGGCTTCAGCAATTGTGGAGCAGATCCGACGCCCTGTTGACATAGAACATTATAATCGGCAAAACGAGGAGTCTCTTCTTGGTTCATACTATACATCAACTTTCTCCGTAAGTTCCAAAGTTTCTTTCTGTACATATATACATTTTTTATCCTCTGTATAACATGCTTGTAATTCGGTTGCAGAGTATAAACTCGGTGCATTCGCTGGTGGCTAAGCTAAATAACAAGCTTAAAGCGTCCGAGAATGATTTGCACGCCACTCAAGCTCGGAATCGGACCCTGCAAGGTCAAGTTTCCAAAGCCAAGGACGAGGCGGGCAAAGCTCAAGCTGTTGCAAAAATATCCGAGGCCGAAGCTACCCGTCTTCGCCAGGCTTTGGCAGAATCCGAGTCGGCACGTCGGGCTCTGGAGAAGATGATGGCCGAGAAGGAGGCCAAGTTTGAAGCTGATAAAGAGGCTCTGGATGCTGCTCTCGCGGCTAAATACTAGAATGAAGTCCAAGATCTACTTGCCCCTGTTCATAGAAGGATTGATCGTCTACGTGCTGAGCGAGATCGTCTACAGGAAATAGTAGACAAATATGATCTTCCCGACGAAGAGGATGAAGCGGAGGCTGAGAAAAAACCTGAGGAGGGAGAATTATCCGACTTCGAGAAGAAGTGATCCACTTTGATTTTTGCATTTTTATGTAAATAAGATACTCAGTTTGGGGAGGTAAGATTCTACCTTTCCCCTATTGGAATTTTATCTTTTTAAACTTTAAATATAATCATGTTACAATGCTTCGTTGCCGTTTATTTTTCGCATAGTAAAACTGGCTCCGACTTAACTGCTTAGAGTAATAACAAAGCTAATAATTGTAACTTCAATCCGAACCCGACTCCATTTTTGAAGTGGACCGGAACTTTAATCCGAATCCGACTCCATTTCTGAAGTGGACCGGAACTTCAATCCGAATCCGACTCCATTTCTGAAGTAGACCGGAACTTCAATCCGAATCTGACTCCATTTCTGAAGTAGACCGGAACTTCAATCGAATCCGACTCCATTTCTGAAGTAGACCGGAACTTCAATCCGAATCTGACTCCATTTCTGAAGTAGACCGGAACTTCAATCCGAATCCGACTCCATTTCTGAAGTGGACCGGGAACTTCAATCCGAATCCGACTCCATTTCTGAAGTGGACCGGGAACTTCATGATGGCAAATTTCAAAAGTATCCCATCTTTACTGATAAAAATTTCTTTACAATCTGGTCGTAACTGAAATTTCATTGATAAAATTTCTTCAAATTCATTACATTCCAGGGTTTTTCTATGTACTTTCCTTCCATAGTTTCCAGGTGATAACTTCCGGCTTGACCAACCTTTTGAATCATATACGGTCCTTCCCAATTGGTTGCTAGTTTTTCCGCATTTACTTCTCTTGTATTCTAGAATACTTTTCTTAGTACTAGGTCTCCTTCTTGGAAATTCCTTTCTTTGACCTTCTTTTGATACCATTTTCTTAGTTTTCGATGATAATCTTCTATTCGGACTCGAGCTTGCTCTCTTCGTTCTTTTGCCATGTCAACATCGAAAACTTGAGTTTTGAATCCAGAACCTTCTTCCACAGCTTTGTGACGAGTTGTCGCTACTACCATTTCTGCTGGTATAACTGCCTCCATCCCAAATGCTAGGGCAAATGGCGAATCTCCAGTTGATCTTCTGGGCGTAGTCCAATAAGCCATAAAACACTATCTAGTAATTCTGCCCATTTCCTTTGGCTTTTTCGAGTCTTTTCTTCAGGTTTTCTAAAATCACATTGTTGGTTGCTTCAGCCTGTCCATTACCTTGGGGGTACATGGGAGCGGAGAATAATTGTTTTATCCCAAATTTTTCGCAAAAATAGGCGATTTTACTGCCTCGAAATTATGCCCCGTTATCTGAGATAAAAGCATAAGGGAGACCAAACCTGGTGACGATCCTTTCCCACAAAAATTTTTCCACTTCTTCTTCTCGGACTTGTTGTAAAGCCACTGCTTCTACCCATTTTGTGAAATAATCGGTAGCAACTAGCATGTATTGTTTCTTTCCTGGGGCCATAGGGAGAGGTCCAACTACGTCAAGGCCCCATAGTGCAAATGGCCATGGGCTTGCTACCGAGTGTAATTCTCCAACAGGAGCATGGATTGTTCGTGCGTGCTTCTAGCATTTTTCGCACTTCTTTGCATATTTCTTTGCATCCTCTTGCATGTAAGGCCAATAGTATCCTTGAGTCCAAGCTTTATGGGCTAAAGATCTTCCTCCTGAATGATTTCACATTCTCCTTCATGAATTTCAGCCATGATCTGTTGAGCTTCTGAAAGGGTAACACATTTCAACCATGGTCCCCCTGCTGATTTTCGGTATAGCTCACCCCCAAGTAGACTATATCGCTTGGCTCTTTCTTCAATTCGTCTTGCCATTTTCTTGTCTGGATCTCGGATTCCATCTCTTATAAATCTTATAATTGGTGTCATCCAAGTATTATCTTCTTCTGCCTGAGAACATTCTTCCACGAATGGTATGCTCGGGATGGCTAAAAACTCTATTGAGATAGATCTTCTCTCGGTTTCTCTTAGCATCGCTGCTACATGGGCCAAGGCGTCTGCATGACGATTCTCTCCCCTATTTATGTGAAATAGTTTTGAATTTTTGAATCTTCCATTGCCAGTAAAGCTACCTCCATGTATTTTGCCATATGTTCATTTCTTGCCGAGAATTCTCCGTTTACCTGATTTACAACTAGCTGTGAGTCGTTGAAGATTTTTAGTTCTTGTATTCCTAGATTCTCGGCCATTTTTAATCTTGCCAGAAGTGCTTCGTATTCTGCTTCATTGTTCGAGGCCGGAAAACCAAGTCTTATTGCTAGTTCCAATCTTGTGTTATCGGGTGTAATCAAAATGGCACCTACTCCTGCCCCAGTGCTGCTGGCTGACCCATCAACGAAGAGCCTCCATCCACTCTTTTTATCCCATATATCTAAAGGTCCTTCAGATTCTTCTTCAGTTATAATGGGTTCTGGTTCTTCTTCCCAGAATGGATCTTCTATCGGAAAATCTGCCAGAAAATCTGCCACAGTTTGTCCCTTCTCGGCTGTTCTAGGTCTGTAAGTGATGTCGTATTGACCCAAAGCTACTGCCCATTTTTCCATGCGATCAGATTTTTCAAATTTTGTCAGAATGTTCTTAAGAGGGAGGTTTGTGATAACAATTATTGGGTGGGCTTGGAAATAAGGTCTTAACCTCTGAGCTGAAAACATTAGAGCCAATCCTGCTTTTTCGATCCTGCTGTAGCGAGTTTCGGCATCCAATAGTGTTTTACTGAGAAAGTAGACTGGCCTCTCTGCCCCGTCTCTGTCTTGGATTAGTACTGAACCTACTGCAAATTCTGAGACTGAGAGATATAGTAACAAAGGTTCTTCTGCTTCTGGTTTTGATAAGATGGGAGGCTGTCCGAGGTACTCTTTCAAATTCTGAAAAGCTCGCTCACATTCGTCCTTCCTTTCGAATTTGGCGTGCTTTTTCAGTAACTGGAATAAAGGTTGACATCGATCCGAGAACTTAGAGATGAATCGATTCAAGGCTGCAATCGTTCCAGTTAACTTCTGAACTTGTTTCTTGCTACATGGAGATGGCATTTCTTGCAAAGCTCGGATTTGATCGGGATTGGCCTCTATACCTCTCTTGGTGACAAGGTGTCCAAGGAACTTACCCGATGATACTCCGAATGTGCATTTCTCGGGATTTAGCTTCATTTTATACTTTCTCAATACTTGAAAGGTTGATTCTAAATTCCCCAAGTGATCTTCTCGAGTTTTGCTTTTTACTAGCATGTCATCGATATAGACCTCCATTGTTTTTCCGAGTTTATCCCTAAACATATTTTCTACCAAGCGTTGATATGTAGCACCCGCATTTTTTAGGCCAAAGGGCATCCGTTTGAAGCAGAATGTGCCTCGGTCTGTATAAAATGCGGTTTTCTCTTTGTCCGATTCTTGCATCAAAATCTGATTGTATCCTGAATAACCATCCATAAATGACAGAAGTTCAAATCCAGCTGTCCTATCAATTAGTTCATCTATCCGGGACATGATGTAACTGTCTTTAGGGCAGACTTTGTTCAAATCGGTGAAGTCAATGCAGACTCGGACCTTCCCATTCTTCTTTGGAACTGCTACTATGTTGGCGATCCACTCTGGCATTTTATTTCTTCAATAATTCCGACTTCTAAAAGTCGGTTGACCTCCTCTGAGACCGCCTGGGCCACCTTTGGAGAAATTCGCCTTAATCTCTGCTTTACTGATTTCGCCCCATGCTTTATGTTTAGTTGGTGACTCACAATACTTGGATCAATCCCTGGCATATCCTTCATTGACCAGGCAAATACATCAGCATTTTCTTTCAAAAATTTCACTATCAATCATCTTTCTTCTAGACTCAAGCCGACGCCAACATACGTGATTTTCTTTTCTCCTTCCTGCCCGAGCTCTATTGGCTCTACTTCTTCAATGGTTCTTGTTTTTTTCTCACTCTCACCCTTGAGCGAAATCGCCTATAATTGCTATTTATCAGACGTCCCAGCTTCCTTAGGGTTTTCCTTAGGTTTTGACAGTCCCTTTGTCATGGCTGTTTGGCATTTCTGAGCTGCGCTCTGATCTCCACGTATTTCAAATAATCCCTGAGAAGTAGGAATCTGATCGTCTGATAGTAAGTAGATGGTACTGCTTTCATGCTATGCGTCCATCTTCTTCCCAGGATAATGTTGTACGAAGATCTGGCATCTACCACCAAGAACCTTGTCATTACTGTGATTGGTCCTGCTATCACAGGTAAGATAATTTCTCCCAGAGGTTCTGAGGCTGCCCCATTGAATCCATATATCGCTGCTCTTGAAGGTTCTAGTGCGGCTAAGTTAATGCCCATATTGTCGAATGCGGATCTGAACAAAATCTCCACTGAGCTTCCGCAATCGATGAGGATTCTTTTTACCGAGAAATTTCCGACTGCTAAGGAAATTACCGAGGCGTCATTATGCGGTGCCAAAACCTTCTCCAGGTCTTTATCAGAAAACCAAACTGCCCTGCTGTGGTCGAACTCCTTCATCAACGAACCCTCGACTGGTCGAGGTTCTGTTGCGACTTCCATCACTTCTTGCATGCTCATGGTTCGCCGGATTTTATCTCGATGAGCACTATTGGTTTTTGAAGGTCCGCCAAATATCATGTGGATGATAGTTTTTTATAGCCCTTCTTCATTCAATGGAGCTTTCTTTGGTTGTTCTTTGACAACGTCTTCTCTGACCCCTGTTTGGACCACAAATTACGGTATTTTCCCTTTATCAACTAGATCCTGGATAAATCCCTGCAACGCATAACATCGATCAGTGGCATGGTCTCCCTTATGATACGCACAATATGGTCTCTCTGGTCTATCTTCATATGTTCTTCTGGGGGGTCTGTAAATGGATTTTTCTCTAATGCTCTCCAAAATTACGGATAGAGATGCCGTCAGGGGGGTATATTCTCTATCCTGGAATTGCTTCTTTTTCTCTTCCGGTTCCTTTATCTCGGACATGGTACTGCTTCTCTTTTCTCCTCGTTTCTCACTACTTCTCCCTGCTGAAGTTTTCACTTCTTGTACTCGACTCTTCTGGGTCTCATTCCTGACCCGAATTGATTCATCTACTCGAATGTGCTCCTCGATAACTAGATAAGCGTCTTCTAGTTGGGAGAAATTTCGTATTACCAGAGTTTTGTGAGCTCTACTTCCTGCAAGAACCCCAATCTATAGTGCATATGTGGCAGTTTTCTCATCCATCTGGTCTACTAATGTAACATCTTTCTTGAAACGAGTAAGATAATCTCTCAGAGATTCATTCTCTGTTTGTCGGACACTTAACAAAGATGTTACATTTAGCATTTGCTTTCTCTGGTGATAATAATGCCGTACGAATGCATCTTCCAAATCTTCGAAGATTTGTATGGAGTCCGGACCAAGGTTGTGAAACCAAGTTAGGGCCGGACCTTTCAAACTTGCAGGGAAAAGTCGACATCTTAATCCATCATAAACTGGTGACTCCCAGAGTACCATGAGCTATTTATAGTGTAACATGTGTTCTACTGGATCTGATGATCCGTCGAACATCTCAAATTTTGGCTGTACAAATTTCTTTGGGATTTTCGATCTCAGGATCCCTTCAGAAAATGGCGAAGATCTCAACATCCTCAGGGCTTCCCTGGATGCTCCAACTGCCGACTTTTATCCCAGTTTCGGCCTTCTCTCTCTGTCTTTTCTGATCATCTCGGTTACTTTCTCCACAGTGACTAAGCGATCAGGGTCTGGCTAATTTTCCATCCTGTCCGCTGGTTCACGACCAGGTGCATGTGACTCTCTCCTGTCGGAGCTGATCTCTAGTTCTTTCCTTCCAGCTTCTTCTTCATGACAAGTTTTACTTGAATCCCTCTGATAGCCTCCCGAGGCTTGTAGCTTTAATGCTTCATTCTCCTTTCTGATTTCCTTCATGTCTTCTCTCATGGCGGCCATCTCTACCATTAGCATCTTAGCTATTTTCTCTAAACTTGTCTGGGCTGGGACGTCAGCCTCGCTATTTTCTAGCTGAGCCCTGACGTCCTCATCAACTTCTTTTTCTTTAGAAGCTCCAGGTAATCTTCGAGGAGGCATTCTGAATCCGTCTGAATTAATCAAGCTCTGGAGAGCGCGTAAGTCTTCTTCGAGTATCCCACGGACGGCGCCAAAAGATGTAGGGAATAAATCATGCACACACCCTCAAAATACGCGCTTTTTCCACAGGCTTGATGTCCTTTCCGTGCTGTTGGATCCGAGGTCCCGAGACAGATTCTAAGATCCAAGGTCAAGTTCCGAAGTGTCCGAGATCCGATTCTGAAGTATCCGATATCAGATTCGAGGTATCCGATGTGTCCGAGATCAGATTCTGAGGTATCCGAGGTGTCCGAGATCAGATTCCGAGGTATCCGAGGTCAGTTCCGAGGCCGCTGGATGATCCTGCAAATAACTCAATGTGGTGGAATTCCACCAAATGAGCCTCCGATGCTTAAGTCAGTCTTCTGAGTAGAATATATGATCAAGTTTTAATCTCAAAGATTGCATCCTTTTTACTGTAGCAAATGTTGCTATTTATAGCATTCAAAGCTAGATATTTATGTAGATATTTTATATGAACCAATAAGAATTCACCATGTGCCTTTCAATAATATTCTTCAAGTATAAAGGTAATTCGAGGTTCCCGAGGTTGCCGAATATCATATCCGAGACTTCCGAGGATCCCGAATAAGGTGCCTAAGTTCTCTGAATTTCCCGAGAATGATACTGGGAACAGTTTGTTCTTTGTTTCAAGGTTGGCAAAACCCACAAGTGTCACCCGAGGATCCGAGGTTACAATGTCATAGCACCCGAGGTACTTGTACCCGAGGTATCTGAGGTCTCCGAGATAATTGTACCTGAGGTGCCCGAGGTACTTGTACCTGAGGTATCCGAGGTCTCCGAGATAATTGTACCCGAGGTCTCTGAGATAATTGTACCCGAGGTATCCGAGGTCCCCGAGGTAATTGTACCTGAGGTGGCAGCTGCCCGAGGTGCTGAGGTTCCAAGTGAAGTTTTTCCAATTCCAAGTTTTAAGGCACGCCACGTGTCAGTCGAAGAATGTGACATGCGTCACAATATCATACGTCCACGTGTCAACAGTTTTTACCCCCCACACTTTTCATACCTAGTTTAGGCCCACCCTTCTTCACCATTTTCATACCCAACACAACTCTTAAACCCACATTTGTCCAGACCTACAAATCAAACTTAAAATGGATCCAAAATCATCCAAAAATGTTATCAAAACAGGGGCTGCACCCCAACCTATTTGCAGCTCCTAAACTCAACACATTTAATCTCTAAAACTTTACCAAAACACTACCCAAATCTGACCCACACCCGATTCATTATTAGACCCAACACAACTCTCAAACCCACCTTTGTCCAAACCTACAAATCAAACTTGAAATGGATCCAAAATCATCCAAAACTCAGTCCAAAAATGTTATCAAAACAGGGGTTGCATCCCAACCTATTTGTAGCTCTTAAACTTAACACATTTAATCCCTAAAACTTCACCAAAACACTAGCCAAATCTGACCCACACCCCAATCATTATCGACCAAAAACTTAGACACAAATCCCTTCAAAATCCTACCCAAACACCATGTAAAACTACACAGAGAACAGGAAGCGGAATAGAATTGGAAACTATGTTAAAAACCCCAGAAAAAAAAAGCAATAAAATAATCTAAAAGAGAAGTACATAATAAAAAAAAAAGAACTACTCCAAATGTCATCCATTGCCTCTTCCCCTCATTTGATCCATTTTCAGGAAAACCAAAAGAAAATAAAAGAAATTTTACATCACAAATCCAGATAAGAAAAGAAAGAGAGCCAAAGGGTTCAAATCGACTGGGATTTAAGGTGAGAAGTCTATTTTTTTCTTCCAATCTCCACTGTTCTCCTTCAAGCCCTTAAGGTACTCTCAAGCCTTAAACAAAATGAAAGAGGAGAAATAACCGACTATTTCCTGTTTTTGTTTTGTAATATGCAGTCATATGGTCGGGACAAAACTGTTATATAGAGAGAACCATTATTACGGTGATGAGCTTCCCGCAAAAGTGTCGAATCACTTTTTTTTAGAAAAACCCTCCAAGGTGTTTCTTAAAAAAGCTTGTCTAGCTTCTTTCCAACACAGAATCCAAAATGCTTTTGTTACCCAAACAACGATTTATGCCGGAGAAGCGCTTCTCAGCACCAAAAGCTGGAGAAGCACTTCTCAAGAAGTGTTCCCAAACACTGCCATGGTTTCTATTAAGGGTTGTGATGTAACAAGGTATACCTAAGATCTTTTCATTTGCGGAAGCAGCAATTTTGGTAGTCACCGCTGCCATCTGGGCCCACTGACCGCATGGATGTTTAGCTCACCCCTTAATAGACATTCATACCAAAAATCAGATTGTTTAATGATTTTTAGCCGTTGGTTTTAGTACTCAACAAATGGTTGCATTCAACGGCTATAAGAACGCCTTAAAAAGTGCTAAAAAGTGTTAAAATCTAATGGTTATAAATCACCAATCAGGTTGATTTTTTGTCTGTATATCTACCAAGGGGGTGGGATAAACATCCATGCCGTCAGTGGGCCCAAATGACAGTGGTGACTAACAAAAGTTGTGCTTCCGCATTTGAAACAGTTTCAGGCATACCTTGTTACATTTTTTCCTTCTATTAATACACACGACTTGACAAATGCTGGGAGCAAGGACTGACCCCATGGGATCTGGGAGAGCCAACGCCAGTGATTCTACATCTTCTTCTGACCGGAGGACTTCCCAAAGGCAGGGTCCTAGTCCCTGGATGTGGCAGTGTAAGTCTTTTGCTTTTCTTTACTTTAGAGTTTTGAATATTCTTTTCAGCTAGTATTCTTTTTTGGGGGTAGACCCTTTACTGGCTTTCCATTTCTACTAGATTATTTTCCTAAAAAAACATTACTTATTTGAAGCTATGTAACTAAGACCTGGACACTTTAGATGGGGTCAGACACAGATAGGACGTGTCAATTATATTTACCTGACAGGTCGACACAGTTGATTCCATATATTAAAAGATCAATGACTGTGGTTCATGTAAGTAGAGAATATGAAAACAATGTACTTAGATAAGCTGGTATAGATCAAAATTGTATAAAAATATAAAAAAAATAGCCGAGGAAACTATATAATGGATAATTTAAGATTTTTTGAATAAGAATGTCGACTTGTGTACGCCAATCTGACATGGGTTTTCAACGCAGCAATATTTTCAAAAAGTGGAATGACCTTGTTACATAGATTGAAAGAAAAGGGAATATTTGGTCTATACAACCGTTAGAAGCATTTGATTTGATGCCTATCTACCTTAGTGTTTTTACTATTATTGCCAACAGTAGATATGTTCACATATGGCAGGGTCATGATGTGGTTGCAATTGCCAGCCCTGAACACTATGTAATAGGTTACGGAAACCCTAGAATCAATACATTTGTAATTTGATCCGTATTTTAATCTTGCAAAAATGTGACTTTTGTATAGGGATTCGTGTCGGATATCGATCCGCACTCGGGATTAGTCAGATTAGTGCAATAATGAATATAAAATGATGAAAAATTTGCAGAGAATGTAACTCAATCATACTTAAAATAATCTTTATTTAACTGAACTTGTCTCTTACAATGCAAATCAGATAAAATTAATTAAACTAGAAAGCATTAAGAGAAATTAGGGTAGAGAGAGAAAATGGTTTAGAGAGAGAAAATAATGGAAAAGTGATTCTAGAAAGAGAACCTAGAGAGAGAAAGTGATGTACAGCTTAGAGAGAGAAAGTAATATAGAGGAATTTAGAGAGAGTGAACTACCTTTCACACTTACCCAATGAAGAAGGGTCATGGCCACTTGATTAGCCTTGAGATGGATGGAATGGTGGATGAAGTAGTTGTAAGGTGGTCTGCATTTGGGATGAGCAGGCATGCATGTGATGATGAGGTAATTCAATCGATGATTTGCATGGTAGTGCAAGATGACATCAAGTTGTTGGAGTTGCTTGATGGAGTGGTGGCTTGTTTAGATGCTGCCCGGAGAAGAAGATTGCAAGCGTGATGGAGGATAATGGAGAGGAGGATCTTGCAATTGAGGAACCAGCAGGTGGAGAGCACGTCTGCAAGTGGGCAATGTGGTCTTCGGATACACCAGATCGTTCAAGTTAGGAAGCTTTCCCTGTGGCTGGTGTGGAGATCTGACTAAATAAGAGGTGGAGTTGCAGAGGTGCTGCTCGGAGTTCATGCACCAGTCCGTGGACAGCAAGGTGGAGCACGTTTGTGCTGCTGTTGGTGAAACTCACCGGAGGAAGGTGGAAGATGATCGGAATGGTAAGGGATCAGAGCATGTGGTCGCTGATGGTGGTTGTTGCGAAGAAATACGCTAGCAAGGAGATCTCCTGTTGGTACTCGTGATGATCTTGGAGCAACTCGTGAAGGGAGAAATGATGGTGGTGCAAATGTGATCCGACGGCCGGAGTTGCAGGTCTGCAACTCCGATGATGGTGGCCAGCAAGCTTTGATAGAGGAGGGCTGCTAGTCCTCAAGAGAGGGAACGGCCAGAAGATATACAGCAATTGTGGGAGAAGAGAAGCGCCTGCCATAGTGGTGGAAGGTGGACTGCAGCGTAGGCAACAGGAGTTGCAGGTTCATTAATGGTTGACCGGTGATGGCTGGCTCAAAACCAGTCCGTTAGTTGCAGATCCGAAGGTAGCTATCCTTAGAAAGATGGGTGGAGGAGCACAAGAGAGAGGTTCCAGATGTTTTCGGCCAAGAGAGGTAGAGAAGGGGGAAGGGTGCATGGCGTTGCAGGCCGGAGTTGCAGGCTGCAACTCCGGTAGACAATGTGAAGAAGATGACGAAGAAGAAGAAGGAAAAGAAGAAAAAGAAGGAGAAGAAGAAGGGGAAAACGTGGAGGGAGATCTTGGGGAAAGGAGAGGTGAAGATGGGAGGAGGATTAGGGTTCAAACGAACCCTTCTCCTTCCCCTTTTAAAGCTCCCTATTTCCTTTAATGGAAATAGAAATTTTTTGAAAATAAAAAATAAGAAAAATAATTTTTTTTTTTAAGTAAAACACTACTTTTCTTTGGGGAATTTCCCCATTTAGTGGACCCCCATTTTTTAAAATTTAATTGAAATTATTTTGAAATTCACGGGGTCCACTAAATGGTCGGACAGCGGGTCGATGATGGTGGGCCCGGCTACTGGCCCACATGGAATGATGATGTCCATCGTCTCACAAGATGATGTGACAGACAATCTGATGGCGATCGGATGGATGGTGACTTGATTGGGACCCAGATTGGTAGATCGACGGATCTAGAGAGATCCAACGGTCCGGTGGAAGATCCAACGGTCCGATTGAAGATCCAACGGTCAGAAAGCTAAGGGAGATGAGACAGAGCCAATGGGCAGGAGTTCTGGGGTTAGGTCAGTAGATTCGAGGACCGAGAGATGAAAGAGAGAGAGAATAAGGAGAGATGAGAGAGAAAATATCAGAAAATGGAGATAAAAGTATTGGCAGAGGGTCTGGAACCCTGGTCTTCACTGTGACCATCCTCACGCTTCTCCAGTAGAGTAGACTATCATTCCTTGCTGACTCATGTGGCTCTAAACGCTTTGGTCCATCTCTTGGTCATTGGCTCTCCTACTCTCTTCGTTCTTTAGGCCGACTTTTTGGTTCTCTTATTCAGCCCATATTTGGCCCATATCTTCTAGTCATAGCATGCGGGCTCTTTAAGCTTTGATAATGGACTTTCCTGATCGATGTGGCCTCGCAAGTCTCGAGAATTGTCCCATCAGGGTTTCCTGCGACAGAAGAAGCGCGTAATGAGACTTTATCAGAACGACTCAATGTCTAGACTTCCGAAAATGTGTTTAATGCATGCAAATATACCATTTCGTCCAGAAAAGTGTGTTCTACGCAACAAAAGAGACTCTTACGTAGAAAAGTAGATAAATAGAGCATTTTAACGTAGGAGAGTGTGAAAACGCTTAGAAGATAACAGTGGAAAATACACACTTTTAAGCGAATATCACGTATCTTCTAAGCTATGATGCTGCCACAATACCTTGACAAATCAGATGGTCTATTGTCCCTAATAATGTGCCACATGGCGTGTTCAGAATGTGGTCCATCAGTAGTGTTGATGATGGACATCTGTATTCGTTGCCTCATGTGCCACTTAAGCTTTGGCAATTGATATTTTGACACAGACTAATCATAGTCAAAAAATTATCAAAATAGTTTTAATTATTATTTTTAAAATTTTTCTTTAAATTAGCATCGATAACATTTAATTGACGGATGACAAAAAAAAAATGAGTCGTTATAAAACAAAGTTCATGAGATGATATTTCTCTTATATAGATGGATAGAAATTTCAATTCTGTTAGATGTCCAAACAACTAAAATTAGAATTCATTGGGAATTCCAAGTAATTTCCATGGTGCAACCAAACACAAGAAATTTCAATTTTTTGAATTCAAATTCTTAGAAATCACAAATCCTGTAATTCTATTTTCAATTCCAAATCCATGTCTGGTTGTCAAACAGACTCGGGGCAAAAACGAAAAAAAGGAAAAATAATAGAAAAAAAGGGAAAAAATGGCGCTGAAATTTCAAAAATGGAAAATAATAGAAAAAAATGAAAATAGCGAGCGTTTTTTTTTTCACAAAATTTTCCAGAAAAAAATGGTCGTTATTTTCGTTATAACAGAAAATAACGGCCGTTATTTTTTGGGCGTTTTAACGGTCCATAACATAACGGGGTAGGTCCGAATCCGTTATAACAGCCGTTATTTTCATTATAACGGCTGTTTTTTAAACCTTGGTTTGGCCAATCACTAGGTGGACCTACAAACCAAAAAATAAGCCTAATCTGTGATTTCTAAGCATTGGATTGAAGTTATTTTCATGGGTTGATTTTAACTGTAGGAATTTTTACTTAGGAATTTGAGCATTATTGAGCAATATTTGGGTATGGCCATCCAAAGGTTTGAAATCATTAATCAGGCTGATTTTTGGTTTGTAGGTCCACCTAGTGATTGGCCAAACATCCATATGGTCAGTGTCCTCTTAAGAATATGCCACGTGGCTCATATTCGCTACAGTCAGCAGCGTCCCTGACTGCAAGTGTCATCGAAGGTTTACTCTTGCCCCAAAGGGAAGTTTTCACAGCCCGAAGAAATCTTTAAAACCGAAGTTTGATACATCCTTCTTCCAACGCCACTCTTTCGGCCTTAATCAGCCTGATTGATGATTCCTAGATGGATTTGAGCATTTTTCATCATGGGCTTATAACCCATCCATAGGCCTGTTCATAAAGCATGATGAAAAAAATGGTTAAATCAAACGGCTAGAAATCACTAATCAGACTGATTTTTATTTTGTAGGTCCATCAAGAAGTGATCAATAGTGGGTCTGTGGGCCCGAAAGAGTATATACTATAGTGTCATTTTGAGGGAAATTGAGAACTCATTCAAACACATCAACTAATTCAGACGGTTGGGAAGTTCCAAGGTTTAATTTCTTGATTTTCCTCATTAGCAAAAACCGTTACAACACAATTTTAACCTTTTTAACTGTTTAGCTGTATTGCAAAATCGCGCTCAAGATAATGAGAAGAACTATTAAACTATACTGGTATTGTAACTTGGCTGCGCCTTTGTCCCCGCCTCTACCTCCATCTCGATTTCTTCCTCGTTCTCCCCCGACATCTCCTCCAGTGATTTCCCCTTCGACTCGGGCACCAAGAATGTACACAGCATCCCAACGAAGTTGATCACGCCGAGCATGATTAGTGAATTCTTCACCCCAATACCTGCTGGGTACCCGGCATCCGCCTTTGACTTATCTTGGTTCTGAGCCGCATACAAGAACCCAAATGCACCTATAATTGCACCAGCTTTCCCAGCAGCTGCCGAGATACCATGGCATGTCGATCGCAGCCTGGCTGGGAAGATCTCTGCTGGCACGATGAATGTAGTACTGTTGGGTCCAAAATTTGCAAAGAAGAAGGTCAAGGCGTACATCACAACAAACCCAATATGGTTCTCCTTCTGGGTCCAGTGATTGTAAGGGATGGCAAGAGCAAACATGAAAACCGTCATGAAGAAGAAACCCATCAATTGAATGGCAAACCTCCCAATGTGATCAATGAATGCCACTGTAAACCAGTACCCTGGCACAGTACTGCAGAGAGCGATGAGGGTCTGTGCCCTGGCAATTTTATACACCTCTTCAAGTGCACTCATGGTTTTTGCAGCTGGGATCCACCCAATTGCGCTAAAGATGTCCTTCTGGAACAAATTCTGACTGTAATACGCAATGTCCAGCAAGAACCATGTACTGGTGGTTCCGAGCAAGTGAAGCCCATGGCGACGAAGAAACTTCATAGAGAACAAACCAAAGGCATTGGAACGATCCTGTGACAATTCCTCAACCTTCTCCGGTTCCGCTTGAATTTCCACCTGCAAGACCTTCGACATGTCGGAGGCAGCCTGTTTCGCATTCTTGGCAACAAGGGCAGTGTAACGGGCAGTTTCAGGCATTTTCATACGCCAGTAGTATGTGAGGGCAGCTGGCAACGCACCGAACATTAAAATAAGGCGCCACACATAATCAGCCTGTGGAATAGTTGAGGCAATTGGATCTATTTCATAAGAGGGGGCATTGAACTTGGCCTTGAATGCAGCTGAGACCATAATTGCAACCATCCCACCAGCTAAAATTCCAAATCCTTGCATTGCAAACACCGCGGCAATGAAGGCGCCACGCGTTTTCTTGTTGGCGTACTCCGACATAATGGTGGCGGACAACGGGTAGTCACCACCAATACCGAACCCAAGCCAGAAACGGAAGAAGCAGAGGGTGGCCATAACAGCTTTCGGATCCTTGCTAAACGAAAGTCCGGAGGCAATTGAACAGAGAACCATAAGCATTAGAGTCATACCATAGACACGCTTACGGCCCATCTTATCACCGAGCCAGCCAAAGAAGAGCTGGCCAGCAAGGGCGCCAAAGAGCGCAACACCATTGACAGAAATGGAGACATCAGGCGGTAAAGTACCCGGTTTGCCTGCACCATCGACATGGTAGTATATGCGGCCGAGCAATTTGGTGACGAGGGAGATGCAGAAAAGATCGTAGGCATCAGTGAAGAAACCCATACCAGCAATCACGATTGCCGTGAAGTGGTACCATTGCGTTTTTGCTATATCGAGTGCATTAAGGACCTGCAATTGTTCCCCAGCCATGGCTAGCTACTCTCTAAGCTTTCCTTCTCTCTTACTACTACTACTAATCCCCTTTCAACAGATCTAGAAAGATTTTCTGCAAGACGTGACAAGGGAGAGATCAGATCACAAATTGTATATATCCTATGAGATCAGATGTTCAAAAATGCGTTTCACAAGTAGTCCGGGTCAACTCGAACGAATTCCACACTTGTTCAATTCCCAAAAAACAAGAAGAAAAAAAAAAGAAAAAATAGAGCTCAAGTTTTCCACACTTCTTCCACCAAAAAAAAGAGTCTTCCACACTTTTGAAACCTTAAATTCATACTTTTTCATCTGATTACGATGATGATGATCCAACCAGATTAAAAAAAATGCAATATTCTTGATATGAAACTTAACCAGATTAACAAATTTCTCATCAGATCTTTAAAAGAAATACCAGAAAGTCTAAATTGTACGGTGCAAGGAAGTACATATTTTTGAAGTTCGTTCCCTATCAGTTATAGAGAAGGCAACAATGACACCTACTGAAATAAAGTAAGAAGAACTCCCAAAACCAAAAAACGAAAATTCCCTAAATTAACAAACGCAATTTCAATAAAAATGAAGGAGTTCAAAGAAATGGGTAGCTCCAATCCAGAGCCATTAAAGACGACAATACGGTAAACACATTAAAGAAGAAAACTTGATTCTAAGAAAAAAGAAAGAAAAAAACAGAAAAGATCAAACGAGGAACCAGAAAATACCCCTTAAAGAAGAAAACTTGATTCTAAGAAAAAGAGAGAAGAGTTCCATACATTGTCTCTCCAGAATCAAGATAAGTCTTCAGAGCCGTCACTCTCACACTCACCTCTTCAGACTTCAAAGCAGAGAGAGAAGCAAAGAGAGAAGCACAAAGAGAAGCACAGAGAGGGAGTGATCTTAATAGGAGGGAAAGGAGAGAGAAGATATCCAACCGTACGTATTGAACTGCGTAGGGAAAGGAGAGGATAGTCCTACCGTAACTGAATTCGTGTCTCTGGGTCAAGGAACAAATTTAGGATCAGAGGACTCCCATGCAGAGGAATAGAACTTTTTGCTGACCGACCAGAACATGAGCCACGTCGCACACTATTAGAAGATGATCACCGTATGGATGTTTGGCCGATCTCTAGGTCGATTTACAAAATAGTTTACTCTAGAGGATAGAGTCAATACAGCATAGAGTCTAGCGGCTTTATTTGCTCTTCTTTTTGGGCCAACTGACCACATGGATCTTTAGCCAACCCGATAAACACACTAAAAGATCAGCTGGATTAATGATGTCTAGCTGTTTAATTTAGTACCCAAAATACACGCTTGAATCCAACGGCTAAAATCAATCCTAAAAAAGTACTAACCAATCAGGTTGATTTTTGGTATGTATATATATCCAAGGTCGGCCGAACCAAGGTTTAAAAGGGGCCGTTATAACGGTATATATATATGGACTGGGGGCGTTACTGTTTTTCCGTTATAACGAATTGTAACGCTCAGGGGCAAAAACATAAAATCTTACCACTTCTCACATGTATGATTGGATAATAACAGGAAAGGATGTAACAAGGTATATATACCTTACACTTTTTGGAGAAATTTTTTGAAGCTGGCGGGATTTTTGAAGTGGCGATCATGCGCCACGTGTACCTGTGTTTACGATTTAGTTTTAAAAAAATCTTTTTAAAAAGTAACCATGGGTATATGTGGCGCATGATCACCGGCCACTTCAAAAATCCCGCCCCTTCAAAAATTTTCTCAAACACTTTTTGGCGTGAGGTAGCACCATTTTTGTTACTCACCTCTGCCCTTGTACCTACTGACTGCATGGATGTTTAGCCCACCATACACACCAAAAATCACCATGATTGATACTCTAGCCATTAGATTTTAGTAATTTTTAAGGCGTGAATATAGCCGTTGGTTTCAACCATTTTTGAGTGCTAAAACCAACAGCTAAAATCATCAATTAAAGAAGCTGATTTTCGGTGTAAATGTCTACCAAGGGGTGGGCTAAGCATCCACGCGCTACCTCGCGCCAAAAAACATCGGGTATACCTTGCTACATCAATCATAACTCAATTTAAAATGAGTACATGGTGAGCAAAGAGGTGTGGGAGTTGGGTAGTTCATAGCGTACTAGGATTGAATTAGGGGTGTCAACGGGTCAGTTCCTAAGTTGGCCAGAACCGGAACTAACGTTCCAGTTCTCAAAATGATGGATCCGGAACAGGAACCGATTATGTAGTTTCTGTCCATTCCAGTTCCGGGTATATTGGGTCCAATCTTGATAGTATGAGAGTTTTAACACTATAGTCATATATCGATTCCGGTTCTTATCGGTTCAGTTCCAGTTCCATATTAAACAACCCAGAACCGGAACCATTATTTTTTGTTCGGTTTCGGTTCCAATTCTTTTTTAATCGGTTCCCAAAAATTAGTTCCGGTTCTGATTCGGTTCCGGTTAAACGGGTAAAATTGACACCCCTAGATTGAATATGCATCAATATACAAACTTTATTCTTCCCAACCCCATCGAGAAAACAATACCATTATCGAACTCTAGAAAGGACCAACAAGATTCCTAGTAACAGCCACAGCAGACAGAGGGTTCTTCATCTCACAGGATAGCTTCAGCACCTCACTGAGATCAACAGAGTTCTCCTGGTCAGGGACCCACTTGAAATGCTGCACCAACTTAGCAACCCACAAGTTAACAGTCACCATCCCAAGATTCTTCCCAGGGCAAACCCTACGCCCAGCTCCGAACGGTGCTAGCCTGAGATCATTACCCCTCACGTCTACGTTAGCACCACCGGCGCTCTCTAAGAACCTCTCGGGCTTAAACACCAACGGCTCATCCCACACCTTTGAGTCATGAGTGATGGCCCACATGTTGACCATTGCAGTAGTATTGGCGGGAATGAGCATGCCGTTGCTGAGCTGGACGTCTGATGTGGACAATCGGGCCCACGAGAGGAGTGGACCGGGAGGATGAACCCGAAGAGTCTCTTTCACCACGGCTTGAAGGTAGGGTAGGTTTGCAACATCTGCGTCCGTAACGCTCTTGCTACCTAGAACGAGGTCGAGCTCGTTTCGAAGCTTGGCTTGTACGTTGGGGTTCAAGACCAACTCGGCCATGACCCACTCAGTTAAAAGCGCTGTTGTATCGGTACCACGGAAAATCATCTCCTGCAAATTAAGAAGAATCAACTCAGTAAACTCGGTAACAGATATTCAAACAATGAAACAATGAATATTAGAGAGACAAACCCATAAAACAGCGACCATATCGTCCTCTACTAGCTTTTCTTCACCATCTAGAGAGAGAAGAACATCGACGAAATCGGCATTATCAGCGAGTTTACCAGACTCATTGAGTCGATGTTCTTGAATGATACCTCGAACGAGTTTCCTCACACGAGGAACAAGAGCAGAACAACGTTCCTTGATGCGAAGAGGGTCGTAAAAATAGCTCAGCCATGGAAGATAATCAGAAAAGTTAAAAGCACCCAAGAGCTCGAACCCTTCTTTAACCATCTCACGAAGCTCTCTCACCTCCTCGCTATCTTGAGCCACGTCAAACCTCTTACCAAATACACTACCCATGATGTTGTTCAGAGCAGCTGCTTGGAGGTGCTTCCTCAACCCCACCACCCCATGTAACGACTGTTCATTAGCTATGCCACTCAGCATAGCGGTGCAGTCTAGCTGACGCCCCACTTCGTGAGCTGCGATGCGCTTGGGTGCAAAGAGGTGGGATGAAGCAATCCTCCTAAGAAGTCGCCAGTATGTACCGTTGGGTGCGAACCCAATGGCTCGGCTGAACATAAGCTTCTTAGCTGATTCTTTAATGGGACGGTCAGCAAAATGAGGAGAGGTCAAGATCTCCCGAGCCGTGTGTGGGTCAGACGCGACGACCACGGGGGTCGAACCGAGACTGAAAGCCATAAGTTGGGTGGCAGCTCTGCTTGAAGCCATGGTGGCTAGAGTACGATGAGCTAAGCCACGGCTCAAGCTGAATAAGCTACCGAAAACAGGAAGACCACGAGGTCCCGGGATCGAAACACGACCTCTATGGTTCCTTCCATTTTTCCAAGCAATACCACCAACGGAGAAAGCCCAGGTAAGAAGCCCAACCGACACAAAAGCAATAAAGAGAGAGAGTATAACGAACCCATCAAACAAGTTTTCGGTTCCAACAAATGCTGGGACTGTAAACACCCACCAGCTTGTATCCTTAGAAACCAAACCCAGCTCCATTTCAGAGAGAGAGAGAGAGAGAGAGATATGAGGAAGTGGTGGGCTGTGAGGACGAAGAGAGAGTAAGGGGCTGTTTAAATAGCTGTTACGGTTTGAATGAGAGAGAGAGAGAGTTAGAGAGAGAGAGTAATTACCTTCCAAAAGAAGAAAGAGAGTAAGTAAGCTTATTAATTACAATTTAAAGAGGGAGAGTTGTAACGCTGGACGGGGAGGGGGAGGGGGAGGGGGAGGATGCAGTCGATGCAGATGGGTCTCGTGGCCCTACATTGCTCATTTTGTTGGGCCCACTGACCCGCATGGCACACTCTTAGAGGACTCTGACCATATGGATGTTTTGCCAATCCCTAGGTGGACCTAAAAACCAACAATCAGGCTGATATTATAAGCGTTGGATCTTTGTACCTAAAATACTGCTCAAATTCTCACAGTTGTGATTAACCCATGGAAATAAGTCCAATCCAACGCCTATAAATCACTAATCAGGCTGATTTTGGTTTTCTAGGTCCACTTAGGAATTGGCTAAACATCCATACGGTTAGAGTCCTCTAAGAGTATGCCACGTTGGCTCATATTGTGTCCTTTAACCGGAGCCTGAGCAATATGGTGCATTTGGTGGAGCTCATCCTAGCCCAGGGAAATTTTTTTGCTGATGAGAAAATTTGACCTGCTACCCCCTAAAAATGTCGCGTCAAACTCTTTCAGGCCCACTGACCAACACACAAAAAATCAGGCAGATTATTGATTTCTAGACATTGGATATGGGGACCTTTTCATCATAAGCTTCATAAAAGGGCCCATGACTGGGTTTTAAGCCCAGCATGAAAAAAAATGCTCAAATCCAATGGGTAGAAATCACCAATCAGAATGATATTTGGTCGGTAGGTTCACAGGGGTGGGCAAACATTCATGGGTTTATTTTAACGTACTTAGGAATTTGAGCATTATTGAGCAATATTTGGGTATGACGATCCAAAGGTTTGAAATCATTAATCAGGCTGATTTTTGGTTTGTAGGTCCTGCCACGTGGCTCATATTGAAACCGAAGGATGTTTGAAACATCCTTCTTCCAAATCCGCTCTTTTGGCCTTAATCAGCCTGATTGATTATTACTAGACGGATTTGATGAGAATTTTTCATCATGGGCTTATAACCCATCCATAGGTGTTCATAAAGCCCATCATAAAAAAAATGGTTAAATCAAACGGCTAGAAATCACTAATGAGACTGATTTTTATTTTGTAGGACCATCAAGAAGTGATCAATAGTAGGTCTGTGGGCCCGAAAGAGTATATGCCATGGTGTCATTTTGAGGGAAAGATGTATAAAACTTTTGAAACAGACGTTTAGTCTTGTAAACCTTTTTACCTTTGGAAAATTGTGAACTCATTCAAACACATTAACTAATTCACAAAAACCGTTACAACACAATTTTAACCGTTTTAACTGTTTAGCTGAAAAATCAATTCGCCAACAAAAAACTATACTGTATTATAACGTGGCTGCGCCTTCGTCCCCGCCTCTACCTCCATCTCGATTTCTTGCTCGTTCTCCCCCGACATCTCCTCCAGTGATTTCCCCTTCGACTCGGGCACCAAGAATGTACACACCATCCCAACGAAGTTGATCACCCCGAGCATGATTAGCGAATTCTTCACCCCAATACCTGCTGGGTACCCTGCATCCGCCTTTGACTTATCTTGGTTCTGCGCCGCATACAAGAACCCAAATGCACCTATAATTGCACCAGCTTTCCCAGCAGCTGCCGAGATACCATGGCATGTCGACCGCAGCCTGGCTGGGAAGATCTCTGCTGGCACGATGAATGTAGTACTGTTGGGTCCAAAATTTGCAAAGAAGAAGGTCAAGGCGTACATCACAACGAACCCAATATGGTTCTCCTTCTGGGTCCAGTGATTGTAAGGGATGGCAAGAGCAAACATGAAAACCGTCATGAAGAAGAAACCCATCAATTGAATGGCAAACCTCCCAATGTGATCAATGAATGCCACTGTAAACCAGTACCCTGGCACAGTACTGCAGAGAGCGATGAGGGTCTGTGCCCTGGCAATTTTATACACCTCTTCAAGTGCACTCATGGTTTTTGCAGCTGGGATCCACCCAATTGCGCTAAAGATGTCCTTCTGGAACAAATTCTGACTGTAATACGCAATGTCCAGCAAGAACCATGTACTGGTGGTTCCGAGCAAGTGAAGCCCATGGCGACGAAGAAACTTCATAGAGAACAAACCAAAGGCATTGGAACGATCCTGTGACAATTCCTCAACCTTCTCCGGTTCCGCTTGAATTTCCACCTGCAAGACCTTCGACATGTCGGAGGCAGCCTGTTTCGCATTCTTGGCAACAAGGGCAGTGTAACGGGCAGTTTCAGGCATTTTCATACGCCAGTAGTATGTGAGGGCAGCTGGCAACGCACCGAACATTAAAATAAGGCGCCACACATAATCAGCCTGTGGAATAGTTGAGGCAATTGGATCTATTTCATAAGAGGGGGCATTGAACTTGGCCTTGAATGCAGCTGAGACCATAATTGCAACCATCCCACCAGCTAAAATTCCAAATCCTTGCATTGCAAACACCGCGGCAATGAAGGCGCCACGCGTTTTCTTGTTGGCGTACTCCGACATAATGGTGGCGGACAACGGGTAGTCACCACCAATACCGAACCCAAGCCAGAAACGGAAGAAGCAGAGGGTGGCCATAACAGCTTTCGGATCCTTGCTAAACGAAAGTCCGGAGGCAATTGAACAGAGAACCATAAGCATTAGAGTCATACCATAGACACGCTTACGGCCCATCTTATCACCGAGCCAGCCAAAGAAGAGCTGGCCAGCGAGGGCGCCAAAGAGCGCAACACCGTTGACAGAAACGGAGACATCAGGTGGTAAAGTACCCGGTTTGCCTGCACCATCGACATGGTAGTATATGCGGCCGAGCAATTTGGTGACGAGGGAGATGCAGAAAAGATCGTAGGCATCAGTGAAGAAACCCATACCAGCAATCACGATTGCCGTGAAGTGGTACCATTGCGTTTTTGCTATATCGAGTGCATTAAGCACCTGCAATTGTTCCCCAGCCATGGCTAGCTGCTCTCCAATCTTCCTTTCCCTCTTACTACTACTACTACTACTAATCCCCTTTTAACAGACCTAGAAAGATTTTCTGCAAGATGTGAACAAAACAAAAAAGATTAAACGAGGAACCAGACAATACCCATTAAAGAAGAAAACTTGATTCTAAGAAAAAGAAAAAAAACCTGAGAAGATGAAACAAGGAACCAGTAAATTTTAATTCAAAGAGAGAAGAGTTTCATACATTGTCTCTCCAGAATCAAGATTAGTCCTCAGAAGCTCCACACAACTCTCAAACCCACTACCTGAGAACGAACCGTCACTCTCACACCTCTTCAGACTTCAAAGCAGAGAGAGAAGCAAAGAGAGAAGCACAGAGAGAAGCACAGAGAGGAAGTGATCTTAATAGGAGGAGGGAAAGGTGAGGATAGTCCTACCGTAACTGCATTCGAGTCTCTGGGTCAAGGAAAAATTTTAGGATCAGAGGACTCCCATGCAGAGGAATAAAACTTTTTGCTAACCGACCGGAACATGAGCCACGTCGCACACTATTAGAGGATGATTACCGTATGGATGTTTGGCCGATCCCTAGGTCGATTTATAAACCAAAAATCAGCCTGATTAGTGATTTCACACCTATGTATCTTTGTACCCCAAGTAATGGTCAATAACGCTCAAATTCCACCGTTAAAATCAACCCATAAAAAACGACTTCAATCCAACACTTAGAAATCATTAATCAGGCTAATTTTTTGTCGTATGTCCATCTAGGGTTGGGAATATGCCACGTAGCTCATATTGCAGTCGGTCACAAAGTTTACTCTGGAGGATAAAGTCAATAGACTCAATACACTCTAGCGGCTTTATTTGCTCTTTTTAGGGGCCCACTGACCACATGGATCTTTAGCCTACCGGATAAACACACTAAAAAATCAGCTTGATTAATGATTTCTAGCTGTGTGATTTAGTACCCAAAAAACATGCTTGAATCCAACGGCTAAAATCAATCCTAAAAAAGTACTAACCAATCAGGTTGACTTTTGGTATGTATAACCAAGGTTTAAAGGAGGCCGTTTTAACGGTTAAACGGACTGGGGGCGTTACCGTTTAAACGCCGTTAAAACGGATTGAAACGGCCAGGGGCAAAAATGGAAAAAATAAATGGGAAAAACGGAATTTAACGGAATTAAACGGGTTCTAACGGAAAAAATGGCGCTGAAATTCAAATTTTGAAATTTGAAAATTAAAAAAAAAAAATAGAATTTAACAGAAATTAAACGGATTTAACGGCTGTTTTTTTCACAAAATTTTCAGAATTAAATGGCTGTTTAAACGTTTTTAACGGCCGTTAAAACAAAAAAAATAGCCGTTTTTTTTAAACCGATAAAACGTGTTTAAACGGTTTTAACGGAAACGGGCTTGGGGTGTTACCGTTTAAACGGCCGTTTTTAAAAATATGTGTATAACCAACATGGAGTAAGCTAAAACCAAGGTTTAATATGGGCCGGTATAACGGTATAACGGACTGGGGTGTTACCGTTTTTTGGTAGGCCACTTTGGTGGAAAAATAAAACTTTTACCCGCACGAATGCGATTTTCGTAGCGTTTTACGCACCATTTTCTCACAATAATATTTGGCCAGGCCCACAGATTCACCCGCCAAAATATGAAAAATATTTGGGTATTTTAGTAACACTCCCCTGAAATTTAAAAGTAATTTGTAATACCCCTTATACTTTCAAACATTAAGATTACCCGTAGTTTAAAAAAACCCCGTTTAAATGGTAATGCCCCAACCCCGTTATGTTAAAAACCGTTTTTACACTTAGAAAAAACGGCTGTTTTTTTTGTTTTAACAATGGCCGTTAAAATAGTTTTAACCATGGTTTAAAAAATGGCAGTTTAAACGGTAACGCCCCAAGCCCGTTACCGTAAAAATTGTTAAAACCTGTTTTGACGATTTGAATTTAATCACCGTTTTTTTTTTCGTTTTAACGGCCGTTAAAATCGTTTTAACAGCGTTAGATTCTGGAAATTTTTGTGGAAAAAAAAACGGCCGTTAAATCCGTTAAATTCCATTTTTTTCCTTTAAATTCTATTTTTTTTGTTTTTGAAATTTTCAATTTTCAATTTCAAATTTTGAATTTCAACGCCCTTTTTCCATTTTTTCTGTTAAATTCCATTTTTCCCATTTTTTTTTTTTCATTTTTGCCCCTGGCCGTTACAATCCGTTTGATTTGAGTCCTATTTAAAATCTTTTGATCAATAAGATTGTTTGGTCATGGCCCATGATAAAGAGAGTTAAACTTCGCTAACCACCCACAGGATGAGCCACGTGGCACACTTTTAGAGGAAGCTAACGGTATGGATGTTTTGCTAATCCCTAGATGGGCCTACGAAACAAAAATCAGCCTGATTAGAGATTTCAAACCTTTGTATCCTTGTACCCAAATAATTGTCAATAATGCTCAAATACCCACCGTTAAAATCATCCCATGAAAATGACTCCAATCCAATGCTTCTAAATCACTAATCAGGTTGATTTTTATTCGTAAGTCCACTTAGGAATTGACCAAACATCCATACGGTTAGTGTCCTCTAAACTGTGCCACGTGTCCTTATTGTGGGTCACCGTGGGCTGTCAGCAAAGTTTTACAGCCCACGATCGGTGAAGCGGTAGGATTTTTAAAGCAGCGCACTAATGATCGTGCGACATATACCCATGGTTTAGACTTTGGTTTAAAAAGGACTTTTAAAAAGTAACCATGGGTATACACGTCGTGTGATCATTGGCGCATGATCACTACTTCAAAAATCCTACTGCTTCAAAAAATAAATTTGAAAAAATAGTCCACTGATTAGATGGCCCTATTTGAGAATGCTTCTGTAGAAGCACTGTGGATCTGGAAGTAGCTGTTGAGAAGTGCTCTTTTTCTAGAATAGCATTTGGCAAATCATGTTGGAGAAGTGTTGTTCTGTGTGTAGAAGTTGATATTATTGTTTAGCAAAACCAGCTGTGAGCTTTTGAATTCTGTCAAAATGTCATGAATACCCTTAAATTCAAAAGAAGTCAATAGTTTATATTTTTGGCTCACATAAGAACAATTGAGAAAAAACTTATCGGAAGAATTTCAGATGCTTATATATCATTCTGGCTTGCTAAAATAAATTTGTTTCCTTAGAATTTTCAACAATTACAATCTAAGTAAGACTAGAATCCATATCAACACAAGGAACAAAGTGCCTAGAATCCATATCAGCATCATCTTTAAAAGTTGTGCATGATATATGTTCTTTTTTGGCTCCATGATCCAACATGATAATCCTTTGATATGTTTCTTATCAAAGATTGGTATTGCTTAAAAATAACATTCCTTCTATAATCCATCAATGTTTCATTTCTTGATGGCTGTAGCACTTGCCAAAATTAATTCACATCAACATCAGGTCTCCTTGCAAAGTTTCTTTTTCAATATAACTTGTATCTTAAGGTTTATTTTGGTAGACCACCCATTTGCCTCAACTACCTCATATACTGTAATTTGGCATTTTTAAACAAGAAACCCCCTGCTCTCCACACGACCTCATAAAATTAGCATGAAGTCTATAATTTTTTTTATTGCATGAGCATATTAGTTCACCATGGCATGCAATTATTCAATCTCCATGGAACCTTTACACATCTACTCTATTTATAGAACATGTATATGTGTACAGAGATTTGTAGGTATTAAAATAGGTATTTGCAACCAAAAAGGACTTTTATACCAAACACCACAGAAGGACATTTAAAGAAAAGATGCACTCAAGCGGTCAAAATAGCTTAACTCAGCCACTTTACATATAAGTATTGTTATTAGGTAAGCACTTAAATGGTTAGAAAGTGCAAACTTGCTACATCATGGTATTCGTTACTATAGTGTGTAGACTTCATAAAAATGTTGAAATAGTATCATATGCGAAGAGAACTTTAGAGTTGAATGAAAACACCCTACATATTCGATGAGAGACATTTTACAAGCAAGCGGTGCGCATGGCTATTTTCTGCTGTAATTTTGATGTTCTATTCAATTGTTTTTGATAAAATTTCTTTTTGCAATTTCTCATTTCAGTTGAAATCAGTCCATACATTCTTCATGAATTATACCCATTTTTAGATCATCAATCAACCACAGTTTCATGTCAAATTTAATTCAAAATTTGGTGTTAAAACAGCCCAAAATCTGGAAAAAAAAAAAAATCTGAGTACAATATCACTTAATGAACATAAAAACTTACCAACCATTTTCATTTAAAAAAAATAAGACCTTTTCATACTTAGTTTAGGCCCACCCTTCTTCACCATTTTCAGACCCAACACAACTCTTAAACCCACATTTGTCCAGACCTACAAATCAAACTTAAAAAGGATCCAAAATCATCCAAAAACATTATCAAAACAGGGGCTGCATCCCTTGCAGCTCCTAAACTCAACACATTTAATCTCTAAAACTTCATCAAAACACTACTAAAATCTAACCCACACCCGATTCATTATTAAACCCAACACAACTCTCAAACCCACCTTTGTCCAAACCTACAAATCAAACTTGAAATGGATTCAAAATCATCCAAAACTCAGTATAAAAACGTTATCAAAACAGGGGCTGCATCCCAACCTATTTGCAGCTCCTAAACTCAACACATTTAATCCCTAAAACTTCACCAAAACACTACCCAAATCTGACTCACACCCCAACCATTATCAACCAAAAACTTAGACACAAATCCCTTCAAAATCCTACCCAAACACCATGTAAAACTACACATAGAATAGGAGGCGAAATAGAATTGGAACCTGTGTTAAAAACCCAAAACAAAGAAGCAATGAAATAATTTAAAAGAGAAGTACATAACAAAAAAAAAGAACTCCAAACATCATCCATTGCCTCTTCCCCTCATTTGATCTATTTCTAGGAAAACCAAAAGAAAATAAAAGAAATTTTATATCACAAATCCAGATAAGAAAAGAAAGAGAGCCAAAGGGTTCAAATCGACTGGGATTTAAGGTAAGAAGTCGATTTATTTCTTCCAATCTCCAGTATTCTACTTCAAGCCCTCAAGGTACTCTCAAGCCTTGAACAAAATGAAAGAGGATAAATAATCGACTATTTCCTGTTTTTGTTTTGTAATATGCAATCATATGCTGGGGACAAAACTGTCATATATGGAGAATCGTTATCACGGTGATGAGCTTCCCACAAAAGCGTCGAATCGCTATTTTTTTGAAAAACCCTCCAAGGTGTTTCTCAAAAAAGCTTGTCTAGCTTCTTTTCAACACAAGAATCCAAAATACTTTTGTAACCCAAACAACGATTTATGCTGGAGAAGTGCTTCTCAATGCCAAAAGCTGGAGAAGCACTTCTCAAGAAGTGTTCCCAAACACTGCCATGGTTTCTATAAAGGGTCGTGATGTAACAAGGTATACCTAAGATCTTTTCATTTGCGGAAGCGGCAATTTTGATAGTCACCGCTGCCATCTGGGCCCACTGACTGCATGGATGTTTAGCCCACCCCTTAATAGACATTCATACCAAAAATCAGATTGTTTAATGATTTTTAGCCGTTGGTTTTAATACTCAACAAATGGGCCTTAAAAAGTGCTAAAAAGTGTTAAAATCTAATGGTTATAAATTACCAATCAGGTTGATTTTTTGTCTGTATATCTACCAAGGGGGTGGGATAAACATCTATGCCGTCAGTGGGCCCAAATGACAGTGGTGACTAACAAAAGTCCTGCTTCCGCATTTGAAACAATTTCAGGCATACCTTGTTACATTTTTTCCTTCTATTAATACACGCGACTTGACATATCTGATGACACGCGGCGCACATGCAGTGGTTATTACCCTAGGAAATGGGAGAAAATTTGAAGCGACTGGATTTTTAAAGTGGCGATCATGAGCCATTGATCGCACGCCACATATTCCTTAGTTTTAGAAAAACTTTTTTAAAAGTACCATGGGTATATGTGGCGCGCGATTATTGGCGCATGATCGCCGCTTCAAAACATTTCTCAGGAAGTGGGGTTCAAAAAAAACGATGCATAGATGTGCTACTGCTCTCTGTTTGGCCTTGAACGTTATGTTGTCGCTCTCTCTTCGTTTAATTCCAACTGCTCTTCTTCTGGTACGCAGACGATCCAACCCGCCGTCGAGATTCAGATTCTCTCCTCTCAGCAATCACAAAATCTCTACAACAACACAGCTAAGTATGGAAGATAACAGAGGAGGAGGAGAGAAGCATCTCCAGAAAATTGCAAACTCGAACCCAAAAGTAGAAAAGATGCAAGAACTCGTTGACAGCGACTCAACAGGTGATCACACTCTCCACTAGGGTATTTTTTTTCTTCTTGTTGTTGTTGTTTTTGTTGGTGGTTTTGAGTTTGATTTAATTCCATTAGGATTTGGTTGAATTGTTATTGGGGTTATATGCAGGTGAGGATTGTTGTGTTTCTTTTGATTCATGATTCATTTTTATTTTTATTTTGTGATGTGGGTTTCATTTTATGGAGAAATGGGTTAGGTGGGTTCGAAGAATTGTCCTTGTTTTCCTTTAAATTACTGCATTTTTTTACACAAAACTGAAAAATAACAAGATAAAAGAAACCCTAACTAGAATGACATTGTGATATGACCACTTCGAAGCGAGGTTTTAAATTTAGGAGAAACTCTCAAAATTTCGGCCTGGAATTTTGGTTTCCAACTAGACCGAAATCGAAATCCCAAACAAAATTCGGCCATTTGTTTAATAGTTCAATATTAATTAGAGGAGATAATTAAGGCCTTGTTTCCATTAGTAAAGGCAATAATTAAGATTCCCTTATCTTATAGAAGATTATGGAGAGAGCAACAGATAAGATTTTATTTCTATAAGCAAATGATAATACTTCACCATTTATAATTTTTCCAAAATTTCTCTGAACTTTCGAAGTTTTTGCATTACTTATAGCTTCCTTGTTCGTAGACAAAGCGGATTCAGAATTGTCTTTCATTCCAAGGCATAACTTGTATTTGCTCGAAATTTCGGTTTTGACCTGGACCAATACACAAGTAGAAATTGAAATTTAAATCCTTGCTTTGAAGGAACCAATCCGAGGTTTTAAATTTCAGCGAAATTCTCAAAATTTCCAGCTAGACCGAAATCGAAATCCCTAAAATAAAATCGAAATCCCTAAAATAATGGCTCTCTCCTCAATAATTCAATATTAATAAGAGAAGAGATAATTAAGGCCCTATTTCCATACAAAATTAAGATTCCCTTATCTTATGGGAGATTATTGAGAGAGAAAGAGAGAAGATTTTGTTTCTATAAGCAGACGATAATAATTTCACCATTTATAATTTTTCCAAGATGTTCCTGAAACTTCGCTCGAGAAATTTCAGTTTCAACCTAGACCGAAAACCAGGTCAAAATTTAAATTTAAATACTTGGGCCAACCTCCTAAAAATGCATCTTTGAGGATTCTAACCTCCTTTAGAACTCACATATTTTCTCCTTCATTTCTTTCTATTCCAACTCTCTTCGTTCTATCACGTACAAGGAAACCCATATCAATCAAATCCTAATCAAACCATTAAGATCAATTCTAATTGATTTTATTCAAATCTAATCTCTTCCTAGTTCCTACCCTACTTTCTAAGTATGTCTTCTTTTGAAAGGGGTCGTAACATTATACTTTTTGGTTTCAACCTTTTGAAAGGTTAGCCAGGGAGAGGCTCCTATTGTCCCTTGGAGAAAGACTTGATTGGATAGCTTGATAGATGGGGAGTTTGTCCACGCCTATACACCGAGATAAAAAGAACAAAAAAAGAAAGAAAAAAAAGGATTTTCTGTTGGACTGAGCTTAGAGAAAGTTACAACCAGGGACTAGCTCTAACACAAGGGCCACCATGTCCCAAACAAATGTATTTACAAGGAGGCTGAGAAACGGTCTCCTGCTTCTTCTTTGATTGCCCTTTCTCTGTCCTAATACGGAACTCCTTCAAGATATATACTCTGTCCCTATACTCTTGTGCTTGCATACATCATAACAATGATGCATACGTCTTCTTCTACACACTTGTGAATACTATATAGGCCCATATGTGTATGTATCAAGACCAAATTTCTATTAAGAGTCTGCCTTCAAACTCTCAAGCAGACTATGATAGGATCTCATTTTGAAACACCCTAAAAATTTAATCCACTCAATTCACATCTGAGTGTCGTTGTTGCAAATTGCAACTAATAACTTGCAGGCTTGCCGGTAACTGTAATTTTCTTTCAAGATCTCAGCACTTCATTAAAAAAATCTATTTTCAAAGTATAGGTGGTTTGTGATGTTTGACCTCTTTATTCTTTAAGACTATTTCTATGCTTTATTGATTGACAATGTAAGTACGTTTGTCTTCATTATTTATTGCTTCCTTTTTATATTTCTGAAATTTTGCTGAGAATTTGAAATAAGAGGAAAATACAACACTATTTGTATTTGATAAGTAAAAGTACAACACTATCTGGTCCAACTTATTAAGGAAGACCCACTTCAATGTAAAAACATGAGGCACTCCTACACCCTGGCTAGACAACCTATTTGCTAAGGCATTTGCGTTCTTCGGGTTGTGGGCAATCTGAACCTCTCCATATCCAGCAGTTGAATCAGAGTCATCTGCTAACAACTTGGCTCCACTCCATAAGATATTAGTTCCCTTGTTATGTAAGGAACAACATCAAAGTAATCACATCAATGATCCACCATACAGCCCCACAAAGACATCCCAGATGAGCACCTTCAATCTAGTCTTGGCTAATTGGCTGACCTTCTTTACTCTTCTGAGCTTGGCTTCCTGCACAATAATATGTGAAACGTGATTTGTCTTGGAGGCAATGGTGAGGTGCCAAATGATCAACTATGGCATGGTTCTCTCTTTGGATGTTTACTTCCATGCTTAAAAGGAGGACGTGGGGAAGAGTCATCTCCACCCATCTATAATATGTAGTATTTTTTCCTTAAGTAAATTTTTATGCTTGTTGAATGCCTTTGATGCATTGCAGAACTTTTGGTTTGAGACCTTGGATTGTGCTTTTGTTTTCTGAAATATTTAGCTTCTGAATGATCAGGTGGTTGGGACAAATGCTGGGAGCAAGGACTGACCCCATGGGATCTGGGAGAGCCAACACCAGTGATTCTACATCTTCTTCGGACCGGAGCACTTCCCAAAGGCAGGGTCCTAGTCCCTGGATGTGGCAGTGTAAGTCTTTTGCTTTTCTTTACTTTAGAATTTTGAATATTCTTTTCAGCTAGTATTCTTTTTTGGGGGTAGACCCTTTACTGGCTTTCCATGTCTACTAGATTATTTTCATAAAAAAACATTACTTATTTGAAGCTATGTAACTAAGACCTGGACACTTTAGATGGGGTCAGACACAGATAGGACGTGTCAATTATATTTACCTGACAGGTCGACACAGTTGATTCCATATATTAAAAGATCGATGACTGTGGTTCATGTAAGTAGAGAATATGAAAACAATGTACTTAGATAAGCTGGTATAGATCAAAATTGTATAAAAATATAAAAAAGATAGCCGAGGAAACTATATAATGGATAATTTAAGATTTTTTGAATAAGAATGTCGACTTGTGTACGCCAATCTGACATGGGTTTTCAACGCAGCAATATTTTCAAAAAGTTGAATGACCTTGTTACATAGATTGAAAGAAAAGGGAATATCTGGTCTATACAACCGTTAGAAGCATTTGATTTGATGCCTATCTACCTTAGTGTTTTTTCTATTATTGCCAACAGTAGATCTGTTCACATATGGCAGGGTCATGATGTGGTTGCAATTGCCAGCCCTGAACACTATGTAATAGGTTTGGATATATCGGACAATGCCATCAAGAAAGCAAGAGAGGTAAGATTGGTATGGGAAATGATGAGATATGTATGTATGGAATACTGTTTCCATGTTTCATATAGTTTGTGAGTTCATTCCACTTTCATAAAGCTAAATATTTTTCTTGTAGTCATGGGTTCAAGCCCTATGGTCTGAGATGAAAATGAACCGTTTTTTACCTATAGAAAAAGGAAGATAAAAGCTCAATATTTATTCTAAAGAAAAGAAAGAAAAGGTGAAACTTAAAAGTATTTAGCTTCCTTGGTTACCATGATATATTTCTAACATGAAAGTTGAATTTTTCAATCTTATTTCAATTTCTTAGCCGTTTCTCTTGATATTATGAGTGGACAAAACCTTTATTTATAGCTGTTGAAAATCAACTTTCCACAGACTAGCAAAAATAGAGAGAACCAAAAAAAAAATATCAATCACACAAACATAACAAGTTTACATGGTTTGGCAGTGTGCCTACGTCCATGGGTGAGAAGAGCTTTTTCACTATCTCAAAAAGAATTAGGGTTATAATAGTTTCATCTCTTTCTCACTCTCTCAATGAACTAGTGAAACCCCAATGCCTTTTTAGAGAATATATAATCTTTGTTCCAATCTGTTACGCTCTGATCTCGGGGTCCACAACTTTACTCGCGACCCACAATTCACGGGTTGATCGAGCCTGCGATCCATGGGTTGACTCACAACCCAAGGGTCTAGGGGTGAGGAAAAAGGTAGAAAATAAACTTAATCGAAATTTAAATTAAAAATTTAGTAAATAATATAGATAATCCTAAGAATTTTTCCTCGGAACTCGAGGAAAATAGGTACAATTCCACACATGTATAGCATTAAATGTAAAGAACAATAAACAATTAAATTCATGTAAGGAAATTAAATGCTTCTACTTATCCATACGTGGGGCCCACCCACATACCAAAAGACAAAAATATCCTTACAGACAAAAATTACTAAAATTCTTCTTAAGGAGGATCCAGAGTTTTCTCTTTTACCCCCCTTAAAGAGAATTTCATCCAAAATTCAAAGCTCACCATGGGTAATGCTAGATACTTCTCACGTATCTTCTAAGTTATGATGCTGCCACAATACTTTGACAAATCAGATGGTCTTGATACGTAGCACTGCTCTTTGGTGGCCAAAATCCATAATGGTCTTGGGACGTACCAGCGCAGCTTTCTTCCATTCATGACGTCTTTCACATGTCGATGCTTTGGAGATACGAACCAGACCCCACGCACTCATCAACTAGTAGGATTTGCAAATCACAGAGGATGCAGCCTACGAGGAGCGACCATTACAAATTCTGGATACCAAGTAGCAGTGCTACGTATCAAGACCATCCGATTAGTCAAGGTATTGTGGCAACATCACAGCTTAGAAGAGACAACCTGAGAATTAGAGTTTGGGATACACGAAAAGTATCTAGATCTTTTCGTTACCTAAGGTGGACGGGTAGGTTGTAAAACCCTGGATCCTCCTCGAGGTGTATTTTGTAATTTTTGACTGTAAGGCTATTTTTGTCTTTTGGTATGTGGGTGGGTCCCACGTATAGATAAGTAGAAGCGTTTAATTTCCTTACATGAATTTAATTATTTATTGTTCTTTACATTTAATGTTATACATGTGTAGAATTGTTTTTGTCTTATTGGGCCTTAATAGGCTTTGTATCGAGGCGCCCATTAGGGGCTTGTATAGACCACAACCTAAGTTTAGTATAATTGATACACCATACTTAGCATACTATTTAATACATGGTACAATGATGAGGTGGCATGTGAATTATTTATGGAGAAATTATTATTAGTTACATAGTGAATTATGATGTGGGGTGACTAGAATGGTGGACCCCACATGCCAAAAACATTTGGTACTTGTTTAGGAGGGAGTTTGAATTTCAAAACATGCATGACCTAGTGATTGACACTAAAATTGGCAAGATTTGAATGCAAATTAATACCATTTAATGCACATGATCCTAATTAATGAGAAGAAATCAACAAATAATTTAAATTTCTTCTATTTTTGGAGAGAGGAAGAGAAAATCTCTTTACTTACCTCAACGTTGGCACAAGGGGGAGTGGACCTCACTCCACCCTAGTTGTCCCACACAAAACCCTAAACTTAAACCCACTTAACATGTGTTGTTTTGGGAGGGGTGATCTACACCCTCCATTCCTAATCAATGGTTAAGAATAGTCAGACCTCATTTAACCCTAGCACCCATATGGATCGCATGCCGGATCGACCCATGGATTGCGGGTTGCGGGTTGGGTCTCGGACACTGGGATCGGGCGTGACACGATGAAATACACGAAGTACCCTCAATACAAGTTCTACTCCCAACACAAACCGGTATAGACAAAAAAAAGCAATTGGTTTTGGTGGCCAGGGTTCCCCGAGCAGGGGGTGCGCTGCCCCCCTGCAATCCTACTATGGCTTAATTAATAGTAAAATCCTTGCAGAATGGAACTTCCTATAGAATACAAGACACCTAACACAACAATAGTTTTGAGGTTAGTTTTATAAAATCCACCCTAGGTCCTTAGTGATAGAAGGACTATAGTATAAATAATATGCATGTTCACTCTTTGTAAGGTCCTCATTATCATTTAGTCAACTCTTTGGTTTTTCCACACCCCAAAAAGTAATTGGAAAGCTCACAAGTTGATGTATCTTAGTCAAGACTTAGGTAGAGTTAAAGGACTAGCTTCATTTTATTGAAAACTCAAAAATTCAATCACGTACTTGAAAATCTTGATTACGCTAAATATTTTACTTGTAGTCGTGGGTTCGAGCCCCATAGTGGGAGATGAGAATGTACCTTTTTTACTTTTAGAAAAAGGAAGATAAAAATCTGAATATTTATTGAAAGAAAAAGAAAGAAAAGGTAAAATTTAAAAGTATTTAGCTTCCTTCGCAAGGAATCTTTTAATTACCATGATACATTTCTAACATGAAAGCTGAAGTTTTCAATCTTATTTCAATTTGTTAGCTGTTTCTCTTGAAATTATGAGTGGACAAAACCCTTATTTATAGATTTGAGGTTAGTTTTATAAAATCCACCCTAGGTCCTTAGTGATTGAAGGACTATATTATAAATAATATGCATGTTCACTCTTTGTGAGGTCTTTATTATCATTTAGTCAACTCCTTGGTTTCCTCTAACCCCAATAAGTAATTAGAAAGCTCACAAGTTGATGTATCTCACTCAAGACTCATGTAGAGTTAAAGGAGTAGCTTCGTTTTATTGAAAACTCTAAAATCCAATCATGTACTTGAAAATCTCGATGAAGTATTTTAAGAATCAATCTGGTAACTGAAAACTTGATTTAGTACTGGAATTCATAAAAGGCTTTTTAACTCAGAATCATGATATAGTACCTGACTGGGTGTCAAGTGGATTGGACTTGGTCCATAATGGACTATGGACTTGAGATTCAATTTTTAAACCTTGGTTTTAACAGAGCTCTGTGTCTGTTAATTTTAACATCTTGAAACAATCTCTAACTGATCTGCATAAATGTCAAGCCAGTTGTCTTCATCATTGCCGAATGCGAATTATTTTGCTTTTTTAAAGGAGGACTTCTTCACTTGGCATCCAACTGATTTGTTTGATTTCATTTTTGATTACACGTAAGTTCTCACATTGAATTCAAGTTCATTTCATCCCTTAGAAGGAACTTTTATTTTGATGCTCACATTAGTATTGGAAAATTCCAGGTTCTTCTGTGCAATTGAACCTCACATGAGATCAGCTTGGGCAAGACGAGTTCGAGATCTCTTGAAACCTGACGGAGAACTCATAACACTAATGTTTCCGGTGAAAATTATATCTCTATTTATATTTTCTTTGACAATTCTCCTCCTTGAAGTTATTGAGAGAGTGTTGATGTGATTCTGAAAACCATTTCTCTTTATGATATAAATTTACTTTTAAGTTTTCTCAAGTAGTAAAAGTATATCTTCCAGGTCCTTTTGAGTTTGAATGACCTCCCATAATGAAAAATATAAAATTCAATGAATATTCTTAGAACATACATACCCAATAGTCATATTGAATAGGTATGTTTTCTGATGGCAGATTAGCGATCACGTTGGTGGGCCCCCGTATAAAGTTTCTGTGGCCGAGTAATTCTCTTCCTTCAAATATTTTTAAATCTAGATTTTCTAGGAATGACGTTCTTTTTATTCTAACCTTTGATATTACTGATGTTTTTATTGTACAAAATAAGTAGTCACTTTTCTTGGGGTGATTTGACTAAATCATCAATACTTTTCACCTCCTTGCAGTTATGAAGAGGTGTTGCATCCCATGGGCTTTAAGGCAATCTACATAGTAGATAATGAGCTAGCAATAGGGCCACGCAAGGTGTGTGAAAAATTTGAAATATTTTTTATTTCTTATCGTCTCGTAACATTGTATGGATGTCTGGTGTTTTGGGTCTTTTGAGGTCACAATGGCTTACACCAACCACATATTTGTATCCAAAGCTGCCTTGTAAGCACCAGTCTAATTCAATTTCTGGAGGGATACTCATGTCAGGATGGGAGGATGGGAGCCATCCTTCGTGCTTTGCCAGCCCAAAAACAGGGGCTTTCAGCCCCACCATTCAATGGGTTCAGCAAGGAGACTTCCTAGCTCAAAACTGGTCCAATCAGATGAACTCCATATACAATTTAGTGATTATTTTTTGGGTCCAGACAGTTGAAAAGAATGCTGTAGATTGGATAGTTATGATCATCTGACTGGCTACAAGAGATTCCCTATGTTGGACCCATCGAATGGTGGGTCCCAGCAATCCACGCCCCAGAATTATGCCACATGTACAGAAGAAGCAGGGAGGATGCTTTGCCCCCTCCTCATATCCGAAGTAACAGTCTATGCTTCATTTTATCAGCTAGGATTTTGTGTTCTAGTGCTGAACTTTTTTTTCCCCAAGTGATGAAGTTTTTTCCTGGAACTCCGTCAGTGTAGTGCTTTACACTGCATTGCCGGTCCCAAGTCCGGATGGAGGAGGAGGGTTACGTCAGATTGGCAGCCGGTGTAAAACTTTTGCCAAATCATACCATGAATCCTGATGATAATGATGGAGTTTTTTCCCTGGATAAGTTTTATTACTCTGTCATCATCATCTAGAGAAGCAAATTTTTTTTGTTATTCTGTTATCTGTTGCACATTTTCAGTTTTTCAGGTTGTATGGGTTTATAAGAAGATTTATGGGATACCCATCTTGAGGGCTTAAATTCTAATTGGGTTATGATTATATAGTTTTTAGAATTTATGAAGCTTTTTTATTTTGGCATGGCAGGGAAGAGAGAAGCTTGGAAGGTGGAAGAGGTCTCTGAATCAATCTCAATTATGAACAAAGACACTACTGTGTTATTGAGGCAAAAGTTGATACCTTGAGGAGTTTTTTATAAAATTGATTATTGTTCAGGAATGGACTCAAATGCTACTCTATATCTTTGTATTATTTTTTCATGTGAAGTGAATTTAGAAGACTTTGCCCCATACTTGGTTGTGAGATAATTCTATATTTGACTATTTATTTGTAGAAAGGAAATAATGAGGAATGCTAGCATCAAACATGGTTCTGCAAAAAACTAGGTATGTGCATGCACCGTTGACCCACATAGTTGCAGATGTTTGGAACAGGCTGCTATTTTCTCACACAATAAGTGATTAAACATTAAAATTCTGAGTAAAAATTAACAATAAAAAACCTAAATGTTTTAAATGTTGCATTAAGGTTCTCCCACCACCCCTCTGACAATGCTGCCACTAGCCCCACCACCTCCATCAGTACTGTTATTGCCATTTTTTAAGAGCTCCCATCTGGAGTAAAACCAGTTCTTCTTGATGCATTAATTCAACTGCAGTTATTGAAAACCTGAGTTTTCTCAAAAACATATGGCTCAGCCTTTTTTATCTATTTCTTTGTTTTTTATTGTTATTCATTTGATTAGCCATTGAACTTGTTTAGTCTGAACTTACTAGTTTTCTTAGTCTATATTATGCTGAAAAACAAACAGAATTTGACATAGATCTTTGCAGCTCTATAGGGTTTTTGTTTTTGTTTTTTTATTTATTCTTTGAATATTTTGGATAGTCTTCTGTTTTTCAATGTGGTTAATCTTTGGCTGTGCAGGTTGATTGATCTTTATGAACTTGTCCTGCTTGGGCTATTCATTTAAAAGGAAGCCATCTCTTGCGCCATACAGATGACCCACATGCTGGGGGTTCTGGGAGACATCACAGGATAGGTCCCACCAAGGATATTTTGGTCATATCTCATCTGAAGTGGGTGATCATTATCATCCAATTACAGACTTTTGCTGTTTTCTCACCATCAATAAGAATGCGATGGTCTAGATTGTTCCAATCATCCAAACAGGTTGAGTTTTGGCCTAGAAGATCTCGTGGGTGGGGTTATTGAACCAGTAGTACCTGAATGTGCCACAAGCATGAACATCCAAACAGGTTGAGTTTTGGCCTAGAAGATCTCGTGGATGGGGTTATTGAACCATTAGTACCTGCATGTGCCACAAGCATGGCAGAGAGAGGGGGTTTTTCCTTGCACCGTCACCTGATAATTCCATTTCACCAAATGCTTATGTTGATCAGTACTTTTAATTTGGTTGTGTGGTTCCATAGCGTAAAAAGTTCTATAAGCTTTCATTATTTTTAACTTTTCTATCGATCAATTTTTTTTTATTTTTCTGGTTTATTGCATCTATTGGTTGCTGATTTCTTGTAGAATGCTGATCTTCAATTGCATTGTTGTTCTTTTTCTCCCTCTATTTCATGTCAAGGGTGATGTTTGATTGCCGATGATGATTCCGTCTATTTCTTCACTCCATATGGAAATTGTATATACTTATTTTTATGTTAATCTGACCACATATAACAATAAAAATTCTGGAATGGTCCAGCTTTTAGATGTTTGACAGAACCCACATAGGAACGAGCCTGCTCGCTACTGATTAGGACCAGTATTTATATTGGCTTCTTCAGTTCTTATTTACTCGAGGCTAGCTATCGTTGATAATAGGTTAAGTGTGTAGTAATTTCTGAGGTAGTGACCCATCTTCCTTAATGAATCCTTCCACACTCATTGTAGTTGTGGTCTTGTTATATTTCACAGACCCAATAAGACTCCATATCTTCTCACTTTTTTTCCTTTTTGAAACTTGTTTGTTACTAGTTCTTTTTTGTTCCATGTATTAAGGCTTCTATGTGCTTCATATTAATTCGCTTTTCTTAAGATAGATGGCTTCATCAAGTAATAATTGCAGGCTTGCAGCCAGTTGAGACTGGGATAAAATGTTTTTATGTGGAAGAAAGGCAGTGGTAAGTATTTCTGAATCTCATATAACTCAATAAACTACTATTCTCATGTCCTGGAAACTTTGTAAGTTTTCCATAAGAAAAAGTTGAACTGATGCAAATTTTTACTGCTGCATTTATTAATTTCTTCACATCTTGACCTTATGTTTTGTGGCCATAGTATGGGAGGGCCTGCAGTATAATGATGCAGCTTTTTTGAGTGGATCATTCCTAGTGAACCATCTCAAGATGAGGTTTCAGTGTACTGCTCACATGAAAGATTTGAGGGAGGGGAAATCTAGAAGTGGAAGCACAGATGCGGTTCGTAGAAAAGTGACAAAGGGGCAGGAGAATTTCTTATTTGTTTATTTTTTTTATAAGAAAAGTCTCATTACAAAGCAAAAGCAACAGAAGAGGATAAATGCATTCAGTTTTTTCTAAGAACATCCCACAAAAGCCAAGGTGGTGAATCATCTCAAGAACCCTCCCTATTTGAATATACAGACCATTGAGCCAAAGAATGAGCTACTGTATTTGATGCTTTAGGAGTATAACTCACTTTTATCTTATGTGGGCTAACATTCAGTGTACTGAATTTTATGTGGTCTAAAATCTTTCTCGAGTATCATGGTCTTTCCTTTGAGGATTTTGTATTCTGTTCGGAGATTTTATGTTCTAGGGATGGTAGTTAGTGGATGTTAGCCGCTTTATTTCCCTTGTTAGTTGGTTGTCTTGTTTGTTCTCGTCCTCTAAAGCTCGTATGGACCTCTTTGGCTGATCTTATATTTTGTTTGGCTTTTGCCCTTTAATGCATTCTATATGGGTCAGGATCGGGGGACAACAATTTTTACAACAAAAAATTAGCGCGGGCTAATACATAAATTATAAGTTTTGGAATTGGATGATTTTTGGCGAGGATGGTCTTTATGGTGAGGAGATCTTCCTCACAAAAATTCAAATCGTTCCGACATTCGTAGACTGGTTTAGAAGTTGAAGAATGAATCATGGACCGTCTATTTTTACCGTTAACTTGAAGACCACACTTGATGGGGTTAGAAATTTCAGAATGGGCTGATTTTTTGTTGGGGCGATCTATATGGTGGTGAGGAGATCATCCTCACCAAAAATCAGCCACTGATTCACGTAATTGTAATCCAAAAGCATTTCAAGTAATTGTAGTAAAACTTGCCCTGTTGACCCTTTGTTTTTCTGCTAGATGAATATGATATATTCCAAACTGAATTTGAGCAGTCCTTTGCAACATATGGCTGACAACTTGAGCATCACCTTCATTTCAACTCTGGCCTTTAAAAAAAATCCATCTTCATCCCTTAGAACTGCGGCACAATTAGTTTGTAGTGATGTTTCACTGCACCCTCAAAATTAACTTTTATCAAACCTCTGTCAGGAGCTTTTCAAAAATGTTGAACTCGTTTTTAGCACTGCACATTCTTTCCCTGTTTCCCTGCATTTTTTCCAAGTTTTAAACAATCAAGGAAGGTTCTTTATATAATAAAGGTTCGGGTTACAGTACATAATATGAGCCACGTGGCACACTCTTAGTGACCGTATGGATGTTTGGCCAATCCCTGGGTGGACCTACAAACCAACAATCAGCTTGAATAGTGATTTCAAACCTTTGGGTCTTTGTACCTCAAATACTGCTCAAATTCCCATAGTTGAGATGAACCCATGAAAATAAGTCCAATCCAACGCCTAGAAATCAATAATCAGGCTGATTTTTTGTTTGTTACAAACCAAATATTGGCTGCAGTTAGCGACGTTGTAACACACTGTGCAATACGTTGATATCCGATATATCGTACCGATATTTCAAGATAGTGGTAATCTACCAAAGCTACTGATACAAACATACGTATCGGCCTTCACAAACTGTGTATCGGCCGATCTGAGGCTGACCAGTGTAATAGAAAAACGGGAAGGGTATTGTAGTCATTTAGACAGTGTACTATCGGAAATCTTATGGGTAGCTCTACGGGCACCCACCTCTTTAAGCTGGGCACCCACAAAATAAACTAATTTTTGAGGACCAAATTGTCATTTCCCATCCTTTACAGTTTTGTTTGGGCACCCACATTGAAAAAAAAAAGAGAAGAAGAAGGAAGAAGGAAGAAGAAGAAGAGGAGGACGTCGTCGCCGTAGGTACGTCTCTCTCTCTCTCTCTCTCTCTCTCTCTCTCTCTCTCTCTCTCTCTCTCTCTCTCTCTCTCTCTCTCTCTCTCTCTCTCTCTCTCTCTCTCTCTCTCTCTCTCTCTCTCTCTCTCTCTCTCTCTCTCTCTCTCTCTCTCTCTCTCTCTCTCTCTCTCTCTCTCTCTCTCTCTCTCTCTCCGCCGTAGGTAAGCCGGGCACCCCAACCACCATGTTGGTGGTGGGGTTGGTGGAGTTGGTGGTGGTGATGGTGGAGTTGGTGGTGGTGATGGTAGAGTGGTGGTGGTGTTCATGGTGGAGTTGATGGTAGTGGTGGTTGTGGAGTTAGTGGTGGTGGTGTTTATGGTGGTGGTGGTGGTGGTAGAGTGGTGGTTTGGAGCACCCCATACTCCCACAAAAGGATGGACAATATGCGGCAAGTCTGCATTTTATTTTTTTTGCCTCCACGGCCTGGAACTACCGTGGCCACCATGGCACCCACGGCCAAGAGCCCAAGTCAGAATTTTTCTTTTGGATTTTAATGTGGGTGCCCAGCAAAATAGGGTGCCCAAACAGGGGCCCTCTAATTGGCGTGGGTGCCCATCAAATGTTGGTGCCTAGCCGAAAAAGGTGGGCGCCCGTAGAGCTACCCAAATCTTATCCGTCCTGCGTTCATCGTCAAGAAATGAGTTTTTGATGAAGCCTTCGTCCACTCTTCTCTCCTCGTTCACTCCATGGAGTCTCTTACTGTGTATCTGAGCCTTTCTTCTCCCCCTCCAATCCAAAACCATCATAAAACTCGCAAAACCACTTGTCTTCTTTCAAATGCCCACCAAAACCGCCTTACTGCCTCTAAACCTGCCTCCCAGGCGTTTAATTACCACCAAGCCACCCATCTCTTCCGAAATTCCTCAAAGATCGCTGAAACCACACTATCCGTTACTCGTTCTCCCCCAAACCAGACTACAACCGTGCAAACTGTTTCAAAGTTTTTCCAAAACCACTTTTCGGTCCGAAAAACTGCTTCTTTTGTGAAAATCGCGACTACCCACATCCCATTTCCCTTAAAAAACCACAATTCGATTCACAAAACAGCTTCTTTCCTCAAAATTACGCCTACCCATCTGTCAAATCCTCTCCAAAGACACCTTTTGATCCTCAAAACGGCTTCTTTTCTGCGAGATTCTCTAAAACTCCAACTCTCTATTGCGTTAATGGTGGTGGTCTCTGCTCCATTTCCCTGCTTTGCCACTGAAACTATTATTACTAATGACGAAGTCTCAGATAAAATCAACCTCGAATCAATTCTAATTTCAATCGACGACTTCTTCAACCGGAATCCTTTTTTTGTTGCTGGGGTTACCTTCATTTGGCTCGTTGTGATCCCTCTAACCCAGGAATATCTGAAGAAATACAAGCTTATTTCTGCCATTGATGCCTTCCGAAAGCTCCGAGACGACTCGAATTCGCAGCTCTTGGATATTAGGGACAAGCAGAGTCTGCTGTATTTGGGTTCTCCCAATTTGAAGGTTTTGAATAAGAGTGTGGTCCAAGTTCAATTCACAGAAGGAGAAGAAGAGGTTTTTGTGAAGAAGGTTTTGGAGAACTTCAGGGATCCTGCAAACACCACTGTCTGTGTTCTTGACAAGTAAGTATGGCAGTTTTCCAATAATCCAGATATTTTATATTAGAGATTGCAGTTATAAGTGTATTACATTGTACGCCATGCTGAGAACATATATGGTATTTTACTCAAGAAAACGATAAATTGAGTACATTAGGGAAATAGGTACGGATCTGCCAAAATTTGCGAAGTGTATAATATTAATTAGAAAAAATGTGAAAAAAAAAAGAAAGATGAATAGAGGTTTAGCAAATGTTAGTGGTCGTTCCACTACAGTAATCCTTAGAGCCAAATGTATGATTAATGCGCATCATGGATCCAACGATGTGAACACAAAAATCTCTGACTTTTTCAAAAAATCTCCAACTTCTTCAAAAAATCTCCGACTTTTTCAAAAAATCAGAACGAATCAATCGCTGATTTTGCAGATTAATTGGCTAAGACCTATTTTTTTCCCTTCTAACTTCGATTTTGCCGATTTTTGAATTTTGATTATGAATGATGAATCATGCTTATGAGTTCTGACTTATTATTATGGAATTATAGATGTGCTTTTCATCATATAAATGTATGTTAAAAACAACATTTCTAACTTGAAATATGCCATGATATTTTTTTTATAATTTTGTCGATTTTTCCCGATTTTTATCGAATTTATTCGAATTTTCCCGACTTGACCCCTTGCCGATTTATTGCCGAATCCTGACTTTGTGACTGGACCTAAGGACCACCATGATACTCAGGAGAACACTAGCATAGATCTAGATTGTTTGGTCCAGGCTTCTGATAGGGGTCTTGGGAGTAAGGAGAGGAGAATGGTGGTGCAAAGTTTATGCCATAGATGGAGGGCTTCCGTGCTTATGCTGCAGGAGACCAAAGTGGAGTCGATGGACTTGCAGATGGTTAGAGAGGTGAGTGGCTTCAAGGATTGTGGTTGGCAAGATCTTCCAACGAGCGGTACAGCAAGGGGTATCGCGATTATCTGGGACAACAATCATATGGAGGTAGAGGAAGTGTGGTGGGTGCATTCACCGTGTCTGTCAGATGCAAATGTGTGGGAGACAACCTTAGCTGGGTTCTAACAGATGTATATGGTCCTTCCGAAGTAGCTTTAGAGATCAATTTTGGGAGGAGCTAGATGATATAGCCGGCCTATGGGACGATCCGTGGTGCATTGGAGGGGACTTTAATGCTATCCGCTTCCAGCACGAGAAGAATGTGATAGGCAGGGTTAGCAGAAGCATGAAGCAGTTTGGGGATTTCATTGACAAGAACTTCCTTTTGGATATTCCTATGGGGGGAGGCAATTTTACTTGGTCTAATAACCAGGACCCCCCTATACTCTGCAAGGCCTAACAGGGTCTTGGTGTCTACTAGCTGGGAGGACTATTTCCCTGGGGTGTCGTTATTGGCTCTGCCTAGGCCAGCCTCGGATCACACCCCTTTGATGCTTGATTGTGGGGGATTTGAAGGACGACCGATACCTTTTCGATTCGAGAATATGTAGTGGTGGTGTTCATCTTTCAAGGATAAGGTGGGGGAATGGTGGAACTCTATATATCTCACGGGTAGGCCGGGTACTATCTTTAGGCTCAAACTAAAAGCTTTAAAAGCTTCGATTAAGCAGTGAAACAAGGAGGAATTTGGTAGAATAGACCAGAGAAAAGGTCTCATTTTAGAAGATATCTCAGGCCTGGATAGGAAGGAGTGTGATCCCCTATCTATGGAGGAGAGGGTGCAGAGAGTCAACCTCAAGGCGGAATATCAGAAGCTGGCAAAAATGGAGGAAATCAGCTGGAGGCAGAAGTCGAGAATCAAGTGGCTAAAGGAAGGGAACAGTAACACCAAGTTTTTTCACAAGGTAGCAAATGCACACAGAAGAAGTAATCGTATGGCCCGTATCAGCATTGGAGATAGAACCTTGGAGGATGAGGCTGGGATTCGAGAGGGAGTGGTGGCGTTTTATTCGGCTTTGTACTCAGGCTCCAACTCTTTTAGGCCGACGCTTGATGGTTTGCAGTTTGGGCAGATTACCGCAGTGGATAGGGTAGAGAACGCCCTGTCAGCCCTAGCTTCTGATAAAGCCCCGGGTCCAGACGGCTTCACAATAGCATTCTTTAAACATTGTTGGGACACACTGAAGGTAGATTTTATGCAAGTACTCAAGGACTTCCATGAATACGGGTACTTGGACTACACCTCGAACAGCACCTTTATAGCCATGACTCCGAAGTTTCAAGGGGCAGAAGACATAGTGGACTTTAGACCTATTAGTATGGTGGGGAGTGTCTATAAAATTATCGCCAAGGTTCTTGCCTCTAGGCTTCGAAGGGTCCTCTCCTCGATTATCTCGCCAGCCCAAGGAGCTTTTCTCGGGGTCGACAAATTCTTGATGGGGTACTCATAGCCAATGAGTGCATAGACTCTAAGTTTAAAGAAGGGACTCCAGGGATTATTTGCAAGATCAATATGGAGAAAGCTTACGACCATGTGGACTGGAATTTTGTGGATTACATGTTGGGTAGAATGGGCTTCGGAGATAGATGGTGTATGTGGGTACATAAATGCATATCGATGGCTTCCTTATCCATCCTTGTCAATGGCTCTCCAGCAGGATACTTTAGAAGTACAAGGGGCCTGCGACAAGGGGATCCACTTTCTCCATTTCTGTTCATTATGGTGGTGGAGACCCTGGGGAGTTTGATCTCGAGAGCAGTTCACCTTGGAGAACTGGAAAGGCTTTAAGTACGCACCGGACGCCCCGGCCATTTATCATCTCCAGTTCGCAGATGATAACACTGGTCTTCCTTGGCCCATCTATTGCGCAGGTCAGATTTCTCAGAGCCCTCTTGTGTTGCTTCGAAGCGGCCTCAGGCCTTCGGGTGTACTTGTCTAAGAGTAAGGTCTATGGGGTGGGAGAGGTGGGCCATATCTCGACCCTGGCCAATACGTTGAACTGCAAGACTGGTAGCCTTCCTACCACTTTCTTGGGCATGCCACTGGGGGTGTCATATAGGTCCAAAGCCTTATGGGAGCCAGTTATCGAGCGTTTCAGGACCCGGCTTGCTTTGTGGAAAGCCAAATATTTGTCGAAAGGGAGGAAAATGGTGTTAATTAAAAGTACCCTATCTAGCTTACCAATCTACTACATGTCTTTGTTTACGACCCCTAGGAGCGTGGCGATTGAGCTAGAGAAGATTATGAGAAACTTTCTATGGCATGACAAACTGGACTCTCGTAAGATGCATTTGGTGTGTTGGAAGTCAGTTTGTAAGAAGAAATAGAATGGGGGCTTGGGGATTAATAAATCAAAGAGATGAATCGGGCGCTGTTGGGTAAATGGCTATGGAGGTTTGGGGAGGAGAGCGACAGCCAATGGGCCAAGGTCATTAAGGGGAAGCATGGAGTCTCTCACTTTGGGTGGAGCAGCAGACATTCCCATCTACCTTTTGGATGTGGGGTATGGAAGGGTATTCTGAAGACCTCTATGGATTTTGAGAGAGGGATTAGGTATTCGACAGGGGTGGGCAACAAAATCAAGTTCTGGGAAGATCACTGGTGCGGCGACAGGCCCTTGTACATCGATTTTTCGGATCTTTACGCCATTTCGGATATGAAACATTGGTCCATTCAGGATTGCGTGGCCAGTAGAGGGGGGGTGGTGGGATGGAACTTCGGGTTCAGGAGGAATCTCAATGACTGGGAGATTGACCCTCTCTCCGGGTTGCTTGAGAGACTGCATAATGTTCATCTTCCCCCTTAGCACAGGACAAGCGTGTTTGGAAATGGACCAACAAAGGAGTTTTCTCTGTTCGATCCTTCTATGAAGAGCTCTCTAGCATGGGCATCTTACCTTCTCGGCCTCTGCAATGTGGAAGCCTAGAATCCCTACGAAAGTTGCTTTTTTTGTGTGGACTGCATCCTTGGGAAAGATCTGGACTACCGATCAGCTGAGAACCAGAGGGCTCATGGTGATGGACTACTGTAGTATGTGTAAACATAGTGGCGAGTCGGTGCATCACTTGCTAATGCACTGTGATATGGCTTCGAAGGTGTGGGCTATGTTCCTTCAGGACTTTGGGATAAGATGGGTCATGCTAGGAATCCTGACGGATCTCCTGACGGTCTGTGGAGAGAAATGAATCAACGCATCTTTGAAGATAAGAGCGAAGATTTGGGAATGATAATCCTCAACATCAAAGGGCTGATTTTCCTTTGGTCTACTAAGTTGTTCACAGAGTGCAGAGGGCTATTTTTTGAGGACTTAGTGTTTCGGTGGGATATTATTTGTAAGAGGGCGGGTCCTTAGCTTGAGCCCCGGGGGTTGGCTCCTTGTTTGGTGTTTTGAGAGAGAATGTCACCTCGACCTCTCTTGCTGCGCCTTTGTTTCTTTGCCTGTTTGGCCTCTTAATATATCTTATACTTATCAAAAAAAAATATCTATAAGTTCTTAGAGAAAAAAAAATGTGGAATGAATTGATATGTGAAGTGGTTGCTTTTCAGGTTTTGCATTATGCATTTGGTTAATTTGATATAATTCAGAACATTTGTTTTAAAAGGCTTGAAGGAAATAGGAATTTAGGTACATACATACAGAATTATGGCGCTGAATCAGCCAAGTCAGCCTTTGTTGAACCGGCCTCAATGGATCTGTTGAACTTAATGTATTTGATAAATTTGTTTAAAAAATTTACTAGAAATGGGTGACTGAAGTGATGGAATTTTTCAATTTTCAAATATATAAAGTGCTAGCCAACAATGATAACGCCCGATTTTTAGAATTTAATCTAATTTGGATAGAATAAAGAGATGGAAAAAAAGAAAGATTTTGCATTTTGGATCCATTAAGCCGGTCTGAATTAACATGAGTCCAGCAGTCCTTGATTCACATTGCTTGGGTCGACTTACCTGAGTCTTTCCAGGTTGTACTGGACTGAAATGCACTAAGCACTTTACTTCTGTTAAGGAAGAACAATCATTTTTTTTTATGTAAAAGGTGGCAACTGGGCGCCAGTATTCCTAGATTTATTTTCCATACTTCCATTTTAGAGGGGTGTTTTAGATAGGACAGATAAACAGTAGCAGTTAGTATTGCTTGTGGCATATATACATGGATGTGTGACCCACAATTACATGGTTAGTCCCACCTAGGAGATCAGTAGGCCAAAATTTGACCTGACCAGGTGATCCTAATTCCTAACCATCTGACTGATAGACTTTTCTCTGGTTTGATCACCATATTCTGACTGTTAAAAACACTGTGGTAGACCAGATGGTTGAATCATCCAGTCGGGTTGATATTTTGGCATAGGTGATCTCATAGGTGGGGTCCATCAATTGCACATGCCTGACTTTCTACATGTGCACCATACATACGGATTTCTACATTCATCTCTTGGCATCTCCCTTTTAACTAACTCTCAAGGAAAGTAAAATGGATTCGTTATTAGAGAAATTTGGTCTTATCCATCTACCGTAGGCATTAATTCCACATTTTCCCATCTATACATAGTTCATGTGGCTCTTGTGATCTCCTTTTTCTTCTTTTTCTTTCATTGAATATATGAAATTTTTTTCTTCAAAAGATAATTCATTCTCGAACACATGAATCTTTGATTTTATTTTACTTTTTCTGGATAAGTAATTAGAGTTTAATTCCATCAATATTTCCTTTTTGCCGTGTAAGGTAGCTTTGATGGTAATTCCATGAAAGTGGCTGAGTTATTGTTCAAGAACGGCTTCAAAGAGGCTTATGCGATCGAAGGTGGGCTCAGAGGCAAGGATGGGTGGCAGGTATTCCTCTGATCTCAAGGATACTTAGATTTGAACATCCACACATCAAGCTCCACCTCAAGTCCCTACCATATTCGAGGATACTTAATTTTATGGTTATTGTTTAATTTTATTTGTTCAATTTCTTGGCTCTTATTATAAAATGTGCAATAAAAGACTGGAGAGGACTAGTTGCTGTGGAGATGGATGTTGCAGATTTATTTCTATACTACAAGGCAACCAAATATAAAAAAAAATAATAATAAAAAATAAAAAATAAACAAATAGTAGGAAAAATCTTGACCCAGAAAATTCTTAACCTGGAAAATTGCACACCAGATTCTGAATTTTTTGCAAACCAAACACAGCCTAAGATTTTCTTAGAGCGAAAACCCCTAAAATAATTCCTGCAGGGTACTAATCCAAACAATCTTAAAAGTTCACAAAGGAACTAAATAAAGCCTAAAGGCAAATTTAATTCAATAATCAAGTCTTCTTTGCAATGCTCTCTTGATATTTATAAGAAAAAAAACCCTAGAAACTTGACATAAGGACTAAAAAACTAATCTGAAACGTTGATTTAACATAAACTTAACTTTTAAAAATGACTAAAGCACCCCTAATTAACACTATTATCAATTACATCCATAATTTTAACATTTGTGAAGCCCGAAACATTAGAATTTTGACAAAAAGGCACGAGATAGCTATTGTTGAGATTTCCTGCACATCTAGCGGTTCCCCAATAGGATATGTGAATAGAAGGTTGAGTCTCCTGGAAGCTGACTGCATCACAAACGAATAGATACGTTGCTTTTACGCTCGATCTGGAAGGCATTATTTGCTTTTTACCGGTTTATTGTTATAGGTCCTCCCTGGGACTTGGATGTGGGGTCTGATGAGTTTCGAGCATATTATGATTATTAATAACGGCATTATCACAGTCTTCAGTCATACCCCGTTACGTTATATATAGTAAATGGCCCGTGCCGACGGCACTCTCTGACAAAAGCGTTTGCAAAAATTGGGTGCCTTCGGCACTCAAATGGTATAACGGACTGGGTCGTTATCGATCGTTTTTTCCATTATAACGGCTGTTATCATTTTTTCCATTATAACGGCTGTTATAACGGATTGTAACACACAGAGGGAAAAATGGAAAAATGGGACAATAACAAAAAATAACGGTGTTAAAATTCAAATTAGATCTTGGCCCTTCTTTGTCAATACTTATAAGAGGAGGTATAAGTAGGGAGACAACCAATGTGTTTTGTTATATAGAATAGTAAATGGCCCATGCCCACAGCACCCTCCGACAAAGGCGTTTGAAAAAATTGGGTGCCTTTGGCACTCAAACGGTATAACGGACTGGGACGTTACCGTTTTTTCCATTATCACGGCTGTTATAACGGATTGTAACGCACAGAGGGAGAAATGGGAAAAGAGCAGAAATAACAAAAAATAACTGTGTTGAAATTTAAATTTTGAATAAATTGAGGTCCAATGAGGCGGATTGGGTGGCTGAAATCTAACCGTCCACATTAGATCGATGGATTTGATCTCAACCACTCTTTATCTAACCGTCCACATTAGATGGATGGATAAGATAAGAGAATACAACTGAGTTGTCTTGATATATGCGTGGGTGGCCCTTGCCCGCGGCACTTTCCGACAAAGTGTTTGTCAAAATCGGGTGGGAGTTAATCTCAGCCATCGATATGAAGCATAGTGGATCTCAGCCACTCATTATTGAAGCCATATAAGATAAGAGGGGGTATAAGAAAACCACACTCACTTGTTATATTATAGTGAGTGGCCTGTTCCCTCGGCACTCCCCGTCAAAGCATTTGCCAAAATCAGGTGTGAGTGGCTGAGATCCACCGTCCATTTGGGGGATAAGATCTCGGCCCTTATTTGTTGAAACAGATAAGAGGGGGTATAAGTGGGGAGACAACTTCCCTGTTTTGTTATATAGACTAGTGGGTGCCCCGTGCCATCAGCACTCCTCGACAAAGAATTTGCCAAAATCAGGTGAGTGGCAGAGATCCACCATCCATTTGGGGGAGGATTAGATCTCGGCCCTTCTTTGTTGATGCTTATAAGAGGAGGTATAAGTAGGGTGACAACCAATGTGTTTTGTTATATAGAATAGTAAATGGCCCATGCCCACGGCACTCTCCGACAAAAGCGTTTGCAAAAATTAGTTGCCTTTGAACGGTATAACAGACTGGGGTGTTTTTCCATTATAACGGCTGTTATAACAGATTGTAACACACAGATGGAGAAATGGGACAATAACATAAATAACAAAAAATAACGGTGTTGAAATTTAAATTTTGAATAAATTTAGGTCAAATGAGGCGGATTGAGTGGCCGAAATCTAATTGTCCACATTAGATCGATGGATTTGATCTCAACCACTCTTTATCTAACCGTCCACATTAGATGGATGGATAAGATAAGAGAATACAATTGAGTTGTCTTGATATATGCGTGGTTGGCCCGTGCCCGAGGCACTTTCCGACACAGTATTTGTCAAAATCAGGTGGGAGTTAATCTCAGCCACTCATTATTGAAGCCATTTAAGATAAGAGGGGGTATAAGACAACCACTGTCACTTGTTATATAGATAGTGGGTGGCCCGTGCACATGGCACTCTCCAACAAAGCATTTGCCAAAATCGGGTGTGGGTGGCTAAGATCCACTGTCTATTTTGGAGATAAGATCTTGGCCCTTCTTTGTTGAAACATATAAGAGGGGGTATAAGAGGGGGAGACAACTTCCCTGTTTTGTTATATAGATGTTTATAACACCCCTAATATAACAGCCGTTATTGACCTTATCCCATTAGTTTATGATGGTTGTAACATTTTTTTTTTCTTGAAAAAAGCATGCTATACAACAGATTTAATAATGGTATTTTTTCTAGGGTTATGCCCCTTTTAATAGATTGTATCTTACTTATTAAAAAAAGGATTTAATAATAGAATATAGGGAAAATAGTAAAAGATTCAAAGAGTACCCACAGTAATAATGGATGTTAACAAGGTCCACCACCATTATCCCATTTATTTTCCTTATCTTAAACCTTGGTTTTGAGTTTTGAGAATTTTCGTAGCTATAGCAAAACAGATTGGAAAGAGAATTAAGGTGTTTGTGTTATGGTTTTTGCTTACATGCAGGCAATACAGGAAACCCTTCTGCCCCCATCCGTGCATGTTTACCCAAAGAAGAAGGGTAAACTGTCAAAACGGCTTGAAACGAATGGAGAAGGAATAAACAGGCAGACTGAAGACAATAGCCAGAGTCAGAGTCAGACTCCCTCTTCTACAACTGTCCAAGCAAATGGAAGCGAAGAGGTGGAAAATGGATATAGTAATTCCAAGGGACCCACTCCGCAAGCAAATCTTTGTTCAAAAAGACCGTCGTCACCATACCCAAATGTATGCTGCTCTTGACTTTTCTGATCTCCATGTGTGTTCATGCATATATTATGTAAGAGTGAGAGCCAAGATTATCCACAAAATTTCCTAAATTTATCATTTTTATTGCATTTATCCTATTATTTATTTATTTTCCTATTTTTAGCATTCATATAAAAAGGCATGCTTGTGCGCTTTAGGTCATTGAAGCACCTCTCCCTATGCCTATGCATTTACAAAGATTGCATATATTTATACAGATTAAGCTTACATGATCTGTACTTTTAACCAATGAACAGTGATAGATGTGGTACCAAATGCCTCATATGTGCGGAAATGTGGTTGTATCCTTACATGCGTGATATTATTGCCTCAAATAGGTAGAGTGAAGGATGCCTGTGCTCCTTGATTCACAAGCACACTCGTATGTATTTGTACATATATTCATCCATATCCATACATACATATTGATATTAGTACATATGAATGTGTAAGAATGCCTGTTTCATATACATGAATATATATACAGATATGCATGCAATGCATACATGCTTCCATGATTATGTATGGTACACATATAGGCATGGAGATTTAAGAGTATTGGCATCATGAGAGCTTATGCATGTTTTCTCTTGCAAGCTTCTATAACTGCACACAAATAATAGGAAGGATGGAGAATGTCTATGGTTTATGACATGATATTCATACATAAGCATGCTATTCATTCATGCATATGTGCTTACAATTTATTTGACTGTGGATTCAGTACCCAGATATGAAACCACCTTCTTCGCCAACTCCATCAAAGCCTTGAAATTGAAGCTACAAATCCTTTGCTTTGAATTGGCACCTTGGAGAATCACCAACTTCGTTCTACGTCCAGGATAAAGGCAATTTTTTGTTTAGTGCATTGTTTAATTAACTCCAATTTTGACTTTTTTTGTAATTCTTTTAATTGTGGAGGAGATTGTGGAGAAAATGCCATTCGATTCGGGGCAGTCATGAGGATTACTTGACTACTAATTATGGGAAAATTGAATTGAATGCAATGTGTTATTAGATTTTTGTTCAATTTCGAAGATACCCTCAACTCAACTAATGATCCCCTGTTAGACAAGAATGTATGATGGAACTATAATGGATTTGTTTCACTGTTTTTGTGCTAGATTTTGTTCTTTAACTTATATCACGTTCTCATTCTTCTTGAAGTGATTTTTGTAAAATTTCGGCTAAATTATTGTTTTAGTTTCTAAATAAGGTCAGGCGAAAAATGTGAGTTCATAAAAATTTTAGCTGACACCTCCAAAATTCGATGTCGAATTCTTTTGAATTTAATGCAGGAGCTGAGCAAGATTGGATGGCTACATGCCATCAAAAGAAACAGTGTAAAGAGGGGGTGATGTCAATGTGGGCGCCATTGATTTGGGAAAAAGAGTCAAGTAGGAGGCAACTAGTCGAACGGTACGGTAGCCCCGTACTGTTCTGGCATAGTCGAACAACCTTTTTTTTTTTTCTTTTTTGTGGGTGTGATCCTCTTTCCTCGATATTTTGATATCAACTTTTAAGACCTTGAAGCTGTAAGATCCATTTCATTTTGTTTCCTCTGTTTCTCTGTACTCTTTCTTATTTCTTATTTCATTTCCAAACTATAAATAGAGATTTGATCAAGTAAACGACTTAAAAGATTGTCATCGAAGACCCTGACCCCCAATAAAGGTATTGAAAACTCACTCAAGAAGATAGAAGGTTACAACGGTCACCACCATCACCACCAAAAACAATATAGATGGTGCCCACTTTCCAAGGAGCTCCTGGAGATTATCTTACGAAGTTGCTAAACCATCGCGGTTTAGTTCAGTCTGTGCTTCATGGAGATCTGTTCCCACAGAGAGATGCCTTCGTCCAGTGCCTCAACTCCCATTGAGGGTGGTCGTGCTGTTGATCTTTAGAGGGCTTGTTGATTTATTGATTATTGTAGACAATACTCGGGAAAGTTTCCTGTTGAATCCGTTTATGAGAGCTCAAGTTCAACTTCCTCCCACACAACGTTTGCACTTTACAGGAAATGTCTTAATATTATCGATTTATCACCCATCACCTCAGGCTCAGATAATATTGCTGCCGGCAACTGTGTAGGTAGGTGCCATCTATCGTTCTAAATTGGGACTCTGTAGACCGGGAAATTAAAAACACTGACTGAATCTGAGGGCACCAAATATCAGCATTGTATTTTGTAAGGGGGGTAGTCACGCATCATAAAGAATAAGCGATGAACTTCCAGTTTTCGAGTTGGGAGTTCCCCAACCCAGAGACATGATGGTGAGGATATTCACTAGCAAACAATGAACTTGGTCCCAAGAACAGTTTGATAGAATCCAGTGAGAATCGACTGGATGACTGTTTTCACCGGTTTCCCTCAAAATAATTTCTCAAACTTCTTGTTAAAAAAGCCCACAAATATCCCTCTCAACTCCATTATCTGCTACTCCATTGTAGTCAATGTTCATTCAGAGGAAAATTGAATCGCTAATGAGCTCCTTGAAGCCAAGCGAGATCTCTGCATGAAAAGTTAGATGCAGCAGTATAACAATGCCCCACTGCAGTATCCCAAAACCAAACCAATGGGGCCACCTACTTAATGATTTGAACATTCACAGCATTGAACCAGGAAGAGATTAAAGGGTAAATAGATATATCAGAAACATGTGTATGTTAGGGAAACCTACTCACAATCAACATTTTTTTAAATACTCAGTTTGTCCATAAATTACAACACCCAAAAAGTTCCAAGGGGGTTAAGACAGTTAAAAAGAGATCACAATCACCTTTTACCTTTCCTACTAGTGTAGATACGGGACTTGATACTGATACCCGTTACCAAAGTAGCTGCCATGGTTGGGTGAGAGGTTGTAGGTCGCAGAACCCAGGAGTGAGGAGGCATGGTTGTCGGTGGGTCCAGGGTATATATACTGCCTATCGTACATGTATGGGGGATACCTATCAGGCACTCTAGTATAGAAGCTCTTGTCAGGGATGTTAGAGACACGAGGCCCGTAACCCCCAATGTTGGCACGGGGTCTCTTGGGTTGAGGCTTTGCAGCTTCTGCCGCCCTCTTCTTGTCAGCCTTGGCCTTCTCTAGCTGTAGCACCTGCTTTTGGAGGGGGTCCACATGATACTGTTCCTCAAGCTTGTGCTCTTCAATACACTTGATCACAGCTTTAAGGGCAGTCAGCTCTCGCTCATTCACCTCATTCTGAAGCACGGGAGATTTATTTAAGTTATGTAGTGGAGAAATATTATAAACTTGGTCAAGCCAGCCCCACTAACATGAAATCATAAATCATGATTGTGTCCGTGTGTGTGTGTGTGTGGGCGCGCGTGTCCGTGTGTGTGTGCTCCTAACTAGCCTCTTTTTTGGACTAGGAGATTAAGGGTTGGTACTTGGTCTCCCGTCCAAACTGATTTAACCCCATTCAATACCTACCAAATTCTGGGCTTCAACAATGCTTCAAACAGTTAGTACAAAGGTTTGTCGAAATTTTAATTTTTTAAAAACAATTTCAAAACCCACCGACTCAGCAACCATTACTATGGTTTGAGCACCCAGTAAATTATGATTTTACCAATCATAAGTAGAAAGAAGTTGCTGACACTTCAACTATGCTAACCAAACTTCTAAGTTGAACTCCTGAATATTTCCACTTATGCTCATATAGCTTCGAAAGATGTGAAATGAAACCACAGAAGGAGAATAATAAAATAAGTGGTATTTCATACTCCAGCACAGTAACTCCAATATGTTTTCACATGATGCAGGCCAATCGGTGGGCCACCTCATCAATCCAGACTGTCTATCTATGGGCAAAGCAAATAGCAGGTGGGGCATATCATTTTGACACCAGATTAATGATATGGGTAGCAGTTGGGACCGCATCATATGCAGACATGTACACTTTTGAGAAAGCAATGCAATATGAAAAACTGCATCCTAATATAACATCTTGGCAAGTGATAAGCGCACCTGGGCAGTGGGAGAAGTGCTCCCAGGTTTGACCGGTGAAGCAGCCTTCCTCGCCTCCTTCAAGTAGGATTTCAATAAGGGCACAGGTGAGAATTGCTGAGTAAGTTCAAATGCATAAGCCAGGTTGATGGCGTCTATTTGCCTTCCGCTATTCACCAGTACTTCAATCACACCTGAAAAAACCAAAGCAACAGACAGTCAACAAAGACCAAAACTGAATAACAGAAAAGGCCAGCAGTCCATTCTTTTTTCATTATTGTATTCAACGTTGGCCTCTATAAGTGCCAAGTGGTGCACATATTCGTTCAGATCATCAAACCTGAGAACCTCACTTGTATGATCGGTATGTCCGGAAATCCATCAGGATTACCCAAGCTGGGAGCCTCACTATGATTTTCTCAACTAAGGCATAGAAAAGCTTTTCTCATGCCACCCTCCCTAAAGCCCTACAATCAACAGGCCTCACTTGGTTGATCATCCAGTAGAAAATTCAGCCTGATGGAAGATCCGAACCACCTAAACATGTAATTTTTTGGGCTGTTGAAAAGGTCAAAAATGTTTTGGACTTCAAGTTGTTCTGTCCAGATGATACAAAATAGGTCTACAGATTGTTGGCCACCCCCACACACACATGAAGGGCTCTAAGTCCAAAAGAAAGACCAACCTGGCATTTTTTCCGACAGCCCAAGTGAGCGACACAGATCGGCTGTTTGACGGCGACGAGAAACGGTGGGTATTAGTTTTGATATCTCTTCCTGATCAAAGTCAGAAGTGATACCAAAAGTGGCCAGCAGCTGTAGGAACGCGTGAGCCTCCAAGGAGTTACCACTGCTGGCATCAACATCAAGATCATCCAACTTTGGCTTCCACTCTTCAGCAATAGCTTTTGCTTGTTCCTTGATATCTTTCGAGATTACATCAGAAACAGAAGCCAGTTTGGGGTCTGCTAACAACTGGCCAAGACACTCCATCAACATGATACAAGTTCTGCGCAGGCCCAAGAGACTTGAATCCCTCTTCCCATCCTGAGTTGGAACTTCTATGCGGTAGAAATCAGTCAGAGAGTCCATGACCAAGCGAGCCGGATCAGTTGCAGCTGTTAATGCAAGTGGAATCTCCTCCCGAATGGCGGCAAGGTTCTTGCGGTTGTCTGAGATGAATTTATGAAGGCCTTTTGCGTCCATTTCTTCACATAGTTTGGTCAACTGGGGACGAGGCTTGACCTCCACATTCCCATTTTTGGAAGGCTTTTTCACATCTTCTGATTCAACTGCAGCTACCTCGGTATCAGGTGGTTTCTCTTCCACAATCATGTCAGCCCCATCATGACATTCACCATTAACAACAGCAGGCTCCACAGATGGTGCCTTGTTGCACTTTGCAAGAGCATCCCCAATTGCAGAAAGGGCAGCATCTCTCTTCTCTTGGAGTCTCTCCAATAAGTCTTGTTCCTTGGCCATAACTGCAGCTTCCCGCTTCTCCAACATCTCTTGGGCCTCTGATGCCTTGGTCACATACTCCTTTTCCTGGTCTTCCAACTTGTCAAATCTATTCTTCAAGGACCTCTCAAGGCCATGAAAATGCTCCTCAAGTTCTTTCCATTTCAGATTCAGTGTTATAGCTCGGTAGCTTTCAAGCTCAGCAAATGCTTGCTGAAGTTGTTGTATCTTAGATGTCGTAGAGTCTATAAGCGTGGCAACTGATTGTGTATCATCCATGGTAGAGAAGCCCTATAAATAAAGGGTACGTCAAATCAAACTGAGCCAAGATGAGTTGCTCAGACCTCATAAAAATGAATGACAATAATAATAACAAGAATAACAATGACACCATTGTTATTTTATATGATGCTCGGGAATATGAACAAAAGAGGTTGAAAAAGAAGAAAAGAAAGAAGGTTTGGGGTTGATAAACTGAGATTAAAACCAAATATTAATGGTCCTCCCATGGACTATGAGTATATAAGAGTAACTAACATAAACACTAAAATAAAGAAGAAAAATATCAAACTACCTCTACTGGTAACATCAATCCATTATTCAAAAGAGAAGTCTGACAACAAATTAGGGGAAGCCATGAAATGCTATCGGCTAGACAGAAATATGTTTCAATTATAGCTGTTACAAATGTTACTAGTAAATCTGTACTATTTTCGATTACAACTGAAGCAGGTGTGAACTATAATTAGTGTGTGTCAAGTGTCAACTGAAACATTTTTTAGCAATTCTTTTGGTGTTCACAATAAATGATTTTCATTTTCAAGTAAATGGCTGATTTAGAAATATTACAGTTGTTCAAAAAAACTGATTCATTAGGTTCCTATTTTTCACCTTCAAAGGTTCTAAATCTTTTAAGTCAAACCATGTTAAGTCCGAATTATCCATTTATAAATAATGTTGTTATTAATAACAATCTTTTCGAAAGGCAGTACATCTTCACACTAGAACAGCACGAGACAAATATATCCATTTCAATAGGGTGGGACCCTATGGTTATGATTCTAAAATTCTCTGTTTTTAAGACTAACTTCTCTTTCAAGTGCAATGAGCTTATAAATATTATTATATTTATGTTTAATCACTTCCACAGCAGATAAAAGAGGATGGCACGCCTTTCTAAAGGACCACTCTTCTACTTTGAAAGCACAACTTGGTTTCTCCAAATTCGGTATTTAAAAAGATTATTAACACCAGAGCATTTCATCGAATAATTGTCTCACAGCTAAGTCAAATTCAAAGAGAAATTGGACAGAATTTGAGCTTGATAGAGAGAGAAATGAGGGATCAAAGCTTGTGGGACATAGGATCACAACCCATTTTTTAGAAAGGGGAATTTTCAAAGAACTATCTTTTAAGTTGTTAACCATGATACAAGATATTCAACAAGCCTAGCATAATAGTATCGACAATGATACCGGTATTGGAACCAAATACTACATGGCTACTTCGACATTATAGTTTACTCACTTCACATTGCACTATTGGTTATTTTCTTAATTCCTACTAATTTTCTTGTGTTGTTATGTCAACAAAAAAATATGAATAGTATGATATAATAAATAGTATTTTAGAAAAAAAAAAACTTTGCAATATTAGAAGTATCATTAGATTTTGAATGATATAATTACTAAAAAAATTGAAAATTTTGATACGTGGCCTAAAAAATTAAAGCACGGAATCAACATATTGGATGGGCTACCCATATCCATATCTATGTCATAAATTGCGGGAAATGAAAAGTCATATTCCCGATTCCAATACCAATATCTGTATTTGGGCATCTTAGAATTAGGGAAGCTATTTTAGACGGATCATGAATTATTTAAGTCAACAAGGGAATTTAGTTGATTTACGAATTTTTACCAATGGATCGAATCAAAGAAATTTAGTTGGTTTATAACTAATTTCAAAAGGTTTTCGATGCCCAGGAATAGGATTTGGTTATATACATATGGAATACACTATTCCTTTGGGATTATTGGTGCTAATTTTATTGACTGTTCCTGTGGATTTTTACAACATTTTTGTCTAAAGCTTTCTTCTACAGGTGGCTTTCCTCTAGTTATTTGTTGATTTCCTTCCCAATCTATTGAATTTTAATTAAATTGATTCTGTTTGGGTTTTTTTCACACGACTTATATCAAGATCAGGTGACACTCGGAGGCAACTCGTAGAAGGCAACTTGTAAGAGGTGACACCTTGAGAGAAAATGCTAGAAGGCACCACGTTGAGCCTATACGGCACTCTCTTCAACCTTTAGTCTAGAAGGCACTGCAATTTGCACCATCTACACTCCCAAACCAAGTCCAACGATTGAGAAATGTCATAAATCGAAACATTAACAGCTGACAAAGGTCGCAACAGTTTGGGGCATCTTCTTCGGGTCCTTCGGGATTTGCTGGACTCTCCCAGCATCGGTCATCCAAACCATCGAGAGCTGGAATTACCTATGCTTTCCTCCATGTGGGCGTATACTTTGGAGCATCCTTCCCTTTGCAGTCTGGTGGGGTCTTTGGAAGGAGAGGAACAGAAGGACTTCTAAAGGCAAGGAGGCATCTATTCCCAATATAGTGTTGTCTATAAAGGCCCCTTTATTTTTCTGGTCCAAAGTGTTCAATGAATATAAAGGGTTGGCTTTCGAAGATTTCGTCTTCAGATTGGAGTCGATTATGCATAAGGGGGCTAGGGGTTAGTGTTATGGGGAGGTTTCCTCGACCTCCCTTTGTGGTCGTTTGTATTGTTCCTTTTGAACGTGATTAATGAATCTTTACCTTATAAAAAAATAGGACATAATCTGCTTCCAAAGGCCATGCCCTTCCTTTCAAGTATATTAGGATCAGTCAAAAGAGTTAAAAAGCATTTTCAAGATCAACAGGAGTTGTTTTTTACATTTTTTCAATCCAAACTATTCCATTGCTTTCAATCTCAATTGACAATATAAGTTTACAATAGTGTTTGTAAGAAGATTTGTGTCATTATAGCCAGATCTAAGTTCCTATAGGTACATGGTTTGAGATTAGTCTCTTGGTCCATTATTTAGAGGTATTAGATGCCTTTCTACAAAGTTTGGAGTCCAAATGAACCTGTTCTTGCACCAGGGTGTTTATACAAAAACTTTTGCAGGGAATTTTACCTTTAGATACCCCATATCAAAAAGTGATTGGTGTATTGATCACTCTTTTCCCAGCCATTTTTATTGCCTAGGGAGGGTCTTGTTAATGGTTGAGCTTTGCTAGTGTTTTTAATCATTTCATTCACATACTAGACTTAGCTACTTGTGATTTGTAATTTCTTATTTACCAATAGACAATGAAGGTATATTTAAAACAATTTGATAAGAGTCGTAACACTGTGAATTATGGTTTGGGATTTAATTATGGAGATATGATGATTATTAGTTGGAACTAGGCCTAGACAACGAAATATGAACTTACTCGGTTACTCCATTTCAACACTTGCACCACTTGTTTTTTATTCTTTCTTATGATTCTTCTAACCAATGTTCTGCAAATTGACCAAGTCACCGAATCCATGGACTGGCCGGTTCAATGGGCTAGTCAAAAAGAGGACCCGCGCAGTTTTTTCTAGTTACTAAAGAATCATAACTAAAAAACTGAAGTCTAGAGTGATGCTGACCCACACTGTTATTGTCGTTGGCTCACCAGTTTTCTGGTTGAACCTGCCGGTCTGGCCCAAGATTCAGAAGACTGCTTCTAACTACTTTTCATCAAGGGGAAAATAACTTTTAAACTTCTGAAAAATACTAAAAAAAATCAAAGATATTAACAAAAATTGTCACATAATAGGGCACAGTGAGATTTATCTTCTGGTATAGTTTGGAAAAATAATTGGAAAAATGGATCTTTTTTATAATTTTTAAATTTCTGCAAAAAATATTGATAAAAAAAAACACATCACATGAGACTCAACCACACACAATTCTACGAAATGATAGGTCACAGTGAGATCTATCATCTGATATAGTTTGGTAGAAAAAGGAAAAAAATATTTCACCACTAAGACTCAAAACACACAAATTCTATGAAATGATAGATTACACTGTGATCTATCTTCTGGTATAGTTTATAAGAAAAGGAAAAAAATTATATTTCAATTTTTGAAAAATAAATTCGGCCAAAACCACCGAAACTCCCAACAAACCTACATAGTTTCGGCCGAAAAGTGGCCAAAATCATCAAAACTCCAACGAAACTTAGGGTCTTACAAAACCCTTTGTATTTGGTGTCATCTTTACCGAAAGCAAAACGCTCCGGTTTTAGGCGTACAATTTTAGTTTCGACTGAAACTTTAAACCATAATTAGAAACCTGCATGAGCTTTTTTAGGAGTTTTTGCTCTAAGAAAACCTTAGCAATGCTTTGAGACAAAATCCACTTGCATAAATATCCTTTTTATAGACAATAGAATTTTCTAAAAAGAAGAAAGAAAAACACAACAAAGCTAGTAGGGAATAGAGTTCTCTATAAATAATAAAATTGAGATCTATATACGCTAGTCGTCACCAAACTAGGTATAGTTATAGTGAGTAGTTGCCTGATAAAGAAAGTGCTTCCAACTCACTATAGGGTAATGATTCAAGACATTTTACCAATACTCGCCAAAAGCCGCGACTGTTGATAGCGTGAGATTAAATTCCTTTATCTCATAGCCCATGATCCAGGCCCTCGATCGAACCCTCCTTCGTGGGTCCCATTTCACATGGGCCATCCCACCCCGAGCGTGCCCCATATACGCAGGCTGCCCCACTCAAGCAGGGTGTGAAAATGCCCCTGCATTAGGTAAGCCCTTGCCTTACCTTCATTCTCCGAACTGTCCGTACGCATGCTAAGAAAATCCCACTCGTTACAATTCAACATTCTAATGGAAGTGCGTGGGGCATTGAAAAAAAGTCATTATTCAAAGAAATGAAAGGAATGAGGAACGAATATCTAAGAAGATGAAACAAGCCTGCCTTAAATGCTTTAAAGATGTTAATCGTAATCTACTATTTGTTTGTACGGAAAAGAAATAAAAGTCTTTATCACTTGCACTTCTGTTTTCATGCTAGGCCTATCTATTTTCCAACATCCTTTCTTGGCTTGCTCTTTTATCACCTCTTCTCCAAGTTTCAAGTTTTTTACCGAAGAAAGAAGGTTGTTGCCTCGTCTCTTTCTCCTCCTTGATCTCGTCTCATTTGCATCAATATTTTTAAAGGCGTGTGAGGAATACATCTTGAGACGCACCTCGGGGCAAAGCCCTTGAAAAATGCCTTGAGTCACAAGGAAAAGGTGTTTATACAGCTGAGGCTTACGCCTCACTCCAAGACGCGTGATGAGGCGTGCGCCTCTTGGAGTGGGTGTACAACTCAGAGGTGTTACTTTTTTTTAGCATAAAAAGAAATAAAAAAAGAATTTTAAGCTATTAGAATAAAATAAAAACAAGTGTCGTTTATAAAAAATATAAGAATAGAAGAACCCTAATTTTTTATATTCATAACTCATAAAGGCAAGATTGTTAATTTACAATTGATTGATGAGGAGGGGAATTTCGGCTTGGACTATCAAGAAGAGGAGGATGTTCATATAATTGATGAAGATGCATTTAATTTAGTAGAAATTTTAGTCTTTGCTTGGTGTTTGTATTTTTTTGTTAGAGTGGTTGGAACTTGGAATTGGAAATATAAAACTTGAAAAAAAAAAAAATTTTGCCACATTTATTTATATATTTAAAATTTTAAATACTTATCTACCTAAAAATTGCGTGCGCATGAAGCTTACGCCTCAAGGATTTGGCTAGTGAAGTGCCTCGCTTCTCGTCTTAGCATACCCTAAAACACTGGTTTGCATACCCTAGGCATTCTAAATTTAAGCTATGAAGTTCGACTAATCAATGATCCTTGGGCCTAGCTAAAATAGATGTCCCAACGAACTACGGCTTTCAAGCAAGATTGGTGTGCAGGAGTGCACTGGAGTTTTCTACACTTGAATCGAAATGTTGGAAATGGAATATGGAATGTGATTGGTGATAAATGGAGGTTATGAAATCAGTTCGGGATCATCTATCATCTAGATATGTATAGGCACCTAGCTCTGTTGTTGAGGTTGAGAGCAAGGTAGTTAAAGGCACAAGGCGCACTTAAGGCGCTAGGACCTCTAGCACCTGAGGCGCAAGGCGAGGCATCATTTAAAATATAATCATTACCTTCATCCCATCATCATCAGATGTGTTGGTCTCAATATATTATTCTTCTTCTATCTCCTCCGAATTGGCATCTTCCTCTTCCGGCTCCCTTTAAGCCCTTGCTCTTACTCTTGACCTTGATTGTGATCTAGTATTTGATGTTGATTCACCAACTCCAGCAACTCTCGCAACAACACTTCATGTCAAGCTATCATTTTCAAACACCAATTCATCTTCTGCTACTCCACCTTCTGTTTCCATCTCCCCGAGTAGTCATCCATTGCTTTCATCAATATCTTTCAATGAGATAGGTTCAATTGTATCTTTCCTATCATACCGATGTTTAATATAATAGGCCAAAGAACAAATTTTTTACAAAAAAACATGTATTTTAGTGAGGCGCACGCCTAATGCGCCTAGAGCCTGGTTTGAGGCGCGCGCCTTGACTACAGAGGTTGAGAGACAACAAGAGATGGGGTTTGTTTCATTGAGAAATCAATGCCTCTCTATGACCGACACTAGTTTTAGGCGGCGTCTTGAACTCCGGGACCGAAATCGAATCCTCGGCTGGGCAACTACTAATCCTTCTTCTCTTCCTTCTCGCCCTTATTCCATAAAAGTTTTTTTTGCCTTCGGCTATTACCGGCTGGCAACGCTTGGCCCAACATTTGATTTGTTTGAAAACAACCACGTTCAATAAAATCTTTTATGCCAGCCCAAACAACTATCTATCTTTGGAAAGGAAGGAATGCAGGGAACAACTCTTTCCTTTCCACTGGTTCTTGAAAGCTATCAATCCCCGCTTCTCCCATATTGATTATCCCTCTCGCATCGGTTCTGCATCAGATGATGAGCCCATGCGAAAACTTTCTCTTTTATTGCCACCTCAGTGCCCTCAATTGTTCGAGAGAAGGATTGTGGCGCCCCAGAACCGTGACATCCAGCAGCAGCATCTCCTTGGATGCGAGACTTTATGCTAGCCGTTATTCCCGCTTTGTTATGAAAGAAAGAGGCAGCTAAAACAAATATAAAGCTTAGTTACTTTTTGCTTCTTATTCTTAAGCCAACCAACCACTTGGTACCAAGCAACCGATTAGTTGTTACACTTTCAAAGTAGAAGTATGGTCTCTTAGAAGTGGTTGTGTAAGAAGCGTGTTCCCCATCTCAATATGAGGGAGATGAATTTGATTTTAGTATAAAAACGAGGGGTTTGGGATGGGGGAAATACTTGCATTACTTAGGTCATCATGGCTCCTCACCTCACCGATTGATGCCAATCTTTGAAAGTGAATATTAGTCTTACATTCTTCTTCCTTTCAAAAATCAGTAGATGAAAGTATCATAGAAAGATTGGCATAGCTGTACAAAACTTAGGAATGAAGGAGTAGGTTCCAAGTGAAGCAAGCAAATGATGCAGGTACCAATCAATGAGGGGCAAGTGAACTATCCCTCCATCCATTCGGTGCTTTCTGCCCACCAAGTCATTCTATGCCATCAAGTCGGTTGGATTGAAGCAAATGCACTCTTGGCCACAAAGGGAAGCTTGGTGGTTGTTGGGCGTTAGCCAATTTACTGCATTTTGGTCCCTCTTGTCTATCCGAAAAGAAGTAATTAAATGACTAGTCCTAGCCCAAGGAAGTAATTGTTTAATAGCTTGGTTCTATTTCTTAGCTTTCATAGTTCTTGTAATCTCCCAATCAAGGAACACTTTTTTGATAAAACCCGATGAACGAATTTTCCATCTCCAGGGAAAAGCACTGATCCTATCAAAAAAATTCCAATTCCCTCTTTGGGGATTCCACTCTCACATTAAGTTCTCGTTTCAACAATTCAAAAGTGGGAAAAGGTTTTTTACTATAGAATCGATACTCTAAATCATTCCATTCGGAGTTCCTTGCTCTATTAAATCAAAGAAATTTTAAATTTTCATAAGGTCAGTAGGAGCAAACGCAGTAAGTGATGCAGGACATTTAACCAATACTCACCAAAAAAGCCACGACTGTTGGTAGCGTGAGATTAAATTCCTTTTATCTCATTGCCCATGATCCAGGCCCTCGGTCAAACCCTCCTTCGTGGGTCCCATTTCACATGAGCCATCCTACCCCGAGCATGCCCCATATACGCAGGCTGCCCCACTCGAACCCGGTGTAAAAATGCCCCTGCATTAATCACCCCCGGGGAGGAGTCTTGAACACGAGACCTCCCGCTCTGATACCACTTTGATGCAGGACATTTAACCAATACTCTCCTCAAAAGCCACGACTGTTGGTAGCGTGAGATTAAATTCCTTTATCTCATAGCCCATGATCCAGGCCCTCGGTCGAACGCTCCTTCATGGGTCCCATTTCACATGGGTCATCCCATCCCGAGCGTGCCCCATATACGCAAGCTGCCCCACTCGAGCCCCGTGTGAAAATGCCCCTGCATTAGTAGGCCTTATCAACGAAGCAAGTTCTCATTCGAAGGAGGCTTGGCCTTCTCCCTTAATACCAGAAGACAAACCTAGATTAGAAATGGGTTGGTTACGGGTTACGCATTTGCGAAACTCTTTATCCATTCATCAATTAGAGAAACTCTACGAGGACGAAGCTCATGCTATACCCCAGGCTATGCTATGCCCCAGCACGATTTTTTGATCTGTTCACTATCATTTAATTAGCACACACAGAGGGGAGGGGGCACAATTGCTTGTTCTATCATACTATCTATGATACCGCTTCACCAACTTCCTTCTATGGCAATGTAATGAGTGCACAAGAGCATGATCTAGGGAGCTTTCTTTTCTCCAAAAAATCACCCCAGCCCTCTCTGGGACATCTTACCTTCTTCATTCGAAACACCTCGCTCGAGAGCTAGAAGCGAAGGGATTGGTGACACCCCAGCTCAATGGTAACATTGAGAAAGAAATTACAGGGTCCAACAATGCCTATCAATCGATGACTCTCTGGCAGCTACCTCAATTTTTGAAATCTCTGATTTTCGTAGAGGGAGTAATAATCAAGATCTTTCTTTTATTTTATTTATTTATATAATAAAATAACCTTGTCAGTGGGGGGGACCTTGTCGAGCTCCTTCCCCCCAAAACAAACTGTACGTGGGAGTTTCCCTTCATACGGATCAAATCATTCTCAGATGCCCCGAGAAGTATCCTTTCCTTGTTTGTTGGGTTGGTTCACGCGCCCGCAAACGAGCACCAGCCCATACATGCATGCATATTGCTCAAACCACACTTCCCCACTAATGCCATCAAGCCCAAAGCATCCCCACCACTCGTGAACACACATACACACACACCAATAAAGAATATCCAGATGAGAGTTTGTAAAGCTCCTAAAATTCATATACAGACTGAAAGTAGTACCACTTTCTTTCTTCATTTTTCTACGAAATGGGATTCAATTGAATATGGAACTGTAAAGATTGTAGAGAGAAGAATCAAGGCAAAAGATCCAGTATAAAATCATTCTCTTTGTAGCAAGTTCACTAAAATACTTTGATTTGAGGACAGGTAAAAATACATATCAAAGAGGGTTCATGCATATAAGCATTCTTTCAAATTATACCAGAGGAAGCATATAAACCGACCAAGTACATAAGAGATAAAAATTTATCAACAATAGAAGAAAGAATCTTAAGGCATAACCTTTAAGAGAGAATCTTAAGGCACAACCTTATGGTAAAAGAACAAGCCTTACTACCCCGATCAAATATAACATTTTTTTATTTAATGAGCTAAGTAATGAATACCCATAAATCCAAGCAATCTTCAGTTAAAATTCGGCAGACAAACTGCCAACTAAAAAATCGTAAACCCTAAAAAGACTCAAGTGATTATCCATCTTTCCCAAACCAAAAGCAGTAGGAACCGCAGTTCTCCATTTCTTTTGAAGTACATGTCACATTTTCTTTCAAATGGCTTACAATCCACCACAGGTGCCCAACAGCAGAAAAAAGAAATAGTAACCCAAATCACATTGAGCTGTGCTTCGCAAGTCAACTCCGTTACATAGTACATCCTCAAGATACACTTCAGACAAGACAAGATTGGCATTGTCACACATTTTCGAAGATTTACAGTTCAGGGGATTTAACTTAAGCTCCATAACACTAGGCTGTGGACCTAAGGTCAAATCTAACATTTCCCATTAATCACAAAAAAAAAGTAGTAACACCATAACTACAGAAACCAAAAACCCTAACAACCTAAAAAACTTCAAAATCTACAAAAGATCAAACCCATAAACCCTAAAATACCCCAAAAGTCATCCAACTACAGGTACCCAAATGCTACCCTTAATCAAATTAACAACAAAAACAATGAAATCTAAAAAACCCCTAAAGTTCAGTCACCAAATTATTGATCTTTCCGAAATCTTCCCAATCCAAAACATTATAAGGAAAGAATAAAAAAACCAAAATCCATTTTCTTTTTCTGATCTTTGTTTACAGTTTTTATTTAACAAACCTACTTGTGATGCCCTAGCGTTTGTAGCTCGAATTCACTAATGAAACCCTAAAACTACATGTACCCAGATGGGGAAACCAAAGAGAGTTGAAGAAGGAGAGAAAAACTTACAGTTCTAATGAAACTGGTGATGGCAGTGGTGGCGGCGGAAGAAGCAAAACAAATGGCGCTGAAGAGGATTTTGTAATCGACTCGACGACATCATAAAAAGGAAGAACCAGTGTTTGGCTTCACAGGACTTTATATCAGACCAAAGGTAAAGTTCGCTCTCCTTCACTACACTAACACACGCTCAGGGAGTAAGAAGTTTAACCTACGCACCCACCTGTAAAGAGATGGGAAAGGTATCCTCAACGTAGTATACAGGTGGGCTCCCAGAGTTGGTCCTTCGTTTATGTAACGTGGCAGTCTCACATTAACACATGAAATGGCATGTGTCAAGGGCCGTCCATCATTCTCTGGATTATGGTCCCACTTCATGTATTGATTATCTGCCCTTTATTTGCGTGATGCCCTTTGGGTCAAGCACTGCGTGAGGCAAAAAAATTCCATCCATCCACCTCTCAGACTAGTAGAGGTGTCGGAGACTCGGAGGTGGTTGTGATTAGGTTTTTTTTTTACTTATAATATTCTAGGTGAAGGTCATGTGAACGTCATGTGACAGACTAAGTTTTGACTTTAAAATAGTAATAGATAATAGATTAGAAGGGTATTTTGGGAAAAAAAAAAGAAGAAATGCCTTTATGTCGGGAAAAATCTATTTGCACCCGACAAATTGTGCAAGCACCCCGAGTAAAACCTCGTCAGCCGCCCATTATAACCGCCCGCAATAGGAGCTAGCCACATGGCTCACTTCTAGAGGATGCTGACCATGTGGATGTTTGGTCAATCCCCATATGGGCCTATATTGACCATAGGAATTCGAGCATTATTGACCATTATTTGGGTACAAGGATCCAAAGGTTTGAAATCACCAATCAGGTTGGTTTTTGAGTTGTAGGCCCATCTAGGGATTCGCCAAACATCCATACAGTCAGCATCCTCTAGAAGTTGCTTACACAAAATAAAAATAAAAAACATCCTCTAGAAGTTTGCCACATGACTCCTATTGTGGGCAGTCATAATGGGCGGTCAGCGAAGTTTTACTCGGGGTGCTTGCACAATTTGTGGGGGTGCAAATAGATTTTTCCTCTTTGATGCATGAACCATCTTTGATATGCTTATATGCATGAACCCTAAGTTTTACTCGGTATTTTTACGAAAAAAAAAGTGGTAGAAGGCGTCGATGACAGATCAAATATCCGCCCACGCATAGTACACACTACACACTTAAAAGTAATATTTATGTTACAATTTATGTTAATAAAGTTAATAAAATTGACCAAAATTATTTTTATTAAGGATTCTAACCCTTTAATATATGTGATAATTTTTTTCATTACCAACTTTGTAGAATTCGAGTTTCAACAAGTCTGTTTGGTAACCAACATGGATATGAAATTGAAAATAGAATTTCAGAAATTGTGATTTTTCAGAATTTGAATTTCAAGAATTGAAATTTCTGGTGTTTGGTTGCACCATAGAATTTACTTAGAATTTCCAAAGAATTCTAAGTTTAAATGTTAAGATATCTAATAGAATAGAATTTTCTATCTATCTGCATAGAGAAATATCATCTCGTGCATGTAAATAGGTTGTTGTCATAGTTCAAAGTCTCGGGGCGATCTGGATCGGGATCGGAGCCCACCGATCCGATCCAAACCATGTCTGTCTCGCCCGAGTTCTCTGTTTTCTAAAGGATTTTTACACCGTCTCAGGGCGAGTTGGCAGATCTAGCCTCCGATCCCGAGACTTCCATCCATGGTTGTTGTAGACATGTAAATTAAAATGATAATATGGACAAAACATATTGTACCTGCTCTAATCTCAAACAGATAGAACCTAAAGCCTACGTGATTTTGAAAAATAATAAATAAAATTTATGTTTCTAATCTTATTTTATAAGGTTAAAATAATTAAAGAAATTTAAAAAATAATATATAAAATTATTGAGGTAATTTTTTTGACCATGATTCTGTGTCAAAATCTCAATATATATCATGCCCTAAACCTTGAGACAAGTATAAATGGTGCAATAAATAATATGTTGCAAGTAAGCCAACTTGTAATGCCTTGTTTTTTGTTTGTATTAATTATTAATTAATGATTAATTATGTGTATTAATTATTAATGTCTAACTATTGTTGGTTGGGGGCATGTTTGTTTGGGTGGGTTTCAGGGCCATTCTAATGACCTTTTATGCTTTTATATTGTCCAGTTTGGAGCCTAGTTGATACTCATGGGCCTTAAGTCCATTTATATAGCCCATTAATGACGTATTTTAAGATTTTCTAAAAGTTAATATAAATACGCATTTTAAAGTGTCGAAAATCACTTTTATTCTCACACAAAATATTAAAAACTTCTTCTCTCCCTCTTCTCTCTTTGGAACTAGGGTTTGAAAACCATTGCCTTGTCATGGAGTTCTCCTTTAACCATTTGTTTCAAATATCCAGGCAAGTGAAAAACCTCATTAACTTTTATATTTCTTATATGTAAATTGTTATTATGTGTTTTGTTAATGGATTAGTAAATGGCTTGTACCCACGACACTCCATGACAAAAGCGTTTACAAAAATTAAGTGCCTTTGGCTCTGAAACGGTATAACGGATTGTAACGCATAGGGGCAAAAGCAGAAAATAATGGAAATTAATGAAAATAATGACGTTAAAATTCAAATTTTAAATTTCAAAATTTCAATAAAATTTATAATGGAAATAATGGACGTTTTTAACAATTCTTTTTCAAAAAACAATGGTCGTTATTTTCATTATAATGGAAAAATAACAAAAATAATGTCGTTGTTTTCTGAGTGTTGAAATGGTACATAACGTAATGGGGGAGGTCCGAATCCATTATAATGATTGTTTTTTAATACATGGTCTCTAAGAGTGTGTTCTATGTCCCATATTGTGGAACACTTAATTAGTATCGTCCTAGCGTGGGATCCCAAGGTCTAGACCACCAATGGTCATCGAGATTCCCACACAAATCCCAATGATCACTAAAAACCCTCAAAAATCACACACAAATTTCAAAGAACATTGAAATTGTTTGAATACATATTAGAATATCATCCTAATGCCGCCATCTGCCATGCTTTAGGGCCCATTGCCCCATTTATGTTTGGCACATATTTGGTGGACGTACACCAAATCTTAGCCGGTATAGTGAAGTTTCGTTGCCTAGGAAGAATCAATGAGTTCTGGGAGTGAGTGGTTGAGATTCGACCGTCCAACATATATGGATGGATCTAATCTCAACTACTCTTTATCTTTATGAAGCCGGCTGAGATAAAAGATAAGACAACTGAGTTGTTTGTTATATAAATGAGCATGATTAGAGTTTTGATCTATTATGTATGCATGTGATTAGGGTTTTGATCTATTATGGAAGTATGATCGTGTTTTATCTTGGTTTTCTAGCTTTTTCTCTTGGTTGATTTGTATGCTAAGTTGCTTGAGCCGTAGATCCATATAGCATATGTTCCAAAATCATATTTCTTGTATTTTTCGTATAAATTAGAGTTTATCTAGGTTCTAATGCACTTATTGGAATCATATTTTTTTTGAGTTGTATAGTATTATTGGCGAATTTCACAGCTACAGTGATTTTTTTAGGCCGCGCAGACGGGTCGACCGGTCTGCGTACTTGTCAGATGGATCGATCGGTCTCTGTCAAATGTTAAGGGAGGTCGACCAGTCAGACAAAATTTGCAGAAAGGGTCTATCTGTTTTATGAGTTATTGTACATTCCGTAAAGTGTACTTTTGGGATTGTTTCTCATAGATGACTACTGATTGATAATGTTAGATGTTAATAAAGCATGTTTATTGTTTTGATTAACTGAGAAGCGAGTAATATTTGATTAATCTGAGGTATTGGTTGTGTTTGAGCATACCGTATAAGTCTTTGGGTGGTTATATTCAACCCTAAAAAATAAACAAACAGGGAACAAGGAAAAACCCTTGGGTGCAGAGTCCTGAATTGTCAATAATCACTACATGACTATCTGTATGTCAATTTTTTTGAGATGTCGGATTTATTAACTTGACTCCGAGACATCGAATTAATTAATATTAATATATAAGCAATACATCACATATTAAAATGGGTATGATTTCTTATATGTGTTTGCATGATTAGTTGAACTACAAAATGAGATGAATGTGTGAATACTTAAGCTTTTTTATGATATAATTATGTAGAGACACTACTATAATTAATACTGATTCTAATGATGGCTGACTTGTGATACACACACAATAACATGTCACGTGCACGTAGTAAGTGAATGTCTATCTTACGAGTCTGATGGACTCCCTATGTATACGATATCTTTTTGCAAGACGTGACTAATAAATCTAGTGAGGACCTAGATTGATCTAGTAGCAGTAGCTAGGAGTTTGGAGATTAATAATTTAGTTATTGTTGTTAATGGCATCAATGGAGGTTCACGAGTTGTTATTTGATTGAATTATTTCTTGGTTATTGTTTAAACCTAGTTTTTGTTATTTTCGCATTTGGTTTAATTGGACCCGTTTATTTATGTTCAGATATTATTTAGCGTAGTTGACTTTTATATCGATCTTGCATTTATAAGACTTTTGTAGATCTCACGACGTATTGAAATTTATTCTCAACTTGCATCTCGGGGTTCGTGCACAGATAGAGATATTCTAGTCTACGAGTTGTAGGGCATGACACAATCACACTGGGATAATAAAATACTCTATGAGTAATGATCACATGGTCTGTGTTCCATGGACGCTGTTATGGAAAATGGTGGTACATACATGGTGGTGTGATATTTCCATTGGTTAAGTGTCCTGGAATTACTTTAATAATTTTGGCTTTAACAACTAAAGCTTAAAACTGATTAGCAAATACAATTTTGGCCGATGACAAAATGACACCACTATGCACCATGACAACGTCCATGGACCCCGGACCATGTGATCATTACTTACACTCTATATAGCTCTATTGGCACTTGGTCATTGCTGAAAAAGACGTCAAACAGGATAAAGATTACTTGTTGTTTGACTCCACTTAAGCTCTCTTTAATGTTACTTATTGAATAATCTTTCACTTCAAAAGAGACAAAATCATGTATAATGTATTTTGCACATTGTGGATGCTCGATCCCATTGTTAGTAAGTTCGTATAACCTAATCACAAAAAATTTTCACACCAAAAAATTGACAGGACCAATATATAAATTAGAAGTTTTGGAATGGGATGCGATTTTTGGTGAGGATGGTCTCTATGGCGAGGAGATTTCGTTCTGATATTTGTAGCCTGGTTTACAAGTTGAAGAATTATGGATCGTCTATTTTTTACCGTTAACTTGAAACCCACATTTGATGGGGTTAGAAATTTCAGAATGTCCTGATTTTTTTTTGTAGTGGATCAGCCATTGATTTATCTTCCATGTGGGTATGCCAAAATTGATGTGAAATTTTGTATCAAAATTGTGTGTCCCCTGATCCTAATCCTGATCCTAACCCTTTTCTTTCATGACATAAGTGCTAGTGATGTCAAGTTTCTTATGAAATGAGTAGTTTTTATTTTATTTTATTTTTTTTATTTTTTTATGCAACATATGGCTACCCAATACCTAACGCGAAATCAATTGTCTATTGGTTCCGGTTCTCGGACCACCTATTTCAATACTTGATTTGGAAACGATACGACCTAGAATTGTCATACACACCGGTACCGAACCCGAATTTGACGTGTTGACACGCTCCCATGTGACAAGTTTTAGACAAATAACCACCCACCACGTGGCAAAACAAGTGGGATTCTTTCAATTTTTTATTTAAAAATAAATTAAAGACTCCCGGGTTTGTTAATTGGCCTTGCTAGGTATCCTGTCGTGGTTTGCGGGAAAATGCTTGTAGGCAAATATTTGATAATCAAATGCTTTCAATGACAAACATTTGTTCGGAAACTATTTGTATGGTTGGGGGAGAGGAGAGCTGTTGGGAAAAACAAGGGGGTTGAGAGAGTCGTTTGCAGTCACTTTTTGGCTGCAAACGTTAGACCACTTTCTGGCAAAAAATATTAGGTGTAATCCAAATAATTGATGGATGTTATGCCACCAAGCACAAGCAAATGCTGCAAACATTTGCGCACAAACATTTATAGTGCTACCAAGCATGGTTTACAAAACAGCCGATGTAACAAAATAACGACCATTAGTTTTTTAGAAAAAAATTGTGAAAAAAATGGCCGTTATTTTTGTTATTTTCCATTTTGCCCGTCATTTTCCATTTTTGCCCCTGAATGTGACAATTATTTTTGCCCCTGAATGTGACAATTCGTTAGAACGGAAAAAATGGTAACGGCCCCTTGGCTACTGGGGAAAAGTTCAAAACACACAATAGGGTATGGTGTCATGCAGACAAGGGTAATGTCCGCGTGGCCAATCTAAGGTGTCAACGGGTGGGATCCGGTTCGGTTCCTAAGGCACCCAGAACCAGAACCAATATTGTCAATTCTTATCGGTTCCGGTTCTCAAAATGATGGATCCGGAACTCCTTCCTAAATGTCCATGTTGGTCAGATCACTTAAATGTCCATGGGGAAAGCTGGCCAAAGAAACATCTGTACGACCTGTTCAGGGAAACTTTTACCCTTATTTAATCTAGAACAGACTTGCATCCATAACCAAACAGCTCTTGTACAATGTTTCATAAAGGACAGTGAAAAAAGACCAAAATAGCCTCAATATTGTTGTGGCGCCCTTTCTTATTTTTGAAGATGCAACGAGATTTGAAAGGGCTGCTCAGGGGACCAACAAAAGTGAACCAACGAGTTCACTAATGTTCTGGGCCGTGGATCTCGATAATCCAACGGTTGTTTTACTTTGGGTCGTGATGTAACAAGGTATACATGAGATCTTTCAAATGCGGAAGCGGCATTTTTTGATAGTCACCGCTGCCATCTGGGCCCACTGATCGCATGGATGTTTAGCCCACACCTTAGTAGGCATTCACACCAAAAATCAGCTTGTATGATGATTTTTTGTCGTTGGTTTTAGTACTAAAACAAGTGGTTGCATTCAACTGCTATAAAAACGCCTTAAGAAGTGCTAAAATCTAATGGTTATAGATTAACAATCAGGGTGATTTTTGGTGTGTATATCCACCAAGGGGTGGGATAAACATCCATGCCGTCAGTGGGCCCAGATGACAGCTGTGAGTAACGAAAAGCGTGCTTCCGCATTTCAAACAGTTTCAGGCAGACCTTGCTACATCTTTTTCCTTTACTTTTGCAGAAGTGGTTTTGCTTTTGCAAAATTGAATGCCAGCTCAGCAGTATTAACCACCGTTGGATTCTGGGAAAGAATCCAACGGCCAGAACATTAGTCGAAGAATCCAACGGCCGAGAACATTAGTGAACTTGTTGGTTCACTTTTGTTGGTCTCCTGAGCCCGACCCATTTCTAAAATACAAATGTAACCATATAAGAACATCTCTATGATTTTTATTAACTACCTTAAACCACTCCCATGCTATCAGTATAATGGGCCCAAACGGTTATAACTTCTTCTCTCACCAAAAAAAACTCTCTAAAACAATCCATTCACAGGAGCGAGCTCCAAATACTCCCTCCTCTGCAATGGCAACACTCATCCACTCTCTTCTTCCACTTCTCTTCCTCTCATTCCTATCATCAGTAAATGCAGATCTCAATGTCGCAGATTTCGGCGCTAAGGGAGACGGGAAAACTGATGCAAGTCGGCCGTTTCTCAGAGCGTGGACTGCTGCGTGTAATTCACAGTTACCAACAACGATATTTGTACCACGAAAGAGATATTTCCTGCGTTCGATTATCTTCCAGGGACCATGTAACAATTCCGAGATTATGCTTCGGTTGGACGGGATCCTTGTTGCTCCTGATTATGTAGAGATGGGCTCTTCTGACTACTGGCTGACGTTCAATGGTGTGGAACGGTTGTCTATCGTCGGAGGATATCTTGATGGCCAAGGCTCAAAATTGTGGGCGTGCAAGGCTTCCCGTCAAATGTGTCCTGCTGGAGCAACGGTAAACAAATATATGCACTGCAAGTTCTTGCTACTACTACTACTACTACTACTACTATTAGTTTAAAGTTAACGAGCTCACACGTGCGAGTTCTTGCTTGCAGTCACTTGCGATCTATGGTTCAAAAGATGTAGTGATTCACAACCTGACATCAATCAACGCCAAGCTCTACCATGTTGTTGTACATACCTGTCAGAACATAACACTAGAAGGGGTTAAGATCCAGGCTCCGGAAAATAGTCCCAATACAGATGGTATACACGTTCAAAACGCAGTCAATGTGCGTGTCCTGAACACTGGTATCAAGACTGGAGATGACTGCATCTCAATTGGCCCAGGAACACGGAACTTGTGGATTCAACGTGTTGCATGTGGACCTGGACATGGAATAAGGTGACACCCTGTATGGCTATGACATTTACCGACTACTTTTACAGTCTAAAAGACTCATCTGTAGAATGGTGCATAACAACTGTGTGTGTCTTTGAATGTGACAGTATTGGCAGTCTAGGGAAGGGGCTGGAAGAAGATGGAGTGCAGAATGTGACAGTGAAGAATGTTGTGTTTACTGGAACCCAAAATGGGTTAAGAATCAAATCATGGGGAAGACCAAGTAAAGGGTTTGTTACAGGTGTAGTATTTAAGCAAGTTGTGATGAATAATGTCCAAAACCCAATTGTTATCGATCAGAATTACTGCCCTCGGAATGAAAGTTGCCCTAATCAGGTACTCTATGAAATGGCATAAAATACCCCTCCATTCAAAAATTCCTTACTGATACATATATGGTTAGAAAAGTCAAGTGAGTCTTACCAGCATGGATTCTGACAATCTTTCCGATGTTTTCTTTTTTGGCAGAACTCTGGCATAAAAATCAGCCAGGTAACATACACAGACATCAAAGGCACATCGACATCTCAAGTAGCAATGAAATTCGACTGCAGTGCAACTTCTCCATGCAGAGGTATTGGATTGCAAGATATAAAGCTCACCTACCAGGACCAGCCTGCTGATTCCTTCTGTCGGAACATACGTGGAAGCACACTGGGTGTGGTCATGCCACCAAGCTGTTTATAGAAATTTGTACTGTACATATGAAATGAGAAATGGTTTCCACTACTTCAAGTAAATTCTATACCTGGCTGGTATTAGTCCACATCCTCTTGGTCAAAGTGAACATTGTTTGTATTCTTTCTCCATTTGATAATCGAAAGAAGATAGAAAAAGAAAAATAGATCTCAATGGCCAAGAATCCATCACACACACACACACACAGACAGATGAGTCAAAATCTGATTTGGGGGATATTCGATAATCTGTAACATTAAAAACTATGACAGATCAGAAGATCACCATCCTCAATGACCATACTCCAGATGCTTTACATGTGGCTCACCAACTCTTCATTCATCATCATCATCATAAACCTTATCCCAACTATATTGGGTCAGCTCAGAATTCAATCTTCATCACACACACACACACAGAGACAACACAGATGTGTCAGAGGGCTGCTTTGGGGGAGATTTGATAATATATAACATTAAAGAGAAAAACTGTGACAGATCAGAAGACCACCATGCTCAATGATCATATTCCGGATGCTTTACATGTAGCTCACCTAGTCTTCATTCATCATCATCGTCATAACCCTTATCCTAACTATATTGGGTCAGCTCAGAACTCATGAAAGGATATAGCGAAAATTTTATAATGGTTGCCAACTTGGCGTAACCCTCCTCGTTCATTTGGGCTTGGGACTGGCAATGCAGTGTAAAAAGCACTACACTGGCAGAGTTCCACTAACTCTTAAATCCAAGCCTTTTAATCAGGGGCTGAGTCTTGGACGCAGTGTAACCAAATGATGCAATCAAGTAATCACATCTAACCATCCAATATATGAACATTTAGAACTTACCTCACTCACCTCGCTCGAATGGTTTTGATCCTCGGATTGCTCTAATTTTTGGTGGCCATTTGAACAATCTGATTTATGAATCGGTGGGCCACATGAAGGTGGAGCTGAGGGTAGATTTCATTGAGGTGATGGACCCGAGGTCCATATAAATGTTTGCAATACCAAAATCAAAGCTAAAATGGGTATTTTAACATCAATGTAAGAGATAGAACAAGAAATATTATGGGCAAAGATACATGATAAATTAGTACTAACACTATATGTCATTCCAATATTTGCAGATACAACAGATTACATGTAAACTAAACGAAACAAATTACAATGAACACAACTCATTGATGCTTATGTCAAGACCAGTTTGATCATCTGTGTGAGAAAGAGCCATTAAGATTCGTCACAGATGATCCAATGCTTCTAAATCCTGATCTGGGCTTGTTTTACATTAATATTATAGAATACTCAACAGGAGAAAAACAAGGTACCAATTTCAAACCCCATCTCTGAGTTTCAAAACATATTGTGTAACCAATATCAGTATAGATTACTCAATACCTTCTCCTTGAGTTGCTGAACCTGAATACCAATTTCATCTCCTCAGACCGAACCATATTTACTAGCATGGGACCCACAACTAGGGATTATGAGACCTCGATAGAAGAACTAGAGGTCATTCGATCTGCATAGGTCGTTGAAGAGACGCAAAATCTGTACCTCAAACCGCATACATCCTCTTATATTCGTTGTTCAACAACTCAGGATCCGAATACATGGACACAGAGAACGAGCGCGACCTACTCTCGGTATTTCTCCTTATGTTCCTCATATTTGACTCCTCAATCCTATGCATGATGACACAGTAGCTCATGGAACCGAGGGTAGTCAGCATGATCAAGCCACCGATCACTGTAGCATACACGGCCAGCCACCGAGCATGGGGGCCCACCACTATGTACGAGAGAGAGATGAAGGCCACTGATATGAACAGGCAGGCCAGCCACATGAGTTTGTTAATCACAAACATGAGTTGCTGCTTTGCCTTCTGCTCAATCACGACCAAGGATGTCTGGACCACGACAACGGCCAAGGAGATGAAGAGGGCCATGGAGTCGAACACAAAAAAGATGATGAAGGCAAAGTTGTTCGCAATATAGGCTTGCCCAAGTGAGCGATCATCAACCTTTTTCTCAATATACTGGCCGGGAACAGTGAAGATGGCGGCAAAGGCAACGGTTGCAATGAGTACAGCAACAACTGTCGCTGAGTTTATTGCGTTATTGAGACCGCTGATGTGGAGCTTCTTTAGCTTCTTTGCGATCTTCTGTACTCGCACACCAGTCTGACGTGTCTGTTGAAGTTGGGACTGGACACCATGTTTTATGTCACTGACTGTCTGCTTCAGTTGCTTTGCCGAATTCGGAGGGTTCGCCTGGTCCTTACCAATGCCAGCCCCTGCTTCTCTTAGAATGGAAGCAATCTCTGGATTTTCAGATTTCTCAGCAATATCGAGTGGGCTCTCTCCAGCCTTGTTAATTGCATTGATAGTAATACCCTCAACCAATAATAAACAGCGGACTATCTGGAAACGTAAAAAGCACTTTCAGTACAGATAATGGGAATCAGCACAGAGGAATCACAAATTCTCAGGAAATTTCAAATTAGATATTACAAAGAACTCGTGCTTGACTCAGAAAGTGGTCTATTTTTATCAAGATCATAATTCCAGAAAGCTTCTAATTCCATTCTGGACTCTCAAATAACCCCCCTGGTTCTGCTTTGAGACTTCTTTATCATCATATATTCAACCATGATTCCATTAAATCTACCTCTAATACCACCAACTTTGTACTATTTGTAGGTTTTGCTACTTTTAGGTAACCACTAAAAAATATGCCACTGCAAAGCAAAGAAAGTTATATTTTTTATTTTTCACTTTTAGCATTTTCTCTTTTTCATTCATATCTATCCTCTGAAGAATATAGTTACAGAAAAGCAAGCGAAGGATCAGATGGTTGGGATCATTTAACTGGTTGGATTGATTCGACTTCACCTATCCAATAGGCAGCTTATCGGCTGGATGCTTGAAAGGAGAAGAAGACCGGCTAGAGAGTAATTATATATTCAAGATTAGAAACCATTAATTCTTGTCAATGTAAGACGGGGGTATTTCTGTAATTTTACCTTTATTACAGCATTAGTATATATAATAATTGGGAAGATCGACAAGTGCAAGTTCAAGACACTAGTTTGAATTCTTCTCCTCTCTCTATTCTTCTCCTTCCTCTTCCTATCTCAAAACCCTAATTTACTTTACATGGTATCGGAGCATATGATCCATTAACTAAGGTTTCATTTTTCTTCTTGTTTTTTACATCCCTTATATTTTTCTTTTCCTTCTTTGTGGTGATAATTAATAACCTAGGGTCCGGTCATGAAACCCTAGGTTTTCCCATCTTTTTTTCCTCTCTCTTTTGTGGTGGTTCCTACCACCTATACTGTGTATGATATGCAAGAGCTCGCTCATGCAGAATTGAAGGGATAATCTTGGCCTCTATGTGTGTATGTGCATACAGCAGATGAAAAATTGATGCATTATAGTGTATTTTATCTCTATGGCAAATTGCAGGTTCCTGTAATTTGTCATGACATGTTTTCTGAAGTCATTGTGACACATTTCCTGAGACTGATATGACATGTTTTCCGAGGTCGTCGTGACACAATTTCAACCAAGCCCTCAATCTAGACCCATTTAGACAGTGAGTAAACTCCCTGATGAGCCATGGCCTGAACATCACACTGACTGGAAGGTTCAAACATATAATTCTTTGACTTCTTTTCCTTATGATCACGACCATATTTATTTTTAGCAATCCAAGTTTTAACTCCTGATCAGATAATTAATATCGTCAGGATTAGCATGATTTTTGACACATGGCACATCCAAGCCTATTGCTTGAACCATCCATATTTATGGATAAGCCATTTCTATGGTATGGGATGCAATCACAAAAGTTTTATCCATCACAGCAACCAAAAAAGTCTATCCCTAACCGAAATGGGAGCATTAAAATATCGAAAACATGTATAGTGTTAGTTAGAAACTAAATAAACAAATAACATAAGATATGAAAAAAAAATGAGACCCACCTGAGTTTTGCCTTTCTTTGTCGCAATATGCAATGCCGTGTTTCCCTTGTTATCTTCCAAACTGATAACCGACAGATCGGGTTTAAGCAATTCGAGCACAATGTCTATATTTTGCCCTTTCACTGCCATGTGCAATGCAGTCTGGCCTTTCTTATCTTTCCTAAAACCTGCACCGGGGTCCTTGCTTAATAGGGATTTCACCACTTCCAAGTGCCCCATCCTCGCTGCGGAGTGGAGGGCAGTCTTACAATTGCTTCGGGCTATCTTAGCAAGCTCTGTGTTAGTCTCTAGAAGGAGATTGACTATATCAAGGTGTCCTAGAGTGGCAGCTGTGTGTAATGCCGTAGAATTGGATGAATCTGTGGTCATGGCCAATTCAGGGAAAGAATGCAGAAGCTCCTTCAGCACATCTGCAAAACCATGAAAAATATTTAATACGTAAATTCACTTTACAAACCAAGGAACAGCATAAAATGCGCTTGTATGATCTATCATGCTGCATGAAGAGAAAGGAAGTCTTTGGTGCCCATTGGATAGACTGCGCTGACTATCTACCAATGGCATATAGTACACATGAGACGTGCCCAGCCCATTGGACCTATGATTAGGAGAATTGATCTGGCCCAAAAGGTGCACGGGGGGAATCAACCTGACTTAATGATTGTAACCATATACTCATATTTTTGGATAGTCAGAAAAATTATGGCCAATGGTTCATTTTAATGTCCATAGAGTGGATAATTATTCTTGTCCAGTCAACCCACTTTTTCGGATAAGATATCTCCAAGATAAGACACAATGAATGGTGATTCAACCTGCTGCATGAGTGCCATGTGCACCTTTCTAGCCCTTCAGTATGGTTCACCTGATTGGTACATTGCATTTCCTCCTAAGGGAGCCTTGTAACAACTGAGCATTTGCATCCTTTTTTTTCTTCTTTAATAACAGTTGCTAAGTCTATACCCACTCTGATTTTTTATAACAACTTAACATCTACCATCCGGTAACAGTCACCAAAGGGAGCGCATATTTGCACACCCCATTTCCTATCCCGGAGGACTCCTAGTCAGGGCACACCCCAAAAAGAGAGATCTCTCTCTAAAACTTGGCTGATCGGTGACCGTCACAGACCACCCACAAAATGAGCCACATAGCACATTTTTAGAGGACACTGAGCGTATAGATGTTTGGCCAATCTCTAGGTGGACCTACAAACCAAAAATCAACTTGATTAGTGATTTACAAGCGTTGGATTGGAGCCATTTTCATGGGTTGATCTAACCGTGGGAATTTGAGCATTATCGACCATTATTTGGGGTACACGATCGAAAGGTTTGAAATCACCAATCAGGCTGATTTTTGGTTTGTAGGTCCACCTAGGGATTGGCCAAACATCTATATGGTCAGTATCCTCTAAAAATATGCCACGTGGCTCATTTTGTGGGCGGTCAGTGATGGTCACCAGTCAGCCAAGTTTTAGAGAGAAATCTCTCTTTTTGGGGTGTGCCAGGAAATGGGGTGTGCAAATATGAACTCCCTTACCAAATTGAGTAAAACAAGTCTCCATGATCTAAATTGATTGGTTAAGAGAAAAGAACCAATTAGAATAAATTATTGAATTTTTTTCAAAACTTCATCCATTTTTCTACATGAAGCAACTTTGTACCTACCTAAAAATTACTAAACCACATAGTATCACACACATATCAATCAAACAGCAGGATAAGAATGCAACTTACAAAAAAATACAGTTACTGAAAAATATCAGTTGTTTAAAAGGGGCACATAAGGAAAGAATAAAGAAGAAAGCAATAAATATACTTGTTGTTTTTACATAAATAAACCTTTACACAGACTTGGCCTCTTTTGAATGGAAACGAGAATTGAATAGTGCAAATTGTGTTTAGGGGAAAACGTTGATGGCAGAAGAACATTCAAAATTAGAGCCAGCTGTCTTTTAGTTCAACATTGTAATAGATTATCGAAATTGCAGAATACAAAATACAAGGCTTACATAAATCAGATGGAAACAAGCAGACTAAATGAATCAGACCTTTCTTTTAAAATTCATAAACCCGATCTAGCATTAGTTACATCAATACTTCTAGACCGTACAATATTGGTTCCAGACAATCCAGGATGAGAGTGTGAACTAAATCATGATGTTGAATATAACAAACAGATTAAATTATCGGGTTCCTTCCGAAACTCAAGATTAAATTATGGGTTACTTTCTTCTGAAACTCGAGATTAAATTATCGGGTTTCCTACGAAACTCAAAATTGAAACAACAGCAATGCATTCTTATCCGTTTCTCTGGATCTAACTATACAAGAAAACAAAACAAAAAATGCAGATAAAGAAGGAGAAAATGAAACTAATCAAATTAGTAGATAAGCAGGAATTGGATGTTCAGATTAAATTTTTACCAAGATGACCATGCTTGGCTGCAACATGGAATGAGTCATAACCGTTAGTGGCCGGGAGAGCGGCGATTTGAGGGTCTAAATGCTTCAAGAGCTCAGTAACAACCAGGGCGTGCCCATTCTCGGATGCAAGGTATAAAGGTGTCTCCCCATAATGGTTCTGCTTTGATAGCAAATCCTTCAAAGCGCCACTGTCGCAATCCTGAAGAATCTCTTTAACCTTGGTGAAGTTACCCATCCGAGCAGCTAGATGAAGCGGGGTATCGCCTCTTTTTCCTGGAGATTCTTTGCTCTTCTTCTTCTCGCGAAAGCTCAGCTGCTTCTCCATCGCAATGCGAAAGCTCCTTTGTTTTTCCATCACCCCACGAAAGCTCTGTTGTTTCTCCATCGTCCCGCGAAAGCTCTTCTGTTTCTCCATCGCTATACGAAAGCTCTTCTGTTTCTCCATGGATACCCACCCTCGACAGTTTCTTCTTCTACTTGGAATCCTAATTTCCCCAATTCGGAACTGAAATCCCCCCTTTTCTCTGAAGATTTAATTAACACGCAAATCTCTAATTTCAGAGCTCAAACTTTTGTCTTCTCACCCAAACCCCAAACCCCAAATCACCATATCCAAAGATCTACACCCTAAAAGTTAGATCGCCCTTTTCTCAACAAAACCCTGATTCACAATTCCAGATTTAGAAACTACTTCTCAAAAAACCCAGTTTCCATCACAATCAGAGCTCAAAATCAATCCTTTCACCAGTAATCAGAACTCAAAGAGCATCAACCAGTGAATCTCAAAACCCAGAAAACAAATCCACAAAATCATAGCTCAAAAACCATCTCTTGGTGATTATCTAAACCCAGAAATCGACATAGAAAACTTTGATTTTTGGTGAACAAGAAAAAAAAAAAAAAAAACCTGTGATGATTCAGAAATCTCTCCAAAACCCAGAAATCTGATAAGATTCAGCGCACAAAACAGATGATTCTGTGCGATACCCAGAAGTTCAGATTGAGAGAATCGTAAAAGCTAAACAAAGCTATCTCCCTAGATTCTCCGCAGAATCACCTAACAACTCACTCAGAAACAGTAAAAAAAACAAGTTCCCTGCGTGTCTTTATAAGATTCTCATCTTCGAAATTACTGAAAACAGAAAAAATTTCTTCTTCTTTTTTTTCCCCTTCGTTTCTTTCTTTTATCTTAGAAGATGTGGTATGAGTGGCGGCCATTGCTGTCTGAATCAAACATGCAGACACGCTAGTTTGGTGGGGCACAGAGCCACAAACCAAGAACAATCAAGTCAACACAAGAAGACAGAAGATAGTAGACCAAACACAGATACACGTGTAACAAGAAACAAAGAGAAATACTAGCAAGCAACGCATTTATTGCATTGCACTGTGTTGCATCGAATAGAAAGCAAGAAAGTGTTGGTCGCCGTCGAACAATGTGTGAGCCACACATTCATCGAACGGTTCTGTGGGAGTAGAACTTTGCTGACCGAGTCCGCTCAGCAAAGTTGCTGACTGACTACAATATGAGCCACTTGGCATATCCACAGAGATTCTAACCACTTGGATGTTTGGCTCAATTAGGACATACATACAAAAACAAGCTGATTATTGATTTTTAAGCGTTGGATCGGAGTCATTTTCGTGGGTTGATTTTTAACGGTGGAATTTGAGCATCATTGACCCCGCGGTTGATGATGGCAGGGCGTCGTTGGAAGAAGTGGAAAGGAGCAATTCAACGTATAAATGCGTTCACATTGAGTAAAATCCATAATCAGGCTCTATTTACCGCCCTAAATGACAGGTTCCAATTACCAATTACAAGATACAATATAAGCCACGTGGTACACTCTTGGAGGACTCTGACCGTATGGATGTTTGGCCAATCCCTAAGTGAACCTACCAAAATCCAGCCTGATTAGTGATTTCTAGGCGTTGGATTGGAATTATTTTCATGGGTTGATCTCAACTGTGGGAATTTGAACAGTATTTGAGGTACAAAGATCCAACGTCTAGAAATCACTAATCAGGCTGCTTTTTGGTTTGTGGGTCCACCTAGGGATTGGCCAAACATCCATATAGTCAGAAAGTGTGCCACGTGGTTCATATTGTGTCCTGTAACGGGAGCCTGTCACTCATTTTAGGGCAGTAACTCGAGCCCCTCCCTTAATAGAAATAAATTAAAAAAGAAAAAGAAAAAAAGCAAAATATGAAACATTGTCAACGCAAGAATAGTCTTCACTCCATGATAAGACACACAACAATAATCCGAAGATCCAAAGGTTTGAAATCAGTAATCAAGAATAGTCAGGGCCGTCTCTACCATCAAGCTGATTTGGGTAATAAATTCCATGGCTAGAAAATCATCAATCAAACTGATTTTTAGTTTGTTTATCCACCAATAGGTGGGCCCAACATGTACTCAGTCATTAGGTCCAAAATATTATCTACGTAGGGCCGCGAGAGTCCTCTGCATGGATTGCAACGGGATCGCGGAGTCATCTGCATCTAGAAGGCTTGCATATGGTCAGCGTCCTCTAAGATTATGCCACGTAGCTCATATTGTGGTCAGTCAACAATTTTGCTGACCGACGCCGATGAGGAAAGTTCTACTCCCGAAATTTAACAAAGGGCCGGATGGACTATTAGGTACGGGCCACCTTATCGGATAAGTGTTAATGAAATTATTGGCCTCCGGGTACGTCACCTTTTGCAACCCTGCGTCAAAAGGAGTAAAACTTTGATGCTAACACTCCTATCATCGAGGCCAATGACAGTGCGTTGTATGAGCCACGTGACATACTTCTAGAGCACTCTGACAGTTTGGATGTTTGGCCAATTCCTAGATAAGTAATTTCAAACCTTTGGATCTTTGCATCTCAAAATGTTCAATAATGCTCAAATTTCACGGTTAAAATCAAATCATAAAAATAATTCCAATCAACGCTTATAAATCACTAATCAGGCTGATTTTTGGGTTTTTGGTCCAACTAGAGATTAGAAAAACATCCATACGGTCAGAGTCCTCTAAAAGTATTCCACGTGGCTCATAATGTGCCCTGTCATTGGCCTTGATGACATGTAGTCATCAAAGTTTAACTCAGTCAAAAGCAGACCGAACCCATGTTTGAAAAAGTGATCAGGGTTGAGTTTGAAGTCTACTTTAGTGCTACGTGTCTGCGAAAGGGAAACCCGAAGGTCATGATCACTACTCGTCTGAACGAAATTTCCTAGCATCTCGGTAGATTCCCTTATGCTACACGTGCTTCAAAAACAGTCTCAACTCATGTTACAAAAGTGACTATGGTTGAGTTTAAGTTAGACTAATAATTACTTTTGGGTACGTGTCGTGCAAAGAGGATCCCCTAATATTAGTAGGCAATTCCGCTGCTGCAAAAATACGGGAAAATTCGAGTATAATTCAGATTTTTCATTAAAAAATACGAATAAAATAAATAGTATTAAAAAATAATATTATACTCGGGAAACGCTAGCTGTTCTTTGATACAGACTTCGGTATCAAATTTTTGATGCCGAAGTCCCTCAATTTGCCACGTAGTAGAATCTTTCGGGCTCACTGACTCCATGAATATTTGGCCCACATGTTGGTGGACCCACACACCAAAAATCAGCATGATTAGTGATTTCTAGCAGTAGATTTGAGCACTTTTCATCATGGGCTTTATGAACAGGCCTATGAGTTGGTTCCAAGCCCATGATGAAAAGTACTCAAATCCAACGGCTGAGAATCACTAATCATACTGATTTTTGGTGTGTGGGTCCACCAACATGTGGGCCAAATATTCATGGAGTCAGTGGGCCCTAAAAAGTCTACTACGTGGCAAATTGAGGGACTTCGGCATCAAAATTTTGATACCGAAGTCGGTATCATAGATTACACATAGCATACTTAGAGATCACTCGCTCGATATTTGGCATTCAATGAAAACACAATAGCCGTCCGATTTTGCTTGCATCCACGGCATATGCGTTCGGGTGGAAAGTTCCCAACCCTTTATTCAATGGTGTAAGTAAAGATGACAGTGACAAGTGCAACCTTTTCTTCACCGGTTTAAGTCTACGTTAAGATGATAGGGACAAGAGCAAGAACAAGAACAGAGGCACCGTAGGCGTAGAAGCAAAACCAACATGGAGAGTCATTAGTGAGTAAAACCAAGGTTTAAAGGAGGGTCGTTTTAACGGTTAAACGGACTGGAGGCGTTACCGTTTAAACGGATTGAAACGGCCAGGGGCAAAAATGAAAAAAAATGAAATTAAACGGATTTTAACGGAAAAAATGGCGCTGAAATTCAAATTTTGAAATTTGAAAAAAAAAAAAGGAATTTAACGGAATTAAATGGATTTAACGGCCATTTTTTTTCACAAAATTTTTCAGAATTAAACGGCTGTTTAAAGGATTTTAACGGCCGTTAAAACAAAAAAACGGCCGTTTTTTTCAAAACCGTTAAAACGTGTTTAAACGTTTTAACGGAAACGGGCTTGGGGCGTTACCGTTTAAACGGCCATTAAAACCGTTTAAACGGCCGTTTTTAAAACCATGAGTAAAACTTCAATCACAGCATTCTGACATTGCTTCTATCACAATGCAAAACACAGGCTACATGGCACACTCTTAGTGGACGTCGACCGTATGATGTTTGGCTAGTTCCTCGGTGGACCTATAAACCAAAAATCAACCTGATTAGTAATTTACAACCTTTGGATTTTCGCACCCAAATGATGCTCAAATTCTTACCGTTAACATCAACCCATGAAAATAACTTCAATCGAATCGCTTAGAAATCACTGATCAGGCTGATTTTTTTGTTTAGATCAGGTCCACTAAGGGACTGGCCAAACATCCATACGGTCAGTGTCCACTAAGAGTGTGCCAAGTGGCCTGTGCGTTTGTATTTTTTTTTTTTTGATAAGTCCAACTATATATTAAAAGAGAGGAGATCGAGAAGATCTCAAGAAGCACGAGGGGAAAACAAAATCAAAATAACAACCACTCAAACCTAAAAACCATGACACTAAAAAAAGTTCCCCTCAACTCGTGGTGAATACTACCCTAATGAAATAATAAAACTTTAATACTTAAAATAACTTATTGCAAGGAGCTCTCCTTACCTTCGAAGGTTCTCTTGTTCCTCTCCCACTATTTGCCTATGATAGTCAAAGGTGTCATTTTCCAAAGTAATTTGCCTCTAAACAACAAAGGAATATGAGGCCAACACTCTAATACCGCGCCTGTAGATTTTGGGAAGACCCATGCTATATTCAAATGAGAGAGAAAGAGCCACCACACCTGTCTTACAAACTCACAATGTACAAATGTATAAGAAGATGGCCAGTACTCTCCCCACTAGCTTTGCACATTACACAATAGTCCACTAAAATCCATTTTCTAATGATCAAGTTCTCAACGGTAAGGATTCTATTCAAAACGGCAACCCATGCAAAGAAACAAATTTTCAGTGGGACTTTGGCTTTCCATAATTTGGTACAAAGAAATTGAGGTGGTGTGGCTATTGAAACAGATGCTAAACCTCATAAAGCGAGCGTACCGAGAAATCACCTGATTTGGAGTGGAGCCAGACCAAGTGATCCTCTTCAGAGATGGTAATATGGTAAAGTTTCAAACAGTCTTGCAACAAGTCAATTTGAACCTTCTCCCACTTAAAAGGATTTCTTCTGAGATTTAAATCCCAACTAATTTCCGAAGAAGAACCATGCAAAAAATTATTAACGGTTTTACCTTTTCGCTTAGAAAAAAGGAACGCCCGAGGGAAGGTCTCTTTTAAACATAAGTCCCCAATCCAAATATCCTCCCAAAACTGGATCCTGGTGCCATCGCCTAAAGCTAGTCTAGTGTCGTCCAAAACCCGGTCTTTGACCTTAAGGATACATCTCCATACTCCACATCCATACGACGATCTAGAAGGTTTAGACACCCAACCACCCTTCTCCTTCCCGTAAATACCAACGATCACTCTACGCCACAAACTCTTTCTTTTCTTCCCAAATCTCCAAATCCATTTACCCAACAACGTCTGATTCATAGTACCAATTTTGCGAAAGCCTAGACCCCTTACCTTCTTAGGCAAACACACTTGGGCCCAATTAACCAGGTGGTATCTAAAGGAATTTATTGAGTCTTTCCACAAGAAGTTCCTTATGAATTTTTCTAGTCTCTTCTCAATAGCCACGGGAATGAAAAATAGAGACATGAAATAGACTGGAAGACTAAAAAGTATGCTCCTAATGATCACCATTTTGCCTCCTTTGGATAAGCATCTCCCCTTCCAGCTTGCCAATCTCCTTCGTACCCTTTCCACAACTTGATCCCAAATAGATTTTGCCCTATACGGCGCACCCAACGGAAGACCCAATTATGAAGAAGGTAAGGATCCAACAGAACAACCCAAAATCCTCACTAACTCCTCCGTGCTATCCAGCTCTCCTATGCTCATGATTTTACTTTTGTTAAAATTAATCTTAAGACCTGAGCAAATTTCAAAGCAACAAAGCAAATCATTCAGAAATTTCATTTGTTCTGGACTCCCAGAGGTAAACACAAGGGTATCGTCCGCAAACTGGAGGTGAGAAATGGTAACCCCCTAGAACCCGCTTGAAATCCTGAGAGCTCTCCTAATTCTACTCCTCTCGAGATCATTCTACCTAGTGCTTTGGTCACCATGATGAACAAGAAGGGTGACAAAGGATCTCCCTGTCGCAGACCCCTAGAACATGCAGAGTACCCTGAAGGAGATCCGTTAACTAGAACTAAGAATCGAGGTAAACTAATGCACTTCTTCATCCAGTCTCTCCACTTGCTCCCAAAACCCATCCTTCCAAGAAGATAATCCATGAATTCCCAATTGGTGTAGTCATAGGCCTTTTCCATATCAATCTTGCACACCAATCCTGGAGGCCCAAGACAACGTCTATAGTTTATGCACTCATTAGCAATCAAAACTCCATCTAAGATTTGTCTGTCTTTCACAAAGGCTCCTTGCTCATCTGATATAATCTTGTTCATCACTGCTTTAAGTCTTGTAGCTAGCACTTTAGCTATAATCTTGTAGATGCTCCCAAGAAGGCTAATCGGTCTAAAGTCTAATATATCTTCCACCCCTTGGACGTTGGGAACCAAAGCAATGAACGTTTGATTACTGCCATAATCTAGATAGTTTCTCAAGTAAAATTCCTCAAAAACTTTATCAGATCAACCTTTATGATGTCCCAACTGGCTTGAAAAAAGGCTATCGTAAACCCATCCGGTCCTGGGGCCTTATCCCCTGACATCCCAAAAATAGCCCTTCTCACTTCCTCCTTACTAAACTCTTTCTCCAAACCCACTCTTGACTCTTCACAAATGGAATCAAAATTCAACCCATTTAGCGTTGGCTTATCCTGAGATGTTTTCATGTATAATTCATTATAGAAACTCCATACTTTTCTTCTAATCTACTCTTCATCCACAACAGTTTCGCCTTTGATCCTGATGGAGGAGATAAAGTTGTTTTTCCTCATAGAATTTGCCATTTTGTGGAAATACTTTGTATTGTTGTCCCCCTCCTTTAGCCATTTCACCTGAGACTTCTGTTTCCAACTTATCTCGTTAAGGAGGGCCCATTTTTGAAACTCTTTCTTCATCTCTTCCCTGACCTCGAATTCCTCCTCCCCTATATCACCTTGTTCTTCCTTAATATCAAAACTCCTAATTTGATCTAATAGCCCTCTCATCTTCTCATCGACCTTCCCCAACTCGTTCTTATTCCACTCTTTCAATTTCATTTTGAGGGCTTTTAATTTCTCCCTAATACAAAACCGACCTTACCTTCTATCTCAAAAGAATCCCACCAACTTTTCAATCTCTCCAAAAACTCATCCACCTTCAGCCACATATTCTCAAATCGAAAGGGAATGGCTTTCGGGGTAAACTCCCCACAGTCCAAACAGATAGGCGAATGATCTGATAATATCCTGGGTAAACTTGTCTAAACTAGCCTAGAAACATATCTGCCCACTTCCCCATCCACTAAGAATCTATCAATCTACTAAAGCTGGGGTTGTCCTGACCGTTGGTCCAAGTGAATGAGTTCCCTACTAACGGCTAGGTCCATCAGGAGATGTCTCTCTAAAAAAGATTCAAATTGTCTCCTACCTCGGTTTCGAGATGTTCTCCCCTTCTCTCGGATTCTAGGATTATTTCATTAAAGTCACCCCCCACACACCAGGGTGCACTCCACATGCCTCTAATATCATCCAATTCCTGCCAAAATTGATTTTTTTTCACTCCACACCACTGGTCCGTACACCCCGGAGAACACCCATTCCCCTTGGCACCCCTTAAGCTTTCCCAACAATGAAACAGAAAATGCCCCAATAAGAGTGTCTAGAGCCTCGATAGCATTTTGATCCCACATAATAAGTATCCCCCCCGAGGCCCCAGCGAATGAGCAAAGCTCCATCCAATATAATGACTCCTCCACAGTTGACCTACCACCCCTTCATCAACTATTCCCAACTTAGATTCCTGAATTGCCACAATATGGGGTTTCTGTAAAAGAATCAACTTCTTAACAGTCGCTCGCTTAACTGTACTACCGAGCCCTCTCGCATTCCACGACAAAATTTTTATTAACATCAAAAATAAGGATTCCCCCAACCTCTGACACCACCCTACCAACTATATCCTAATCCAACACCAACCCCTCCACTGATCTGTCACTAGCCGACTCTCCTACTGTCATATCCACCAAATCCGATCCATCCGATTCCTCTTGAATGTTAATAGATCTCCTAGCATCTTCTACCAAACCTCTCTTTTTGACCACCTTTCTGGATCTTAAAGAGTAAATAGGACTGGCCCCATTCTTGTTCAAGCTCTGTTCAATATGAGTTGGCTCCTTAGTCCTAGTTGGAGTTTTGCCTAGGTTCACATGATTCTCCTTTCTAATCAAGACTTCCCCTATCAAGCTACGAGTGCGCTTCAGTTCCCCTACTATGGTCATCCCCACAGACCTACCATCCTCTAAGGTCTTGGATATCAGAACCTTCTCGATCCTCCTCAACATTACTTTGTTTCTCCAACTCCGTATCCACCCGAAACGGACTATCTGTTAAACAAAAGGCCTCGCCTCTATGTAACTCCTCATTCTTTCCTAGTGAAAATGAAACCACTTTATTATTAATGGAATGGTTAATCCTATGAATGGAAGGCGAAACAATAAGATCATCCAAAGCAGTTTGATAAGAACCCTGCCCCATAATCCTGAAGAGTCTGCTCTGTGACCATATCCAATCATGGATATTCAAGGAACATCGAGAAATGAGTGTCTCGATGTTTCTCGGAATGAAAAAAGGTTCAGGCAACTTATTAAGTAAAAATAGATTGGAAAGGGCACAATCCTTACTATAAGAGACTAAATCAAGTAGAGAATGAAAAAGTGGAGTACCTATGGTATGTAGTCGAGCAACGAGTTTGATCATGACCAACTCTGCACCATTGGATGGCCCAAGTGTTGAAGCAGCTTCTTCCAAGTTAGTGTAAGCTTCTGACTCTGTTACCGTTCCTAGCACTTTGTCGGTCGCTATGAAACGTTGTCCTTTCTCAGAACGCTGTGGAGTACCTGTGGGTTTGCATTGTGATAGAGGCATCCGTCAGATTGAACGCTATGATAGAAGTTTTACCCGTCATTAGTTTCAGGATAATGATGCTATCATCTTAAAAATGACTGTCATTCTTATATCCAAAACAATGTTTTAAAAAATCGCTGTTATAACAAAAATAACAGCATTAATAACGGATTCGGACCTCCCCTGTTACATTATATACCGTTAAAACGCCCAAAAAATAACGCACATTATTTTTGTTATAACCACCGTTATTTTCCGTTATAAAGAAAACCGTTATTTTCTAGAAAAAAATTGTGAAAAAAAAAGGTCATTTTTTTTCCATTATATTCCGTTATTTTTTGTTTCTGAAATTTGAATTTCAGTGCCATTTTTTCGTTATTTTCCATTTTTGCCACTGAACGTCACAATTCGTTATAACGGCTGTCATAACGGAAAAAAACTGTAACGCCCCTAGTCCGTTGTACCGTTGTAACGACCCCTTTTAAACCTTGTCCAAAACCACTAGATGGTGTTCAGGATTTGTATGGGTGAGTCCCAATGCCACACCAACAATGAACAGGCGCAAGTATAGCTCTGATTCAAATCCGTTTGGTGGACCTACAGACCAAAAATTAGTCCGGTTGCCGATTTCTAGCTATGGCTCAGTAGGATTCTAATATTATTTGGGATACTAAAATCCAACGGTTAAAAATCACCAATCAAGATGACTTTTTGTCTCCAGTTACCGCCTAAAATGACAGGCTCGGGTTACAGGACACATTATGAGCCACGTGGCACACTCTTAGAGGACTCTGACTGTATGGATGTTTGGACAATCCCCAGATGGACCTACGAACCAAAACTCAACCTGATCAGTGATTTCTAGGCGTTGGATCTTTGTACCTCAAATACTGCTCAAATTCCCACAGTTGAGATTAACCCATGAATATAAGCCCAGTCCAGAGCCTATAGATTATTAATCAGGCTGATGTCTAGTTTGTAGGTCCACTTAGGGATTGGCCAAACATCCATACGGAAGGAGTCCTCTAATAATGTGCCACGTGGCTCATATTGCGTCCTGTAACTGCCTGTCATTTTAGGGTGGTAACTAGAGCCTGAGGCAAATGTGAAACGTGGCAGATACAGCATTGCGTTAGTGTTATAAAAGTTTCGAAAATACTCTCACAGAAACCGGACGAAAACGTATACGGTTGAGGCTATTGACCATTGGATTCAAGAGATCCACGGTCACATGGAGCAACTGCAAAAGAAAAAATAGTTGTTTCCTCATGGACCGTGGATCTCTTGAATCCAACTGTTAATGCCCTCAACTGCACATATTTTTGTCCCGTTATCCGTGTGGTAGCACGACTCCCGCCTCTGTCTCTCTCTTTCTCGCTTTGTAGGGTGCACAGCACAGAGTCCATCTTCATACCTGGTTGTGAAGGTTAGCATGTATCCAATTGTGTTCAGGATAGCACATCACCGTCCCCTCTTCACCTTCATTCCTCTGAAATTCCCTTATTTTTCTAAGATACGCCTCTTATCCTACGCATCCGACTCTAATGAGCTCTCCGCAGCTCCAGAGATAGGGTTAGGGTTTTCAGAAACCCTAAAACCCTCGCTTCCTTCTCTCCAGACCTCCAATGACGCAGATATGGTTTCCAAAATATTAATCGAACACCACAACCCTTTCCACACCATGGAATCCTCTCTGCAACTTTATGGAATTAGGATGTCTTCTGATCTAGTTCAACAAACCCTAATTCGACTCAAAAATGTATCCAAGATTGCATTAGGGTTCTTCATCTGGGCGAAAGAACAAGCTAATTACTGCCACGATGCTGTCGCTTATGACCTGATGATTGATAGCTTGGGAAAAGTCCGGCAATTCGATGTCGCCTGGCAGCTAATTGTTGAAATGGATCAACAAAACCTAAAACTGACTTCAAAAACGTTCTGCATTTTGATTCGTAGATTAATTGCTGCGGGTCTTACTCGACAAGCGATCCGTGCTTTTGACGATATGGAGAGTTTCATTGAGAGAGAAACGGATCGAGAAGATTTTTGTTACCTTCTCGACACGCTTTGTAAGTATGGGTACGTGAAAGTTGCTACAGAGATCTTCAATAAAAGGAAATTCAGATTCGAACCCGATACGAAAAGTTATACAATTTTGATTTACGGTTGGTGTAAGCTAAATCGACTACAAATGGCAGAGAGGTTCTTTAGAGAGATGGTGGATCGCGGGTTAGAACATAATGTGGTTACTTATAATGTTCTCTTAAATGGGATTTGCCGGAGGTCGAGCTTACACCCGGAAACTCGGTTTGAGAGAACCATTCGAGAAGCGGAGAACTTGTTTGATGAAATGCAGAAGAGAGGGATAGAGCCGGATGCCACTAGCTACTCTATAATTCTTCATGTTTATAGTCGGGCTCATAAACCTGATTTGTCGCTCGATAAGTTAAATTTGATGAAGGAGAAAGGGATTTGCCCAACAGTAGTTACCTACACTTCAGTTATTAAATGTCTTTGTTCATGTGGGAGACTCGAAGATGCCGAGGAATTGCTTAATGAGATGGTGGGTAATGGGGTAAGCCCATCTGCAGCAACTTATAACTGTTTCTTTAAGGAGTTCCGAGGGAGGAAGGATGCCGATAATGCCTTGAAATTATATCGGAAGATGCAGGAATCTTCATGCATGCCGAGTATGCACACATATAACATATTAGTAGGGATGTTTTCAAAGTTGAATAAGATGGAGATTGTGCAGGAGATATGGGATGACATGAAGGAGAGTGGGGCTGGGCCGGATTTGGATTCGTATACATTGTTGATTCATGGATTGTGTGAGAAACAAAAATGGAGAGAGGCTTGCCATTTTTTCGTGGAGATGATAGAGAAGGGGTTTCTTCCACAGAAGATCACATTTGAGACCCTCTACCGAGGTCTAATTCAATCTGATATGTTGAGGACTTGGAGAAGATTGAAGAAGAAGCTTGAGGAAGAGTCAATTACATTTGGCTCTGAATTTCAGCATTATCACTTAAAGCCTTATAGGAGGTGATATTCCAGAGGTCTTGAGTTGAGCACTAAAGTGCTAACATTATAAGGTATCTTCTTCACGTGTCTCTTTGTTATCATATATTTTTTGGGGTTTTTTTTTTTGTTTTTTTAGGGGTTTGTACTTCAAAACTTTAGTTAGTTTTGGACATTTAACCTGATTTATTGCTCTAGTATATATAAATTGATTCATTACATTAACAAATTTAGGATTGCTTGGTGAGTGAAGTAAGACGGGAGCTTTAACCTGTAAGGAGTCATGTCAAACTCAATGTCTGATTATTCAGCATAATCACAAAGTTGAAAAAACCGAAACCAAGTAGGAAACAAGACGATTCAAGCATGAACTTGAGCAATTCTTGAATGAAATTAATAAATCGATGTTTGACTAATGCTATTGTAATAAACTTGGCCAGGTTTATGATAGGAGGAAAATGACAGTGCATTTTCTATCTCACTGGATTTCTTTTGATGTATTTGTGTTGGTCTTAGTCATTCACCTTCCATCAATCCCGATATACCCCTTTTCCTACTAGGCCAAAATGCTTGAAAAGAGAAAGAAAATGGAAAAGGAAGGGAAGACCAACTTCTCCTTTAATTCTTGTCTCATTGCGCTACACTTTTCTTGGCTATGAAAGAAAAACTGAGAATATGAAACCTTAATCTTCTCATTCTCCTCCCCTTCCTCTTAAACATAAACTAAGCTAACCAATCACTACAGTTTCCTTATTTTTTGATCTCTTACAATAACCTTGTGTCCTCATTTTGTGGCCATTGTTTATCGTAGATTGTATACCCCACAAATTAAAGCAGAGAAGTCAAAATTTGGAGATGTACGTTCGGGAGTGTGGTTCCAGCTGCATTTAATGGAACCGCATTTAAAGGACGATGTATTTTTCATGTTCATGCTTAATTTTTATTTTTTACTTAAAATTTGTGATATTTATTGCTTACTACCAAAACATTTACCTTAACAAGTTGTTTCACTAACGATTTAATGCTTTACTAGATCTCTTTTTTTAAGAAATTAACTGTATGATGGAATATCAGACTAACATTTGCTCCATGATTGACCTACCATTAATACCTTGTTCATTTTCTCCAGTTTCTACCAAATAGTTCTGTCATGGACAAAGCTAATAAAGATAGTAAGATTCATTTCGATTGCTATATTGTAGGTAGGCTTGGAGTTTTGAGGTTCTTCCTCTCCTCTTTTTGGCATGGAAAGGGTGTTTCCTAGAGATGTGGAGGACTTTTTGATTGACCTTCAGGTTTGTTTACTAAATGTGAGAGGTTTCATTCATACTTCCTGATTGTAATATGTATATCTTTTATAATTTGTGTATATTAAATTTCATATTTGTGAGGAGAAGATGGAGTGCAATATGATGTCCCATGGAGGAGAGTCTTCATTTGTTCAACTTTCAAAAGGATTTTTAAACTAAAGACAATCAAGGGTAAACTAGTGTAATTAGTTTTTTTTTTTTATCAGTAACTAGTGTAATTAGCTTAGTACCTAGAAAAATTCTTATCTAGAAATGTGAACCCTTGCTACATCATGTTATAGTGGACTTTGCTTTTGGGGACTTGCTATCTCGGGCACAGGAACTCATAGATGTTCAAGGTGATGGAATGGCTGACATGTTATTTGGCTGCATTCAGGATATGGATATTGACAATTGGATTATGGACCAAGATTATTTGTGAAATATATACTTCTTATACGTGCCTTACTCTTTATTAAGTGTTGATTTGCTTTTCAGTTTCTGTAATAGGGGTTCATAACTATTTCTTTATGTTGAAAGCTTGTGCTCTGAGTAAAATAGGGGATGTACCCATTGCAATAGGGCATATATTACAAAATTTTAAAAGGTTATCGTCTTGCTATTTTTCTCCCATTTCGTTTAATTATTCTTAATTATATTTTCTTCAAGGATCATCTTCCTCCTAAAAATGAGAGTGAACATGTCAAATGGTGGTGCTCTTTTTGGGTTTCCATTGGATTTTGGAACATGGGATCTGAATTTTATTTGAGGGAATATATGTCCTACGTGGGTGGTGGAACCTTGCCTCTATGACCCAATTGGTATACTCATTGACAAGGGATGTCCAATCAATGTGCCGTAGCCAAGTATAGCATTGATTGGATGATCCTACCTGTAGATTGCTGTACAACTAACCATTCAAAATAAAGTGATTGTTCGGTAGGTTGGGATTGGTGATCAGTAAAACTTTTGGGCTGGCCATCCAAATGATGCTCCACCAATTTGTATAGTCCAGATTGATGATCTGCACATCTGCTGCTTCTGCAGAGGCAAGGCCTCACCAACCATTGTTCAACAACCCATATTATGTTTCCTTTTTATTCAGTAGTGTCTTTGTTTTGTATGGAGTACCTATTCTACATTTCCCTTTTCTAATTTTTATGTCATTTGCAGCTATTACCAAGTCGGTAATGTTTTAGATTCCCCTCTGCAGCAAACCGGGCCATTGACTTCAGTCTTCCTGAAGATATCTCAATATATAAACTAGGTTATCATGTGTCAAGTTATATTCAACGTTGAATATATATCAGCATTCCAACATATTGGAAAACCTGGAAGACTCGATAAATTTAACTCTTTTGCTTAAATTCTCGTATCAACCCCTACAAAGATTAGTTTTCTTTCTGGCCCAATATGTTGCTGGAACCCAAATCTCAAGAGTATTCGGACAGAGCTATTTCTTAACATTGTAATTTTATTTTTTATTTTTCAATTTTAAACTATTTTGTATATTTTTACATATTTCGGTATAATATATTCATGTACAGGTGAACCATACTCGGGACAAATCCCATGCTCATGCTCACATTGTTTCATATTGAAGGATTAGTAGAATATGTTAGGTATGCTTCACAATATGAGATGAAAACTTTCATTTAGAAAATGATAAGAAATAGATTTAGTAATAGAAAGACAGCCAATTTCTAAATTAGAATGGTTCTTCTACTGATCAAGCATTGCTTGATGAAATGGATCCTAACTTAATGGTGGCACATTGATTTGGAGTAGCTACTCTTGCTGGCTTCTTCTAAATGGCAGTTAAGTGATGTTGCTTAATTTTTTTTACATTTCAGAGAAAGAAATTCCTGATCTCTATCTTGAAGTTGTCTTGAAGGGAAACAAAGATGGGTTGAAGGTAAAATCTGATTCTTTTTATTCTTGTTTATATTCATTCTTTATTTATAGTTTTTATCCTATATTAGTTGATTATTTTATTCCTATATTAGTTGATTATTTTATTTCTAGCCCATTCAAACAGCTTCTCCTAGTTGATAATAATTCACTGCCAGAGCAGCCAAGGTTGCTATTAATGATCACCAAGAAAAAAATGGTTGAGAAACCTACAAGGGAGTTCAAATATGCAACCAATGCATTAACCAGGTAGCAAAGACAACTGCAACCATGGACCTTCTGCACTTTCATCAAATTTGTAAATTAGTTTGTTTCTTGTAATTTTAAAATATGAATCTGAAAATATGCTAACTGATTGATTTTGTACATTACTTAATTTGATAGTTCTTTTTCCAGATCCATGAAATCAGATAAAAGGGAAAATAATGCACTCAATAAGCATCAGAAACCTCTAAATTTTTACTTGGGGTTGTCGCAACCTTAATCTCAACTTTAATCATACTATAAAAGATGCAAACGGCAGTGCCACTGCTTTTGCCAAGAGTCAATTTCATTCTTAGGCTCTATTCTAGAAATGATTTTTGCATATAAATGTCATAAAATTTTCTGTATCAACACTTTCTGACATACAAATCCTTTTTCTATAAAACGTTTTGCTTATCACCATACAGAGCCTTAGTGTGTGATGGTTTCTCTTCCAATATAACTTTCCTGTATTTCTTTAAGAACATTGTGATTTATTAAAAAAAGGAAACTGAAAATGGACATAAGACATTACCATACATAAGGAAACCTTGTGTCTTTCAGGTTCCACACTGACATTCATAGCACATGTTCATCAGTCTCCACCATCCAAATGTCGACTACTCCTTGGATAGGCCATGATACAAAATTTGAAACTCACTGGACCATCTTAGTCCATATATGAACCCCCCACCGCATATTATTTATTTATTTTTGCTTCGTCACCTGCTTTTCACCTACATATCATTTGCTGATCAAGCCTTTGAATTGATGGCCACTTCATGGACTGATCCAGAGCAAAGATGATGTATACATTGATTCCATGTACATCTAACGGGATTTTTTTTATTCCCTTTCAAAATTGTGAAAGTTTGTCTTTTTTATCTCCTAGATACCTAGAAGGGGGGTTGAATAGGTTTTTAAAACTAAACGCTTAAACTAGCAACCTAATTCAATAAACTGGACTGGCATGCATTCGATATTGATTAACAATAATGATTGTCACAATCGAATAGATCGAATATATCACAAGGATATATTGTTTCTACGCCGCTTGCGTTAATCTAAACATAATGCGGAAATTAAATCAATCAAACCACAATACATGCACTTTTAGTGTGGAAACCTTAACCAAGGAAAATCACAAAACTACGTCCAGACGGAAAGTATTACTAATTGGAAAGTTTCGAGTATACAGAAGTTACACAACACCGTTTGCCTATAGCATACAACTCGTCGGCCAAGTGCCTGTACGTCCACGTCCTCTGACTCTACGTGTTGAGTCCACGAGCGCCCTTCCAACCAAGAAGCCTTTACCGCTTGTTCAGTTTGGTACACCCCAAACCTACCGTCGATCAGTAACCTTATTTACACTAACCGGTCTAGCCTCGGAAGTGAAGGATTCACTACACTCTGACTCCTCAAAATGTAGCTCACAATGAATGAGACACAGGTGGTATTTGTCTGACGTACTAGATCGGGTATTTTAGGATAACCTAGGTAGAAGAAATTCATAAAGCTCTATGAAAGAAGTATGAACTTTAAACTATGATCATGAGAGAGGAAAAACCTTCGATGGATAGAAAGGCTAAATGGTTTTTCTCTCAGTATGGGCTACACTAGAATAGTGCTCTAAAAGCTGGGAACTCTTTTTCTCAAGGATTGAGTCTCTTTGGGTGATTTTGTGTATTTCCGTGTGTTTCTATTAAGCCAAAATGTGACTTATTTATAGAAGAGAATAGTCCTAAGGTCGAACAAGTGATGGGGCTTGTGGGAGCTTAAATTTCGGATTTGAGTAGAACTTGTCTTCGTCGGTCCAATCGATTGGGTTGAGTGTCCAATCGATTGGAGCTCAAGTTATAAATGTTTAATAGTGGGGTAAGTCCAATCGATTGAATTTAATATTTTTTTTTTCAAATAATGTAACAGAGATAGCATTAAAAATGTTTATTTTTAAACCATGATTCCATCTGTGCATGTGCCCATTGATCCTTAACGTCTAACAAAAGGGTTCTCTCTTGGATGGGTCATCATTGAATTTGTATCTTGAAGTTCGTTTTGTACTCTATACATGTAAATAGCCCAAGCCTGAGTTTAGTAAAAGCTTGAATTGGCCTGAGCCCGAAACCCGGGCTGATATAATAAAATTCAGGTGCAAAAACTCTTATGGGCCGGCCCGTTTACACCCTTATCACCTGTATACAACATGTTGATTGATTAGAGAGGAAAGATGATCAAAGTACAAAATGGTAGCAAGAGTTGCGGAGTTTGAAAAATTAAAAAAGTTTTTAAAAGATAAATGGATATTAGCCTCTTCAAGAAGCGAGTTTTGGTAAATGCTTCTTCTGCTAGAACTCCAATGAAGATGGAAGTCACCTTTATTTTTCAATGCAAGTACTCAAGAATGATATGAAAACCCATTTTAAGCTTATCTTGGGACTCCAAACAGATTAGTGACTGGAATAGTTAGATCAACTGGCTAACATCGACTTTTAGTGGTTCGGACACTGCCACAGCCATTAAAAGAGTTTCTTTTGTGCTTTCATCTATTATATATGAACTGAAAAAAAATAGCAGGATCTTCCAAACCAATTTCTTACCTATGCAGGAAATTGAAAGAAAGAAAGTGTCAGATATTAGACTCCGATTTGCAGGTCTGGAAATTGAAGTGGAGGATACACCATATAATCGAGAATTTTTCTACATTTTTCTACAGCTGGGGAATCAAGATGAGTTTAACTCACCCGAAAATCACTACGTGCAGATGGTACGTTCTTCTAATGGAATGCTGGCTGCTCAACACATGGATCATACTGTGAACAGGTTGGAAGTTTTTGGGGGCATCATTAGGGACCACCTGGGCGTTGTTCATGTTGCGTATGCAGGCTGCTCTCGGCAAATCTCCGTAAAATTTCATGAACTTCAAGCCATTCAGAATGGGTACTGCAATGGGGTGTAACTTGAAGAACATTATATCGATCAGACTCATCAAACGCAGTCGCCTATAACAAATGCCTCTCTACAGTCCATGGACCTGTAGGAAACTTAACAGCTTCTTCAATTTTATACTTGTGTATAGAGAAACTAACAGGGCCGAAGATTTTTTGGCGAGGTTTTGTCATGCCAAATCCTCACTCCTTACTGCATGATATGGTTAAAATTCTAAGTGTGGATGTTTTTGGATGCAAGTACAAAAGCCTAAGATTTGAATTTTTTAAATTAATATTTTAATTTATTTTTGTCTTTGCCGAAATTTTGAAAATATTTTTGAATGAAAATTGAATTCTACTCGGAACTTTACCGTATGCTGAATTGCTAATGAACGACATGACTCAGGTTCTCGCCGAACGAATCAAAATTGTGAGTTTTGAGGAGGCGAGGCCTCGGGGATATACAGCCGAAATTTGCCCCTTTCTAAAGACATGTTGTGGGAACATACTAAGTTCACGTATAATTTATACACGAATTTAAAAAAAAAATTATTATACGGCCGAAATTTTAAACCCCCATTCGATGGTGAAATGTTGGCATATAGAGAGTTAGAAACACCCATCAAGGTGCACGTAACGTTTCCATCCTTGTCTTCCTGTACGTCTCCATTGCCGTTTCCAAATCGTTTCATGTTTCCCATATCCATTGAAATTTTTACGAGCTGTTTTTCGTTCCATTTCACGTATCCTTTCACCCGTTTCCTCAACTATGAATTGGGTCAACATAACACGTGCGCGTGAGAGCACACCATCCACTAACACTCCCCCTCAACGGGAATACATTGTTAAACCCGTAACCTTCGAGATCTTAAGACTTTGATACCATGTTAAAGAACTATTTACCTTAAAAGATCGACCTATTGGGAAAGACGAAGACGAAACAACTATGTATACCAAAGGGTCGTCGGGTCAACACAACACATGCGTGGGAAGTTGGGAACACACCACAGTTGTTTACACCCTAAGCTTAGGTTAAAAGTCAACAAATGAAAAAGTCAACTGATTCAATCCTTTGGTAGAAGAAACATATCTGTGGTCCTGATTGACTGCTGACTTTGTTTGCTAGCTTTTCAGTGGGAAAGGATAAATTCAATGTCGTTCTCTTATTAGTTGACACATACCTAAATCTTGACCATTGAATACTCTTTTCCCTCAACTACTACTTTTGACTGAAGTTTCTTTCCATTGTTCGGCAGGAAACGTCAATCACTTGGGCTTCAAACATTCTTTCTTTAAAGTTCAAACTGAAGCTAAAAACACAAATTCTGTATCTTGCTTAGCTCATGAATAGATATGTTTCCATCATTTGGCACGTGGCACCCTTCAGATGCCTCCATGTGTCTTGTGGTTATGATCCGGGTCTTCTGATCCAAAGGTCATCGGGTTCGATCCCAACCAGCCCAACCCAGATCCAACCTGATTGTTGCGGTAGGAAGCGGAGGTTCTGAGTTCGAATCCCCGCTTGGGGCGTGGAAGGGATTAGTCGGGTGCTCTAAGAAGCCCGAATACCCTCGGCATAAAATAAAAGATGGCTGGACGATTACCGGGCTAAATTTATCAGGTCAATCTGGTAATGATGTGGGGTAATGAATGGAAAAACAAGTAGACCAGGTACCCTATACCAACCCAATAATCGGGCCCTGTTGAATCGGACCAAGATTGATCCAGAACCGAAGTGATGTCTTATCTGATCATGATTCCCGGATCCAACCTGATCCAATATACCCAAATATCTAAATCCAGACTCATGTTATCGGATCAGATTGGATCAGTAGACAGCTCTGATTATCATACTCCTTGGATAGCTCAAGTATTAAGTGGAGTGGGCTTTTATATGGGCTAAAAATTGGGTTTTGATTATGGGCCGTTGGCTGTGAGTCTTGGTCTTGCAATAGGGGCCATGCAAATGCTTCTCCTTTTAGGTTTTCTTCTAATCAGTCCTTATATTTTTGTTTCTTGTTGGCATCGGTTTCTTCTACGGCTGTTATTGAGCTGACATGGCCCAACAGGTCAAGGCCTGTCCCTTTTTGTATTGGGCTTTATCTTTAGCTTTGATGGGCCTATTTCTTTGCTCATTGGTTAAAATAGGTTGGGCTTTGGCATAATATATTGGGCCTAACAGTCCCTTACATACAGTGAAACCTTCTGCATAGCCACTTGTGAGGTTTCGGTTGTCTTTATTTCTTTAATTTATGGATACCAGGGGGACGTCATGTGCGATGCACATGCACCTTACACGTGGCACACTCTTAGAGATTATTGATTGTATAGATGTTTGGCCCATCTCTAGGTGGACCTACACACCAAAATTCATCATGATTAGTAATTTGTATCCATTAGATTAGAGTCTTTTTCATGGTTCATTTTTTAACCTTGGATTTTGAGCATTATTTAGAAGAAGTGGCACACTATTAGAAATCACCGACTGTATGAATGTTTGGCCCATCCCTACTTGGATCTACATGCAAAAAAAAACAGTTTGATTAGTGATTTCTAAGCATTCGATTGGAGTTGTTTTCAAGGGTTGATTTTTAACTGCGGAATTTGAGCATAACTATTTAGCGTGCGACTCGAGGTACATTTTTGGCCAATAACAAAACAACACTACCATGCACGTTGATGGACCTTGGACCATGTGATCATTGCACTTTTAACTCGATGTTGATGGCAACCCGGTTTTGGCTTTCTAATAGAATCGATGCTCGATAAAAAAAAATAAAAACTATTCAAGAAAAGTGCTTCTTTTCTTAAAAAGCCATTTTATGGTCTCCCGCGAAAAAATATTTTTTGGTGGGAAAAGTAAAAAATGAAAAGTTTTGGTATTACAATTTCTTTTTAGGATAAACTTATAAAGAATTTGTTAAAGAGCGGCTTTCTGTAAAAGCAAAAAAAACATAAACAACTGTTGCATATGGCAACAAATCTTCTAAACAAAGAAAAAGTGGACTTACAATAGAAGAAAGATGAGAAGTCCTACAAGGAGATTATATTCAATTGTGAAAAAGGCTTAATCATATTTCCTAGTTCTAGTCAACCTCATTTTTACTATTTATAGTAACAAACTCATTTTTTACTATTTATAGTAAATTTTTAATTTTACTATTTTTCGTAAATTTTGATTTTACCATTTTTACAAGATCTCGTTTTATTATTTTTAGATATGTCTAAGAGATTCTAGAAGATAGGAGGAGAAATTTGAATCAAGGTTTAAAGGGGACTGTTATAACGGTATAACAGACTGGGGGCGTTACCATTTTTTCCGTTATAACGAAAAAAACGCTCAGGGGCAAAAATGGGAAAATAACGGAAAAAAATGAAAATAACGGAAAAAATGGCACTGAAATTCAAATTTTGAAAATTTTCAAAAATGGAAAATAACGGAAAAAAAAAGGAATATAACGGAATATAACAGAAAATAATGAAAATAACGGCTGTTTTTTTTCACAAAATTTTCCAGAAAATAGCGGTCGTTATTTTCGTTATAACGGAAAATAACGGCCGTTATTTTCTGGGCGTTTTAGTAATTTTGATTTTACCATTTTTACAAGATCTCGCTTTATTATTTTTAGATATGTCTAAGAGATTCTAGAAGATAGGAGGAGAAATTTGAATTACCTTAGGATTGCTTGTTTGTACTTAGTTCTGTTTTAGAGTCTGATTTATTTAGAAATTAGTTTCTTACGTTGTAATAGGATTATGATAGAGTTTGAGAGTTTTTGAAGTTTATTGGAGTCATTTTCATTATCTCTGTCTTTCTTTGCTCTTTCCTTTATTCTTCCTCTATTCTCTATCACTTCCCCTTGGGGTCCTGGCGTCAAAAATCACATTAATCAAGCTGATTTTTGGTGGGTGGGTCCATTAAAGGGTGTACCAAACATTTATTTGGTTAGTGGGCCAAAAGGATATTCTATATGGTAGCAAATCTCTATTTAAAACCCAATTTTTTGAAAAAAACCTATTCTTTCAAAGAAAAAAAAATGTTTCAAATCAAGATGTTTTCAAAACATTGCGAAAAATGCACGAAATATTCAATAATCCTAAACAACCCCGTACTTTTATATTTTTCTAAAAAAAATCTCGTGAATAAAACTCATTCTTGTTTTAAAAATTAAAGAATATTATTACCATCCAATCTACATGCACTATGGCTGGCATTTGCATGTGTATACGTTTTTTTTTTTAGTGCGCAGTTTTGGACTAAAAAAGTATCAAACCCGTAGTCCTCTCTTATTGATCTTTTGACATTCTCGTCTTTATAACCGCTTTTTTTGACTCCGGTTTTTTTTTTTGAACCCAAATCGTTTTAAACTGACATTTTTCAGCGGACGAATTTTTGCTGCTTCACGATTTGCTAACTATGATCAAGACATCAAAATTTTTCTCCAAAATGTAGGTAGTGGTCAGACCATCAAAAAAATAAAAAAATTGCTAGTGGTCAGTGGTAGAGTCAAGAAGTCGAATGACCACCCTCAACTTTGAAAAATCTATTTTAAAAAATTAGATCATATGTTTGGAAAACCACCCTCAATGCTTTGCTACCTTACCAGAAATTAGGGCAAATCAATTAGGTCAGTCTCTATCTAGTTCTTCTAGTCTGTGTAATAGTATTCGTGTGGACTCCAGAAGCGGCAGGATTTTTGAAGCGTCGATCGTGCGTGAATGATCGCGCGCCACATGTGGCCATGGGTACATGTGGCATACCATCAATAGTGCATGATCGCCGCTTAAAAAAAATTCTCACTTTTCTGGGCCCGCTTTTTCATTTCCACTGAACTAGTTCAAAAATGCACCATCTCTTCTCCAAAAACTCCCCCCCTCCCTGTTCTTGGCTCCCAAACTCACAACTCCATGGTGGCAGAATGCAGGTCATCGCTTGCCTACCCTTGAAGAAAATCCGCAGAGCGCGCGCAAGTCATCTCTTACCCACCCTCGAAGAAAATCCTAACTGCACCACTTACTACAGTAGTGCGTCGTTCGTTAATTTTCCATATTTTTATTACCATTTAAACATGTAGTCCAACTGCAATGATTCATACGAGGACGCTGCGCGTTGATTTCGCCTCATTTCGCGCCTATTTCTTCTCCGCCTTTTCTCCCCATTTTCACGGTAGACATTCATGCAATGAAGCGATTAGGACACACCGTTCGATTGGATCTCAAATAAGAGATCTCCTTGATGGACCCCGTCAAATGGTGGGTCCCACGGCACCTCTATTTGGACCATATTCGTAGTCTATTACGAGTCACGAGTCACCACGTTTTATCTTAATTTTAAATTGATTTTGAATTCTAGTCCAAACCCACTCAACCGTATTAACTATAAATATTCCCAACGGCCATAACTTCCTTCATCAACTACCCCCATCTCTCTCTCTCTCTCTCTAAAAAATGGCTGAGTTCATAACTTGTCTTCTTTCCCTCCTCTTCATTACCTTTTCATCAGCAAATGCAGCCTATAACGTAGTCAATTTTGGTGCGAGATCGGACGGCAAAGCCGACTCGACACAATCATTCCTTAAGGCATGGACCTCTGCATGCAATTCAATCAATCCGTCCACAATCTACGTCCCTAGTGGAAGGTATTTGATCAAACAAGCGATATTTAGAGGTCCATGTAAGAACAAAATCGTTATTCAGATCGACGGTACACTCGTTGCTCCGTCGGATTATCGAGCTCTTGGCGACACTGAAAACTGGCTTTTGTTCAGTAAGGTCAGTGAAGTGTCCGTCAACGGAGGGACCCTTGACGGACAAGGGGCTGGCTTCTGGGCTTGTAGGACTGCTGGGAAGAATTGCCCGTCTGGAGCAAGGGTAGGTCAATCCTAGCTTTATAAAACTATGCACAATTGATCTTTAGCTAGTAAAATTTCAATTTAGGGTGTGTCCCCACACAAGTGACTGCCATCTGTACATGATAGGGTGTGGCCCACAACACTTTTTTGAATATTCTTCCGACGAATCTTGTGGGCTCTACCACAGGGAACACATGTACAAATAAAAACTCATAGTAGAACTTTGCTGACTGCCCACAAAATGAGCCACATGGCATATTTTTAGAGACTTCTGACCTTATGGATGTCTGACCAATCCCTAGGTGGATCTACAGACCAAAAATCAGCCTGATTAGTGATTTCAAACCTTTGGATCTATGTACCCCAAATATTAATGGTCAATAATGCTCAAATTTCAATCCAATATTTAGAAATTAATCACTAATCAGGCTAGCTAGGTTAGACCAAACATACATAAGGTCAGAAGTCTCTAAAAATATGCCACGTGGCTCATATTGTGGGCGGTAAGTAACCTTGCTGACTGGCGGCAGTCAGCAAAGTTCTACTAAAAAATCCACTACAATGAAAATATTCTTCTGCAGGGAATAATTTGATGTTGTAGAGGTGGGTGGGGGCCCATTTGATTTGAAAGGACGAGAATACTCCAAAAACGTGATTCCTGAATGCTACAACATTGAATTTGATGTTTTCATTTAACGTGTAATTTTTTTCTCCCCAACATGGGAAATGTTAATGTGTAAGATCTAACACTACTTTTGTATGTATATATAGTCAATAACCTTTAATAATGCGAAAAACATCGTGATCAGTGGCTTAACATCAATCAACAGCCAGATGGCCCACATCGCCATCAACCATTGCAACAACGTGATGGTTCAAGGAGTGAAAATTGTTGCACCTGAAAAAAGTCCCAATACGGACGGCATACATGTACAATCATCAACAAGTGTCACCATCATGAGCACTAGCATAAAGACCGGAGATGATTGCATATCGATCGGCCCAGGCACCACAAACCTACGGATCGAAAACATTGGCTGCGGACCCGGACACGGCATCAGGTAAACAAAACTATCAAATAAAGTAGCTTGCGAGACACTGGATGTTTTCCTTAGAGCTTTATTCTAGTGGTTCGTGAGCCACCATACTAACGTGTGTACATCTTTGGGTCTTGTAGTATTGGAAGTCTGGGTAAGGATTTTAACGAAGAAGGCGTGCAGAACGTGATGGTAAGGAATGTGGTTTTCACTGGAACACAAAACGGGTTACGGATAAAGTCGTGGGCAAGACCAAGCAGTGGGTTTGTAACAGGCGTTGTTTTCCAGAAGATTGTTATGAATAACGTCGAAAACCCTATTATAATTGATCAGAACTACTGCCCTCACAACCAAGGTTGCCCTCATCAGGTAAAAATGAAAATGTTATATCAATCCAACGGTCCTGATTGATGCATTAGTAAGTCGAGTGAAGTTGTGGGGCGTAAGGATCCCAAGGTCTCATAACATTGGGGTCCATATAATACTAAAATCTCGTAGCGTACTCGCCGATATAAGAAACCATTTAGTAAGAGCATCTCCAACCAGCTTCTTCAAATTTCAGCTTTAAATTTGAAGATAGTCGCCCTCTAAAAAATGTTGAACTCCAACCAGTCCCGTTTAAAAAAAAAAAAAAAAGAATTCTTCCAAAATGACATAAAAAAATAAATATTAAAGTTTTTAAAAAAGAAACGAAATATATTCAAAATTTATTATTTTTTTAAAAAAGATAAAAATAAAAGATTAAGAAAAATAAATAAACAAATCTCTATATTTGAAGTCAAGAATAAATATACAAAGACCAGTTAGAGTTGGATATAGAGACCAATCGGAGGTGAATTTTATAAAAATATTTCTATATTTGAAGATACAGAGACTGGTTGTAGTTACCCTAACGCCCCGAAATGGCTAATGCCTTTTCTAATTATAACTTTCAGAAGTAGCACGTTTTGATTTTGACTTTTATTTTTTTACTATATATGTTTCTATTAAAGTGGCTTGCTTATTACTACATTTCGTGTTTTTTTTTCTTAGAGTTCTGGCATCAAGATCAGCCAGGTGACATACGACAATATCCAAGGAACGTCGGCGACACAAGTGGCCATGAAATTCGACTGCAGTGCTAGCAACCCATGCAGAGGGATTAAATTGCATGATGTCAAGCTCACTTATCCAAATAGACAAGCACAATCGTCTTGTATCAATGCAGCTGGAACCGCTAGCGGATTAGTCACGCCAGGGAGTTGTCTATGAAAGAAAATATATATTTTGTGTAATAATCGTCGGCTTATGAATCTAAATATATAATCTCCTTCAAGATATATAATCGTCGCACTTTAAAAATAGTTAAATTTTTTTTTTTATCACATAAGCACGAGAAAAAAGCGGGTTATCGTCTTTGTCGAGAAGGATCCGACCTAATCCGACTTAACTTGCAAGTCTTGACTTGCATGGCTGTTATCAGATTGAATCTGCCAATTCTGCACGATCAAAATCCAACCCTTTACGATCAATATCTTCACAAGAAAAGTAATATAAGTTGATTAAGAAAAAAATTTGACGTTCAAATTGCTCCATGTGTCCAAAATACCGCCATGGATTCAAGCATTTCATCAAGGGCTTGGAATCCTCCCATGGGCCTGATCATGAAGCCATGATATAAAAAATATTGTCGTGATGTAACAAGATATACCTGAGATGCATTTTTGGTAGTCACCACTGCCATCTGGGCCCACTGACCGGATGGATGTTTAGCCCACCTTTTAATAGACATTCATACAAAAAATCAGCTTGTTTAATGGTTTTTAGCCATTGGTTTTAGTACTCAAAAAATGGTTGTATTCAACGGCTATAAGAATGCCTTAAATGGTGCTAAAAAGTGTTAAAATCTAATGGTTATAGATTACCAATCAAGGTGATTTTTGGTATGTATATCCACCAAGGGGTGGGATAAACATCCAAGCGGTCAGTGGGCCCAGATGGCATCCGTGACTACCAAAAATGCCGCTTCCGCAAATGAACAGTTTCAGGCATATCTTGTTACATCTTTTTCCTAAAAAATATGCTGAAAAACGAACTGCTATAAACCATCATATCTGGCTGATTTTTGATGTGTACGTCCACCAAGGTTGGGTCAAAATTCATGGGCTTAATGGGCCTGAAAGAGTGTCACAAGAGGCATTTTTTTGAGGGGTGGTGGATCAAACCTTAGCTAGAGAAGCAAACTTATTATTTACTGAAATTTTGGCATGGCAGATCTTAGAAGGAGCTACATTTGATTCAACTAGGGGTGCTAATGGGCCAGGTCGAGTCCACTTTAGCCTGGCACCCAACAAAATCAATGAGCCCAAGGATGTTCGCACCCAACAAAAGAGTAAAAGTTGCCTGACCAACGACGGTCAGATAAGCCCTGACCGCCTACAATATCATGCGTGCTGTGACAAAGAACTTCATAACTGAATCTGTACTAACGGGTCAAAACATTTATTGGGTCCGAGGAATCCACAACCCGAGAGCACGACTCCCAAGAGAGGTCAGAAAAGGGGTACTCGGAGTTTGTGCCATAAAGGCATTAGTTCATTATACAAAGAAGGGAAGCATATGGCGCTATGTATAGGTCATGTTTGGTTCGCCCAATTCACTAGCCATTTGATTTGTTAGAGCATGATCTTGGAGTCCTAAAATCAACTGGTTAGAAATCACGACCAGGCTGATTTTTGTGTGGGTCCATTAAAGGGTGTCCCAAACATTTATTGGGTCAAACCAAGGTTTAAAGGAGGCCGTTTTAACGGTTAAACGGACTGGGGGCATTACCGTTTAAACGGATTGAAACGGCCAGGGGCAAAAAAGGAAAAAAATAGAATTAAACGGATTTTAACCGAAAAAAAATGAAAAAAATGGTGCTGAAATTCAAAATTCAAAATTTGAAATAAAAAAAAACCCAGAATTTAACGGATTTTAACAGAAATTAAAAGGATTTTAACGGAATTAAACGGATTTAATGGCCTTTTTTTTCACAAAATTTTTCAGAATTAAACGGCTGTTAAAACAAAAAAAGGCCATTTTTTTCAAAACCGTTAAAACGTGTTTAAACGGTTTTAATGGAAACAGGCTTGGGCGTTACTATTTAAACGGCCGTTAAAACCGTTTAAACGGCCGTTTTTAAAACCACGGGTCAAACCACTAAGTTTGTGAAGCCATTTCAACTTTGAAAAATCTATTTTAAAAAATTAAACCACTAAGTTTGTGAAGCCATTTTCAACTTTGAAAAATCTATTTAAAAAAATTAAAACACTAAGTTTGTGAAGCCACCCACCCTCAATTGACTGCTATACCTTGTTTGGTAAGCCAACAATTGCAGGCAAGGTCAATCCCCGAGAAAATATTCGATGTCCCGGGGACTTCAAAAGTCTCCCCACCCAAAATGTCTGACGCGTACACCAATCCCTTAACCCAACCAGCGTTAAACCTTTGGTTAGTGATTAACAAGGGTACTTGTCAGACATTTTGGGAGGGGGACTTAAAGTTTGAGAAATTTTTCGAAGCCGCCAGGATTTTAGAAGCAGCGACCACATATACCATGGTAACTTTATAAAAAGTTTTTTAAAACCCAATCCTAAACCCCGCGGTATACGTGGCACGAGATCATTGGGCACATGATCCCTGCTTCTAAAATCCCTCTGAAAGTTTGAAATCCCCCCGGGCCAGCGAATATTTTCCATTTTACCATCAGTATCCATCCAGTTCTTCTAGTGTTTGGTAATCATGTGGGCTCCACTTTTTAGAAAAACGACTTATTTCCTGTTAAAAAACTGGATTGGCTTTAATTTTTATAAAACGCATTGCAACATTGACATAATTAAAAAAAACGCAGAGAAACAATTGAAAGTCCTCTTCTTCCGCCAAAAGCTCTTTTCCCGGCCCTCTTGTTGTTGGCTCCCAAACTCGCAACTCCATGGCAACTGACCCCAAGTCTTCTCTTGCCCACCCTTGAAGAAAATCCTGACTCCGCCACCTGAGTACAATATTACGGCGCGCATTCGTTAGTTTTTCATATTTTTATTATTATTTTAAACTTCGTTCACACTATTTAAACATGTAGTCCAACCGCAATGATTCATATACGAGGACGCTGGACTATGATTTCGCCTCATATCGCGCGCGCCTATTTCTTCTCCACCTTTTCTCCACATATCGCGTGTGACATAACTTAATGTGAGTACTAGGACACACCGTTCGATGGGATCTCGAATAGCAGATCTGCTTGATGGACCCCTATCAAATGGTGGGTCCCACAGCACCTCTATTTGGACCATATTTAGTCTATTACGACCACGTTTTAGCTTAATTTTAAGTTGATTTTGAATGTCTGGTCCAAACTCACTCAACTGTATAAACTATAAATATTCCCAACGGCCATAACTTCCTTCATCAACTACCCAACTGTGTCTCTCTTGTCTCTCTCAATCAAAAAATGGCTGAGTTCAAAATTTGTGTTCTTTCCATTCTCTTCGTCACCTTTTCATCAACAAATGCAGCCTATAATGTAGTCAATTTTGGCACGAGATCGGATGGCAAAGCCGACTCGACTCAATCATTCCTTAGAGCATGGACCTCTGCATGCAATTCAATCAAGCCGTCCACAATCTACGTCCCTCGTGGAAGGTATTTGATCAAACAAGCGGTATTTAGAGGCCCATGCAAGAATAAAATCGTTATTCGGATCGACGGTACGCTCGTTGCCCCATCGGATTATTGGGCTCTTGGCCACACTGGAAACTGGCTTTTGTTCAGTAAGGTCAGTGAAGTGTCCGTCTACGGTGGGACCCTTGACGGGCAAGGAGCTGGCTTCTGGGCTTGTAGGACTGCTGGGAAGAATTGCCCGGTTGGAGCAAGGGTAGGTGAATCCTAGCTTTATAAAACTAAATCCAATTGATATTTAGCTAGTAATGTGTCCCCAATTAGTGACTGCCATCTGTACATGATAGGGTGTGACCCACAACACTTTTTGAATATTCTCCCCTCAAATCTTGTGGGCTCTCCCACAGGGAACACACATGCACATATTGCTGACTGCCCACAATATAACCCATGTGGCACACTCTTAGAGGATGCTGTACGATGTTTGGCCAATCCCTAGGTGGACCTACAAACAAAATATCAACCTGATTAGTGATTTCAAACCTTTGGATCTTTGTATCCCAAATATTAATCGTCAATAATACTCAAATTTCAAGGTTAAACTCAATCAAATGCTTAGAAATCACTAATCAGGCTAAGTTTTGGTCTGTATGTCCATCTAAGGTTGGGCAAAACATCCATAGGTCAGAAATCTCTAAAAATATGCCACGTGGCTCACATTGTGGGTGGTAACCTTGCTGACTGGAAGTCAGCAAAGTTCTACTAAAAAACCCACTACAATGAAAATATTCTCCTGCAGGGAATAATTTGATGTCAAATAACATTGGAAATGTTAATGTGTAGGATCTAACACTACTTTTGTATGTGTATGCAGTCAATAACCTTTAATTATGCAAGAAACATCGTGATCAATGGCTTAACGTCAATCAACAGCCAGATGGCCCACATCGCCATCAACCATTGCAACAACGTGATGGTTCGAGGAGTGAAGATTGTTGCACCTGGAAGAAGTCCCAATACTGACGGCATAAACATACAGTCATCAACAAGTGTCACCATCATGAGCACTAGCATAAAGACCGGAGATGATTGCATATCGATCGGCCCAGGCACCACAAACGTATGGGTCGAAAACATTAGATGTGGCCCCGGACACGGCATCAGGTAAACGAAACTATCAAACACAGTAGCTTGCGAGGCACTGGATGTTTTCCTTAGAGCTTTATTCTAGTGGTTCTTGAGCCACCATACTAACGTGTGCACATTTGTGGGTCTTGTAGTATTGGAAGCCTGGGTAAGGATTTTAAAGAAGAAGGCGTGCAGAACGTAATAGTAAAGAATGTTGTTTTCACGGGAACACAAAACGGGTTACGGATAAAGTCGTGGGCAAGACCAAGCAGTGGGTTTGTAAGAGGCGTTGTTTTTCAGAAGATTGTTATGAATAACGTCCAAAATCCTATTATAATTGATCAGCACTACTGCCCTCACAACATTGGTTGCCCTCATCAGGTAAAAATGAAAATTTTATATTAATCCAACGGTCCTGATTGATGATTTACTAGGTCAAGTGAAGTGTGTTTTATGGACCGTTAGGTCTCATAAACATTGGAGTCCATGAAACAATTTAGTAAGAGAATTTCTGACTAGATTTTTCCAATTGCAACTTCAAAAAAATATCTTCTTCAAATTTGAAAATAGATAATGGCTAATACCTTTTCTAACTTCAAAATCATCCTCATTGACTCTAAAATTTTGATTTTTGGTTTTTTGACTTTTATTTTTTATTATGTTTCTATTAAAATAGCTTGTTCATTACTCCATTTTGTGTTTTTTCTTCTTAGAGTTCTGGCATCAAGGTCAGCCAGGTGACATACGACAATATCCATGGAACGTCAGCGACAAAAGTGGCCATGAAATTCGACTGCAGTTCTAGCAACCCATGCAGACGAATTAGATTGAATGATGTAAAGCTTACTTATCTGAATAGACCAGCACAATCGTCTTGTCTGAATGCAGCTGGAACCGCTAGCGGATTAGTCACGCCGGGGAGTTGTCTATGAAAGAAAATATTAATTTTGTATTATAATTGTCGGCATTTGGAATCCGAATATATAATCTCTTTCAATATATTACGCTCTCTAGCAATTCGAAGCCGTTTAAAAATAGTTTTAATTTTTTTTTTATCACATAAACATAAGAAAAAAAGCGGGTTACCGTCTTTGTCAATTTCGCACAATCTGCGCCTATTTGCATCACTCCCTTCAATTGAGAAAAAAACTTTGATGTTCAAATTGCTCCATGTGTCGAAAATGCCACATGGAACACTCTTTAAGGCCCACTTATCGCGTAGATATTTGGCTCACCCCTTGGTGGACACAACAAAAATCAACTTGATTGTTGATTTTTAGCCGTTGTATTTTAGCACTTTTCAGGCTGTGATTCTAGCTGTTGGATTCAAGCCTTTCATCATGCACTTGGGCCTGATTGTGAAGCCATGATTTAAAAAAATAATGCTTAAAAACGAACTAATTTTTGGTGTGGACGTCCACCAAGGTTGTGCCAAACACTCATGCGCTCAATGGCTGTAAATATTTATTTTTACAGCCCCAAAAATCAAGCAAAGAATCTCGGTCGTCTGATGGTAGTAGAAAAAAGCAATCAGAGAGCCAAGGATTATCGAATATATGGTTCACAGTCAGCTGGTTTGTGAGCCAACCAGCTAATTGGCTGGACCTAGACCTAATTTTTAGGCACTGTAAACAAATACGATCAAGGCATAAGCCTAATTTCAAGGCCCATTAAATAATCAGGATCGTGCCCGATGGGCCTAGTTCATCTGGTCTTGCTCAAGTCTGGCCCAGGCTTGAGTAGTTCTTGGACTGGTTCAAGGCTAACCCATCTGCATCCCTAAGAACATGGTTTAAAAAAAAGGCCATTATAACTAAAATAACGACCGTTATAATGGATTCAGACCTACCCCATTACATTATGATCCGTTTTAACGCTCAGAAAATAACGGCCCTTATTTTTGTTATAACGACCATTTTTTGAAAATAACAGCTGTTATAACAAAAATAACTACAGTTAATTATTTTATGAAAAAAATTGTGAAAAAAAGACCGTTATTTCCGCTAAAAAATTTATTGAAAATTTGAAATTCAACTTTTGAATTTTGAATTTTAGTGCCATTTTTTTCTCTCCATTTTCTCTGTTATTTTTCCTTTTTTCCTATTTTTTTCTGTTTTTGCGCTGTGCGTTACAATTCATTATAACAGAAAAGCAGTAATGCTCCGTTCGTTATAACGTCCCCTTTTAAACCTTGCCTAAGACTACTCACATTCTTTTTATAAGTTTGTCCCATATTCGCTAAATAGGGCAGAAAATTTGACCAATTTCTTGTTTTTCTTGTCGCGAATCGGGTGTGAGAATCAGTGAAGTGACATACCAAAACATTCAAGGATCATCGGCAACTCAAGTCGCAATGAAGTTCGATTGCAGTGCGAGCAATCCATGCAGAGAGATCAAATTGCAAGATGTGAAGCTTACTTACCAGAATTACCCAGCACAATCCTCTTGTCTCAATGCTGATGGACAAATTAGTGGTTTAGTTTTGCCAACAAATTGTTTGTAAAAAAAAAAAAAACTGTTAAATGTAAATGCAAAAAAAAACCAACGTGAACTTGAACCAAAAAATACTCTGAAAAGCTGTCAAATACCATGAATCTAAAGACGGTGTCTTTGAAGCTACAACTTTACGCGGGTCCAGCTGAAAAGCAGTGCACCCTCGACTGCCAGAGCCAATGGCATCTTTTGTCTGTACAAGTTGGTACAATTTGTGTGGGTACAACTTATATTGGGGATACTTTAGGTATTTCATTGTATTAGAGATTATATATTAATACCTGTTGTAAGGTATATTTTAAATCAAGCAGTCTTGAGAAGCCAAACCCTCGTCGACCCTTCTAATTACAGGCCATATGAACGATTCCAATAGTACCTTTTCTCTTATTCTTTGTATATTTTTGTTTGTATTTGGGTCGCGATGTAATAAGTTGTAGCTCACACTTTCGGCGTCAGCTAGCACCATTTTCTTACTCACCGCTGCCATCTGAGCCCACCGACCGCATCGATGTTTAGCTCACCCATAGTGGACATACAAACAAAAAATCACCATGATTGGTAATCTCTAGCTATTAGATTTTAATACTTTTTAAAGCGTGATTCTAGCAGTTGGATTCAATTATTATTTTTTAAGATCAAAACCAACTGCTAAAAATCATCAAACAAGCTGCTTTTTGGTATGCATGTCTACCAAGGGGTGGGTTAAAGCTAAACATCGATGCGGTCAGTGGGCCCAGATGGCAGGGTGAATTAAGTTATCAATTTATGATGATATTTTCTGCTTTTCATTTTTTGGGTAGCTTTTGCCAATTGATTTGGTTTTTGGGTTTTATTTGCTTATTTCTCTGTGATTATTTCCATTCTTAATTATAATAGTATAGATTTTTAATATAATAATCATAAATGAACTCCTTTTTATGATCAAGAATAAATTCAATGTATTTATTATTTTCATTCCAATGAGAGTTGATAGATATGAGTTTATCATCCTTAATGTACCCTAATTAACTAGTGATAATTACTGATTGAGCGAGGTGTGATTAATCTCTCGACATGCATGATTGGATGGCACCTCCGAAATTAGCTAGAAATTTAGTTTTCAGAATAATTCTTTTTTATAAACATTAATTTGAAATGGAGGATTTTAAACTTGACTTGAAAGAGTTTAAGAAGATATCACTTCATTGTGCACAAATGTATCTATGCTTGTTTGCTTATGCCTCCCATCTTCTTATACAAATACACATGCCTCCAATAACTAATTTTTTTTCACAATTAGAGTTCTTTTTTTACTATCATACACAGAAATCCGACTATAGAAACCCTAAAACCTAAAATATCCCTAATTGACTTTGACAAAGTGGATTATTTTACCCAAAATTAAAGTTTAAAAACCCTAAACCTAAAACATCCGCAGTTGGTAGGGTTGCAACTCGGGCGGGTTGGGTCGGGTTGGAGGTTAATCCGAGCCCAACCCGACCTTCAAGGTTCTGAGCCCGAGCCCGAACCCAACCCGAGGTCGGGCTTGAGAATCTCAACCCGAGCCCAGTCCAGTCGGGGTCATCGAGTTGGTCGGGTTGGGACATTAATGGCTGGTGAACAAGTACCTTACTTGCATGTCTCTGCAACTCTTGGATCCGCATCTCCCAACGCCTCTATCTGGATTTTCAACCCAACATCGTAACATGCAATGGATTCATCAAGCTATCCCAGCATTGAATGAGTGTCACTGAGCTGTGAGAAGGGAGGTGGAGAGGGGTGGCATCACTGGCATGGGGAAGACCGCGGAGACTAACAAGGGAGACCTTGGTCTTGAACTAGCAAAGGAATTCGTGGAGAGGGAGCCAGGCCGTAGATTACCGAAAAATCCTGGCTTCTAGTTATCGGGGGTGGAAAATGAGCAGAGCATGTAGACGTTGGTCCTCTGCAAAATCTTCTCAAAGCTCACAGTAGAAAAACCAAAGGAAAAGGCATGGCGAAAGTACACAGAAGGTGGCATGTCATTGCAGAAAGGTACATGGGAGACATGTACATGGAGTAAAACTTTTTAATCACTGCGTTCAGACAGACGCTTCTGTCACAATGAAAATCAAAAGACACGTGGCACACTCTTAGTGGAATCTGACCGTATGGATGTTTGGCTAGTCCCTCAGTGGACCTCTAAACCAAAAATCAGCCTGATTAGTGACTTACAACCTTTGGATCTTTTGCACCCAGATAACGCTCAATAATGCTCAAATTCTTACCATTAAAATCAACCCATGAAAATAACTTCAATCAAATCGCTTAGAAATCACTAATCAGGCTGATTTATGGTTTAGAGGTCCACTGAGGGACTGGCCAAACATCCATACGGTCAGTGTCCACTAAGAGTGTGCCACATGGCCTGTGATTTTCATTGTGACAAAAGCATCTATCAGAATGCTGTAGTAGAAGTTTTACTCATGTACATGTACCTGACTCTATACGTGAATAGGTAGCAGCAAATCAAAGGGTAGGGAGAGGACACGTTGGTGCTGAGGTAGCTCCTAGCCTAATAGGGAGGGCGTACTGGACATGAAGTTTCAAAAAATGAGTTACTACAGCTTAAGGTGACATGTCACTTTCCAAAGGGTTTGATGAAAAAAGAAGGCAGCAATCAGGCGAGTTGGTGGGAAAATGCTAAAAGGGAGTTGACATGTGGTATATCACTAGGAAAGGTAATAACTTGCACGACACGTTTTTGGATGAGAATACATTTGTAATGATATGGTGCTTCACAAGAGGGTGATATGGTGCTTTGTAATGATATGGTGCTTCACAAGAGGGTGTTGCGGGAGGAAGTGGACGTTGATTTTGTACAAATGACAAATCACAATGAAAGAGAGGTCAGGGTCAGGACTCAGAACATGTTTCTTCTGACACATCACAAGGGAGATGGGGAAAAGTAGACAACATGTGACGGGAGAGTAGAGGCCGCAACAAACGAGGCAAGGTGAAAATGTGGAGGAGGACTTATGTATGTTGGGCTTGGGTTGGGTCGGGCTTCTTAAAGCCTCAGCCCAAGCCCAACCCGATTCTAATCGAGTTTTTAAAAATGAGCCCGAGCCCGAGTATTGAAGGGGCCAACCCAACCCGAGCCCAATATAGGGTTGAGCCCGCCCAAGTTGCAGCCCTATCAGTTGGCTTGGATGGGCACAATAATCTTAGGAAAGGGTGTATGATGTTGAACAACCATTTACCCCAAAAGAGCGACCTGTTGGGGAAAAGCAAAACCAAGGTTTAAAGGAGGCCAGCATCCCAACTAGGTTGGCACCCCGATGGATCTCAGACAACAACACCTTAGGAAAAGGGAAGTCTAATCAAATCTATAATAAAAAGCATGATGGTCCTCCATTTTTCGAAGGAAAGGAGGCTTCTCTACAAAAATTTCTAAGATTGCTTCACCTATCGCTGCACCACAGTTGGCTAACTTGTCTGCAGTGAAATTTGATTCTCTCCAAGTGGATGAGATGATACAATGGGTTGTTCTTTTAATGCCTAGCTCCCATGTAGGTCTGACTTGCCAAGGAATTTGATGCGACCCAAAGGCTTGAACAACAGCAATAGAGTCTGTCCCTATCCAGATCTGTCTCCAACCTCTGTTAACTGCCCATTCTAGGCCTTTCACGATAGCCAACACTTCACTAGGTAGTTGGTGGTAATACCCAGCCCTTTGGAGATTGTACCCCTGTATGGACCTTGATGGTCTCGAAAAATAACACCAAGACCTCCTTTCCCTAGATTCCCTTTGGCTGCTCAGTCATAATTCATCTTAATGAAATTCTCCGAAGGAAGAGTCCACTTACATTCCCGAATCCTCGGGGATTTTCCCGGTTTGCATCCAATACCAAATGAGGTAAGAATATTCAGGTCTTCAGGAATCGGGTCTTGACATCCAATTAAATATTTTCATCGCCTCCTTGAATTTATGCTTCTTGAAGTATTATGTGAGGAGCATTCTATTGATGGGTATTAGAGCAGGATGCGTGGCGGGGTTGTGTTTGAGCCGGTTGAGGAGGGCCATTTATTGGGTCATGTCGGGCTCAATAGACACGCAATCTATGAGGATGGAGAGGGAAAGAGATTTGAGAGGTGGCTTTGTGAGGAGGGCTACATTAAGTAGGCGAATCGCTTCATGGAGATGTTTCGATCCACAGAGACGAGGGAGGAGAAGATTGATCTTTGTGAGTCCTTCTGGAATAAGATGGGCCGTGTTTGTTATGGGTCTTGATAGAGAAGAGAGGAGGGAAGGGGTGCGTAGGATAACGAGCTGTGACATTGCTTTCATTTTGGCGGGGGAGATTTGAATTGTCGTTAGGGTTTTGAGTGGAAAAGAGGCGGTTATGAGATTGAGTTCTGGACATCCCTACTTTTGTATACTCAAAAAGGCATTTGGCTGTAACGATCGTGGGAGAACTTGCACCTCACCTTGGTGGGCGTTTAGCTATATGGATTGTGATCTCTTGTAATTGCATGCTCCCCATTCCTAACCATACAGGGATTGTGTGTTCCTAGGGTTCTTCTTGATGGGAATAACTTTTACCAAGCAGCCAAACACATGCCCTTTTTAAGCCGTACGGCCTATTACTTGTCCCTCATCCTAATCTTGAATGAGTGTAGTACTTCGCCTTGCAGCCAAATACGCCCGAAGGGAAAAGGGAAACCTAAGCCACCAGTACTTAAGTAGACTCTAAGGACAGTCTACAATATATCAGACATGAATAGTGATGGGAGTATGGAACCACTTTCTCAATTAGGAATTTTGGTTTGTTCATATCGTCTAATTTATCATATTCTTTTGAATGGCCTCAAGTGTATGCTGGACGGTTTGAAGAAAGATGAATAGGGGATTGTCAACCATCAAATGTGATCATATCATCCAGGTAGAGTCATGGGACCGTTACAATCATTTATTCTATAATTAATGTCTTGAAGTAAGGTGGTATTACATAAGAGCTGAGCCCGCACTGAGTCATCATAGCATGGTTGTGTTTGGTCGGATCCTAACCATCATATTGAGACATTTATCTATATCTATATCTATATCTGTACTACTTTCTATACTAATAAAAGCACCGATCAGAGAAAAACTTTTGAATGACTTATATGCCATTGTTTTCACTTTTATGATTGTAAATGTCCTTATTTTCTATTTTTATTACTTTTATATACCCTTTTCTTCTCCACCGGACTACTTTCTATACTTGCCAATGACATTCCGACAATCATGTCAGTGAATCTCCGACGGTGGTCGCCGGCTGCTCGTATTGCTTACCTCACACCCATTTGACACTTGTGTAAATGCTCCAACATTACCTGAGTCAGCCTTTTCCAAATTCCATAAAAGCCCTCTTAAGTTCTCTAAGACATTCGCCAACTCACTAAAAGAACTCTAGAATGGAGGAAGAGGAGATGTATTGCACTTAAAATTATTTGGGTTGGTTACAAATGAAATATCCCTCTTTATATAGAATTAGGGGGGATGAATGTATGGTTAGAATTATGCCATATGGCAAAGATCCAATGGTAATAGAGCATTCTAGAATTCTCTTTCTATACTACGTCTTTTCTAGACATGTTCTAGATTCTTCATGTTTCTATATCATTATTTACATCTACATTTATTAGAGTTTTATAAAATCTTTTAGATTCTAGTTGGTTCCTCCGAGAACTCTAGAAGATTACAAACCATGAAAATCTAAATAACAAAACAGGGAAGTTGTCTCCCCCTCTTATCCGGCTTCATAAAGGATAGCCGAGATCTTATCCCCCAACTGGATGGTGGATCTCAGCCACTCACACCTGATTTTGGCAAATGCTTTATTGGGGAGTGCCGGGGGCACGGGCCACCCACTAGTCATATAAAAAAGAGAAATTTGTGAAATTTGTGAACTTGTGACATTGCCTAGCATTCGATAAATTTTGAATGGGCCCATCCTAGTGCTCGGCCTAATACAATTCAAATTCAGGCCTAAAACTTTTCATGGGCTGGCCCATTTACAACCCAAACCTACTGATCAAGCCTGATGAATGAAAGTCATCTAGCTGCACATCAATATTATACCAACCATGTAAAGTGGGGTGGTCATTATAAGTAGGCAAAGCAAGAAAATGGATTCAAATTAGTCACCACATGGCAAACTGGCCCATTTAGAAAATGGATTCAAATCAGTTTTTGGGTGATTCCTAGCCATTGGATTTGAGCTTGTTTTCGTCATTAGCCTGGAGCCAAAATTTTCACCCATGGGCTTATTAATGAAACCCATAATAAAAACATGTTGAAACCCAATAGCTAGGCATCACTTCATTGTGAAAACGTTCATGAGTTCAGTCGGCCCAAAGTGTTAACCATATACAGTTCAATATATTTAAGGGCCAGGTGGCGAACCAGTAGGATTTTGTTCAAGGGTGGGCAAGTGAAAAACTTCGATGACAGACCAAAATATGGACCACGTGGCACATTCTTAGAGACCACTGACCATATGGATATTTGTCCCATCCCGATGTGGACCCACGACCAAAAACCAGCCTCATTAGTGATTTCTAACCGTTGAATTTGACTTTTTTTTGATACATAGGTCCACCTAGGGATGGGCCAAACATCCATGCGGCCAGTGGTCTCTAAGAGTGTTACACGTGGCATATATTGTGGTTATCCTAGAGATGGGCCAAATATTGTGGGCAACGTACGAAGTGTTGCACTGGCTAACTGTAGACTACCCCCAAAATTCAGAGTTGAGGGTGGGCAACCCACGGCTCCACCACTGGTTATCAGACTCATTCTCTTAATTAGTGCTACATCATCAAGCCACATCCATTAGAAAAAAAAGAAACTTTATTAAAAGAATTTAACCACGTAACCCCAACTTAAAAATCTAACGGTTAGAATCACACCTTAAAAGTGCTAAAATCTAATGGAGGTGATTTTATGACGTGTATGTCAACCAAGGGGTGGTCTAAACATCCAGCGGTCAGTAGGCCTAGAGAGCAGCGGTGGGCTAGCAAAAATGGGTAGACCTGACAACTTTGGCATGAGGTCTATCTCATTACATCGTTTCTCTTTCTATAAAATATTTTCTTGGAGAAAAAGAATAAGATGTCAAACTAAGGGGCTAACCCATCGGTCTGCCATACATGTTAGGCGGTCAAATAAATTCATTGAAACTTGTAGTGGTCCATTTACCACCTAACACGTATACATGTTAGGTGGCAACATATGGTGGTCGTTCAATCTAGACAGTCAAATAAATTGATTCAAAACTTGTATTGGTCCATCTAGACGACTTTTATTAGTGACAAGAATTAGACTTTTGCATGCATGTTACGTGGCATCATATGGTTGATCGTTCAATCAAGACGATTTTCAAAAGTGGGTCCCAGACAATTTTCACAAGTGACAAGAATTAGACTGTAAAAAAAAACATTGATGACACCAATGATAGTCCACAATATGAGCTACGTGGCACATTTTTATAGGACGATGAACGTATGGATGTGGGCCAATCCATAGCTGGACCTATAAACCAAAAATCAACATGATTTGAAATTGGGTAGTTCTATTTGCACCCCAAAAAATCTATAAGCACCTAATACATCCCTCTTTTGGACGAAAATGCCCTCCCTTATAAGGGAGGGAATGAAAAAAAGCACCCCATTTTCTCATTTTCCCCTTTCTCTCTTCCCTCTTCTCCCTTTCTCCCTTTCTCTCTTCCCTTTTCTCCATTTCTCCATTTTTCTCTTCCCTTTCTCATTGGGTTTGTTAGGGTGAGAAGTACCGACGATAAGAAACGCACAAGTCGACGTTGCAACCGTTCACCTCCTCCATTGTCGTTGTCTCTGTCTCCCATTTACACAACAATCTCCTACTTGCAAAATAAACAATGGAACAATTCAAAAGAGGTTCGAGTCATCTTTATTTGTTCTTTTAATCTTTTTGATACTGCTAAAATAAGGGTTTATTACAACACAAATCAGTTGTTGTTAATAAATTTATTTTATTTACATCTCTTGTTTGCATACCCCAGATTTTAAAAAATCTTGTTTGCTTTTAGGGTTAAAGAGTGGAAAAATCTTATTTGCTTTTAGGGTTAAAGAGTGGAAAAATCTTGTTTGCTTTTAAGGTTAAAGAGTTAATTTTAAATGTAGATTCTCTTTTTTCAATCTCGTAAAGTTATAATTTTGTTAAATTTTGATATAACTTTTGTCAAATTTATTTGGTAATTAGGATTTTGGTAGGATTTAGCTTCGTTGTTGTGAGATTTTAGGTTAAGAGGGCATTTATTTATTCATATTTAGAATTTAAGATTAGCAATTTTAAGTAAAATAGTGAAACGTTTGAAACTGATTTTGTGTGTCTTAATCTATTAATGTAGGTATAATGCGTCGATCTCGACGTCTTGTTGATAAGCAAGGGGAAAGCAGTACATCCACCCCGACTAGACGGCTTCCACCGACGGCGTCTGAAAGAAGACGTCGTAATCCACCACGACAACCCCAAATTGAAGAGCACGAAGAAGAAGATGATCAGCAACAAGAAGAACAATATGAGCAAGAAGACGATCAAGAGCAAGAAGAACGGTATGAGGTAGAAGACGATCAACAAGAAGAGCACTTTGAGCAAGAAGAAGAAGTTGATGAAGAGTCTGAAGATGAAGAAGCAGGTGAAGCATACCCCGGAGGTCCGGTAGATCCATCAGTATTGAAAAGTTTTAAAACTCATGTAGCACATGATATATGGAAAAACAAGGTAAATATCGATAGATATACTGAATCTATTATTCATCTTGTGTTGATAATGTTTACTTCTGATACATTTAATCATTTGTAGGAACGGCCCCCACTGAAATGTATTCAACACACGTCAAAATTATTGGGTTGGGATTGGACAGAAGAGAGACGTTGGTTTCAAAGTAGAGTAGAAAATTCAGGGTTAGTCAATTTGGTCACTTATTCATATAAAAGAGTAAACAACGCAATAATATCGGCGTTTGTCGAGAGATGGCAACCCGAGACCAATACCTTTCATCTCCCATTTGGTGAGATGACCATCACATTGGATGACGTGTCCCATATTATGGGTATGCCCGTTCATGGCCGTGCGATGATGTGTGAGAAATTAAGTTTGACTATTGGCAAGGCTGCTAAACTGCTTGTGAAAACGTTGGGAGTTGAAAGGGAAAAAGCCATAGCAGAGCTAAATTTTAACACGGGATGCATAGTAAGGATGCGCTGGTTACGTAATAATTTTCAAGGGCGTAACAGAACCAAAGCTGCCACGAAAGAGGAAATAGATTGTACAGTAAGGGCATTCCTTCTCTATGTACTCGGTTGTTCTATCTTCTGTGACAAGAGTGGGTCCAAGGTACCGGTGGTGTACCTTCAGGTATTGCAGAACCTCGATGAAGTACAAGAATACGCATGGGGGGCAGCTACACTTGCATTTCTTTATAGACAATTGGGATTAGCATCTAGGTGTGGAGTCAAGCAGATTGCTGGCTCTGTAACACTACTAGAGGTATACTTTCAAATTACTTTTCTTACATAGTCCGAATTATTATGTCAATTTTTATCATTACTGTTGTTTTGTAGGCATGGGTGTACGAATACTTCCCCTTCACAAGGGGTAATCCCGATTTAACGTACAAAGTAGGCAATCCCAGAATTAGCCGTTGGCTTCCTACATCAACAAGTGGAGCTGCATCCGGTAATGTGATAGTGCTTCGAGAGGCACTTGACTCTTTGGAGGCGAGTGAGGTAAGTTACAATATATTATTTTATTTTAATTATTACTCCTGTAACCTGATATATTTCAATTTGTATTGTAGGTAATATGGGAGCCCTACCGAGAAATGAAGGATCATTACCCCTTTCTGCTTATTGCATACTTTTGTGGATGCCTCAGAAGCTTTGAAGTCGTTGAACCGTATCACCCAAATCGGGTTCTTCGACAGTTTGGTCATGTGCAGTCAATCCCTCCAGAACCATATAAGCCCGTTCGAGCCGACCGATGACGCATCTCCTCTCAATATAGGGTGGTGTACCATGTGTTGGATCAATACTGGGACGAATGGCCTGATCACACCTTACGGACGAAGCGACGTGGACCTCGGGTCGTGAATCCTTGGGAATGTAAAAAGGATTATCTACCATGGTTCCGAAGCATTTCCCACGTTATCGTCCAGAACCCAGATAATCGAAGTGGCTATGACCCACATAGAGAGATGGTATATCCAAAGAGAGTTGAGCAAGCATTGCAGATCCTTGACCAGGCAGACTCCAATGATACGGTTGATACGGTTGAGACGATGAAAGAGAGAACAAGGCAGGTCAAAGCGATTCTCCGAGGTCATGATGCTGGAGAGGGTTCAAGTAGTGCCAAGGGAAAGGACTCTGAAAGAAGGAGAAGAAGATGAGAGAGAGAGAGAGAAAGAAGAAGATGAGACATCCTTTTTTGTATTTTTAAGTTAGAATGATATCCATTTGCTTGTATTTTTAAGATATCCAACTCAACACTATGGATGATTCCAACAAACTTTGTCTATTTTGGCTATATTTTTTTTGAATTTGGTATCTATGGTTGACTATATCCCTATGGTTGGAGCATCTCTTGTGCAACACTTGTCGTTTTCCTCTTAAATCTTAATAAGATTTGTTTAATTATCACTTGGATGATTAAAAATTGTGAGGTCGAGCATCCAAAGGGTGGCCTACCGAATCAACAAATTGATTCAGGTGACCTAGTCGACGGTCCCGTTGCCATTGACATGACAGACGACAGACCACATTATGAGGCACATGGCATATTCTTAGAGAATGCCGACCATATGGATGTTTGGCCCATCCCAAAGGAGTAAAACTTCTGTCACAATGGGATTGCAAATCACACAAACACAGCCAATGAGTTCTCGCCACGTACACCTAAAAAGCAAAAACACATTGGCTTGTGATTTTTTCACCAAGGGTGGGGCCAAACATCCATACGGACACCCTAGATGGACCTTCAAACGCTTTAAGAAAATGGATGCTAGCATGGGCAACTGGCTTGCCCTTGCAAACTCTTTAAGGAAATGGATGGTAGCATGGGCAAGTGGCACCAAGCCCTTGCAAACTCTTTAAGGAAATGGATGGATGGTAGCATGGGCAAGTGGCACCAAGCCCTTGCAAACTCTTTAAGAAAATAGATGGAAGCATGGGCAGGGGTAAACTCTTTAAGAAAATGGATAGGTACAGCCCACGGTCAGAGAAGCCGTGGTCACTATAGTGCCCACGGTTTCTGAGGCCATATAGGCAAAAAAGTAAAAAAAAAAGTGTTCTGACTTGAAGAAAAAACCGTGGGGTTCTATAGAACCCACGGTTTTTTTGGCCGCGGGTTCTATAGAACCCACGGTTTTTCTGGCCGTGGGTTCTATAGAACCCACGGTTTGTTCTTGAAGTCAGAATGTTTTTTTTTTTTTTTTTGCCTACACGGCCTGAAAAACCGTGGGCACTATAGTGACCACGGCTTCTCTGGCCGTGGGCACTATGGTGTCCACGACTTCTCTGGCCGTGGGCTGTCCAAAAATTAGCATGATTAGTGATTTCAAACCTTTGGATCATTGTACCCCAAATAATGCTCAGATTTTTGAGGTTTAGTGATTTCAAACCTTTGGATCATTGTACCCCAAATAATGCTCAGATTTCCTTATAGTGTCTAGGGCTCACTTCAAATATTTCAGATGGCTTGCCCCTTGGAACAATGACAACATTGTCTTGTCAAATACCGACTCTATCATCCCATATGGATGTTTGGTTCCCACCTCTTGCTGGACCTACACTCCAAAAATCAGCTTTATAGGTGATTTCTAATTGTTATATGTGATTTTTAACTGTGGGGGGCTATAAGGCCTTGGAGAACCATTGGGGACAGAGATTCATAACTCAAAATTAAAATTTCGATATTCACATTTTATATAGTATTTTCCTTTACTATTGATGGCCTACAAGCCTACAAAAGATGGCTCATAAGCCTACAAAAAATAGCTCAAAAGCCTACAAAAGATGGCTCGTAAGCCTAAAAAAACTGGCTCATAAGCCTACAAAAAATGGCTCCCAACCCTATGTACCATGTATATACAAAATTATATACTGTCAGTCATTTACAATGATCGGAACCTCCGAAGTTGCAACATCTGGACCAACTAATTCTCCGAACTTCTGCATCCTATCCTCGTACCCAATTCTCCATCCGACAGCGATAGGGTCAACATGTCTTGTCCAATTGACAGCAACATTTGGTATTGGACAGTTATCGCGCATCAGAAGTTGAACAAAATGATTGTTATTAACGAAAGCTATCGCTATTATCTTCCGTCGCATGAGTGGTTCGGGTGGTGAAAGTAATGGCAGATATGTCAAGCACAGCCTGGATGAAAAATGAAGTAACACGATATTATAACAACTTGCAATGATATGACCCATTTCGGGCAAAGTCATCCAACACTTTGTCGGCGGAAAGATGTCAAAACAATCCAAACATTGTATGAGTTCAGTGACTGTCTGTTGGCCTCCATATAGTTTGGCATAATAATCGGCATGAATTTGCAACTCTGCAATCATATCTCTTCTGACTATAGGCCATTCATCTTCACCCATTCCCATCAGTGCCGCCACTGCTCGAAACCCACAATTCCCATCGCTACGAACATCTTTGATTTGTAATATGTAATCCTCCAACCCTGTAGGCAAATCAGCCAAGTATGGACTCTCGCCCAAGGAGGGATTCTCTTTTTGGCTAGATCTAGTGCGCTGTTTCCTTTTTATTGCAAGTTTTTTTCTCTGTGGTCGAGTCTGTGATTGCTTATCTTCAATTGACAGAATCTCAAAAGCTGAAGGATCCCTCTTCGTAGATGATTCTGCCTGTGCAAGTCTCTTTGCCGATGGCGTTCTTGGTCTACCCCGAGTCGTGATCTTCTCCTTCGGCTCAAGTAATAAAGTAGAAGCGGGGTTCACGATATCCTTGAGCTTTCTGAATAATTCATTTTTGCCACTCTCACTGCACTTGTCATATTTTTCAATGAACTGCTGCACTAGGGGCCCACATTCTAGAACCTCGTCTGTGGTCACTGTGGGTACATTGGAAAGCTTCATCCAGTGGGGATGGATAGACGACAAAGGAATGTGACGGTGTTCGCGCTTGTATACGGCAATCTCATGTGCGCATGGTAACCCATGCGTGCGTCTGATAACACACCCACAAGCCTGGAGATCATCTGGGCCACATGACTCGGCTCGCTTTGCCTCGTTGACTATTAATTCTAGTGCATCTAAAGAAACAAAACCCGTCAACTCCTTACAGACCGCCACTCTATGCTTATGCTTCACAATGTTCAAGCTTATCTCAAATGTGGCATTGATCTCAACATGTTGCAACTCCAGCAAAGAGTTGATGGTATCCCACGACGTATCGAACTTGGCTTGTGATGTCATTAGATGTCTCTTTAGTTTGGCATGGGCACTCTCAGCTCTGTTGGTCGTAGTATTTCCAAAGTGAATGTTCTGATCAGTCCATGCTGCCACAAAACACTGTTTGTATTGTGTCAACCAATTCTCTTTCACGTATCGTACAGCATTTGAGTATTGTGAGAACTCGATCTCAAATGAATCCAGACGGTCTTTGTAGTCCTCCTCCGTAGAAGACAAGACTAGGTCATTCCACTTTGAGATAAATTGATCCCATGCCTCTTTTCTTGCAAACATTTTTTTGCACCTTGATAATATATTCCTTGATATATGGAAACGACATAGAAAGTTTCGTGCTTCTGGGAATACTCTCTTGCATGCATTCATTAGAGCCAACTCTCTATCTGTCACAATAATTGAGGGTAGGGCTTCAGAGTTGAGAACTGACTTTAAATTTTCCAACGCCCAAACAAAATTTTCCTCTTTCTCGGCCTGAAGGTAAACAAAAGCGATGGAGTATGTCATATTTGTTGATGTGATCCCAACAATCTCTAACAGTGGCAACCGATACTTATTTGTTTTGTAAGTGCAATCCATAAGCAACACAATAGGGAAACAATTGGCAAGTTGTATGCACTCTGGATGTGCCCAAAGTAAATCTGTAACCAGCAACGTATCAGAATTCCTATGCCTTTCCACATACTGATATTCCTCCAACTTCTTCATCAATTGTTGCATTTCAGTTCTTCCGGCTGCTTCTATACGTCTAAAACTCGCCCGAGCATTGTAAATTGTTTTCATTGTCGATGCATTGTTGGGGTCTCTCCCTTTCAAGACATTAAGAATCGACCTCGGCTTTACACAACTTTTAGCCATATCTGCCAACATGTGCTTTTCATCATTGTTGAGCCTCCCAACAAATGAATGACCCTCAAACTGATGTGCAAGTGCATGATTGTGGAAGCCACATACCACTTGAATCATCCATTGATCATCTATAGGCATCTTTATACCTTTTAGTGTGAAAGGACACCCACACCTTTTTGTTCCAGTGTGTCGAACTGAAAATTGCTCTTTCAGTGTTGTTTTTCTAGCATCCCTGTACTTTCCACCCCTCTCACAACCAAAAGTAGTTCTAGGAGTCCTCTTGGAAATATCTGCTCTCTTTATGACAATAACAGAACCAACTGCTTTTCCACTGTCTCTAACCCATTTGATCATGTCATCACGACTATAGAAAACCTGAAAATCAAATTACAATACATGAATATTCATTCTAACAAAAAGAGTAGATTCAATTATTCAATTGCACTGAACATACCGTATTAGTTGTAAATTGACTCGTCAAATCCAAATATTCAGATGGTTCTACTTCTTCACTAACAAGTTTCATTTCCTACAATAATACATTAAACACAATAAGCATAAAATCATTTATTAGATAGGTGTAAATTTTTGAAATTTGACTTCACTTATCATAAGGCTAAGAATGTTGGAATAAAGTGAGGTTAATGTTGGAATAAAGTGAGGTTTGTGAAGATGGCTTCCATTGTATGAACAAGGTTTTAAATTTTAGTTTTGGTAACCATTTCGGTTTTGGTAACCATTTCGGTTTTGGTAACCATTTCGGTTTTGGTCCAAAACCGATATTTCAGCCAAAATTTCAATTAAAAGTTCTAAGTTTCGGTTGGTTTTTGCTTTAAAAAGCTATATTTCGGAGATTCGATCTTCAACGAAATCGAAATTTCGGCGTTTCGTTTTAAATTTAAAACCTTGACTTTGAACATCTCCATTTAAAAGATGTGGAATGAGAACAATGTTGGAGTTGTTCTTACCTCAGCCATTCTTTAATGATTCCCTTTAACTATTGGAGAGAGGATGTGGGCAACAACTCAAGAGAGGATGAGCGTTGAGAGAGGGAATAGGAGAGAGGGAAGAGGTCGCCGGCGTCAAGGGGAGAGGGAAGAGGTCGCCGGCTTCAAGGGGAGAGGGCAGAGGTCGCCGGCGTCAATGGAGCCCTCCCTCTCAACCCTCACAAACCAAAGAGGGAAGAGAGGAGAGAAATGGGAAAATGGGGTGCTTTTTTTCATTCCCTCCCTTATAAGGGAGGGCATTCTCGTCCAAGAGAGAGATATATTAGGTGCTTATAGATTTTTTGGGGTGCAAATAGAATTACCCTTTGAAATTTCTAGGCATTGGATTGGAATTATTTTCATGGGTTGATTTTAAACCCTGGGAATTTGAGCATTGACCATTATTTGGGGTACAAAGATCTAAAGGTTTGAAATCACTAACAGGCTGATTTTTAGTTTGTAGGTCCAGCTAGGGATTGTCAAAACCATGGTTTAAAAAACGGCCATTAAATGGTTTTAACGACCATTTAAACGGTAACGCCCCAAGCCTGTTTCCATTAAAAACGTTTAAATTCGTTTTATCCGTTTTGAACGGCCGCTTTTTTTGTTTTAATATCCGTTAAAATCGTTTAAAAAGCCATTTAATTCTGAAAAATTTTGTGAAAAAATGGCCATTAAATCCTTTTAATTCCGTTTAATTTCCGTTAAATTCTGTTTTTTTTTTTAATTTCAAAATTTGAATTTCAGCGCCATTTCTTCTGTTAAAATCCGTTTAATTCCATTTTTGCCCCTGGCCGTTTCAATCCGTTGTAACGGCCGTTTAAACCGTATAAATGGTAATGCCCCCAGTCCGTTTAACCGTTAAAACGGTCTCCTTTAAACCTTGGTCAAAACATCCATACGGTCAAAGTCTTCTCAGAGATCCACGAGGCAACAACTGCACCGTTCAATGGCCTCAACCGCATATTTCCGTGTGGTTATCCATGGGACAGCGCATCTCAAAATTATAACAAAGGAAAAGTCTTCCTAGGGAGCAATCCATGGTCAGAAAAATGCCCTTAAATCCACGCTGGCTGTTGGATCTCGAGTTTTTTTTGTTGTGTGCAATAATCTAACTGCTAGAGATTACCAATTAGGTGATTTTTGGTGTATGGGTCCACGTCTAACATCCATGAGGCCACTGGGCCCCAAAGAGTGACTCAGTCCCAAAATGACTGACACCTACCCCAAAGCCTCAACTCCATCCATGTTAAGCCCTTGTTAGTTGGCTAAGGGTGGTTAACAAGGGGTATGTGTCAGACATTTTGGAAGGATGCTTCAAACTTTGCAGTCGTGACGGGACAACGATTTTTTTTCTCCCTATAAGTGGAGGACGCTTTAGGGTTCATAATGGATCTAAACGTCAAAAATCAGTTTGATCGGTGATTTATAACCATTAGATTGAAAATTTTAATAACGTAATTTTTAGCCCTTTGATTTGAGTATGTTTTTCAGATGCTAATATATAATTGTTAGAAATCATCGATCAAGCTGATATTTGATATTTCGTTAAGAGGAGAAATTTTTTGAAGTGCCAGGATTTTTTAAGGGGCGATCATGCGACCAATGATCGTGCGCCACATATACTCATGCGCATGATCGCCCATTGCCCGCCCGCCTTCAAAAAGTCTCTGTTAAGGGTAACTACAGCTAAGGGCCTCCTTAACCCCATACAGGTGGCACTGAAGGATAAGTCTAATGGCAAAACGTTACCAATGAGCCACGTGTCACATTTTTAGAGGATAATGACCGTATGGATGTTTGGCCAATCCCTAGGTTGACCTACAAATCAACATGAAGATGACGGCAACAGCGCTCTCCGATAAATACGGCTCTCAACCTAGGCTCTCAATTAAATTCCCACCCCACCAAACCAAAGCCCAGCATAAAATTTTTGCTTTTCGACGCACTTTCTCTCTCTCTCTCGGTTGCAGAGAAATCGATCGGCCATGGGAGAAGAAGCTGAGAACAAGCAAATAATCTTCAGAGATTTCATTGTGGGAGCTCCAAAGGAGACGGACATGGAGTTGAAGGTCGGGAAGGTTAAGCTGAGGGTCCCACCGGGATCCGGAGCTGTTCTTGTGAAGAATCTCTACCTCTCTTGCGATCCCTACATGAGAGGGAGGATGCGAGATTTCCACGGATCCTACATTCCTCCTTTTGTTCCAGGATCGGTAAGATTACCCACGTTCCATATCTTTTCTCCATTTTCTTTTCTTTCAACAAAATATTTAGATTCCTCTGTTACTTGTCATTGAATTCGTTACTGTTCTGAGCCACATGGCACACTCTTAGAGATCGCCGACCGTATTGATGTTTCGTTGGTCCAACCTTATGTGGACCTATAGGCCAAACATTAGCCTGATTGATTTCTAAGCGTTGGATTGGAGACGTTTTCATTGGTTGATTTTTAACCGTTGGGTACCAAGATTTTTGTTTGAAATCACTAATCAGGCTGAGTTTTTCTCTTACTCCTTCTAGGGATCATTCATATGGTCAGTGGTCTCTAAGAGTGTGCCACATGGCTCATAATGTGATATGTTGATGACTTACGTCCGTCAGCAAAGTTATACTAAAAAGTTTGTTGGGAAATGCTATCCCACGGATAACTGAGAAAAAATTTGAAGCCGCGGCATTTTTGAAGTAGCAATCATGCACCTAGTGATCGCGCGCCATGGGTATGTGTGGCGCGATCATTGGGCCAATGATAGCTGCTTCAAAAATACACGGCTTCAAAAATTTTCTCCTGATGACTGGACAAAAATATGTACAGAGGCCACTGACCAATGGATTCAAGAGTAACACAGTCCTCGAGATAATAACTGCATGGATCTATTGAAACCAACGGTCAATGTCATCAACTGCACATGTTTTTGTCCAGATATCTACTGGGCTAGGCCGTCTGACCTGAACTAACGGGCCATACTACCAAGCCCACAAACTGGCCCTCCAAACCATTTTAATGGGCCGGACCGTAGTCTGAATCTCAAAGCCTAAGCCAGGCTCAGATGATTAGCGGGTCCGGGCCAAATTACACCCCTATGAAGAGCTGCTGCTGCGATATCTATTCTCAAGCATCTTGACACGTGGCTCATGAAAAGTGGGGCATGTCTTGAATGGAAAAAATTTAGATGCAGGGGAGCCTTAGTACATTTTCTTGGGCCCACCACCGCACAGACAATTTGTTTACTTAATAAATTTTGTATCTCAATGAAGGCAGTGGAGGGGTTTGGTGTGTCTAAAGTCGTTGATTCCGACAACCCAAATTTCAAGGCAGATGATCTGGTAGCAGTAATGACTGGTTGGGAGGAGTACACCTTGATCCATAAAACTGAGCAGTTGAGGAAAATTCAGCCAGATGATATCCCTCTATCCTACCATGTGGGTCTTCTCGGTATGTTTTTTTTCTTCTTCAGAATTTCAACTATTCCCAATTAATGGGTCCCACCTAAGGTAATAAATAGGGAATGATCATCACAATTTCAGAAAATAAATGTAAATATATTCCATGGTTTAAAGCATGGTTTTAAAAACGGCCGGGTAACGCCCCAAGCCCATTTCCTTTTAAACCGTTTAAACACGTTTTAACGTTTTTGAATTTAATGGCTGTTTTTTTGTTTTTAACGGCCGTTAAAATCGTTTAAACAGCCGTTAAATCCTGAAAAATTTTGTGAACAAACAGCTGTTAAATCCGTTAAATTCCTTTTTTTTTTTTCAAATTTTAAATTTCAAAATTTGAATTTCAGCGCCATTTTTTACGTTAAAATCCATTTTTTTCCTTTTTTGCCCCTGGCCGTTTCAATCCATTTTAACTGCCGTTTAAATGGCAACCCCCCCAGTCCGTTTAACCGTTAAAACAGCCTCCAAAGGGGGCTGTTATTAATGGATTATAATACACAGGGCCAAAAACAAGGAAAAGGGAAAATAACGGAATACGGGAAAAACGGCTCTAAAATTCAACATTCAACATTCAAAATTTGAATTTCAAATTTTGAATAAAATTTTATAATGGAAATAATGGGCATTTTTTAAACATTTTTTTTCAAAAAATAACGGACATTACTTTTTTAACTGGTACATAATGTGGCGGAGTAGGTCTGAATCCGTTATAATGGCCGGTTTTTTAAACCATGATATATTCAATAGCCATTTCCATCTATTTTTTGTGATTCTACAAGCAGTTGATCATCATCATCCTAACTAGTTGGGGTCGGGCAACATGAATCGTGTTCTTCCATTCAATTCTATCTGGAGCTATATCTTCCGTTACAACATTGTCTTTTCAAATCTTTCCTCACTGCCTCAATCCATGTCCTTTTCAACCTTCCCCTCGCCCTCTTAGATCCTTCAACCTGTACAGTACTTCTAGCTGGTTCCGTTGTAGATACATTCATACTTTGGAGCTTTATGGTGCAAAATTGGTGTACCCAGGTGACTGTAAGCTTCCAATCTGTTCAGATTTTTGGACTCTCTAGGAGTTCCATAATTTGGCCTACTAAATTGAAGGATGAAGGAACAGAAAATCTTGAAGCAACAATAACTTTTCATTAATTCTATGATTTGGTATCCTGAAATACAATTTTTTTGATGCAGGCATGCCAGGTTTTACAGCTTATGTTGGATTTTATGAGGTCTGCTCCCCTAAAAAAGGGGAGTATGTTTTTGTATCTGCAGCCTCTGGAGCAGTTGGTCAGCTTGTTGGCCAACTTGCCAAGTTACATGGCTGTTATGTAGTTGGAAGTGCTGGTTCAAGTCAGAAGGTAAGCTTCATGCTGTATTTTACATTGTTTATTGTGAAATTCTTGTAATGATGCGGTTGATCTTCAGTTGATACAAATAAAATTACACATTTCAGGTTGATCTTTTGAAGAACAAGTTAGGTTTTGATGAAGCCTTCAACTACAAAGAAGAGACAGATTATAATGCAGCTTTGAAAAGGTCAGCAGTAATGAGCTTTTCAGAAACTTACTTTCTTGTAGAATGATTGAGATTAATCTTCTGGGTCTTTAAGTTCTTCCTCCTGCAGAGCTATGGCAGGAGACTTCCCTTTCTCAATATTGTTCAAAAGATCTCTCCGTCACCTACAAGTGTTGTACTTCCCAGTTCGATTTTTATAAAACCGACTCCATATCTATTTTTAACTCAAACGCCGAATCCATCTCATCTATAACGATGTCTAGTTTACAACAATGTAAACTTGCTAGCTAGCTTAGAACCTGGCTGAATTAATAACTTGTTTTGGTTTGTTCTAAGTACCTCATCCAAATTCATTTTCTATCAGAAAAACGGAATTTTTTCAGGCTTCACCTTATCAGATACGGAAAATGATTAACCAGAATCTGAGTTTTTAAGTCCAATTGTATAAAAAATGTAACTACGCTCATTTTCCTTAAAACAGGTATTTTCCAGAGGGCATAGACATCTATTTTGATAATGTGGGTGGAAAGATGCTCGATGCGACGCTTATCAACATGAAAACTCATGGCCGGATCGTTGTGTGTGGGAGGATGTCTGCGCATGACAACTTGGAACCTGAAGGAATCAAGAACTTGTTCATGCTTATAATGAAGCGCATCAGAATGCAGGGGCTCCTGCAACTCGATTACCTGCATTTGTTCCCCAACTTCTTGGAACACATTATCAGTAACTATAAGCAAGGGAAGATCGTCTGCGTAGAAGACATGAATGAAGGTCTGGAAAGTGCTCCGGCTGCCTTTGTTGGGTTGTTTTCTGGTAAGAATGTTGGTAAGCAGGTCATCTGCGTTGCCCGCGAGTGATTTTTAGGTAGTCCTTTGTTGTCTGTAATTGAATCTTTGATCATATATTCATGTTTACAAGTTATCAAGGGGGTTGGAGTATACCCACTATTCAATGTAAGCCTTATAAAGATAAGAACCACAATTATTCCCAAGTAATATGTCGACATGGCAATCGAAAACAATGGTACGTACCCGAATGTATCTTCCAGGAACCTTTATAGGAAGGAGAAGTCTAGACTGAATCGAAGCGGAACTTTGAACCATGATTATAACCGCAAAAGAATTGTCTGAAATTCCCTTTTAGCCCTCTCTTAACTCACTTTGGGACCTCCCAAAAGCTGCAGCATTTCAGCCAAGGTGGAATCCATTTGAAGCCATGGGATCCACATGTAATTTAAGTTTCAAAATCTGACCATTCTAAACCCTGCTGCTTCTATGGGCAGGAACGCAGTTTCCTTGTCTTAATTGGAGTCAATTACTACCATGGTTTCTGTCTACAAACACAGATAACATGGATACAAAGCTCACATGCAACCATCTTCCACCATTAAAAGATTGTTGTTGATTGCAGCAGAAAGTTCACAGGAATTAGGTGCTCATCAGCCCAGCTTCCTGGGAACAGACACCTCATTATACCAAATCTGGTGGCTTGACATCACATCCGGGCAAGGATCAGAAACACAAAATTGGAAGCTAACTCAGCCCCATCAAAGACTAGGTCGACAGAAGGGAAACCTAATCATAGCTAGTGTTTGATTTTGAGATGAATTGTGGAATCAAATTTAGCATGAAACATAAGATAAGAAACCCAATAAACCTGAAAAGACTAAACGCCAAAGTTAATGTATTGTTCAAAGAATGCCAACAGATGTTAGTTAGCATACATAGTTCAAGCCGTGGCTATTACGTCTCTCAAATTTGATGCAAAAGGCATATACTGGAATTTCTACTAACCATGGTATACCTTGACGTGGCTGTTATCTCTCTCAAATTTAATGCAAAAGCATATACTGTAATTTCTACTAACCATTGTATACCTTGCCACCCTATTACATTATTGCATAGCCTATAGGATATGGTTGATGTTCTTCCAACTTTTAAGCAACATTTCTCAATTTGACCCTTTTTATACATTTATTTTCTTGTGAACTATTGGTGTGATTCCTTGTATAATTTACATATACATAAAGTTCCTTCTGCATAGAACTTTCAGACCTCTTCCAACTACTGTCTGATCAGATATGATGCAAGGATACTACAATTTTACACAGTTCATGTAAAGACACTAATCCAAACCCCAAATGCTCAAACCCTAGATGCAAATACATCAATGTGTAATTTAGGAGAACTGATGGAAGCAAATAACAGAATTAATTATCATGTTTAATATCAATCATCTCTTTCTGGATTGATGATCCTTTACTTTAATTTTAATGGATCTTCTATCTTGATCTTCTATTATAAATAGGAATATCAGTAATTTACATTACTACGTTTTGTTTACATTATACAGAGAGATTAATGTTGTCCAAGTTTTCATAAATTTGAGATAACTGATCAAATTTAACTCTATTGAACATTGTGTTTCAGGACAAAAGAGGTATTTCTATACTTAATTGTTTTTGTACTACTTTTAAATCTAAGTTCTTTGAAAGCAAGGATTGTGTTGGATGCACCAAACAAAATTCATGGTCAGTGTTTATTCAATTACTATTGTAAACTACGTTGGACCAAACAATCCTTGAGATGGACCTAATTCCTAATATGTGTTAACTTCTAGATGTTCCTTGAGCAGAATTCAGTAGAAAGCTAAAGGAATTGACAATGACCATACTCTTGCTTACAAGGTTGGTTTAAAATCTAATTTCCTAATTCTAGTTTCCATTTTAATGCTTTGCATGCATCTGGATTCCATATTGTCTTTCTTCATGCCATTTAAATAGTTTACTGAACATGGTTCAACAAGTGTTGCTCCTCATCTTCTTTTCCACCATCATCACAGTATGATGTATTTAGCCTTATGTCTCACCCACTTTGGAATACTATTTTCTTAGAGTCGAGTTGGACCTGTACAATGGTTGAAGCCCTAAACTCATGAAGTTCTTATTGAGCTTGGCTAGAGAGGTGTGAAGAGTCTTCTAGCTGTTCCCATAAGGTACATTTTAAGAATGACCACATTAAGTTAGAAACAAATAGATCAATGCTCTCTAGTATTGTTTATGAGATACTAGTAGGTGCAGATATGTAAGAATATCTCATTTCCTTGTGGCACTCTTTGAAAATTGGGAAACGCTCTAACGTTCAAAACCTTTGCAAGTTTGAGGGTGAATACTCTAACCTTCAAAACTGCAAGGGTGAATAGTCATTCCTAATTTCTTTTATGATGGGAGTTGTCACCCACCCATACATGCTGCCACGAGGTCACATACTCACGACCACCTAAAAAATGGGGGAACCCTCTAACCTTCAAAATTTTTGCAGGTTTGAAAGTAAGTAGTCATTTCAAATAATTTTAACAGATGGAAGTATAGAATTCGTATTTGTACAGGATAATGTATATATTAGAAACGACATTAACATACTACTACAAGCTTTTTACATCTCTATACTCCATTTAATACTCTTTCATATAGAAAATGTATTACAAGTTCTATATCATGCTAAGGTCTGCAAACACTCATATTAGGTTCCTAAAGATCTACTTGTTCGAGTAATTCCGTAAATCAACAATTGACTTTGACAAACATTAAATCAAATTGGAGTCCATGCATCCTTAAACCGTATCAGCGCTCGACTTCAGCAAAGTTCATGGCGAAGTGAACAAAACGCTATTGTGAACATAGAAAATTGTCATTTAAGTAAGCTGAATTAGGTGTCTCAATCCCAAAATCAAAAGCTTTAAAAATGGAACGTACACTTTGGCTTAATACAAAGCCACAATAAAAGTTGTGAAAAGATAGATCTTTCAAATGCGTCAACAAATGGCTCGTTATCAACAGCTGCAAATTGCTCGTCAAAACGCATCATATCCAGGGCTCAACCTTATGCCTTTCGAGGTGATGCAAATAATGGAGAATCTGGATAACCTTTTTGATTCTGAATTATCGAACGACAATGATGACTATGATGTCATAGAAATCTCATCAGACATTTCTTCGCAAATATGATGCATCATCTTTCTCTATTTCAACAAAATCGTAGTTATTAGATCCATAATTGCTTTCTTAATTTTTGTGCTAATTTCTTATTGTTTTCACTCTTGAATTATTTTCGTCGTGTACTTATTGGATCTGTAATTGTAGTTGGATGTTATTCTCCAAAATACCCATCTTCCCACTTGCATAAACATTTTAATGACCTGATAAGCAATTAGACGCCATGAACTTTTTTAAGCCATACGTTGATACAGTCTAAGGATGCATAAAGTCCAATTTGATATAGTGTCTGTCGTTGAATTACTCGAACAAATGGACATTGAGGTCCTAATAGGAGTGTCTGTAGACCTTGGCATGATATATAAATTGTACTACCTTTTCTACTTGAAAGATAATTAAATAAAGAATAGAGATGTAAAAAGCTTGTAGTAGTATGTTAAGGTCATTTCTAATATAAAGACCATTCTGCAAAAATACGAATTCTCTACTTCAATCAGAAAAAATCGTTTTAAATGACTTCAAACCTACAAAAGTTTTGAAGGTTAAAGGGTTCTCCAATTTTCTAGGTGGTTGTGAGTCCGTGATGTCATGCCCTAGATTTCGATTACACAAATCTTGAGGTGTGCACAACGTTTCATGAATCTGACGCTTGAATTAATTCAAAGCATGCAAGGCACTCGCGCTTACTCGATTATTCCCAAGTTGCAAAATTTGTGGGTAACTTTTTCTTAAAGCTAGCAGAAGCAACATGACACTACTATACTCATCCTCAGCCAACCCATTGTAACTGTAAATCATACATGATATAGAGTTTTAACATATACGGATGCAGGCAACGCCTACAGGTCCCTACAAGGACAGAAATGTTCCAAGAAATAATAACTCAGAACCCAAAACCAATTCTCTCTAGTCACTACTCTTGATGATCTAAGTATGTATATTGACATATATGGACACAGGCAGCACCTACAGGTCCCCACAAGGACTGAAAGTTCTAAGAAATAATAACTCAAAACCCAAAACCAAATCTCTCTAGTCACTACCCTTGATGATCTAAGGCAGGATATCCTCTGCAGTGAATGTAGGGTTGGAGATTTGGTTGGTACTCCTCAAAGCAGTAGAAACTAAAGTAAGCTCCTCCACTAACTCCTCTGAGAATTCCTCTACAAGTTAATAATGGTGAGCTTTTGGGGAAAAGCCTAGCAAGTAAACCTAACTTTCTAATCATGTCCAGAGAGGAAAAAATACTTGGTAATCAACAAGTTAACACGTATTGAGATGAACCTAATCCCCAATATGTGTTAACTTCTAGATATTCCTTGAGCAGAATTCAGTAGAAAGCTAGAGGAACTGACAACGACCATACTCTTGCTTACGAGGTTGGTTTAAAATCTAATTTCTTAATTCTAGCTTCCATTTTCATGCTTTGCATGCATCTAGATTTTATATTGTCTTTCTTCATGCCATTTAAATAACATCCAACTATAATTACAAATCCAATAAGTACAAAAAGAAAATAATCCAAGAGTGAAAACAACAAGAAATTAGTACAGAAATTAAGAAAGCAATTATAGATCAAATAACTACAGATTTATGAAGAAATTGAGAAAGACATTGCATCGTATTTTCAAAGAAACGTCTGATGAGATTTCTATGACATCATAGTCAGTGTCGTCTTCCGATAATTCTGAATCGGAAAGGTTATTCGGATTCTCCATTATTTGCATCACCTCAAAAGGCATAAAGTCGACCCCTTGATGTATTGCGTTTTGACGAGCATTTTGCAACTGTTGATAACGAGCTATTTGTTGACGCATGTGAAAGATCTCTCTTTCCACAATTTTTATTGTGCCCTCCTATTAAGCCAAAGTGTATCGTTCCATTTTTAAAGCTCTTGATTTTGGAATAGGGGCGCCTAATTAAGCTAACTCAACTGGCAATTCTCTATGTTCATAATAGCGATTTGCTCACTTCGTCACGAACTTTACGGAAGCCGAGCATTGATACGGTATAAGGATGCATGGACTCTAATTTGATATAATGTTTATCAAATTCGATTGTTGATTTACGAAATTACTCGAATAAGCAGACCTTGGAGGCCTAATAAGAGTGTTTGTAGACATTGGCATGATATAGAACTTGTACTACATTTTCTATATAAAAGATAGTTAAATGGAAAATAGAGATGTAGAAAGCTTGTAGTGGTATGTTAAGGTCGTTTCTAATATATATACCATCTTGTAAAAATACGAATTCTATACTTCTATCAGCTAAAATCGTTTGAAATGACTACTCACCTAACGGGAGTGTTAGGGTCGTTTCTAATATAGAGACCATACTGCAAAAATACTAATTTTATACTTCCATCAGCTAAAATCGTTTGAAATGACTTCAAACCTGCAAAAGTTTTGAAGGTTAAGGGTTCAATTTTTGAGGTGGTCGTGAGTCTGTGTTGTCATGCCCCAGATCTCAAATACATAAATCTTGATGTGTGCTCCAAGTGTCGTGAATCTGACGCTTGCATCCAAGGCATGCAAGGTGCTCGCTTTTACTCAATTATTCCCAAGTTGCAAAATTTGTGGGTAACTTTTTCCAAAAGCTAGCGGAAGCAACAAGACACTACTTTACTCATTCTCAGCTAATCCATTCTAACTGTAAATCATACATGATATAAAATGACCATTATAATAAAGGTGTCATAATATAGATATCAGAGTTTAGAAGTTGTAAACTAAGTATTTATATTGACATACAGACATAGGCAGCGCTTACAGGTCGACACAAGGACTGAAATGTTCTAAGAAATAATAACTCAGAACCCAAAACCAAATCTCTCTTATCACTACTCTTGATGATCTAAGGCAGGATACTCTCTACAGTGAATGCAAGGCTGGAGATTTGGTTGGTACTCTTCGAAGCGATGGAAACTGAAGTAAGCCCCTCGACTAACTCCTCTGAGAATTCCTCTACAGGTTTATAATGGTGAGCTTCAAGGTAAAAGCCCAGCAAGTAAACCTAACTATCTAATCATGTCTCGAGAGGAAAAAGTAATCGATAAACTTGAGATCGAGGTAAATCTACTGTAGTGTAATATCAGTGTAACAGAAATATAACAAATAGAAAAATAGCTAATAAGAGTAATACTACTAGAGTGGCTAGAAACTATGTTACGCAGACACGGCAAGGCTACGAGGCTGATACGATGTGGAAACGGTATTTACACTAAAAATGGGAGTATCCGATACGGATACAACATAGATACGGCACCCATTTTGAAGTATCCGAGTATCATAGGCTAGAAATATGATCAGTAATACATAAACTGAAATATACAAATTGATAATATCAAGTGCTAAAATAATTAAAAATAACCATGAGATGGATGCATGTAATGCAAGTTACAAATCAGTAATAGTGGTAGGGCCAAGTCGTAACCTCTTCTCCCATGTCAAGCGTTACTCATGAGTCTACCTATAAACATGCGATATAATATCTAATTTCATTTCCAATAACTTTATTATCTTTCCTCCTAATTAATCAGGACTTGGTCCCATAAGTTTATTTGGACCACTAAAAATACCAACTGGTTTTCTTAACACCCCAGTTAGGATCTCTTTCCATAACCAAGTAGCCATCATCCTCAGAACCAAGTATCCATATCACAATTCAAGTACATTATCAAAACTGTTCAATCCGTCTCTCAGTAGCCAAATCACTAATATATGTACATCGCTCCCAAGTTTATCGACCGAAGTCTGTCCTAGGACCAATTCCTACAACTAGTCAAACGTCGACGACTACAGATTTACCAAAGATCCAAAGCTCATCCAATGCGGCTGCCCACCTACACCAGAGTCTAAATGCCCATCGGGCAAGCACGTATCTCTAGTGCTTGATTGATCATACAAGTTAAATAATGAGTATCTTATTAAATAATGTGTGTGTGTGTACGAAAACTTATAAAACATTTGAAGTGTCGTGAGTGTTTTTAAATCATTTATTGTCAAAAATTCATTAACGGTTAACTGCGTTTAATCCGGTTAATCCGATCGAACTTCTACAAGTTATCAATTTAATAATTCGAAATTCAATAAGTCGGTTAACATACGATCAAATTCGATTCGGTTAATCTGCCTAAGATTCGAAAAATTAGGGTTTGATTAAAGACACCAGCTATGATCCTATAGTAACCAAAAATCCTGGAACTGTCTCTCATTGTTATACGAATATCCTATTTAAAAGTTTATAAAACTCTATCGGCGATAATTTATAATTAATAGAATTTCATAAGCTCATTTTATTTAGAATAACAGAGAGCCTTATTGGTTAATGGACCCTACAGAGCCTGGGAATATCCCATATTCCAAGACTACCCCTATCATGCTCGTAATTTCACGCCTAGTTAAAGACTTACCAATGTTTGCTTGTACCTAGGTCAAACTACCACAGGTTACTCACTCTAAAACCATCGTTTACATATGCGTAGGATTTAATTTTTTAATTATTATTTATGTCCATTTATATAAGAATCAAATATGATTATGGTACTTTTAGCACAGCTAATATACCTACTCCTAAGTAGCTCCCTTTGGACCAAGCAACACTCACTACTTGCTAGATAGCAAAATAGAATTTTTTGCTGTGATCTTTTTTAATTTGTTACTAGTGCATGTTCCACATAATCTTCATGTATATAACAAGATTTAGAATAAGGGCATTTCCAAACAACTTCTTTAGACCATTCTCGCTTTCACCGACACTCCTATGATGCTATAACTACTCTTATTAGATATATTGATGTTATTCTTTCTCTCGATAATTAGAGATCATTTTAGGTTAAGACACACATGAGTCATTTATTTGATATGAAAGATGCTAAAGAAACAAATATATGGTGCATCAAGTTGCACATTACGTATAAAATTGGAATAACACTAGCAAGCTTGGGGGTGACAAGCAGCTTGTTCAAGGGCATCCAACAAAACAGAACATTCTGGTTGTCATAACAAGAAAAATAAAGGTACGAAAGTTTCTTCAAGAAATTAGTGAGGCCAACATAAAATCACATACAAAACTTCCCACAATTATCACATGGAAAACAAACATTACTACACAAAACAGAAAAAAAAGAAGCTTTAACAAACTTTTCATGTTCCTTCGAAGCATAAAAACATATTTTTAATGGTAAGCAACAATTTTGCAGAAAATAATGGTGTCCTTTTTTTCAGCCTTAAATTTTCAATTAGTGTACCTTCCATTTGTGTAGTTTATGGGTTGAGAAATATAACTGGAGGGCTTGACGGAAGGAGAAGAGGTGAATTGTTATTGACACATACAAATAAAACAGATCGGAATTCATCATATTTAGAACTACATGTGAACTACCAAAAAGAGCCAAAGCCCAAGGAAGTTGTAAGTTGAGCCAATAATTCAAAGAAATGACTATTAATGTTATTATTATAATAAATATGTACGCGTAAACACATATAAAGCTGTATATGTTAATATCTATATGCCTTGCAGATTTGGTACAAGGACATTCAGTGAACTGTAACACAGGAAAATCCCATTTGAGATTGTATGTGGCCAAATTTTGAGAGAGGTACTAGACCTAGTGCCTCCGCCTATCACAAGAAGAGTTGGGATGATGTTGAAGCTTTGCCAAGAGATCCAACAATGCCATAAAGCAATCCGACTCACCTTAGAGCAAAACACTAGTACAAAGAGACAATAGATGCACATCGAAGATCGCAGTCACAGTCAAGAAAGTGATTGGGTGATGGTTCACCTAAGGAAGTAGAGGTTCAAATGAGGTTCTTATTAAGTTCAAATTTTACCCTATGGTATATGTTCTAAAGAATCGCACTAAACACTACCTAACATTCCTATGCAGACAGTTTTTTTATAAGTAACTAAACAACCAATTGATTGAAAAAAATAAGTGCAGAGCTAGGAAAGAGTTTCTTATCACAATCCCTGCAGATATTTAAAGAAAGACTGAAATACCATTTATGTCAGCATGCTTGCCTTCACATAAGTGTTCATGACTCGCGAGAAACAATTGAATCTAGTGTTACGGTGACAAATATGTCAATCTAAGTGATACCAACTTATCATACCAGAAAACACACAGAAAAACTGCAATCTGAAAAATCCCTCAATCATTAACTTTTTGAACCTCTCCATGACAACCCCAAAAACCAAGAACTAAGGCCCAAATTTGCTAAGAGTTGGTAAATATGAACCATGCATGCAAACCCATCATGCAAGTATAAAGAAAAAAAGGATGACCCATTGATAGGACAAAAGGGGGAATATGGATCTTAATGGAAAGAAACAAAGACACAGGCATATTTAAAGGTTGAAGAATCCTCAACCAAAAAAGACATTTACCAGTCCCTTCTCTGGTGACGAGTTACTGACCTTGTCCACACTTTTCAGCATACATGTGATGGAAGCAAGTTTCCAAGGCCCAAGTTCCTTTCGAACACCCATCTCTTCTCATTAAGTAGAAAACTTGGTAGATTATAGGGTCAAGTTGTCTAGTCGCTCTGCTGGTACCTTCTCTGACAGTCAACTAATCACATTGAATCCCCTTCCCCTATTAACAGACCTGCAAAACTTTATCAAAAACACTAATCCAAGCAAGTTTCCAAGTTCTTCCAAAGTGGAGTCCTTGAGGCTCACCGGACAATTAAAAATCATCTTGATTCCTAGTGTCATTAACCCACTGGAATGCTAACACACTGATGAGAGGAATGTCTTATTTCTTTGCAGGGTCATATGATGATGGATCGCTCAGCCTTGTATGGTTCCAGAAATATGCTTGATCAGCATAGGGACATGAGGCTAGACATAGACAACATGAGTTATGAGGTTATTAGAATTCAATTTGGCTCTTGAAGTTTGTCTTCTGGGCAATTGCTGGCTCTCATCAATCTTATCTTATTTGCTTGGAGCAAGAACTACTTGCTCTGGGGGAAAGGAATGGGAATGTCAGCACAGGCTTGTCTGTGCTTCCAATACCTTCTATCCTGCTATCTATTGGAAAGCGCAGGATCCCCAATAGAGACGAAAACTGTCTTAAGCACTGTCTTAGATTTGACATTAGGAATCTTAAGAATGTGGAGCCAAATTCTTCATTTTAGACTAACCCCAAATAATGCCATTAAATGGAAAACCAGACTAACTATAAGCAAGCAACATGTCAATCCATAGGATTTAGCAGAAACATAGACCACGGCATTTAGCATAGGATAAACATTGAGTCTACGTCTAATTTTCACATAATATGTACAAGCTTAGTATTACATAAGGATATAACAAACCATAAAGGAAGAAATTAGAAAGAAACAAAACCGACTTGTATATGAAAAGAATGAAAATAAAAAGAAACATAGTAATATTCACCCAGAGATAAAGAAACACAGTAATATTGGCCAATTGCATAAAAATCAACTCAAGATATGAAGTTAACCTCTTGTTACAGCTTCCTTTGCATTTCCTTTTGACCCAGAGTCCCTACCAAAAATACCATTTGCTACACACTTTCGGGCCTACAGGTTCACCTCTTGGCCTGGTGGACCTACACATCAATAATCAACTTACAGTAAAACAAAACTAATGACATGTTTATGAAAAAAAAATAGTCTCTCTTTATTTTTCTTCTATGTGAGGTTATTTTCATGGGTCCGACTCAGTGTGTGTGTGCTAAGTTGAAGACATCACTGTGGCTTCTCTTATTGCTAATGGAGTGTGCGTGCGAGATGCCAACGGGCATTCAGTCTTTGATTTTCAATGCCATGACACTATAATCCTCACAAACCTCACTTCACTTAGTATATAGATAGAAGTTCTTTGATCACCATAAGGTTGATATGCGACAGGAAGAAATTAAGGGTTAAGTGAACAACTAGAGCAACCTAGGGAGGTAGAGCTAGTTGCGGAGGAGAGCATAACCCATAAACCTCTTCCATCCTCTCCAACATCCCCTTTGACAATCCCTCTGTCTTCCTTCCAAGAATCTCTACCTGCAATGTTGACTAAACTTTTCCATTTCTAGATTTATTGAATCAAATCACACAGACAACCTAAAAATAATTCGATATTCAAAACATGAAGAAGAAGAAGATTTAGAACCATAAAAGAAAAAAAAATGTGATTTAAAGATAATATACTTATAACTTCTATTATAGAAATTGAGTAATAGAGAGAATCAGAAACACTGATAGAGAGAGAGAGAGAGAGAGAGAGAGAGGGTTGTTTCGAGACGAAAAATAAGAAGCTTGAAAAAAACAGGAAATCGATTAAGGATCAGCAAAAGCTTAAAGAGCAATTCTTACAACTGTGAATCGGTTCTTTCGATCAGAAACAGAACTCTCACCAAATGTGCAACTCGTATTGATCGTCAAGCTCGCTTCCGCCATCTCTCGGATCTTTTTCACGCATTTCTCCTCAGATACCACTCCAAGCTTCTCTATTCTCTACTGAAGAACCGACGCTTGCTCATCGAAATTACTACACTTTCGAAACTCGAAATCTCTGCTCCCTAGCTCCTTTGCAACTGGTCTAGTTTCTCTTCCAGGTCATCCATTTCCTCTTCCATACTTTTCCCTCCGTGAATCTTCTTTCATGAAGTACTCTTTTTTTTTTCTTCTTGTAAGTACTCTTCTTTCACCCCTGCAAAAAGCAAGACGATCATCGAGGTGGCCGTGAACCAGTGTGGCAGTGTGTACGGTGGGTGACACCTCCAATGATCCAAAAAACAAAAAAAAAAAGTATGAAATGACTACTCGCCCCTGGAACCTACAAAAGTTTTAAAGGTTAGAGTAAGGTTTAAAAGGGCCCGTTGTAACGGAATAACGGACAAGGGGCGTTACCGTTTTCCGTTGTAACAAAAATAAGAGTAAAAACGAAAAAAACAGAAATGACTGAAAAAAGGTGCCCGAATTCAAATTTTGAATTTCAGATTTTCAAATAATGGAAAATAACAAAAATAATTTCCTCAAATTTTTCAGAAAATAATGGTCGTTATTTTCATTATAACAGAAAATAATGGCCGTTATAATGAAACAATGGCCATTATTTTTTGGGCGTTTTAACAGTACATAATGTAGCGGGGGAGGTCCGAATCCATTATAACCGCCATTTTTGGACCATGGGTTAGAGTATTCACCCTCAAACCTACAAAGTTTTTGATGGTAAGCGAGTTTTCTAATTTTCAAAATGGTTGGGAATCGGCATGGCAGTGTGTACGGGTGGGTGACACCTCTCATCATCGCAGTGTGTCGTCCAAAAAAAGTTTGAAATGACTACTCACCCTCAAACTTGCAAAAGTTTTGATAGTTAGCGAGTTTCCCAATTTTCAAGGTGACTGTGAATCAACGTGATAGTGTGTACGAGTGGGTGACACCTCCCATCATCCAAAAAAGTTTGAAATGACTACTCACCCCCAAACCTACAAAAGTTTCGAAGGTTTGAAGGTTCCCCAAATTTGAGAAAACATTCGCTGGTTCCGGGTCCTTCAAACTTTGAAGGTCCCCCTGCCAAAATGTCTAACGCGTACTTCAAGGCCTAAACTCAACCCACGTTAACCCTTGGTTAGTTGGTTAAAGGTGGTTAACAAAGGGTACATGTCAAACATTTTGGGAGGGGACCTTCAAAGTTTGAAAGACCCCGGGACCAACGAATTTTTCTCCCCCAAATTTCAACATGACCTCATGGCAGCATATACAAGTAGTGGCAGTGTGTATACAGGTAGTGGCAATGTGTATGAATAGGTGACATCTCCCATCAACCAAATTTTTTAAATGACTACTCGCTTTCTAACCTGCAAAAGTTTTGAGGGTTAGAGGGTTCTCCAATGTTCACCCATATCTGGAAAGCTAATTTAAAAAGTCAGATTTTATCCTTGGCAGGATGTCCAAATCCCATCTACTAGGTCAAAAATGCAGTTCAAGGTTTAAAATTTTGGCAAATTTGACACTTGTCTGCTAAATTGGCTCTAGAGAACAACACAATGAATCTGGCTTCCAAATACATATACCTAGAAATATAACGGCGTGTTTGATTTGTTATTTTCCGGTGGGAAAATCATATTTTCACGGGAAAACAACATTTTCCACTGTTTGATTACCATTTTAGGCTATCGGAAAATGTTCCCGAGAAAATGAGATTTTCCCATCTAAACCCGGAATTCATTTCCGTTCCTCATAGGTGAGAACTCATTCCCACGGAAAATGGTATTTTCTCACGTTATTTGTTCACTAGGGGAACGCCATGTGCGATGCACGTGCACCTTACACATGGCAGCACCTTAGAGATCAATGACCATATAGACATTTTGCCCATCCCTAGGGGGATCTACATACGAAAATTCATCCTGATTAGTTATTTTTGTCCATTGAATTAGAGTCTTTCTCATTGTTTGTTTTTAACCGTTGATTTTGAGTATTATTTGGCTAGTGACAAAATGACACCACTATACAACATGATAATATCCATGGCTCTTGAACCATGTGATCATTACTATTTTAATAATGAAGTATGTATGGTAGCGGTAGCTTTTGGTTTGTTTTTATTTTTAAAACATCCAAGTTGATGATGGACCATATTATGATCCACGTGGAACACTCTTAGATACCACTCACCGTATAGATGTTTTTACCATCCATAGTTAGATCTACATATCAAAATTCACCCTGATTAGTAATTTATAGCCATTGGATTAGAGTCCTTTTCATGGATTATTTTCCACCGTGTATTTCAAGAATTACGATCAAAAGGTTAGAAATTATTAATCAGGCTTATTTTTGTTACATAAGTTCACTTAGGGATGTGTCAAACATCCATACAGTTAATATCCTCCGATAGTGTGCCATGTAGCTTACAATGTGGGTCGATCATCAACTTCGATGATGGATCTATCATCTAATTTTTTCAATGAATAGTTTAAGTAGCACGTTAAATGTAATGATTGCTTGAACAGCTGCGTTGGAATATGAAAATACTGAATGACCAAAGAACCCTTATCAATTAAAACAATTTCTACACCTAAAAGAAGCAATGCTTGTCATTTTAATGAACTTGAGGGTAATATTAGGAATAAGATTTTTTTATTTTTTGTAATAAAAGAGAGCATTGAAGAGTTGTAGGGCCGACGTGTCTTTGACACCAATTATCCAAAGTAAAAAAATCAAGAAAATGAAAAGAAACAAAAGAGGGGTATTTTGGGTATATTTGGGGTTTAGCGTGAGGCACGCAGAAGGACCTTCGTCCGTTATATAGTAGAATAGATTTTCCCTAATGATAACTCGTTGAAACCTCTCGCTCTCAAACCCTCTCCATCGTTTGCTTCAACGACCCTCTCTCAAACCCTCAAACTCTCCCGATCGTCAGCTTTTGCACGCGCGACTCTCTATCTGGTAAGACCCTAAACCTAGCTCTCTATCTCAGATCGTATGCGAACTGGTCTCCTCTCTTTCCCTTCTTCCTCTTCTCTTTGATTGTGTGCTCCAACCGATGTAGATCTATGCCAACGACAGAGGACTCACAAAAGACCAAAACACAGGTATACCATCTCATTCCCTCTTCATATTTCTCTCTCTTTTGAAGAAATACACATGGCGAAGCTTGTTTGAGGATAGCGCTATTGAGAAACGACTTGGACTGATATCTCCAAATCAGTCTGGTAGTTCGTATTCTTCCTTAGATTGAGTTCCCATTGACATACTTTCAGTTTGCCAATGTTTGATTCGTCTTTTGGTTACCCTTGTCTATTTTTTTTTTTGTATGATTGGGGTCTCTATCTTGTTGAGTAAAAGGGAATTTTTTTTTAGGAAGAGGGTATATGATTTTTCTGTGTAGGTTCTTTTGCATTGAGCACTGGTATTGTGATTGGTTGAACCTGGATTTATATCCAAGTTGTATCAGGAGAAGGAACAAATGCATGGAATGCTTAGGTTGAAATACTAGACTAGCTTATAGTAGCTCTAGTATCAAAGTTACCCCAAATCGAAGAAGGCATTGATGGTATTTCTTAGATAGAGACACATTAGCAGTGGTAGGCATCAATGAGCCTTCCTAATCTATAGCAGACATATAATCAGATATATCATGAGTAGTGGCAGTGATATGAGACTTCTCGAAGGTAGTTGCTTGCCCATGTAAATCTTAGGAAGCACCTCGCGTATGATCAAGTTTATCAAAAAATAATTTCAAACAGTCTAAAAAAAAAGAAGCTGTGATGCAGGATAGCAAGTAACAACTCTAAACCAAATTGATTGAGGCATTGATAAATGTTTCTTAGAACAAAGACTACATTAGCGAAGGTTGTAATTGATGAGCCTTCATAAATTTTAGTAGGCACATAATCAGATGAATATTTCTTAGTCCCTATTAGAGACTACATTAGCAAAGGTAGGCATTAACAAGTCTTCATAAGCAATAGGGGGCACACGATCAGATACATTATGAGTAGTGGCAGTGATATGAGAACTAGCTGAAGGTGGTTGCTTGCCCATGTAAATATTTAGGAAGTACCTTATGCGTGATTGAGTTAATTGAAAATTATCACTTCAGACACCACTGAAATTGCTACCAAAGCTGTCCATTCGTCCTACAACTGATGTTTGAAGAAGTCTGCAATCTTTTGAGTGTGGTTTAGTGAAAAAGGAATCACACTCAGCACCTCAAATGGAGCCTCACCACTTGTTGAGAGGCTTCATACCACAATGACAACTTCTAAATGAAATTTTCTCTATTTCTCACCACTTCTTGAGAGGCATCATACCACATATGAATGCCAATGTTGTCAGAATGTGACATACTCTTTTGGGCCCACTACTTATTTGTAAAGCTCTTCGATTTAGGCACTTGGTTCTCTATTGTGATCTACAGAAGAGGCCAGCCGATCAGTGACACAGGACTTGTATCTTTGTTAGCTCTAATGTCTAAGAGTGTTTCATGTCTCAAGAGCTAATATGGAAGTTTGATTGTAAAATCTGGATTCTACGTATTATACACATGTTTTTGAGAGAAAGATGCTGTCAAGAGGGTTGAATGTGCATTAAGATTTGGATTGTTCATCTCAACTTTGGTTGAGAATTCAGGTATCCATGGGTATTGGGTGATCTAAAGTAAGTGGAACCTAGGAGTATATAGATGCATAAATCGATATAGAACAGTCTCTTGATGCTTCAGGTATCACAAACTTCTAAATTTAATATTTCAGTTTATTCTTTTGATTCATTTAAAGATCAGAATGGATCTGATTAGATTGACATTTAGATTTGGATTTTTGAGACATGGAGAGTGATGTTTGCTTGGATCATTTTCAAGCGATAACAATGACTAACACAGTAGTACACGAGCATCATTTTAGTTCCGTTCTAATGACGAAAATCTTGAGTTTTAAACACACCATTCTGTGGTTCTCACCCATAGTTAGAAATTCAGACTTGAGACACAAATACAGCCATACAAATTTTTTACTAGTTTGCTATGGTAAAGATGTTGCACACTTTCAGTGGTGATGCTAGCACCAAGGTTTTAAATGATATGTTTCCTTTAAAGTTACCATTATGACTTTTATAATAACACGTTATAATGGGTCACATCTGAGAAAATTACAACTTCCCCCTAACTTTAGAAAAAGCTTACCTCTAATCCCTAATTCCCCAATTTCATTCTTGTGACTTGGATTTGGGGCTTCTCCTCCATTCTTCCTCTTGCTGAAAACTACTACTTTAGTTTATTTTTTGAAGAGAACAACAAAGCTGAATACGTTGCCTATTATACAAACAAGGCATTAGTCGAAACATGGCATAACTCGAGTACTGTTTTCAATTTGCTTAAAAGTTAGGAGTGGAATATGGTTATAGCTTAAGGTTGTCTGAGGTATAGTTGCTAGGGCTGAACACTCAAGTCATTACAGGAGGATGTCTGCCCTAGTTGTGTTTTATATGTAACATATATCTAGGGGAAAGGACTCACCTTACCAGCTTAATGTGTTAGCCAATGATGAACTGTTACAAACATGGTCACAACAAACTAATTATGTGTCATTTATCCCATATATTTCACCACTTAACTTGTACAAGTATTGGCCATTATTTTCTTCTCATTATTTGAAAATCTGAGTTATGGCCATATAGGATCACCATTGAGAAACATTAGAAGTTGAATAGCTATTTCACTTCTCTAGTTCCAAATCATTTTTATTTTTATGTTGACACTTATGCTTATAAAATGAGCTTTACACTGTGTTGCATTGCATTGCATTGCATACTCTACTCTTCAAGCTCAATACATTTTCAATTCTTTTTTTCTTCTTGTTCAGGGTATAGGCCAAATGTATTACCGATCTTCTATAATTCTTTTCATTCATCTAACGTTGTTGTCTCCAACTTTCATCTAAAGATATATCTTTAGTAGAATTTCTGATGATTTCATGCATTGTGTAGGATTGGAGTTGTTTCCGGCAATGCTATATTTGGATCTCCGCTTGATGACGAGTACTGGATGAAGAGACGTTAGGAAGAGGCAGCAACAAATGAGACGGATGCTGATTATGGAATGAGAAAGTTGATTAGATCTTGTTAAGAACATTATAACAAAAAAAAATGTAAAAATTGAGTTGTCATAAAAATGTATTAAAATTTTTGAACTTTAATTGGTGTAGAGAAAAATGAAGACAATATTACAATCATTTGCCATTTACCTGGGTAGAGTTTGCCTACATCAAACCATTGCATATTTGATCACCCAATATGAATTTAATACCAAAGCATGAAGTTAATATGATTTTCTCACAAGAAAATTCGTGAAATCAAATAGCGAAAAAATTGAAAATGCATATTTTCCAAGGTGCAATCAAACAGCCAAGGGAAAACTTTCTTAGGAACATTTTACCAGGGAAAAGAAGATTTTCCCAAGAAATTTTTCCATGCAATCAAACACGCCCTAACAGAAAATGAAAACTTTCCTTAGAAGGGCAGAAGGGCAAATGCAGTAGTCTTCCTAGTAAAAAATGCACGACAAGTTAGAAATTCAGTTCTGTCCAGCACTACATTTTTTCTCCAAGCAAATCTGGGACTTGGCTATCAAGCCATACCATTAAGACCCATGTTACAGTAGGTTTTTTCATTACACAGGTGTAAATATTAGAGGTATATCATCCATAAAGAACATCTATAAAGCTCTTAAAGTATAAATCAATTCAAGTGCGAAGATGAATAATGAGCCAAACATGCTCTCAAAAAGATAAATTAAGATAGTGCAAGTTCTCAAAAGTCTAGATAAAAGTAACTATGGCTGAGATGAATGAGTGTCCATTCATTCTCCATAGAAATACACAAATGTCTCTGGATCTCCTCTATGTGCTCCTCTCCATAAGTGTCATCCCATGTATTCACATCCTCTGTCAGGTCCACCCCATCTAGATCTGTAAGATGTCGGCAAACGCTAAGAACTCGAGAGTCTAGTAAAAATGCCACAATGTATCCAAAATAAAGAATATACAAATCCACCGCTAATGACCACAACTAGCATGTTTCATCATAAATATAAACAACACTATCAAACAAGAATGAAGATAATGATACGATGTAAAATGTCAATGTCACGCCTCGAATCCGGGCACCCAAATCGAACCCAAATGCCTATGGATCAGCCCGTTTACTCAAGATCCAGGGTGTGATAAAAATAAAATACTCCAATAAAACAACAAGAATCACCATTGTGATTGATGAATAACAACTGAACTCCAATAATCAAAATAATGCGGAAGCGTAGACAAGTTATTACGATGAAATAACCAAAGTCAAAATCAAAGTCAAACTTTTTAATTTTTATCAAAATTACTAATTAGGGTCTCTATAATTACCTAGAATGTATATCAAACATCTTTCGTGAAAGTACTTGAGCCAAAATGCTCGCTTAAGGAAATTTTAAAATTTAATTTTTGTGGTTCAAAGAAAAACGGTCAGCTTTTGGTCGAAATTCAAAGTATGTCAAAAAATTATTTTCTTCAAGAGTTTTATTCTAAAATTTATAAGAAACAACTTTAACAAATGCACTTTGGCAAAAAATGACATTTTATAGTTTTTTTAGTGGTTTTACAATTATTTGTAGTTTTATAAAAATGACCGGCAAAACTCAGTCGGTTGATTTTTTTCTAACTTAGTCGAATGATTCGATGGTCAATTTAAAATGAAATCCAACAAGTAATATATAAATTTAATAGTGCTCAAAATTTATGATTTTTTATCAAATAATATAATATAGGTTCTGTTTTACAAAGCAAAGAAATGTCAAAATAAAATAAAAAATTATTAAAAATTCATAACTAATAGTTAGTTAGTAAAAATGGTCTACAGACAGCTCTGATTGAATTTGGTGATCAACTATATATTTTTGGAAGCTAACTTGAAGCTCCACATATTTTATGTTCAGCAGAAAGATAGAGTTCCACTAAAAGTATGCCAAAACCTCAGTTGAAGTGGACTATTATGTTCTGTTTGGACATGACAGCAACTATAACATTCACTTTGAAGATTTCCACAGAACAGAAAACAATATATTAAATTGTCAGAAACTTTGGTAAAATACTAGAACCATTTCAGAAACAAACCCGTTTGGAATCGCATTATTTGAATATCAAGAAAATATTTGAAGAATATTCTCGTCCAAGATGTTGAGTAAATCTGAAAAAGTCAAAAATTTAGAAAAGTGTCAAAATGTGAATTAAAATATTTCAATCAATCCCAACATGAACAAATCATCAAAATATCCATAAACTTTAAGAAAAAATAAAATAAAATAATCTTAATCATCAAACTCTATCTCATCCATGATGTCTTTCCTGTCAATGGTTTATCTTCATCTTCTTTTATAAAATCTAAAATTTTGTTCGGTATAAACTATGAGCTTTCGCCCAGTACATTCCACAGGATAATCACATGTTTATAATTCATTTAATTTAAACACATGCATAGATTAATAGCACATGTGATACATGATCAAATATATAAAAATATGATGAAGATGATGATGATGATCTGATTGAATGAACACAAAAAATTCATTTCACATATTTCCTTTTTTTCACAAGTCTAACCCGTAGGTTCTTCTGCAGGGGTTTGTGGTCTTTCACCCTAGGGCACCAAGCCATTGTTAATTCTTTAAGGTTCCTCCGGGCCGCAGAGCCTATGCGCACTCTAAGATAAATCAAATCATTTAGCCCGCAGAGCCTATGCACACTCCCGACTAAGTCAAACCTCTGGGCCGCAGAGCCTATACGCACTCCCGTCTAATACCATACTTCTGGGCCCAGAGCCTATGCACACTTCCATCTAATACTATACTTTCAGGCCACAGAGCCTATGCGCACTCCTGTCTAATACCCAACCCAAATGAGATGCCTCATTATGATGATGAACAACATAATCATTTAGAAAAAATAAAAAATATAAGCCACGAAGATCTAAACTCATAAAATCATATGACAATAATTTAAAATAAATGAATCACAAACTAGAATAGAATATCCGTACCTATCTAGTTCTAGAACTTAAAACTAAAACCTCCACCACCAAGAACAAGAAAAACTCTAGAGAGTTTAGAGAACTCAAGAGAATTAGTGAATTGATATGAGGGCGGGAGGTTATATTTATAATTGTTCATGGGGAAAAACTTTCAAATATGAACTTTATTTATTTTAGCAAGTATATTTAAAATTTTCTATTTTGCTTTAAAAAGATTCTTTAAAGAGATTTTATTTTAATTGATTTTCGTAACAATAAATTGGGTGATTTTTATAACCTATTAAAAGGCTTATTTAAGATGGGTATGGGCTAAAAATGGCCTAAGGCCTATGGGTATCACGTATGCTTTAAATAAGATTATTTTTGGCCTAAAATATCTCTAAATTGGCCTGAAATGCATGCCCCAATAATTAAACTCAATCAACATACAAACAAGCAATAATAATAAAACTTACCAACGATTACTCATTAAATTTATAAAAGATAATAAAAATTATTTAAAATATTTTTAATTTAAAGTACTTTTCAAAATAGTATATTTTTTGTAAAATATCAAAATGTGATAAGAATCTCAAATACCTCAATGGTAACAACGTATTGATTAAAAATGCTTAAGTGACATTCGTAATTTAAAAATATTATTATTTTTAAAATAATTATTTATTTAAAATTATGATCTTAGTTAATTAAGTTGGTTATCCAGTACATAATGTCCCTATATTACTACAGTATAAGTATACATGTATGAAAATCGGTTCTAATATTGTTATAATGAAATTTTCTACGTGTTATGATATAAATGTTCTGACTAAGTTCTTAAATTTATTTCTACGTGATATGATAGAATGTTGTAAATAAAAAATAAAGTTAAAAAAAATTGAGGATGCCAATTTATTACCATTTTATAGTTAATTTACACTAATACCCCTGAATAATAGTTCAGGGTATTACAATCAATGTAACCCAAATCAACTCAAACCAATTTTTCGGTCTCCATCTCATTTCCTCGCCGAGAGCAGTCCTTAAACTCTTTTATAGGTGATTTGGGGTCTTGCACCCTATGGATCTTTGTCCCTCTTATTTTATATCAATCAACGAAAACCCAACTTCCTCTCAAAATTCCTACCCGATGATGCGTGCATGTAATTAATAAAAAAAAATCATAATATAACTTACACTAAGGAAACGATAATATGTTTCATAATTATCTTTCTTGAAGCAAATGTACAAATCTGAAAGTTTGTTAAATAAGTACCCCAAAAAAATTACAATCAATGCCTAAAACATATAGGACCCCTTGGTGATGATCCATAAGAATCTAGCATCACATGGCCATTAAAACCATGATTGGCCAAATGCTCTTGGGTCTCAACCTAGGCACATATTTTTCAATAACTTTAATATTCTTTGTTAAATTGCATATCGAAACTTTTTCATACTTTTAACGAAGTAGATTCAAAATTAATTTACTGTAACATTTAATCATTGTCATTTTTTCATTCAAAAATCATGTATATAAGGAGATAGAAAATTTTGGCATGCATTCTATGAGATATCAAACATTCCAACAAGAGATCTATGCAAAGCAATGGAGAAAGATAGATTAACAAAGATGATTAACATTCTAGTATATACATTAGGGGTGTTTTGACATATCTTCAAGGTGAAATACCTACTTTTAGTTTTCTTGAAGCTTAGATCACGTTTTTTTGTGTAGAAGTTCTCAATGTTTTTCCCTTTTGGTGTCCTTGATGGTGTGTCTATAACTCTCTAGTATTCTTCACTTTAGGGTTCAAGGGAAGCTAAAAGTTTTTGGAGTGTTATGGAAGAAGAGAGGGGAGAATGGAGACAATTAGGTAAAAGAATGGAGAAAGTTGGTAGGTTTGAGAGAGCTCCAAGGCCAAAACGTCTATACCTTTTTGGGGCTCTCTAGTGATCAATAAATCATATATAATGAGATTGGTAATAAAAGAATGATTTTCTAAAGGGTTTGGGGAGGTATTTTTTTAGTTTCTATAAGTGTTTGGGTCATTCAAATGCTTGCTAGAAGGGTTCAGAGGTTTTAAAAGTATGTCATAATGTAAAAAAGTAGGCTAAACAAGCAACAAGAGTTTTTAGAAATAGATTTGGTCTACCAAGATTTTCCTAAAAGAAAATTTCTTTACACTAGTTACTATTTTTGAAATAATAAGAGATCTCCAAGATATGCTCATGAGATAGGTCAAAGGATTATAAAACATTTTCTAGTTAGTTCAATTTCTAATTTTGGAGGGTTATCCACGTTTTACATTATGTTCCCATCTTGTTAAGAAAGTTGTCTAGATACATTTCGAAATTGGTCTAGAAGAGTGTCAAGATTCGTTTTACACTAGATTTTTAAAAGGCTTTCTTATTTTTAAAATTTCTACACTAGTTACTAATTCTAGGAGAAAATAATATATTTTACCAAAATTAAAGTATTGAAGATTCTCAGATTTCCCAATGTAGCAATAAATAAATTAATTAAAAGATGTTAATTAGTTGTTGAAAAGTCCATAAGTTCTAGTTAATTACAATTAACTCTATTGCATATATCATACACCTAGAATATAGGTTTAGCAATCATACATCATTAAAGAAAAGTAATTATGGTCCAACATAGTAGATGAACCTCTATGTACACCTACTAAAAAAGTTAAAAATACTAAAATACTAATTGCACCCAAAATCCTAAAAGTCCCCAAATTAACTCTAAGTCTCTATTAAAGGTCTAGAGTCTGAAAAAATGCTAGTTAGTGAAATTCCTTTTAATTACCACATTATGTCCTACATGGGGTGAAGAGTACAGTTTTTAATTTCTCTAAAGATTCTATATGGATTAAAAGTTAATGATCACACAAGGTAGAAAATGATCAAATAATCAAAATACAAATCATCTAAAGAACATAGATATGAAAAAATCTGAAACAAAATATGCAAACATTTATAATCACATGGGACTCAGATTTATAGTGGTTTGGCGACTCCGCACCTATGTCCACTGTCCAATACTCACCACGAGTAGTATTATATTATTTCAATCATGCATTACAACATTTGCAATCAAAATAAATAATCAAACAACTAAGTTAACACTTAGTCTCAATCTAACGAGAATTACTTCTCGCTCACCTAGAGTGTCAGCATAGGCCAGTAGTCTTTTAGAGAATCACTCTTCTCATGGATCTACGATCCTCAACTCAGTTAGAAGAGAACTTACTCATCCACCAATCACAAATTATCAAGTTTGATAGAAATTGAATTCACGTTAAAAGGTTTGTTCTAGGGGATACTTACCTTTTAACGAATTCGATATAATAGTCAATCTTTGAAGAAGAATTCGCCACAGAGACACTCTGTCAAGGAAGATCTTCTTCTTTGAAGAAGATGATTGTAGGAAACAATGAGCTCGTAGTCTCTCAAATAATTAAAGCCTTCACAAATAATGAACTATAGTTGTTCAAGTGAAGCTCTCTCAAATTCCAAATCCCTAAACTCACAATATGATAATTAAATGATGGGAGTTCAAGAGATAGTTTGATTGGGTTATTTCTAATAGAGGATAAGGACTCTATTACATAAGTTTATTTCCCTTCAAGAGAAACAGACCTAAAATAACTGTTGGAATGACTCAAGTGCGTCAAAACTCGCACAAAAGATTGAGTCAAAATGAGATCCAAAAAGAGGGGGTCGACCGCATATTTTGACTGGTCGACCGCACTTCGGTCGGCCGCTCATTTTGGCCAGTCGACCTATCAGGTCAGAATAAGAAAAACTTGTATAGAGGGGTCTAGTTGACCGCACCTTTTGACTGATTGATCAGTCAGAGTCAGAAGACTTCAGTCGGCCTCTCAAAGTGGTCGGTCGGCCGGTCCTCGCAGACCTTCTGCGAAAAATCCCAAACAATTATTATAACTATCCTATGTCATTAGGATAGCTTTCAAACGATACCAAAAGAACCGAAAGACATCTAGGGTTAAATTGATCTGACGTCGACGTGCGGTATACCCTTAGATGTACACAAATAATCGAAACACGAGATTCTTAATAGTTGAACGTTTGTAGAGTAAGAACGTACTTATGATCATTTGCTTCAATCTTCATGTTTGTGTTTGTCTTTGTCTTCAGTTGAGCATGAACACTTTGGTTGTTTTTCTTCAGTTTTTAATCTTCTTTGATTTGATGAAGTCCACTTGATCTTCGAAGCTTCAATCTTTAATAAACTTCTAACTTAGTGATATAAATTACAGAAGAACTAAGAGTTTCCTGTGATTGACAACCGAGACTTTTCAATATCCCCCTTTATCAATGCTAGGACAAAAACTAATAACAACCCAATTATTTTATAATTTTTACCAAATCATAAACAAATAATTAAAAACTCCCCTTAAGTACAAAATCCACCAAAAAATGAGAGGGCAAAGGAGTATCACAGAGGCTTGCGATTAATCCAAAAATTCATGTTCCTGTAACCTGTTGCTACAAAATAACTAACTTGATAAAATAATCTTAGACACAAACATTTTATTAGTACATTAGTCCAATAATACCAAAAATGTCTTCTTAGTACATCTAATAAACCCAAAAGATAGCGAGAACCAAGATTTTATGACAAGTTGATCATTGATCCATTAGATAGCAACAAGTTGTTCATTAATCTAAAAATATACCATTTTATCCAAATATATCATCATTCGTACACCAAAGCCAACTATGTATCAAACAAATATAATTGATTTCTCCTCCGTTTTGTCATACATTAACAAAGGGAAGAACTCCAACATGAGATGATTAAAAAGTATGTAATATAAAGCAAAATATCACCAGACAAATAGAAAATTCTACCACAAAATATATCAAACACAAATACCATCCAACTAAATAGAAATGGTCATTAGTGCTGACCCAAATAACCATCATGTCCAACTAGTCATGCTCACAAGTACTGACCATCATAACCATAAAATATCAAAGTATCAAGGTATCAAAATAGTGCAGACCAATAGTGTCAAATAATACATCCACAAAAAATGTGCTACTAATATAAAAATAGAGCAAACGTGCTCTACTCATCATCATAGTCGTCGCCATCATCCTCATCATCTTCAACTTCTTCATATTCTTCATCTTCGTCTTCAGCTGCTTCTGGTGCTGGGGTCTCCTTTGGCGATGAATCTGAGAAGTTAGGTACTGAGACCTGAAGAATGTAGTGATACGCTGCTGACGTCGAAAAAATTTGTCGATCAACGAACAAAGACCGTCCATTTGGACATGAGATCTGCAATAGATATAGAGGCAGAAGAACGATGTGTGCCTGAAGTCGAGGTAGAAACTGATGAATCACCTACTAACATCTTGCTAAAGGTGGCTTGATTGATGTGAGAGATTTGATGCAAGGTTTCATCATAGTCAAGGATATGAACTTTGAAATGACTCAAAAATTTTGAGACCAAAATACCAAATGGCAAGGAATGTTTCCGATTCTCAATGTTCATGGTACCTGTGGGTACAGTATTTTCTGATAAGTAAAATGCTAACACGTGTCACTGACTGAGGCACGTGTGAGATACGAAAGTTTGACACCTGGTATCATCCAGCATGCATAAGTAAAAGCGCCAAATAATTCGTCAGAAGCCTCAACCATCCCACTCTTGTCACACGTCATCCATTAATGGAGTGACCACGTGTCAAATGGAGTGATCAGAAGAGAATATTTCAAGACAGGATCAGTAACGGAATGCATTGAAGCTTCAACTATTAATATGTCAGAAAAGTATTTAAGCTTTTCTGACACATTAATTATCGACATATTTGACGGGATGGACATTCTACTCAACCCGACAAGGTCAAATGTCAGACTTGACAGGAATGACGTACAACTCATCCTGACAAGTTACACAACATGTTTGACAGGATCGATATTCTACTCAACTCGGCAAGGTCAAATATCAAACTTGGCAGGAATGACATACAACTCATCCCGACAAGTTACACAACATGTTTGTCGGGATCGACATTCTACTCAACCCACCAAGTTCTACAGTGGACTTGGCAGGAATGACGCATAATGTATCCTGACAAGTTCAACAGCGTGCTTGACAGAAATGACTCTCAGCCCATCCCGACAAGTAGACAGAATTCTACAAACAAGATAAGTGTTCTAAACTATAATCAAGTTAATTGTTAACTTCTCTATTATATGATTGCCACGTGGTGGTCAATTTGACTATTACGCCCATTTCTGCATTCCCCCATTCAAATATCTGCACGAGGAATGCCACTTCAGTTGTTTTAGATATAACTAAATAGGGGAAGTAAGGATCTAATAAGAAGAGGCAGTTTCATAACAGAATCTCTTCAGATCGGATATAACGAAAGAGAAGTGGACACGTAGAAAGTGAGTCACGCCAATTCTGAGAGTATAAATACATGACACTTAGAACTGAGAAAGGTATCAGGCTCTCCAAATCCAGATAGCCTAAACTCTAATTCATCTTTTCTATACTTCCTAAACCCTGTTAGTACATCTGATATTGACTTGAGCGTCGGAGTGTTGTTAACAGGTACAACCACATTTTATCCGAAGATTATCTTATCATCCACAGCAGAGAAAGAAGTTTTGTCTTGAAGCACCAGTCGTCGGATCATCATCGAGATACGAATCGTCTGACCTCGAAGATTGTGTAGGATAGATCCGATATTTTTTCCCCACAGTACCCAAAATCAGATGAAAAATAATTGAAGGACTACAAAGATGAATGACTTTGGAAAGGCAACACAAAATATATTGAATAAATGGTCCAATCTCACTACGATGTCCTGCTTTCGAGACCAGATTATAAGAAAAATTCAACCCTAACAAATCATACATAGGAACCAACTCCCTAGTGGCCAGATATGTATTCCACTGGACTACCTTACCACAGATGGCTTTAGAAATGGCATTCTTGTTCCTAAGGGGCAAGGTAGGAGGGAAGGTTCCTCCATCAGATACACGAGGAAGACTAAAAATCTTAGCAATCAAAGAAGGGGATAGTTTAATTTTAACACCCCTAACTTTAGAATAAAGGAAGGGACCTTCAGGATCATGATTGTTCAGATTACAGAAAAACATCATAACCAATTCAGGGTAAACAACACCAGAAATAGATAGGAGTTTAGAGCAACCTACCGATGCAAGCAGATCAAGAACACCGGTTAGAGCAATTTCTTTCTCCATAACCCCATGTTCAACCGCAATAGCTCTTTTCACAAATGTCTTAATGAAGCTTGTTCTAGCCATGGGATTGGTGAAGAGACTCAAGGGATAATGATCACTTGAAGAAGATTCACCTCTCGCTTTTTTTCCTTTAGGTGCTATAGAGAGAAAACCAAAGAAATTTCACCAAAAATTTGGATAATGGTGATAGTAGAAATCTCTAGAAATATATTAGATTTGGGGCCTAAGAGGTTTCTCAAATGCGAATGGGAGGCTCCTAAAAAATTTTCTAGGGTTCCAAAAGGGTTTTTAATGACCTCAAAATGATTTGGGACAATTTATAACCGAGGGCGGTAGACTAGACATGGGTCGACCCGCCTGTGAAATCGAATAGAGATTCAAGTGCGAGGCACGGTCGACCGATCAAAATGTTCGGTTGACCGATCCTTTTGTTCGGTCGGCCCGACCCCGCAAATCCAATTTCAAAAAACCAAAAAAATTTAACTTCGGTCGGCCGGTCAATTTCTTGGTCGACCCGACTTCACAAAAATCATTTCAGAAAACCCAAGAATCTCGGCAAATTCATCGGTCGTCCGGACAATTTCTTCGGTCAGCTCAACTTCGTAAATGCCAATTCCAAAAACCCAAAAACCCCAAAATATCAACAAATCACCAATTAATTATATAACAAAGAATATCAAGTATTAGTATACAAAGAATTCAACCAACAATAGCAATTTGAAATTCACAACAAATTAGCTAATCATCGTCAATGGATGATTAGTTGATTACACGAACTAAAAAACTAATGATAAGATATTCAATATGACTTCAATTATTTTAGTTAGTACCACACGGAATTAATCAATAGGATAAACTCCAATAGACTTCCTCAAATATTCAAATCTGAGCGAATCTAAGGGTTTGGTCAAAATATCTGCAAATTGAATTTTTGTATTCACATGCTCTAATGAAATTATATATTCTTCAACCAACTCTCGAATAAAATGATGTCGAATATCAATGTGTTTGGTTCTAGAATGCTATATAGGATTTTTAGAAATACAAACAGCACTTGTGTTATCACAAAATAATAGATTATTGATCAATTCATAATCCAAAATCATTTGTTTCATCTAAGTTAACTGGGCCCAACAATTGCCAACTGCAATGTATTCTGCTTCAGCAGTCGATAATGATGTAGCATTTTGTTTCTTACTATGCCAAGCTACCAAACAATTTTCAATATAAAAACATCCACCACTAGATGCTTTTTCGATCATCTGCATTTTTACCCAGTTGGCATCAGAATAACCAGCAATTTCACTGTTAGTTTCAAGGGAATACCAGAGATCGTATTCAATGGTACCACTGACATATTTAATAATTCTTTTAACAGTCGAGAGATGAGATTATTTCGGCCAAATTGATACCTGGCACAAGCACCTACACTAAAGGCAATATCGGGTCTACTTGCTGTAAGTTAGAGAAGACTACCAATCATGCTCCTATAGAGTGTCTGATTGACTGATTTTTCAGTTAAATCCTTAGTAAGTTTAATGCTAGTGCTCATGGGAGTGTGTGAAGATTTAGATGACTCTAGGCCAAATTTCTTAATTAATTCTTTAGAATATTTAGATTACGAAATAAAGATATCATTTTCTAATTGTTTAACTTGAGGCCCTAGAAAGAAATTCAATTCACCTTCCATGCTCATCTCAAATTTAGATTTCATAGTTTGAGCAAATTTTAAAATATACTTTTCAGTGGTTGAGCCATAGACAATATCATCAATATATATCTAGGATATTAACACTCCATTATCTTTGATAAACATCGTTTTATCAACTGTTCTTCTTGTGAATTAATTTTTCAATAGAAATTGAGTTAATCTTTCATACCAAGCTCTTGATACTTGTTTAAACTCATATAACGCTTTTCAATTAGGTATCCAAATAACCCTGTGGTCTCACAAAAGGTAGGGTCAACCTATAAGGTCCTAATATAGTGAAGGGTAAGGTTGGTTCCAAATCATTATAATTAAAATAATAAATGCAAGAAAAGTTAATTCAACATTTCTCAAGATTTCTGACCATAATACCCCTGAGCAAAAGTTCGGGGTATTACAGAAGTCCCCTTCCAAATTTACCACATGGGACACTCTTTTGGGACCACAAATCCATGCATGCTTGGTGGACCTATACACCACAAAACATTGTAATTTGTGCTTTTTAGTCGTTGGATTTGAGTATTTAATGGGTTCACTTATGGCCGTTCGAGTTTGAGCTTTTTTGGTTGCTAAAATCTAACTGCTAGAGATCACCAAGCAAGCTAATTTTTAGTGTAGGGTGCACAAACAAGTTGGCCAAACATGATAAGGTTAGTGGAACCAAAAGAGAGCTCCATGTGGCATTTTGGGAGGGTGGAGACTTCAAAATTTGAAGGCCTAGGGACATCAAATATTTTTCGATCCTAAGGATGGTACATTCACATAAAAACAATGTTGCACGTACAGAAGGAAGGGGACTAAGACTAGCGATTTGATGGGTCCCATCCATATAATGAGCATAAGGAACATGATTGACTGATTATTCATATATTGAACAGTTCAAAAAATGTGATTGATTGATTATTCATATATTATAAAAGAACGTGATTAATCATATGGTTATAGTCATTCGATTTTTCAAAACAAGAGTGAGTTGCATTAATAAGGAAGAAACCCTCCATTGAAACATTCTCAGTCCTTTGATCACTACATCATCCATCGCTACAAAGAGTTCCACTGCGTCTACAAATAAGAGAAATAGCCACAAGAAGAGTCACTTAAGTTCATCCATGGTTGTTGATCTTGAAGGTGGTTACAAGTTACTGAGAAGGAGATCCCAATGGATAAAAAGAGGAAATACATAAATGGGTCTACTTAAGTTCATATTTAGACTTTTGAAAGAATGCAATGTTCATATTGTAAGCATGCCAATAATAGAAATTAATACACCGATATTTGGTCAATATAGTTAGGTTAATCTTCTACTTTATGTACTCCCAATTGGGAGCATTATACACACTTGGGGTGGAAAATGAGGATAATATCAAGTGCAAAATCACCATTGCATCAAGTGCAAAATCACCATTGTTGAAACTCAACTAAAAAACTAGTAGAAATGAAAAATTGAAAAACTGAAGAATTGAAAAACTTTAGTTCTTCAAGTGTGAAAATCACCATTGCTGAAGAACTGAAACTGATAGAAATCAAACCTGCCATCAAACATAGAATTGAAAAACTGAAATTGGCCTACTTTCTACATAAAGTACAAGAGAAAAATCTTTATCGAAAACCTAATAAGAAACTTATTATCAACTATAATTCTTCAAATCCAAACGAATTGTGGTACAAAAATAGAATTTTTAGTCAAGATCTCGTAAAACTAGAAGTTATTACAAAGAGAAGAATTTATGTAGAAACAACATTACTTGATTTTTAAGCTCCTGGATTCTATAACCGTACTTAGGGGTGTCAATCCGGCCCTCTTGTAAAGTATCCAACTGTTAATATGTGTTCCAGGTTACTTAGGAATCTAACCATTTTCTGAAAAATAAAACATACAAAAGAAATGGGAAAAACCGGTTGGCATGGTCTCTCAGTTTCCTTAGGTACACGTGTTATGACATTATTGGGCAATTTCCAATTGATTGATCCATTCCAAAATTATGAACTGTCCAAAATTGTTCCTATTTTGAAAAATTTAAGAATGGTTCAAAATCATTCCAAAATAATTTTTTTCTAGTGTAAATTTATAATATATCCTTTATTTTATCGAAGTTTTTAAAAAGACTAAAGGTTTCATATTCAAACCTTAACGGTTCACCCTTGTAATGAAAAAAATTATGATCATTCATAGAAAAATCTACATAGATTAAACCGTGGAAACACGTTACCAAACCAAGTACATTATTCAAGCATCCACTTTATTTTACTTAAAATTTTATATTTTTTTAATACTCTTATTCCCGGCCCTAGCCCTTGAAGGTTGGGCTAGGGCCTAGCCAGTACAGGCCCTCTAAGGGCTATGGCCAGGCTAGGGCCTCACCCTTATAAGTGAGGGTAGGGCCAGGGTCAGGCTAGGCCCCTACCCTGGCCTAGCCCTTTGACAGCCCTAACCGTACTTCATTAAAATCAAACCACTTACATCACCAAAATCTAGCACTAAGCATTAGCCCCTAAATAATTAAAATCCCCCAAAAGATGACAAAGAAAGAGATCACATACTCAAAACATCTAATCATGCAATTAATATTCTAAACCAATCTAATTGTTTTCAAATGTAAAAGAAACAATTTTTTTAAGATGATCCTTTCATTTTTCACAAAGTGTAAGCTTTGCATAGCCTCAATGGTTCTTTTTTGTCTGTAAATAAGTTGGGGTTCAGTTGGAACCCTGCTTGACATTAAAAAGAGATATATTCTTACATATTTACACCTACCAGTATCTCATAAACAATACTAGAGATCATTGATCTGTTTGTTTCCAACAGAAAACTCTTCACACTTCTCTGACCAAGCTCAACAAGAACTTCATGACATTTAGAAATGTTCATGGCCAATCCAGATTCCAGACCGTCCATGTTACACAGATCTTTCCTCTGTGAATAGGAGAGAACAATGCCCTTTCCACTGTACACTACCTCTTTCCACTGCTCTTCAAATCCATTGCTGCAAACAATGCACGATTAGATGCCATTGTACCTTGTCGTCTGATCTGTTAGTCTTTATCCCATTTATGAAGTTACCATCCGATCAAACCCATTTTAATCTAATAAATACCAATGAAAAAAAAAAACAGAGCATGATCAATCTAGAATAAAAACATACTAGGAGCTGCACTAGGAGACCAGAGACTGCAAAAAAAAAAAACCCCATTATCAATCAAAAAGCTCCAAACCTATAGAATCTAACAATACTTGGAAAAAATAAACCAAACCTAAATTAGAAATCACTAATCGGGCTGATTTTTGGTTTGCAGGTCCACCGAGGGACTGGCCAAACATCCATACGGTCAGTGCCCTCTAATAGTGTGCCACGTGGCTCATATTTTGGGTTGTGACCGGCTTTGATCACAACATCTTGTGACAGAAGTTTTACTCCTTTTAGGAAGTGAGTCTTTTGCACATATCACTCACTGGTTCAATAAAAACGAGTCTGAGTTTGATGTCCGACGGAGACTTTAAACTTTGAAGTCCACCTCCCAAAATGCCAGGTGGACGACACTTTAGGGCCCACTGACCCTTTTGATGTTTGGTTATTTTTTTGATGGATCACATCAAAATTAATTTTACTCGGTGATTTCTAACCGTTGGATTTAGCATTTTAATAGTGTAATTTTTAGCCCTTGGATTTGAGTTTCATTTTTTAGATGCTAATATATTACTGTTAGAAATCATCTATCAAGCTTATATTTGATATGTGGGTCCAGGAAGAGGAAGAAAAAACATTCTTAAGGCCACTCGACCTGAAATTGAGCTCCACATGTCATTTTTGGGAGGGAAGATTTCAAATTTTGACACCAAATATTTTCTCTTAAAAAAATAGGGTGCGCTCAGGATTTTGGTGTCAGCTAGCTAGCACCATTTTGGTTACTCACCGTTGCCATTTGGACCCACTGAACGCATGGATGTTTAGCCCACCCATTGGTAGAAATTCATACCAACAATCAGCTTGTTTAATGATTTTTAGCCGTTGGTTTGCAGTACTCAAAATATAATTGAATCCAACAGTTAGAATCACACATTAAAAAGTACTAAAATCCTAGAGATTACCAAACAAGCTGATTTTTTGTGTATATCTACCTAGGGGTGGGCTAAATATCCATTGCAGTCCATGGACCCAGATGGCGGCAGTGTGTAACAAAAAAAATGGAGTAAAACTTCGCTGATCGTCAAGCCACTGATAGCCCACAATATGAGCCACGTGGCACTTTATTAGAGGACACTGACCTTATGGATGTTTGGCCAATTCCTATGTGACCTACAAGCCAAAAATCAACCTGATTAGTGACTAATAAGTGTTGGATTAGAATCATTTTCATGCGTTGATTTTAACCATGAAATTTGAGCATATTGACCATTATTCAAAGATCCAGAGATTTCAATTCTCTAATCAGCCTAATTTTTGATTGGAAGGTCCACTAGGGATTGGCCAAACATCCATACCGTCAGCGTTCTTTAAGTATATGCCACGTGGCTCATACTGTTGGTCAGCGGCTTCGCTCTAGCTGATGTTAAAAGCGTGAGCTCTAGCTTGTTACATCGGGACCCAAAAAATTACGAATGGTAGTTGTAAGGCCAAATCCTCTTGTAGTTGAAAGCTTGAAGCGGCACGAGGAAGTAGGAACGAACGGTATGTATGGACTTACGGATAACGTCCTCCTCAGGATGACAGTAACACAGCTCTCCAATAAATACGGCTCTCAAGTCTCAAGCAGTCCCTTCTCAAATCTAAATTCCCACCAAACCAAACCCCGGCATAAAATTTCGCATTTCAACACACTCTCTCTAAATCTCAGTTGCAGAGAAATCAATCGGCCATGGGAGAAGAAGCTAAGAACAAGCAAATAATCTTCAGAGATTTCATCGTGGGAACTCCAAAGGAGACGGACATGGAGTTGAAGGTCGGGAAGGTTAAGCTGAGGGTCCCACTGGGATCTGGAGCTGTTCTTGTGAAGAATCTCTACCTCTCTTGCGATCCCTACATGAGAGGGAGGATGCGAGAGTTCTACGGATCTTACATTCCTCCTTTTGTTCCAGGATCGGTAAGATTGCCCACGTTCCATCTCTTCTTCATTGTTTCTAGAAATATATGTAGATTCCCCTGTTCTCTGTTCACTGTGATTGAAATTGATTTCGTTATTGTTCTCTCAAGCACTACGTTTTGACACATGTCTCATGAAAAATGGGTCATTCGGGACCCATTTGGAAAGTATATTTCCTTGAGAAAAATCAACAAAAATGCAGGAATGGTTGAGTATGTTAGGAATAAGTTACAATTTACAAGTACATGAAGAACAGAGCATATGATGATACCCACTTTCTTAGTTGATCAGTCAATGTGTTGATCATAGTTAGCAATTGAACAGAATTATCCCGAAATAATGAGGAAAAGTTTGTGAATTATTCGAGAATAATTCGATCATGCTAAAAAATGCGCGAAATTTCCCATTCATCTTAATAGAATGTTGTTCAGTTGGTCTTTTAAATAATTCGTATGGTTCACGCATTATTCTTGAAAACTCAAGAATTTTCTAAGTATGGTGTTGATACCATGACCTGGATTCAAATCCTGTCTTCACCCACCAACCCAATAACCACCCCGGCTGCTTACTAGGGAAGGAAAAAGAAAAAAAAGAATGCATTGTATATTAGACCATGGAGCAGCTATGGTTGCAATTACCAATCATAAATAAAGTTACGCAAATATAAGGAATAATCAATTCAGAACAGTAGGATGGAAAGATCATGTCATCTCATTTCCAGCATTTCCATGGCCATATTTTTAAGGAGTTCTCTCTATCATGGTCGATCACGCTCTCATTGATGAGTTTTATGGATGAATAAGCCTCTATGTTTAATTAACATTCTTCTATCTTGATGAAGGCACTCGAGGGCTTTGGTGTGTCTAAAGTCGTTGATTCCGACAACCCAAATTTCAAGGCAGGTGATTTGGTAGCGGGAATAACTGGTTGGGAGGAGTACACCTTGATCCAGAAAACTGAGCAGTTGAGGAAAATTCAGCCAGATGATGTCCCTCTATCGTACCATGTGGGTCTTCTCGGTATGTCATTTTTCTTGTTCAGAATTTCAACCATTTTACGTTCTTCTAAATCTGTCTATCTTGTTCATGCTTTGTCAATAATTATATGTTTCTTAGCCTTCTACTTTGTATAAATATTAAAATTTGTAGCTCTAATTGCACCAATTAAGTCCATACTTACATGTATGATGAAATATTAATATTGAAATACCCAAAGCTAAGATAACAAATAGGAAAAGATCATCACAAATTTGAGAAAATAAATTAATATATTCAAGAGCCATTTCCATCTGTACCGATTTGTGATTTAAGATCATCATATGCCTTATCTCAACTATTTGGGGTCGGCAACGTGAATCCTGTTCTTCCATTCAATTCTATGTTGAGCCAATCTTCCGTTACAGCATGTCTTCTCAAATATTTTCTCATTGCCTCAATCCACGTCCTTTTGGCCTTCCCCTCGCCCTCTTAGAGCCTTCAACCTGTACAGTACTTCTAGCTGGTGCTGTTTTTTGTTGTAATTGTCTTGATCAAACCATCTCAATCAACTCTCATTTATTTTATCACCTATTGGGGCAACTATTATATTATCGCAGATGCATTTTTCCATGATTCTTTCAGATAATCAGATGCATCTTTCATAACCCCTTTCCTACAAGCAGTTGATACTTAAAAATTGTAAAATAAAAGGAATTATATTTTGACATGTGAGCTTGTAAAAAAAAAATCATTCGAGAAATTTTAATTCCATTCTTATTGTTGGATTACAACATATCTTTTCTGAAACTTAGTAGCAGGAATCTTGTACCCAAAATCCCAATTCTGCTTTGGAATCTATAGCTCCCATTTTCCTGTTTCCTCTTCAGAACATTCTGTTTTGCTGTTACCCACCAAAATCAATCTTTTGATTTGTCGAATTTGAATTAAAATGAGTTGATGAAAAGTTGCTCATTTTATTAAAGCTGTGGTTGTTAGTTCCGGTGTAATCCAGGACTGGCTAAACCAAGTTAGTTCACTCAAGTTAGAAGTTAATCTGTCAGTTTTTTAACTTTGTTACCAATCTCGACTGACCTTAACCAAGACTACCTTTAATTCATTCGATTCATAGTAATTGTTTATTGGCTATCCCAAAGAAATTTCTGTATAAGATGAAATGTAGATACATTCATACGTAGGATCTCTATGGTGCAAAATCGGTGTACTCAGGTGACTGTAAGCTTCCAATCTGTTCAAATTTTTGGACTCACAAAACTATGGCAGAATAGAAGATTTCTGTACATCAAATGCTTGTGATGATCTGATCGAATTTACGTTCAACTTAGAAGATCTCCTAGATGATTGATTCTTATTGCCAACCCCATATAGTTGGGGTGAGGCTTTGATGACAAGGATGAGGATGATGATAGGAGATCTTCTAGACGGGATCCATCAAAATGGAGTTTCTTCCCCTATTGTTTGTGACGTGCATGGATACAGTTTTTATGAACTGTAGTTATGGTACATAAGACTTGATGATAGATAATCACTTCTAATTTCTGCAACTAAGTGCTTCTGCTGTTTGAAAACCCCCTAACATCAGATGACTAGAGTTCCATAATTTGACCTACTAAATTGAAGGGTGTAGGGAAAGAAAATGTTACAGCGCCAATAACTTTTCATGGTTCGTAGTTAAATCAGTCACACCATTATAAGATCTCTTGTTTGTTTTTATCTTCTATGATTTGGTCTTCTGAAGTAGTCATTTAACTACAATTTTTTTGATGCAGGCATGCCAGGTTTTACAGCTTATGCTGGATTTTATGAGGTCTGCTCCCCTAAAAAGGGGGAGTATGTTTTTGTTTCTGCAGCCTCTGGAGCAGTTGGTCAGCTTGTTGGCCAACTTGCTAAGTTACATGGCTGTTATGTCGTTGGAAGTGCTGGTACAAGTCAGAAGGTAAGCTTCTTCTTGTATTTTACATTGTTTATTTTGAAGTTCTTTTAATGATTTGGGTGATCTTCTTTTTCCTTTTGTTTTACCTTTTCCTTTGATACTTATGATAGCAATAAAATTATACATTTCAGGTTGATCTTTTGAAGAACAAGCTTGGTTTTGATGAAGCCTTCAACTACAAAGAAGAACCAGACTTGGATGCAGCTTTGAAAAGGTCAAAAGTAATGAGCTTTTGAGAAACTAACTTTTCTTAGTAGAATGATTGATATTAGATCATATGGGTTGCAGCGAGCAATCTTGGTTCAACTTGTTCTTTTTCCGGGTTTCTTCATGGGGTTTAAGAACTTGAAACTTGACTCACACGCTGAGGTTTGAGTCGAGAGACCTTGTCAGTGGTACTCAATCGAGTTATCTTTCAAGTTTATAACATTAATTTTTGTATATCAAGAACATAAAGTCTTACTTTGTTTTCTGTTTCATTGGGTATCCATCTTGTTTTGCCAAGTGACCAATCTCTTTGATTATTCTGAGTTTTAAAGTAGTCCATAGAGTCAGATTTTTGTAGAAACCATATCATCCTCTATTCTTGTTTTGATTGTATCAGCTCTATTATTCTTCTGGGGTTTTAGGTTCTTCTCCCTGCAGAGCTGTTGCAGGAGACTTCCCTTTCTCGATATTGTTCATTCCTTTCAGAGTATCCCATAAAAATTTAGTAGTCAGTCTTGATTTTCTAATTTAAGGTCCCCGGGTAGTTCTTTTTCTGATCTACAACCTTTGTGAAATTTACTCTTGTGATTAATAAGTATGTTTTACTTTTCCCTTTGTTATTTATATTTTAACTTGTCCGAATGCATTTGGTTTCTCTCCGCTGGCATAGGGGCCATCCGGATGGACGTCAAAATGCAGCTGGCCTTATTTTTAAATGTGCACCATTGTTTCTATGCATTTGAAAGGCACCGACTTTGCATCTTGTAGTCGAGTCATCTGCATACAAGTCCCAGAGTCCCAGACCCATAGCACCATAGCACCAACTTGGCAAAAAGGTGTTCTTTTCATCAACGTTTTCAGCCTGTTTCGTTTTATCCATTCTGTCCAAAAGATCCTCTTGCTATCACCTACAGGCTACAGGTGTGGTAGATGTCTAGTTTACAGCAATGTATACTTGCTAACTAGCTTAGAACCTGGCTGAATTTACTTGTTTCAGCCTGGTTCTAAGTACCTCATCCAAACTCCTTTTCTATCAGAAAAAGGAAAGTTTCAGGCCTCACCTTGTCAGATATGGAAAATGATTTACCAGAATCTGAGTGTTAAGTCCAATTTTTTCGAAAATGGTCCGCATAGTCTGCTATAAAATCAGTACCAATTTGACTGTGTCTGATAATAAACTCAGCTGAATCATTTCAAATTTATATGAAGTTTCTACCAACTACCCAAATACCAAGAACACAATGTTGCCTATGTATCAACTTGTTTTGGTCCTTGAAACTGAGATGAGGTCCTCATCGGCAAATATTTAACGGTGCTGAGGACTTAAAAAAATTATTTTGATGTTGGTATTTCTCCATCTTAGATGCTTTGGGGTCCTAATGGATCTTATTTTTTGTATCAACAACTCATTGTAACTGAGCTCATTTCTGTCCAACAGGTATTTTCCACAGGGGATAGACATCTATTTTGATAATGTGGGTGGACAGATGCTCGATGCGACGCTTCTCAACATGAAGATTCATGGACGCATCGCTGTGTGTGGGATGGTGTCTCAGCATGACATGTCCAATCCTGAGGGAATCAAGAACTTGTTCATGCTCATAACGAAGCGCGTCAAAATGGAGGGATTCTTGCAAAGCGATTACTTGCATTTGTTCCCCAGCTTCTTGGAACACATTATCAGTAACTACAAGCAAGGGAAGATCGTCTACATAGAAGACACGAACGAAGGCCTGGAAAGTGCTCCGGCTGCCTTTGTTGGGCTGTTTTCTGGTAAGAATGTTGGTAAGCAGGTTGTCTGCGTTGCCCGCGAGTGATTTTTATGTAGCCCTTTGTTGTCTGTAATTGAATCTTTGATCATATATGGTCAGGATTGTTTACAAGTCATCAAGACCCTCCATTCAATAGGCCATGTCATCTGGAATTCGGTGGATCTCAGCCACTCCCACCCGATTTGGGCAAATGCTTTGTTAGGGAGTGCTGTGGGCACGGGCCACCCACTAGTCCATATAACAAAACAGGGATGTTGTCTCCCCACTTATCCCCCTCTTATGGGCTTCACAAAGGATGGCCGAGATCATATTTCCCAAATGGACAGTGGATCTCACCACTCACACTCAATTTTGGCAGATGCTTTGTTGAGTTGTCTCCCCTTCTTCTAGGCTTCAATAAAGAAGGGGCGAGATCTTATCCCCAACTGGACTGTGGATCTCGGCCTCATTATAAATGACTATTTAAAAGCCAAAAATTAGGCTGAGGTACCCCTTCACACAGGGGTTGTCCAATACGCCAACATCATTCAGTGATGACGAGGGACCATAGTATAAGCTATGTGGATGTTTGTCCCATCCCTAGGTCGACCTATATACCAAATATCAGCCTGATTAGTGATTTCAAACCTTTGGATCTGAGTACCCCAAATAATGCTTGAAATCTATGGTCAAACATTAACCGATGAAAATGACTCCAATCAAATCCTAAAAAATTACTAATCACGCTTCTTTTTTTGCATGTAGTTCCGGCCAAACATCGATAGGTCAGTGATCTCTAAGAGTGCCACGTGTAAGGTGCACGTGCATCGCGTGTGGCATTTCCTAGTTAAAATAAGAGGAAAGGGGAGTCCCTAGACCAATTTAATATATTGATCTTTATTGTTAAACCTTTCACACTTGATGCTCATTAACATGGTTTAAAAAACTGCAGTTATAACAAAATGACGACTATAATAATGGAAGCGACTTCCAGCAGCCCCCGCTAATTATCTATATTATTTTCGATATAGCGGTAATGCCTTGACCCCATTATTTGAAAAAAAAAAAAAAAATTTAACCATTATAGAGGGTTTTTTTTTAAATAAAATAAAATAATAATATTCTGACTTTTTTTACCAAGACGTGACAAATGTGACCCCGTTATAATGGTCATAACGGTAACATTAAGGGACAGTTATCACGGACCATTTAAAATTTTGCTCATGAATACAAAGAAGACAATAAATGGGAACCACATTTCATATTTGATATCAAATATGGAGAAAGTGCGATGGGTTGGTCTAGTAGCGAGCGAAGAAGTTCATATGGGTGCAGAGTGTGGAAAGGTATTATGAGTGGGATGTAGAAGTTTGATAAGGCGGCGATGTTCAAGATGGGTAGAGGTGATAGAGTTCTGTTTTGGTACAACAGGTGATGTTCGGGGACTTTTCTAAAATTTGAGTTCCATGATTTGTTCCTTATTTCTAATAAAAAACCAGTCACAATGTGAGAGATGCAAATTCGTGATAATAGCTTAAATGCTTGGAATGTGAAATCTGAATTATACTCGAATTTTTCCCATACCGCATTTTTTTGCCTTCTGTCAAATTGCTAGCGGATTAGATGGTTAGGATTGTTTGATGTGTTGATGACATAGTAGGTCTACTATGTCTATAAGCCTTCTAAGTAGGTTCTGATCTCCTGCATGCGTGACATGTGTCCTCAACGACGACTGATATTGTTCTTAAGAATATTGGCGGGTTTACTTTGGTTTCATGAATAATGATTTATCTTAGCTTCTTTAGAACCTGTGTGATTGATACATGCCATAGCTTCAGGTTGCACATGATTTTGATTGGAGAAATGACAATCTATTTGGGTGTAGTGAAAATCTGTTCTACTTATTAATGGACGAAAGCTCTTCTTGTGTGCCTCACGCTAAACTTAGGGGTGTCAATGGGTCGGTTCCTAAGGTGGCCAGAACCGGAACTAAAGGTTCCAGTTTTTATTGGTTCTGGTTCTCAAAATGATGGATCCGTAACCGAAATCGATTATGTAGTTTCTGTCGGTTTTGATTCAATTTCGAGTATATTGGGTCAAATCTTGATAATATGAGAATTTTAACAGTATATTTATATATCGGTTTCGGTTTTTATCAGTTCGGTTCTAGTTCCTATCGGTTTTGGTTCCCTATTAAACTACCCAGAAACGGAACCATTATTTTTGGTTCGGTTCCAATTCCGGTTCTTTTTTATTGGTTCCCAAAAATGTGGAACCGAACCAGTGTTTTTGGTTCCGATTCCGATTCTGTACCGGTTAAACAGGTAAAATTGACACCCCTAGCTAAACCCAATATATCCCATAAATACCCTTGTTTTTTTTTTTTTCTTTTGTTGTGCCCTTTCAACTATTCACATAGAAGGGGCTAAACGCACGTCACCCTGCAAGCATACGTCACCCAGCAGATTACTTAAATTGACAAACATTGTTTCTTTCATTTTGTTAAATTTTTTAAATTTATAATGGTGTTCTTTATTAAACTCCCACAAGCCACTTGAACTCTCCTTGGAAAAAAAATTAGACGATGGTGTCCATCATCAAAGTTGACGACGGATTCAGTGTGAACCACATGTAAGGTGCACGTGGAGTACGCCTAGTGAAAATAAGAGGAAAGGGAAGTCCCATGCCATTGTAATATATTAGTCTTTATTGTTAGTCATTCACAATTGATGTTCATGAGCATGGTTTAAAAAATGGCCGTTGAAACGAAAACAGCGACCATTATAACGGCAAAGCCCCAATCCGGGGTGATGCAGTTCGAGATACAGGTTCAGCTTAGGGGAGTCAAATCAATGGAGGCACCTTCCAACAGCCCCCTCCATTTTTTTTTTTTTTATATTCTACTCAGGCGTGAGATAAACCCCAATATCCAACAAATGCTCTTATTTATTCTATTTTATTTACTTGATAGGGGTTTTCGGTCTTTTTGGTGCCAAAGAACACTCACCCTTAACTCATTCAATGTTAAAAAGGTAAAATAAATTTGTATTCCTAATATGCCCTCAAATTCCTTTATTTTGACAAAAATTGTCTATACCGATTTTCAAAGTTTTTTTAATTTACAAGGGCTCGCTGGTCATTTATTACTTTCACATCTTAACTCAACATTGCAAGTAATTATTGCATCCTTTATGGTTAGAAACATTTAGACATGTAATGGACTCACAATGTGAGACACGTGCCACCTTATTAGAGGATACTCACCGTATGGATGTTTGGACCATCCCTAGGTGGACTTATGTAACAAAAATAAACTTGATTACTGATTGTTAACCTTTGGATCATAATGATCAAAATCCACCATTACAAATAAATTAAGAAAAAGACTCGGTTATAGATTACCGATCATGCTGAATTTTGATATGTAAGTCCAACTATAGATGGGAAAAACATCCATACGGTCAATGATCTCTAAGATTGTGCCACATGGCTCATAATATGGCCAACATTAATGGTGTCAAAACTCATGCTAATCACGATGAATTTTGTAAGTACGTCCACCTAGACCAGAGATGGGAAAAACATCTATATGGTCAGTGGCCGTGCAGTGTCATTGGCTAAAATATACCTCAAACTTAGTAATGCTAAAAATCTACGGTTGAAACAACCCATGAAAAAGACTAATCCAATGGATAGAAATTGCTAATCAGCATGAATTTTCATAAGTAGGTTCACCTAGAGCAGGGCCGGCTCAACCATAAGGCTAATAAGGCGGTCGCTAGGCCCCATGTGATGGAAGGCCTCTAGCCTAGGTGAGAGAAGGCTCCAGTTCACTAACCGCATGGATGTTTAGCCCACTCCTTGTTAGACATACAAACCAAAAATTAACCTGATTGGTCATCTCTAGCCATAGATTTTAGTACCTTTTAGGATTTGATTCTAGCCATTGGATTCAAGCATGCTTTTTGAGTCGTAAATCCAATGGCTAGAAATCATCAATCAAGCTGATTTTTAGTGTGTTTATCCACCAATATGTGGGTTGAACATCCACACAGTCATTAGGCACAAAAAATGATCTATGTAGGGCCGTAAGAGTCCTCTGCATGGACTGCAACGGAAGTCCTATTCATCTAAAATTTTTTCAATAGCTTTTATAACAATCGAATAGATGTTAAATAAGATTTTTTTTTTTTTGTAAGCAAAAAATAAAAAAAAATCTTATTTAACATCTATTCGACTATAATTTTCTCTACCATATAGAGAGTTAAAAAATTTAATTGGTAGACGACTTTTTTTGACAACCATTTTGGTGGACCCACATAGAAGATGAATCAATGGCTGATTTTTGGTGAGGATGATCTACTCACCATATAGATCACCCCACAAAAAAATCAGCCCATTCTGAAATTTCTAACCCCATCAAATGTGGTTTTCAAGTTACATGGTCGGTCCATAATTCTTCAACTTCTAAGCCAGTCTACGAATTTTGTGAGGATGATCTCCTCACCATATAGATCATCCTCACCAAAAATCAGTTGATGATTCATCTTCTAAGTGGGTCTGCCAAATAGTTGTCCCTCGATCCCGATCCTATATTAATATATTGAATATTAAAAGGCCTCATATAGAGTTTTTGCCTTAGGCCTCCACTTGCATCGAGATGGCCCTGACCTAGAGATGAGAAAAACATCTATACAGTCAGTTGTCTCTAAATGCATGCCACGTGTAAGGTGCTGCCACACGTAAGGTGCACCTGACCCTGTTACATTTTTTTCCATTAACACTCAAAGACCTAAAAAATGGGTTTTCTGTCATGGGTCGGACTCCATGGACCCCATTTTTTACCCCCACTTTGGCGTACCCACATAGAAGATGAATCAATGGCTGATTTTTGGTGAGGATGATCTCCTCACCATATAGATCACCCCTACAAAAAATCAGCCCATTCTGAAATTCTTACCCTGTCAAATATCATTTTCAAGTATCACGGTAAAAATCGGCGGTTCATAATTCTTCAACTTCTAAACCAGTCTATAAATATCAGAATGATTTGAATTTTTGTGACAATGATCTCCTCACCATAGAGATCATCCTCACCAAAAATCAGCCATTGATTCATCTTCTATGTGGGTACGCCAAAGTGGGGGTCCCTGGAGTTCGACCCTTCTGTTATAACGACCGACCCATGGTAAAATAGAGTACGGGAAATGTTGAATATATTTCAGGTTTGTCATTTGAAAATTTATTCAACAATTTTGCAAAAAATAAAATATTTTGCATTAAAAAAAGAAAGGAACATGCTACCAGGCCGACCTCTTTTGATAGGCTCCTCGGACAAGCCTTGTGTAGATTCCTAGAATCCAACGGTGGTTTGCTTTGGCAAAAGTGAATGCCAGCTCAGCACTATCATAACCGTTGGATTATCAACCCCCCCACCACCCCCCGGTCGTTGTAACGGTATAACGGACTGGGGGCGTAACCGTTTTTTTCGTTATAACAGGTTGTAATGCAAATGGGCAAAAACTGATAAGTACCTAAACCAATACTCTTCAAAAGACCGGCCTGTTAAGGAGAGGAAAATCTAATTACTTAACCAAAGCATGTAGCAAACCACCACGTTTCCGAGCCAACATCCGCCTCCACTTTTTCTCTCTTAAGAGGTCCTCACTCAAGTTCCATACCCCTTCCATGGGTCAACCCCCCATAAGGGGGTCCTACTCCGAGTCCATTTGGCCCTTTCCATAGATAACAGAAATAAAGGGCTTTTTTTTTTTTTTTATAATTTTTCAAAAGATAATCGACGTTATTTTCGTCATAATGGCCGTTATTTTCAAAAATAAAAAAATCACCGTTATGACAAAAATAATGGCTCTTATTTTCTGGGCGTTAAAACGGGTACATGACGTAATGGGTGAGGTACTAGGTTGCCTCTGCTCCAACCCACAAATGACATGTGCCTACATTGATTAAATATGAACCATGACGCTATTTAAAATGGATGGCTCAGATTGTTGAGGTCCACCTTTGATCACGGAAGGAGTAAGGACCAAGGTTTAAAAAACGGCCGTTATAACGAAAATAACGGCCGTTATAATGGATTCGGACCTACCCCATTATGTTATGGACCGTTAAAACGCCCAGGAAATAATGGCCGTTATAACGGCCGTTATTTTTCCATTATAACGAAAATAATGACCGTTATTTTCTGAGAAATGTTGCGAAAAAAAACGACTGTTATTTTCGTTATTTTCCGTTTTTGCCCCTGAGTGTTTTTTTTCGTTATAACGAAAAAAACGGTAACGCCCCCAGTCCGTTATACTGTTATAACGGTCCCTTTTAAACCTTAGTAAGGACATCACATTAATTATAACGTTCACGTAGTATTCTTATTGTAACGCTCATACGGTGGTGGACAGTCCTATTTGCGCGTTATTCAATGACTGAATGGTCAAGTCAATGGGATGTTCTAGACTTATGATCTGTAAAGGAGGGGTGTGTTGCAAAAGGCTCAGGCTCCAGTTACCGCCCTAAAATGACAGGCTCCGGTTACAGGACACAATATGAACCACGTGGCACATTCTTAGAGGACTCTGACGGTATGGATGTTTGGCCAATCCCTAAGAGGACCTACAAACCAAAAACCAGCCTGATTAGTGATTTATAGGTGTTGGATTGGACTTATTTTCATGGGTTGATCTCAACTGTGGGAATTTGAGCAGTATTTGAGGTACAAAGATCCAACGTCTAGAAATCTCTAATCAGGATGATTTTTAGTTTCTAGCTCCACCTAGGAAATGGCTAAACATCCATATAGTCAGAGTCCTCTAAAAGTATGCCACGTGGCTCATATTGTGTCCTGAACCTGTCATTTTAGGGCGGTAGCTGGAGCCCGACCCGTTGCGAAAATACCCAACTTAGTTTGTCAGTCACCCCTACAACGTCTGCCACCCATTCAACACGCATTCAATGTATTCAAGGGCAGTTTAGCATTAAAGGACTAGACACTGTAGCACATCGTCCCATGTTCAGCCATTGATGTTCTTCAAAATTTGTACAGTTTGAATCTTGACGAGCAAAACACAAATGTCAAAAACATCAATGGTTTGATCAGATGGGATGATGTGCCAAGGTGCTATTCAATAGGGTGACTCTCAAGCATGGTTCGAAGTCTCGGCCAATCCCGATCCAATCCCAAAAACTTAGCTTTCTTAATCCTTTTTTATTTTATTTTATTGTATATTCTTTCTCGGATTTTTAAATGTATTTTCAAATGAGAAATCCAAATTATACTCGAACTTTTCCCATAGCATATTTTTGCCGTATACCGAATTGCTAACTCGGCTAATAAGCCAAACGTGACCTCCTATCGCATGAGCGCTACAATATACTTGAAATGGCCATTGTGCCCATCGTTACAATCAGGGTCGGCTCAACCATTAGGCAATTGAGGCAACCGCCTATAGCCTCTAATTCCTATCTCTTCACGATCCCTAAGGTCCTCAATTTTTCAGCTTTATATTTCTTATTCACTTTTTACATTTTTCAAAAATATCCTTAAAAAAATTAGTGGGCTCCAACATAAGAATAGAATCTCTCAACGTCTCTAACCTTTTTTTTCAATAAGTACAAGAGAAAAAACAAAGAGAAAAAAGGACTCCTCAAAAGTCTCAACATCTCCCCTCTGGTCCTTACAACTATTGATAATGAAAAAAACGTTAAATAACCATTTACCCCGAAAGATCGACTTGGTGGGGAAGGGAGAAATAACTATGTATACCAACGGCTCGTCGGGTCAATACAACACGTGCGCGGGAACACACCATCTATTAATATTCTCCCTCAGCGAGAATACAGTCCACTGGACAATTGAACCCACGACCATTGGATGGTTATTTAATGTGGTATCAGAGCCTTAAGGCCTGGGAGGTGGTGAGTTCAATTCTCCAGCAGGGAGTATATTCCCACTAAGGGATAGTGTTGGCGGATGGTGTGTTCCTGCGCACGTATTGTATTGGTCCGACGATCCATTGGTATACATAGTTATTTCTCCCTTCCCCACCATGTCGATCTTTTGGGGCAAATGGTTATTTAATAATAATAATAAAAAAAACTCGTCTCGAGCCTCAATTCAATTCTCTACTCTCTTCTCATTCTCAACAAAAAAAAAAAAGATTCTTCTCTTTCCTCGCTTGTGGAAGCATAGGGCTGCATCCCTTTCTCTTAAAGTCACTCTCTAAAAAATAAATTTCAATCCTCTCTCTCTCTCTCTAAAAGGATGGAGTTTAATAAGGTTACATGTGAACAATTAAGCTTTATTAAATTTTATGAAGACAAGGGCACTTTCGTCCTCTAATACAAATTTTCATAGTCAGCTCGGGTCAACAATGGTCAAATGATAGTGGACCGAGTTATAGGGGGGTATGTCAGCTTTTTCAAATGAGGAGGGGTTATGTCAAATTTTAAAGATAAATATTTCTTATTTGATTTTAGAGTTAATCGTAGTTTTTAAGGTTATTTGCATTCCTATTTGATTTTAGGTTCAAAAAACAAGGAGAAAATTTAAATAAGCATTTCTATCATATCTTGGTTGGGAAATTTTAATTTGTATTAATATTTTAAACAAAAAATGCCTCATTTAGAAGTTTTTGCATTAGGCCTCGGCTCGTATTGAGATGGTCCTTGTTACAATATAGATCACGCCCCTGATGGATAAAACTAATTAGTAATACCCCCCTCTTTCATAAACTCAAAAACAACACCTGAGGACTTCTAATAATCAATTCTGAGGACAATCTCTTGAACATATCTACTACAATCATGGTTTGAAGTCTCGGCCGATCCCGTTCTGGGTTGGGTCGGGATTGGTGGCCATCTAGACGATAAGAAATGGGGTTGTCTCGCTCGAGATGCACTGTTCTTCTTCAACCCTCACATCATCTCGAGCGAGGTGATCCGAGACAAGTGATCTACCCTCTGATCCGGATCAGGATCGGCGCCCACCGATCCACCCTTCGATCCAAAGATTTTCAACCATGACTACAATCTATTAGCAAATGCCATGATGAACTTCCATCCCTCAATACTTCTATCTTCAACTAAAATCAACTTATTTAAGAGTATGTTCAAGAGATAATACAATGATTTAGTCATAGAAAGTTCTAGGGTGTTGCTTATGAGTTTCTGAGATAGAGGAGTTATAAATAAATAATTTCATTTTTTTGTAGGTGGTGTTGCATATTGTAAAGCTGATGTGACGAATGTCACGTTAGTTCATTAGTCAATTACCTAGTGCTCTGGTCAAGGGGATGTTTCTGACTTCACATTTGTTAGGGTTGCAAAATAAAATTCAAAACAAGGGTCTTGCAAAAATATCCTTTTTAATTCCTTACTTGGAATGTTGTGGGGTGCATAGAAATTTGCCACTTGGCACACTCTGTTGGACCCACTGACCACGAATGACTCTCTTTATGGACCAACCCACCAAAAATCAGCCTGATTGGTTATCTCTAGACATTAGATTCAAGCACTTTTAGTAGGGTGATTTATATTCAAAATTTATAGACAGCCCTTTTAATTTTTTTTATTTTTTTTTCATTCAGTTGGATTCCAGCCTTTTAATCATTTTTAGAGTAGGACCCAGAAATTGAACGGCTAAGATCGATGGATATCTTAAAATAAGCCAAGTGATCGAGTTACTTGTTTAACTCGCCGAGTCATGATTCTGTTTTAGGTCCCACTGCCAAAGAAACAAAAGAGTGTAAAATGTGAACCGACCAACCAGTCGGAACACACAAAAAGAGTGTGAAATGTGAACCAACCAACCAGTCGGAACACACACTTCAGCGAGTCAAGGACTCGTCTTACGTAGTTACGTTCCAGTTGTAGCGATGGCTTGAAAATGGCGTGTTTGACCCGAATCGTCTTTTCTTCCATCCAACAGTTGAATAGTACAACCTAACGACCCAAATCGACAAGGAATTGATTACTATTTTTGCTAGCTTTGAATTCTCTTTTCCAAGGTCTTGTTTTTATTTTTTGGGTCTTCCGGTAGTTGGAAAGATGTAAGCAGTAAGCACCAAAGTCTTAGTCATAAGGACAATTGAGCGAGTTTCGTCGATGATTCGAGTACCCTTTTGTGGGCTCTTGATATTTAGGGTGAGGGTTTTGTGCGTTCTGTTCTTCGTGGCATGGAATTACCGGTGAGTTGTTGAATTCCCTTGTGTTTTTCTTATTCATCTGTTGATTTCTCCATCCGTGTATCTCCAATCTTCGTTTATTTTGATCGTTAATTAGTGGAATTGTATTCGGTCGTTGTGTTTTGGGGGTTTTAAGGAGAGAGGGTTTTGGAATTTTTTTTTTTCAATTTAGGTTAGGATTTGTTGTTCGGTGTTGAATTCCTTGTGGTTTCTTGCTTATATGTTGATTTTTTCATCTGGGTATCTTTCGATCTTCTTGGATTTTTGTGGGTTGTAGCAGAGGTGAATTGGGGTTTGCCTCGGTGTGATATTTGTATTTCTGGAAAGGTTTTGTATTGTTATGTGTAAGGTATTGCAGCATTTTGCTGGGTTGTTGAAATTGAGTGTAGCTGAAGTGGATTCTGAGAGTTTCTGTTCGAATTTTTAGGGGAAAAAGCAGATTTTGATGGGTTTTTCCATGCTTATGGCCATGAATCACAGAGTTCTTGTTGTTCTTCTGCATACTTTTTTCTTTTTGTTGCTAAGTAGTAGTGTATGCTATGGTACCATAAGCGATATTTATTGCTTAAAAACTCTAAAAGAGTCGCTGAAAGACCCCTTCAACTACTTGAACAATTCATGGAATTTTAACAACGATACTGAGGGTTTCATCTGTAAATTTACTGGGATCGATTGCTGGCACCCGATGAGAACAGGGTCATAAACATCCGACTCTCAGACATGGGTCTTGAGGGTCAGTTTCCAAAGGGTCTTGAGAATTGCACAAGCATGACCGGGTTAGATCTTTCCAGCAACAAGCTGTCTGGACCCATCCCATCAGACATCTCTACAAGGGTCCCTTTTGTGACATCTCTCGATCTCTCCTCGAACAGTTTGTCTGGTGAGATCCCGTTGAGCCTCTCAAATTGTACCTATCTGAATGTTCTTAAACTCGACAACAACAAATTAACGGGTCAGATCCCTCCAAAACTCGCCCAGCTCAATCGACTCAAGACATTTAGTGTCGCCAACAATTTGTTGTCCGGGCAGATCCCTCCCTTTGGCAATAATAATAGTTTTGGAGCCGAAAGTTATGCAAATAATCCAGGACTCTGTGGGAAACCTTTGGAACTTTGCAAAGGGCCTAAGCCGAAGACTCCTACTGCAGTCATCATTGGGTCAGCGGTGGGTGGAGTAAGTGTTACAACTTTGGTTGCTGGTGTTATTGTGTTCTTATGTTTGCGTAGAGTATCTAAGAGGAAGAAGGTAGAAGACCCCGAAGGAAACAAATGGGCGAAGAGCATCAAAGGAACCAAAGGCATCAAGGTTAGCGGATTTAACCTCTCTCTGTATTGTGCATCTGATAATGATTTTTTGTTTTCCAGTAGTATAGTTCTTTTTTTTTTTTTTCTCTTTTTGTTTCTTTCCCTTTCTGTTTAGCTATAAAGTACTAAGGGAGAAGCTATTATTGTGGTTTTCAGGTCTCCCTGTTTGAGAAGTCAGTTTCGAAAATGAGGTTGAGTGATCTCATGAAGGCCACTAACAGCTTCTGCAACGATAACATCATTGGGTCGGGAAGAACGGGAACAATGTACAAGGCAGTGCTTCCAGATGGTTCTTCTCTTATGGTTAAGAGGTTGCAAGACTCTCAACACTCTGAGAAACAATTTATATCCGAGATGACTACTTTAGGGACTGTGAAACATCGTAACTTGGTTCCCCTCCTGGGCTTTTGTGTTGCCAAGAAGGAGAGGCTTCTGGTGTATAAACATATGCTGAATGGAACCCTCCATGATCGACTACATCCAGTGGAAGAAGAGGCCAAGGCCATGGAATGGCCTCTGAGGCTCAGAATTGGGATAGGAGCAGCCAGGGGCCTGGCATGGCTTCACCACAACTGCAACCCCCGCATCATCCATCGGAACATAAGTTCCAAATGCATCTTATTGGATGAGGATTTTGAGCCTAAAATATCTGATTTTGGACTTGCGAGGCTCATGAATCCGGTTGACACGCATTTGAGTACGTTCGTTAATGGCGAGTTTGGGGACATTGGTTATGTTGCTCCTGAGTATGCACGGACTCTGATGGCCACACCAAAGGGGGATGTTTACAGCTTTGGAACTGTACTTCTTGAGTTGGTTACTGGTGAGAGATCTACCCAGGTGACTAACGCCCCCGAAAGCTTCAAGGGAAATTTGGTTGAGTGGATTACCCATCTTTCAAGCAACTCTCTTCTCCAAGACGCAATCGATAAGTCTTTGGTTGGGAAGGGTTTCGATGGCGAGGCTTTCCAGTTTCTTAGAGTTGCGTGTAATTGTGTGGTGTCGGCTCCCAAGGAGAGACCCACGATGTTCGAAGTGTACCAGCTGCTAAGAGCCATTGGGGAGAGATACAATTTCACAGCTGATGATGAGATATTTGTCCCATCCAACACTGGTGATGCCGATTACCCGGATGAACTTATCGTTTCTCGACAAGTGAAGGAGAACAACTGAGAAGGTATGACTAAGCAAAATTAGTCTAAGATGGTCATTGAAAAGCAGTGGAACCAGTATATAACAGCTGTGGTTGTAAGATCTCTAAATAATCCCTTATCTTGATAGCTCTTCGACATTTGCTGTTAGCTTTTTTACGTCGGAAGACAACTTGTATATATTCTATTTATTCTGTACGGGATTGTCCATTTCATCTCAACATGTGTATGTTATTTCATTATGGCTTTTTTCAATTTATGGATTCAGGCATCATAGATTAGAAGATGTACCCCTTTTATTTTCTTTTGCTTTAAGGTTGAAAATTGCTTGGGGAAACAATCTCACAATGCCAGGAGTAGTTCTTGGTATTGTTAGCTGCTATGATTGCTTGTGTTGGCAGGTACTGGATTGTGTGAACTGGTTGAAACAATTATCGGATCAAAACTTTTAATCCATCCTTTATTATTGCCTATGGGTATTTTCAACAATATATTTGTTTAGTTTTGATGTGTTTTTCTCTCAGATATATTTTCCTATTGAAGATAACTAAGGTAAACATTGGGTGGAGAGCCTTAGGACTCTCGTAGAATGGCAAACCAGTGCATGTGGCAATGCAGACCCACCATTCGTTGGGTCCTGCCCACAATATCTACATCAAGGATCAATCTCATAGGGCATATGGACCCATTTTATCTACCGCATTCTTTTTGATAATTGAGAGATGGTTTTTATTTTGAAATCAGATTGCCTTTTTGGTACACAAGATATGACGCAACGAATGGTTTGATGTGCCCCTTGCAAATGCATCATGTGTACCAATATGCCATTTGTAGACTTCCCTAAGGATTTTAGATTTCCCTTTTCAGGGCTAGAGGTTTGGCAGGTTTCATGTTGAATCATGTCAGTGTTAAATGGGTGTATGCCTGTATGGTCATGCCAAGTTCTGAGCAAGTGGTTAGCCAATTGAAGAGAATATTGTTTTTTTTTCCAGTATTTTTAGATATTAATTGTAATTTGTTTCTGTAATAGTTGCACCATGACTAGTTGATTCTCCAAAAATTTAGTGTTTTACGAACCAAGGTGCTTGCTTAGTTGCTTAACAAGTTCTCTATTTCTATTGAACTTACAATGCCAGGTTCAACAGCCGCTCTATAAGTTTTATCACTTATGTAGGTTGTAATTCTGGGACCTTTGCCGTTCATTTTGATACTAGGTTCTCCAGCATTCCTGTCTACAATGGATTGAACCCTCGTTGTGAAAGCCCCAGATTGAATCCTGATCATCTGTACTTCAGTCAAATTGTGTAACTTTAGTCTCTTTTTTTGTCATTCGGAAATTTTGGTATTCCTTAGCGCCTGTGTACACATCTGTTTATAGTTACTCTGTAATACTTAATAACCTGTAATATTATTCAATTCTGACGGTTCATTGGTGATATAGAGCAGTTATCTGTATTGTAAACATTATGTTGCAATTTTTTGCCTACTTTGAACTCTCGATTGTTTGGCAGTGTTTCGTGGATGTTTGAAGACTGGAACCATATCAAAGCTGACCTCTTACAGTAACACCAAGGTGTCAGTGTCAGTTCATGCCTAGACATGCCTAAGTATAACCAGCAAATCTCTCCAAATATATCTATTTTCCCATATTCCCACATGATATTCCATCAACAGCCGAAGCTGATTCAATATCGCGGACAAACAAATCAATGTTGAATTTTTGTGAAACAGGAATCTATTTTCCTCATGACACTTCAAAAAGGATGATGTAACCATGTCTGGACACTTCATTTTCATTTGTAAATGCCATCTTCCACAATCAAGCATACTTGAAAGGGCTGCCTGTTCTTTTTCATAGCTGCAGAAGTGGCACACAGAGGAAAGGGAGATCCACAAATGATTGATCCCACTCCCAGACTAGGAGGTCTATGTCGAAAACTGACCTGATTGGATGATCACAAGCGATAGTTATGTCGCATCATATTGGAAAGTGATAACACCATGCATGGCCTTTATAGAGACTTAAGCATTTACCTGAACTAGACAGCAGCATTTCATTGCCTACCATATTTTGGCACTTCAACATCTTGAACCAGACAAGGGTAGTGAAGCTATGTGTACTCCGGTAGTTGTTCGCAGGATGACGATTGGATGGTCTTCAAGATTTGTGTGTGAATTTCGAGGGCCATCAGCTATCTGGACCTAGGGAAGACAACAACTGGGGATGATGGTAGCAATGCCTCCATCCCATCTCTCCATTTTGCACTTCATTAGTAGTCATAAAAATAGTTTATATGGGTGTTATAAGAATCTTAAATTAGAGATGATATTAATTTATAATTATAGAAAAAGGGGTTTAGGGAATGGATATCATTGATAAAATAGTTCCTAAACCATAAATAGTTAGTAAATGGATATCATTGATAAAATCATAACGAGAGCTTTCTAACGGTATAATTTCTACTACAAACTAACTTATGGATTGAAAATTCTGAGATTTTGAAAATTTTGGAAAGAAAAAAAAATTGATGTTTTCTGAACAAGATGTTTCTTATGCAATCTTCTGAAAAGTCTAGACTCATGTTCAGCCCAAATCTTCACTGAAGGGCAGAAAAGAGCTCTCTCCTTTATCCTTGGGATAATGAATGTGCATATTTCTGCGAAATATCTTGGTACCCTGCTCTTCATTGGGAGATCCAAAAACAAATCTTTGCCTATACCTTTGAGAAAATGTCTCAACTTATTGCGGGATGGAGAGCCAAGCATCTGACCCAAGCAGGACGAGCTACTCTGATCAAATCTGTTGCAGCTCAGCTGCTATACCGGTGTTTCTTATGCAATCTTTTTTTCTCCCCAAAACCCTCTGTTTCAAAATGGACTTGCTCATAATTTTTTTTGGTGGATGGGACCTCTGAAAAGCAAACTTTGCATCTCTCTAACTCGGCTTCTATTTGTCTCTCGAAACACCTGGGTGGGTTAGGCTAGGGTTTGGCTTTCAAAATTTCCGCGAAATGAACTTGGCACTCTTCTAATAGTTTGTGGAGACTCTTCATCTTCCTCTTCCCCAACACTAGCCTTTCAACATAGTTGAGATTCAAGCATTTTCCATCATCATCTTTTTTCCAAACTTGCAACAAACCTACTGATACTTGGTGTTGGAAAAATATTTTGGAGGCCAAGGACAAACTTAAACACTGTTTTATCTGGATGATCGCAAAGGGGTCCAAGTCTCTATCTGGAATATTGATCCTTGGATCAAATCATTGACAAATTTTGAACTTCATAACCCTAGGACACCTAAAACTCAGATTCAATGCTTCGAGGAGTTAATTTCGCTTGTGGACCCGCTGAACATGGCTCTCGTCCGATGCTTGCTAGATGGTTTTCTTCAAGCCTTTGTGCCCTTATTTTGGACAATTCTTCCTATTTTTTTAATTTTTCTTTCAACTTCTCTTGAAGTGTAACTAATACAGTGGCTCATACTATTGGTTGCAACACTTTTTGATGGTCCTTTGAGTTGGTCATGCCTCCTTCTAGAGTGGTTATCTGACACCCTGGAAGTAGATAGAGGGCCTTCTCTATACGTTGTATTTTTTTTTTGGCTTGGTGGCTTTAATAGATTATTTGGTTTACAAAAAAAGCTAATACATGACTTCTTGGGTTTCTTTTTAATCCAATATTTAAAAAATCCCCTCCTATTTTACACTGCCCTTAGCCCCTTGCCATTATACTAATGCCAAATATGTCATATTCATATAATCACACCAAAATACATGCCGAAATTTTCAAAACAATCCCTAACATTATAATACTATTCCATGTTGAAAGAGCTACTTCAAACAATATTTTTATTTCATCGTCACATGCGATCCACGTGCCTCTTCCATCACTATTTAATAAGCAAAACGATTTTTTATTAGCTTTGGTTAAAATGTATTTCGAATAGATCTTCTCTCCTATTATGATAGGTGTTATATTTTGCAAGGAGTACTATTTTTACAAAGATTTGTTGTTTACTAAGCCACAACTCTACGTAGGTCCAACTCTAATATCCGTATAAGTTTGTACAATTTGTATTGGGGGACTTTAGATATTTCATTGTACCTGAGATTATATATATATTTTCTAAATGGTGTTATGGTTTACTTTTGTACTTCGAAAAAAAATGTGAGAGAATGAAGAAACTATTATAACCTTAATTCTTTAAAGATATTGAGAGAGCTCTTCTCACCTGTACATATATACTACCGAAGAACATAAATCTGTTGTGTCTGTGTGAGGGGTATAAATTTGGTTGTAGCTTGCTACCCAACCTTGGCCTGTTAAAAGAGTTTGACCAGCTATGCTGTGTGCTGGGCTATATGGCTCATTTGATCAAGCCAAATGGCCTCACCTGCTAGAAAAATATTAACTACGGTCTGCTACGTTATCCCCATGTGTGCACTATGACCTACATCCAAGACATCTGGTGTTAACACAGATCCCGAGCCACGATTGAGAATGAATCCCCAACACATGCCATAAAGATGTAGTGCTAACTGATAAATACGAGCCATCTAAAACATTAAATAAAAAAATTAAATATCCAAATGAAATCAAATATTTGAATAATGTAATCGATTGGATGAATATACTACAACACAATCCTTCCTACATAAATCTCTCAAAATAAAAATTACTATAAAGTAATCCAAGTACATCTAAAAAGCTCATGTGTGCAATCCTACTGTTCATGTTGACTTGAAAAAAAGTGCCCACAAAGGGTGAGTCCACCCGACTCGTAAGTGAAAACTTCATTAAGCCCTCCCGGTGCATGTGTGCAAGTATACATAACAACATGTTCATAATATTCTCAAAGTATAACTAATATAGGAACATAACATGGAAGACATAGAAAATATAAAAAATGGATCTACAGAAGATACGCATTACGGAGATTAATGAATGAAGTAAATTGAAAATTACAGAAATAACTACACTAAAAAATGATTAAAGAAAAGGGGTTTAGAGAGAAGAAGAGGTAGAGAAGTAGATGGATTTTGGTAGAGAAACACCCCATGATCTTTGGAGCAAGGTGCTATTGATCAAGAACGTGATCGTTCAAAAATCATGGAATGCCACTCTATCGTGAGAATAGAAGAATCATGAGATTTGATCGGTTAGGATTTTCGGATCACAGAGAGAGATTGTTGTCACCCAACCTCTTCTGGATCTGAAAAACTCTAGAAAATTAAATTCTCACAACTCATCAAGTCAAGCTTTCTTCCTAGACAACCTCTTCTCCAACTAGTTCACCACACAACGGGGTCCTTGCTGTCAGATCTAACCCAACATGAATTGGAGTCTTGGGCTGTTCTTTTATAACCTCCTCAACAACAGCTTGATCAACATATATAATTGGCTCTAACAACTCGTTCATGTCAACCGTTTGCTCAATAGATGAATGCTCACCAGACAATTGGTCTCCAAGCAGGTGGTCAGTAGACAGATTTTCAATAGACTGTTCTATAAAGGATTCTAATATGGACGTAGATTCTCGAGATATTGAAGATACGCCTCATATCACAAATCCACCATCAAAGGGATTTGATGATATTGTCGAAGATTCTAGAGATGCTGAAAATATATCCGATATCACAAATCCACCATTAAGGGATTTTGCAGATCATCTGTTACTTAAACTATCTTGTAAAGTTTCATTCTCGAAAAGATTACATAAATAAAATCTCGTGATTCTATTATATCCTGTACCTTGTATCTAATCTATATAATAGAACATCCCCTCCAGAAATAAACATGGTGGAATTATCAAATCTAAGAAAGTCCTTATGGTATCAGAGCGCTAACAACCACTGTCACATTATCTTCATCATCATTCTATCATCATCTCATTATCTTCCCCATGGCACCAAACACAATCACACAAAAGTACTCTTACCCATCCACTCTTAATGTTGGGAATTTTGTCTCGATCAAATTAACTCAAACCAACTTTCTCTTGTAGAAAATCCAAATAATGGGCTCATTGAAAGCCAAGATATGGTCGGATTCCTTGAAGGAACCATACCCATACCTGATCTAACTATTACTGTTCCCGACAATGATAATCCCAACGGGAAACAAGAGATCGACAACCCAGATTATGCAGCTTGGCAGAAATTAGACCGCCTACTTCGTGGTTGGATCACGGAGACATTATTTGAAGAAGTACTCGGACTAGTTGTCGGACTTGACACTACGTCTGAAGTATGGCATGCTCTTGAGGATTCGTATGCTCAGAATCCCAAGAACATGAGTTTTTTCTCTACCAACAATTGCAATCTCACCGAAAAGGTACGTCTAGTCTAGCAGACTATACACGCATTTTCAAAAGTTATTGTGATGATTTGGCTGCCATTGGCAAGCCTGTTAGTGACCGAAGCAAAGTCTTTGATCTCTTACGTGGACTTAGACAAGGATATGAATCCTTCGTCACCACAATGTTAAAGCCCCAAACCCCCCCGTATCGTGATATTATTCCATTGCTTCAAAGTCATGAAACAATAAGAACCTTGCATAACACTGAAAGTTATGGAACCAAATGGTACGATCCTAGAGGTTAAGACTTAAACTTTCCACACCTCTACCACCTAGGTGCTTTTAGTGTATTGGTTTGGGTATTAACATTTGGTATCAGAGCCAACCCCACATCAAGGGTTCAAGTCATAGGAGGGGCGACCTGAGAAAAGGGCTACCTGGGGGCTCGCTCAAAAAAAGGAGAAAATAGGGGTACCGAAAAAAATGTCGGAGGCTCGCCCACAAAAAGTGAGAAAATAAGGGTACCGGAGTGAAAGCCGCCTTAGAGTGGGCCACCGTGGATGTTGGCCTTCGAAGCTGTGGTGGAATGTTACGATCCTAGAGGTTAAGACTTAAGCTTTCCACACCTCTATCACCTAGGTGCTTTTGGTGTATTGGTTTGGGTCTTAACAAAGAGAAAGGCCAGATTAATATGTGGTAAACCCAATCATTCAGCCATCAAATGTTGGCATCGCTTCAATCAGACCTATCGACCGGATGATGTGCCATAAGCTCTTGTTGCAATGTCACTCTCTGATAGTCAAAACTTTGCTTGGTTCCCCGACACCGGTGCATCTGCTCATATGACTTAGGATTCTGGTAAACTTCTTACTGCAGCTCCTTATATTGGTCCAAACAAAATTATTGTTGGTAATGGACATGCCTTAGACATCACTCATGTGGGTTTTACTTCTATCAAGACTAACACTAAAAATTTGCAGCTGCACAATGTCTTAGTGGTTCTAGAAATTAAGAAAAACCATATCTCTGTTAGTCAAATGACGACTGATTATCCTTACATCTTTGAATTTTCTCGTGATGGCTTTGTGATAAAAAATAGGGACACAGGGGCAGTGATTACTTCAGGACAACGGTGCGGTGATCTCTACGGTCTACCATCAACTAACAAGCAAGCCTTCTACTCCACACGGTTTCATATTGTTAGTGATGATATATGGCACCAACAATTAGGACATCCTCAAATAAATTTATTACTAGTACTTTTAACAATAAAGTAACCACCTGCAATAGTTGTCAGATGGTCAAGTCATATAGGCTTTCTTTCTTACCATCAAATAACTTGTGTGATGAACCATTTGGAAAAATCCATTGTGATTTGTGGGGCCCAGCACCCATCTTATCTTTTTAAAGATTTTGATTTTATGTTATCTTTGTGAATGAATGCACTAGATACGCATGGTACTATCCTTTAAAAGCTAAGTATGATTTTCTAAAATGTTTCATCAACTTTCACAAGTATGTGCACACACAGTTTGACAAACAAATTCAAATATTTTAATCAGATGGTGGCGGAGAATTCTCTAGCACACCATTTGGCTCTTACTTACGTGAACATGGCATATGTCATCAATTATGATGCCCCCACACACTCGAGCAAAATGGGCGTGTTGGAAGAAAACATCGTAATGTGACTGAACTTGGTCTTACTATGATGCTAAACAGTTCAGTACCTCGACGATTTTGGGTTGAAGCGTTTGCCTCTGCGGTATGGCTCATTAATCGCTTACCTACTCGAGTATTGAACATGACATGTCCTTTTGCAAAGCTTTATGGACGTGCTCCTGACTATGGTTCATTGCGAATATTTGGCTGTAGGTGTTTTCAGCACCTACGAGACTATGCCAAAACTAAGTTTGATTGTTGATCCTTACCTTGTGTTTTTCTTGGGTACTCTGATCAGTATAAAGGATATCGATGTCTCTATCCATCGACTGGTCGTGTCTACCTTTCACGACATTTAGTGTTTGATGAAATTATGTTCCCTTTTTGTACCCCTAGCACTTTATTTAGCCCGGTTGATCATGCTCCTGTGACCAATTCAGATTGGATTTCAGGCCCTCAAGAGACTAAGTCCATGGACACATCTCCATCCTTTATGGCCCCACTTGATGTTCAAGAAGATGACTCCATGGACACCCTCTTCTTTCACCATGCACCACATGGGCCCCATCAAGCACTTGATACACTTTTACCCATGCAAACTTCTCCTAGTTCAGATGAGACTCCTTTAAACAATGTCCTCACTCTTAATGATAGTGGACCAGCCAACAACACTCCACTACCTACCATTCATGACACCTCTAATGATCCAAACGTATTCCATTTGCAATCTGTGTCTCTTAATCAGCCCTCATCCTCTCCATCCCATACCACTTCTAGCCACTCCATGATCACTAGGTTGAAAGATGGCATTGCCAAACCCAATCCCAAATACTTGTATCTTGTTTCTACCATTCCCAGTGAACCTAAATCTATCAAAATAGCATTACAACATCCAGGGTGGCTTCAAGCAATGCACGAAGAGATCTATGCCCTTCATCAAAATGACACATGGGCATTGGTCCCTCGCTCCGTTAATATGAATGTTATTGGTTGTAAATGGGTCCAAATTACATGTTGACGGCTCCTTGGACCGTCTTAAGGCTCGACTTGTCGCCAAGGGCTTCACTTAAGTGCCCGGGGTTAATTTTCGCGAAACATTCTCTCTAGTTATTAAACCAGCAACCATTCGCACCATTCTTACGGTTGCCTTAGCTCAAAATTGGGATATTCGCCAATTAGATGTACGCGATGCCTTTCTCCATGGGCACATTACTGAACCGGTCTTTATGAATCAATCATCCGGTTTTGAAGATCCCTCAAAACCAAACCATGTTTGTCAACTAAAGCGTGCATTATACGGTCTACGACAAGCTCCACGAGCGTGGTTTGATCGCTTTAGTAGCTTTCTTCTCTTCATGGGCTTTTATTGCAGCACAGCGGATCCTTCATTGTTCGTTTATAAAGATCAACGTGGCACTCTTCTTCTCCTACTTTATGTTGATGACATTGTTTTAACTGGTGATAGTCTTAGTTATCTCAATTGGTTCGTTACACAGTTGGGGCACGAGTTCTCAATGAAGGATCTTGGATTTCTTCATTATTTTTTCGGCATCCAGGTTCACCAATTTCATCAAGGCTTATTCCTCAATGAAGCAAAATATGCATTAGATCTACTCGAACGCTTTCAAATGCAAAATTGCAAACCTATCTCCACACCAATAGCTTCCAAACTCGGACCTCCTTCTATGGCTGATACACCTCTCTCCGGCCCTCATTTTGATCGTAGTATTGTTGGTGGCTTACAATATTTGACTTTCACCCGACCTGGTATCTCCTACAGTGTCAACTATGTATGTTAGTTCATGCATCAACCTACCATTTTTCATTATCAACTAGTCAAATGCATTCTTCGCTATATCAAATGCACTCTCCATCAAGGCATTTGCTTACTTTCAAACAATCATCTTGATCTTTATGGCTTCTCTGATGCCGATTGGGTAGGTTGCCCCACTACACGACGATCGACAACTGACTTTTGTATTTACCTAGTAACAATTGCTTGTCATGGAGTGCTAAGAAGCAACACACTGTGGCTAGGTTTTCTACTGAAGCTGAGTATTGTGCTCTTGCTTCTACTGCTGTCGAACTCACTTGGATTTCTTTTATTTTGCGTGATATTGGTGTTCACTTATTTATGCCTCATACTCTATTTTGTGATAATATTTTAGCTCTACATTTGACAATCAATATAGTCTTTCATGCCAGGACTAAGCACATAGAGATTGATTATCATTATGTACGTGAGAAAGTTGTACTCAGCTCGTTGGTCACACGATTTGTCTCCTCTGAAGGTCAAGTTGTTGATATCTTTACCAAGCCACTACCGCGATGATAATTTTGTGTTCTTCGGACCAAACTCGGTCTTTGGGTCCATCTGCAACCCAGTTTGAGGGAGAGTATAAAGGATTCTAATATGGACGTAGATTCTTGAGATATTGAAGATACGTCTTATATCACAAATCCACCATCAAAGGGATTTGATGATATTGTCGAAGATTCTAGAGATGCTGAAAATATATCCGATATCACAAATCCACACCATCAAAGGGATTTTGCCGATCATCTGTTACTTAAACTATCTTGTAAAGTTTCCTTCTCGAAAAGATTACAGAGATAAAATCTCGTGATTATATTGTATCATTCTAATCTATATAATAGAATATCCCCATCATAAATAAACATGGTGGAATTATCAAATCTAAGAAAATCTTTATGCTCCTCAAGCCACTTCCTTCAATTCTTAGGCGTAGCATTGTCAAAGTGCTTCAAATTTGACTCTACATCATCATAAAGCTTTGTCGACTCCTCCTCACAGGAGTTGACACAACACATACAAGAAAAACATCAAAATCGTTTATTAAAAAGAAAGCATGGATAAATGAAAAAGAAGATAGACCTGGGGCAGAGCCTACCATCAAAATTCAAGTGTGTGCACACCAAATGAGCAAATAGACCTCCTCAAACCAGATCTTCATACTCATAGCCACCTGTCACAAGTAGTGGAGTGTATTTCATCCCATGTGATAGTTGGGAAGCTCCTTAATAAGCGTCACCCTCTTAGGTCTGATAGTTAACCCATAAAACTAATATTTGAAACCATGGTCAGTGGTACTCTTTAGATAATAGACCTCTTCGATCTCTTCAACACCGATTCGGGTTTGTCGGGTCTTGTTTATGTACATGATTCGGTCAATCATTCAATAGAAATTCTGAGGTATCTATCTTGAAACTCTATTATAGAAGATCAATAGCTCGTGGACTAAGGGAACAATGGAAAATTGAACCCTGCGTCAAGATGAAAGAGGTAGACAATGATCTCCCTTGCCTCGACAACATTCTCTCTTAGGAGACTCCCTGTCGGATGTGAACATAACTAGGAAGAACATATTGACGAGCTATCTTAGCCAGATCATCCATCATGAACCACTAGAAGATTTACGTAGATTAACACTAGTGAGGTTCCCAATGTCATCCTATCCTATTGATGGTTGTTTTGTAGAACTTTCACATTGTACTCTTGGGAACTAGTCAACTAGATTAGAAAAGGCAAAGGGTTGTTTCGCACGTGTTCCTTCTTCATATTCGGAAGAAGAAGTTGCAACAGTGAGAACAAAGCTTCCTTACCATGCCCACCAAATGAAGTCACAAAGAAGGTACAAAGGTGTCAAATGGACACCACTTTTATAAGGTACAAAGGTGTCAAGATGATTTAGGGCTCAAGAGAGCAAGAAGTATGAGTTGAAAAGTCCTAAGTCCCACTTTTATAATGGAATTGCCTATATTTATCATACTGGTTGACTAACAGCAACAAACACCATCATTACTAGAGTAAAGAATGATGTAATCGCTCTTCAAACACCGTGAAGGAGTAATCAAACCAAAAGTCACCATTTTGAAAAATGAGGAACACTATTGATGATAAAAAAAACTATACATTACAAATTTGATGCACTTCAAGTCAAACTTCCAATGGCAACGGAGGAATCAGAGTACCTACCCTCAGACCTTGGACAAAAGCAATGATTCTCGTCCCTTTTCCTTATAGGGGTGATGTGGGTACCCCAAATTTTACATATACCATGTGGACAATGCATACACCATGTAGAACTAATTAAAGAAGCAGAAAAGACAATCACAAAAATAAGAGAGCATTTAACGTGGTTCAACTGTAAAGCCTACTCCACGGGAGAAGGAAAGGATGAGATATTCTCATTGGTGAACTCTAAGGAGAGCCCATAATTAAATAGGAATGCAAGGGTCCTAAAATAGCAACTCTACAAACTAGAAAGTTCTACAGAAAAGGAACAAATCCCTCCAAGGATCCTTCACCGACAACACTCCCCCTCAAGTTTGAGCGTAGATGTCGATCGAGCCCAACTTGGACATGATCTCATGAAACTTCGCCAAAGACAACCCTTGGTAAAGATATCCGCCAATTGATTGTTGATACAAATATATGGGGTTCGAATGATGTTGGCTTGAACCTTTTCTCTAACAAAGTGACAGTCAATCTCAATGTGTTTAGTTCTTTTATGGAACACTGGATTGGAAGCAATGTGTATAGCAGACTGGTTATCATAGAAAATATCCATAGGTAGGGAACTTTTGAGTCCCAAATCTCGCAAGAGAGCTTAGAGCCATGTTAATTCACTTGTGGTGGATGCCATGGCTCTATATTCAACTTCAACACTAGAACGAGCAACAACGTTCTATTTTTTACTTCTCTAAGTAACTAAATTACCTCCAACAAAGGTGCAATACCCAATAGTAGATCGTCGATCAACTGGGCTTCCTGCCCAATCTGAATCAGTATAGCCTGTGATCTTCATATGACCATTTCTGCGCATCCATATTCCATGACTAGGTGAAGCCTTCAAATATTGAAGAATTCTATAAATGACATTCATGTGACTATCCCTTGGAGCATGCATGAACTGACTGACTAAGCTGATGGCATATGTAATATCAGGACGGGTGATGGTCAAATAAATTAATTTGCCCACCAATCTTTGAAATTGACCAACATTCTCTAAGAGTTTTCCATCCAAACCAAGTTACTAGAACTGTCAATCAGAGTTTCAGCAGGTTTGGCGCCCAATTTTCCTGCTTCTTACAATAAATCTAGGACATATTTTCTTTGATTTAGAAATAGGCCTTTCTTTGAATGAGCAATTTCATTCCCAAAAAATACTTTAAGATTCCCAAATCTTTGATAGCAAATTTATTGTGAAGCAGATTCTTCAACTTTGTGATTTTTCGACTATCATCCCTTGTAATGATAATATCATCTACATATACCAAGACAACGGTAGTGCTAGAACCACATCGTTTAATGAATAGAGAGGAATCAACAAAACTTCTTTTAAACCCATTACCCATGAGCGCAGAACTCAATTTTGCATACCACGCTCTAGGGGATTGCTTGAGACCATACAAAGCCTTGTTAAGTTTGCATGTCAAGTCCCTTTGGAATTCCTAAGATGACCTGGTGGAAGACTCATGTAAACATTTTCTTCCAAATCTCCATGAAGAAAGGCATTTTTAACGTCCATTTGAATCAGTGGCCAGTCAAGATTAATAGCAACAGAAAGGAGGACCCGAACTGTATTCATCTTTGCAACCGGGGCAAATGTTTCTTTATAGTCGACTCCATAGGTTTGTGTAAACCCTTTGGCTACTAATCTAGCCTTGTGTCTCTCAACTGCCCCATCACTGTTGTACTTAATTTTATACATCCATCTGCATCCCACAGATTTCTTTCCTTTAGGTAATCTGACAATATCCCATGTGTGATTTGTGTCAAGAGCCTGAAGCTCTTCCTCCATGGCTTTTCTCCAAATAGGTTGGGCATTGGCTTCATGAAAGCTATTGCGCTCGTTGGAGATGGAGCTCAAAAAGGCTAAATGGGATGAAGACACATTATTATAGGTCAAGTGATTTTGGATGAGAAAGGTTCCAGCATAATAGGTATAAAAATCTCGCATCTTAACAGGAGGATATGAAATTCTGGTAGACCGACGCTGGGTATCATCGGATGGAGCCACGGGTGGAGCTTCAGGTGAGGCATTTTCTTCATTTTCAATGACTGGTGGATCAGACAGAATTACAGAAGCTGGTTTTGTGCACTGACCAGGGACATAGTTAGCATTTGAAAATAGGACCATGTCGGTAAAACACTCCCCCTAAGGCTGATCCCTAGGGGCAACATTAGACTAGGGTAAAAAGAAGGGTTCGTCTTCAACAAAACAAACATCATGAGAGATAAAGAGTTTGTGACTTGTGGGATCATAACATTTGTATCCTTTTTGGGTGGAAGAGTAACCAAGGAATACACATCTAATAGCGTGGGCATCAAGTTTGTCTCGATGAAGTGCGAGAACATGCACATAACAAAGACACTTGAAAACACAAAGATGAGAGAACTTAATTTTCTGATTTTTTAGTACTTCAAGAGGAGACTTATAGCCAATGACACGACTAGGAAGTCTATTAATCAAGTAGGCAGAGGTAAGAACACCATGAGACCAGTAGTGTTTAGGAACATGCATTTGGATCATTAGAGACCTAGTAGCTTCCAAGAGATGTCTATTTTTACGTTCGGCCACACCATTTTGTTGTAGAGTGCCCACACAACTGGTTTGATAAATAATGCCATGACTACTGAGATATTTAGAGAAAAGGGATTTTATAAATTCCGTACCATTATCTAATCGAATTTTTTTGACATGAGCACTAAATTGATTGACAATCATGTTATGAAAGGCCTTAAAAACATAAATAACCGCACTTTTAAATTTCAACAGATAGATCCACGTAGCACAAGAATGATCATCAATAAAATTAAAAAATACTTATATCCGTCATAAGAATCCACGGGAGCAAGGCCCCAAACATCAGAGTGAATCAATTCAAAAGGTTCAGCAGACATAGACAAAGATGAACCAAACGGCAAACAAGCTTGTTTAGCAAACTGACAAGTTTCACATGTATGAAATTTATGAGACACGGTAGGGACAAGAGAAGACAAAATGCGGTCAGAAGGATGACCTAGACGCTTGTGCACGATATTATGAGTTTGAGTGGAGTCAACATTCAATGCTTGATTAGTCTGGTTAAGCAAGTACAACCCATTCGAAAAGATGCCCTCACCAATCTTCTTCCCTGTGACTCGATCTTGAAACATCAGAGAGGTGGGAGAAAAAATAATGTCACAGTTCAAGGTATTAGTGAGTTTCCCAACAAATAATAATTTTAAAGGACATGAAGGAATATAAAGAGCCTCTGAACTAGGATGATTTGGAAAAATATTGACTGTACCATGACCTTGAACCGAGACAGAAGTCCCATTGGCTAAAGAAACAGTCTGATTAATATTTGTAGAAGTAAAATCTAGCAAACAACTTGAATCATTAGTCATGTGATCTGCGGCACCAGAATCCACAATCCAAGTACAACTATTATGTGCAGAAGATAAAAAGGCTTTAAGATTACCGAAAATATTGGTAGAAGGGGATGATTGCGAGGGGGAAGATTGCGTCTTACTAAGTTGATGAAGAAGCTTAGCTAGTTGGCCAACTGAAATAGGAGGTTCCGATGTAACACTATTGGCTATCTTTTCAAATTTAAGCTTCAAGTGCAGATGAAGGACCCAACATCTGTCTTTAGTATGCCCAATCTTGTTACAATAATCACAACGACGTCCTTTCCCCCGCCCTTGAGAGAAATTTTGTTCTCTGTCAGTATTACCAAACAATTTCTTGTCGTCTTTCTTCCTGTCAACTATAGAGCACTGGTTTTAGACTCAACACTCATGGCTTTCTTCCTAGTTTCTTCTTGTGGAATAGTGGCACAAACACTGGAGAGAGAGGGCATTTTTGGCCCCATTAGAATTTGACTGCGAAGACCTTCATACTCAAGTTTCAAACTAGCGAATAATTGGAACACCTTATCCTAATCAATTCTTTGTTGAAGGATTTTAAGGTCGGTCGTAGGAGGGCGATACATGGTCAACTCGTCCCACATGCTCTTCAATTTTTCAAGATGTTCGGTAAAAGAATTTACTCCCTATTTGCATTCAGCAATCTCCAATTTTAACTGGAAGATACGAGCAACATTATTCTGATGACCATATAAATCTTTAACCGAGTCCTAGAGGTCCTTAGCTGTTTCAAAAAAGGTGAAGATTTCAACAATCCTAGGTTTCATAGAATTAAGGAGCCAAGACATTACGAGATGATCATTGGATTGCCATTCTTCGAACTTGGGATCTTTCAAACCAGGGACATCTTTCTTTCCATTGATGTACCCTAGCTTTGATTTTCCTCCAAGAGACAAGGTGACAGCTTGAGACCAAGGGACATAATAATTTAGTTCATGCAACAGGATCGAAGAGAGCTTCATGCTTGGGTTACCATCAACTTTAGCCATATAAAGGTTAAACCAACGGGTACAACAGCAATAAAAGGGTAGATCTTATCGAAGAGAAAAGCAATAATAATGATCAGAAACACGGGCAGATCAGAAGACGCACGCAGATATGGGTACCCAGCCTTGCACGCAGCAACAACGAAAAAGGGCAGTAGTTATGGACGACTAATCAAAGGAGTGGCAGCACCACGCCTTCTTCCACAATAGCACAACCATGGATAAAAAAAAGAATCCCACGATCAGATCAGAACTCCTGCTCTGATACCATAAAGAAGCAGAAAGACAATCACAAAAATTAGAGAGCATTTAATGTGGTTCGACTGTAAAGCCTACTCCACGGGAGAAGGAGATGAGGAGATATTCTCATTGGTGAACTCTAAGGAGAGCCCACAATTAAATAGGAATACAAGAGTTCTAAAATAACAACTCTACAAATTAGAAAGTTCCATAGAAAAGGAACAAATCCCTCCAAGGATCCTTCACCGACAACAGGAACACTTGTGACATGTCAGCAACAAATGGAGTATAGATGGATCGACTATCCACTATACAGACCTCAAGTGACTCGAAAGACCACAAGTGTACATAGTAAATAGACTGGGCCCACTCAGAACCCAACACGCATCAAGCGGATCCCTCTACTGGTAGATGGACCGCACATCAGATGGCCTACCAAATGAGCAAAAAGTCATCTTGTGTCATACGGTCCATTTGGTGGCAGATGAGCCTAGTGGCTAATGACAAACCCGTCTGTCAGTAAAGGGACTCACCAGTAAGCAGACTAACGGTAACGCTAGGACATCAGTTGGACAGACCTAACTTGGATCTATAAAAAGTGCTAGTTAATTGGCATGAAGAGAGGAATATCCTCTACAACAAGAGAGCTAGAAGGAATATTCCCTAACCAATAGGGAATCTTGAAGGTGGTCGACCAAAGGCTTATAAATAGCAAGACCCATATTTAAAAGAAGGGATTCCCTTTTTTAGACTGGAGTTAAATCGCAACAACTAAGATCAACTACTCTCTCTCAGATTCAACCCATAAGAGCAAAACCCTAATTTATTCATACAGTCTCAGAGAAGAATATCTTACCTCTTCTACTTCTCTGTTTACAACCATTATTAGCTATTTGCCATTAATGCACATATCTTAACTTGAACGTCAGAGTGCTTTTGGCAAGTACACCACCCCCACCATCTATGGTGGAAGGGATCTTTATCGTCAACAGAGAATCAATGGCAAGATCCAGCTCCAAGGTGATCTCCAAGCTCAATAAGCCTTCCACGGCCAACTTCAACTCTATAGGGGTCTTCATCCAAGCCAAGTCTGCAAAGCTAACACAATGAACTCATACAACTCCACTCAAGTACTTATAGTTGTAGTCGTCATTGCCTCGATCAAAGCAATGGCTTCCTCAGGGAGTGTGTAGGTGTGATAACAAATTTTATCCTCACAAAGCTTGCAACTAGCTTAAGTACATTTGGATTTATCCCTTGGCAGATAGGTCTTCTTTCTCGTCCGCATGAATAAAGATGTTGACGGGGAAAGGGATCATGCTACAAAGGATCTTGGTAGGGTCATCCTTTAAAGCCTCAAGTGACATGGGATTTGCAAAAGACGAATCCATGAGGGAGAAAAAAAGATGCGTCGGGAAGAATTACGCGTGAAGGAGGGCAAAATTCGAATAGGTGGGATAGGAGGAAGATTCTCCAAAAAGTGAACTTTGGACGGATTTAGAAGATAAAAGTGAAAAGACCTAAGTTATAGGCCTATTTATAATGGCGAAAATGATGGACTTTACCGTTATGGTAAGAAAAAAATAGCCATTCTAGACATGACCGCTAACGATACAGACGGATATGAACAGACAAGACCTACGTGCCAGAGGTGATGACTGCTCGTATATGGAGTTCTCAGGCGGACGAATTGGTCCAAAATATCCCCATCCATTGGAGAAAGGGGCGAATGTGGTGCATAATTCTACAACTAAGAACAGTGATGAGGCAGAAGACGAGTTGTGCACTCGAGACAGATCTCTACTAGGGCTAGTGTAGCTCACATAGGAGCAGAGGACCTGTTGGGAGGAGGTGGAGCTCAACAGAGCTCCATAGCTAGGCAAAAAGACCTGAGACAGCTCCACTGGACCAACAGTAAGCTCGGAACTATCCAAAGGTGGACCATGGATCCCACGTGCCCCCTTGGCATGTGCACATCACTCGCAAGGACGTTTGTGCATGGGATAGATAAGTACAGGGAGAAACACACTCAAAATAGAAAGTTCTTTCATTTTATGAAAGAGTTTCCTAGACGAAGGAGGAAAGCTTAACCGCGTAGAGTAAGGTTTCCTCCTCTCAACAGAATACCTTCTAATTCAAGGAAAGGACTTTAACCACGGCGATCGTTGATCCCCATGAGTTTAAAGGAGAGTATTAGAGAATAACATATTGTAATACATTGTGTGAGATGCACCATATCATTAATGGTGTATCTCATCACGATTCTCCCGATTGTCAAGATTAAGATCCCATATCAATTAGATGGGGATATCTGTCAATTAAGATATTAGATTAGATTGGTTAAGATTAGTTAATTTCTATCTTTAGAATTAGTTATTTTTATATAAACCCCATAGGATCAATATAATTATCCATGGTATCATCAATAAATCTACCTTTCCATCATAAACAAGTATGTTAGTGATTGGTGGTGGGTAAGGGGTGCCAGCTTAAAAATTAAGAAGTAATAAGATTAAAAAATATGTAAAATTACTTTTTGTGCGGGCGCTCTTGATCCCAAATCCATCTACTGGCCAGCTTAGGGGAGGTCCATGGCCCGAAAAATAGCTACGGCCGGTCGGGCCAAAGTTAAGTTCAGGTGTGATTTTTAGGCCGGGCTTCAGGCCTTGGGTCAAATTAATTTACACCCCTTGTTCTCATTCAATGGTTATTCCAGGTTATGCTTTCGACAATCAACTTAAAATTTGTTATCAAACATGGCCTAAAACTCATCCGATGTAGAGGATATTTTCTTTAGAAGAAAGAAAAAGAATAGAAAAAGGATTATAGCTGTCTCCTTGTAAAAAGAAAAAAAAAAAAAAAGGGTTTATCTCGAGATCGTGAAGAACGAATGAAATCCACATTTTTTCTAAAGTGGCCATACTGGTTCAAAGTCGTGATTCTGCCTTGTGTCACGAGAAAAAGAAAAAAAAAAACCATTCTTTGCTTGCTTGATTAATCAAACAAGGTGGTGATGTTTGGTCTTAAATCCTCCACACTGAATCCATTCTTTGCTTTCTTGAGTAATCAAACAAGGTGGTAATGTTTGGTCTTAAATCCTTACGCCTGCGAGAAAAAGTAAAGTGGCCCATGTACGTGAACTCTTAAAAGAAAAGTAATGTTTAATCACGACCTATATATAGGGTTAAAAGGTTACAAGCATGAGGACATGTAGAATAATCTAACCCCACCTTTTTTCTATGATGGGTCTCACCAAGGGACATCTCCCAAGTGAAAAAGAAAAAGAAAAAGACACAAGAAACCAACTGGATTATCGTCACCTATCAATCTTCTAGATGATCAAAGAAAAGAGACGTATAAATCGATAGCTATCAAAACATTGCCTGGCCCGAGCTCGAGTCAGGGTAGGATTGATCCCAACCTACTTCATCGAGTCAGTATGTGTCATGTCGAGACCAAGGTTTAAAAGGGACCGTTATAACGGTATAACGGATTGGAGTGTTACCATTTTTCCGTTATAACACTCGGGCAAAAATGGAAAAATGGGTAATAATGGAAAAAAACGGAAAAAATAGTGTCGGATTCAAAATTTTGTAGTTATGAATTTCAGATTTTCAAATTAAAAAATAGAAAATAACGGAAATAATGTCCGTTAAACATTGTTATTCTCTGGGCATTTTAATAGTACGTAACGTAATGGGGGAGGTCCCACTTCATTATAATGGCCGTTATTTTTGTTACAACAGCCGTTTTTTAAACCTTGGTCGAGACCACTGGCCATCTGGATGTTTGGCCATCCTTAAGTGACCTCCATTCCAAAAACCAGCCCGATTGGTGATTTACATTCATTGGCGATTTGTCTTCTTTTTTATGAGTTGATTTTTAGCCGTGAAATTCAAGCATTAATTGTGGAACTCAGATCCAGGGGCTAGAAAATTACCAATATATCAGGCTGATTTTTGGTCTGTAGGTCCACCTAGGATAGGCCAAACATCCATAAGGTCAGTGACCATGATGAGTGTGCCACGTGGTTCACACAGACGTGGTGTTTCTTGCCAACTACCTTTTATATAGTTTACTATACTTTTGTGCATTCTTATTTATATTTTTGTCAGCGACAACATGGAATACAATCTTCTGTATATTTTGTTCCAGAATAAAATGACTGGTGAGCCTGTCAAGGAGTGGGCCAGATGTCGGCTTCTAAAGTTGATTTAATTTTCCTAATTATTTATTTTTTAACAAAGTGAGGGCTGTAATGGGTACGAGTTGAGTGGAGAGCTGCTTGAGATAAACTTCACTTTTGTGTGCTTCAGAGCAAAGTTTTCCTCCTAGGTTATATATATGTAGACACCTACACCTACACCTACACTCACACCTGCATCAGGCAAATGGAGTCAATGCATATGGACTCGCGTTTCTATCAAACTATAGCATCAGGATGCATTGATTGCCTTAGGCAATTTGAGTCAATTCTTTTCTCCAATTGACTAATGGGGGAAATACAGCTATTCATGTTGCGGTTCAATTCGAAAAAATAGAATGTATAGAAGAGATCTACAACCGATGCCCATCGTTATTATGGTATATGAACTTGAAAGGTGATACGCCATTACATATTGCGGCAAGAAAAGGGCAATATGATATAGTCAAGTTCATCATCAATTTGAAAACACCCCGTGAAGATGTCTTAAGAGGAATAGTTGAACCACCTGAACTGCTACTAAGGATGGGAAATATGGAGAAAGACACGGCCTTACATGTGGCCTTGCGAAATCATCATGTTGGCGTAGTGAAGTTGTTGATTGAAGCAGACCCTGAATTTTCATATTTCCCAAATAATGCTGGCGAGACCCCGCTCTACCTCGCTGCTGAGGAAGGATTGTACGCCATTGTGCTTTTGATCTTACAAACTTGTCCATTTGCTGCTCATGGAGGCCCTTACGGTAGGACTGCTTTGCACGCAGCGCTGATTTTTAACCATTCAGGTAATAGCCCAATTATCTAGATCTGACATAATTATACCAACACAAGGTTATAGTAATTGTGTTTTTTTGGTTTTGCTCCAGTCGATCAATGGCCCTACATATCCCTATGAAGTACATTTTTTGAGCCCATTGACTGCATGGATGTTTGCCCCACCCCTCGGTGGATGAGTAAAACTTCTGTCACAACATATTGCAAATCACACAATCACAAGCCAATGACTTCTCAGCACGTACCCAAGTGCTTTTGCTTTGAGGTGTACGTGAGAAGTCATTGGCTTGTGATTGTGTGATCTGCAATCCGTTGTGACATAAGTTTTACTCACGGGGGGATATACACACCAAAAATTACCCTGATTGTTTATATCTATAGCCATACATTAGATTTTTAGCATCTTGTTCTGATACTAGCCATCGGATTCAAGCTAGATGATTTTTGTTGTGTATATCCAATAAGTGCGGCCAGTGGGCCTAGAAAAATGCCTTAGGTAGGGCCACTTTAATTAAGGATTTTTTTAGGAGTTCTTCTAGAGCTACACCCATTTCTTAAACCTTATTTTAACACCGGATGGTGGAGCCCACATGGAGATTGAGCTGGACTGTCTAACTACACAATAAGTTGTCCATAGTTTGGAGACCATCTTCACAAAAAATTATCAGTCCATTCCAATATTACCAACCTAATGAAAATAGGGGGTAAGAAATGGGTGTTGTGAAGCGACGCATTTTCTAAATTTTTTGAATTTAGGGAGGCATGTCGAATTTACTAAGGGCGTGTTTGATTACACAGAAATTTTTTCCAAGAAAATACATCTGAGAAAGCCTTAAATGGCTGATTGATTGCAACTAAGAACACATATTTCAATCATGTAAGAAAATAAATGCGTATTTTCAGGTGGAAATGAATACTCACCTATGCTGGGAAATGAGTTCCGGGCTTAGTAGAGAAAATTATCCAGATTTAAATGGCTTGGTAGGCAAAATTATTCAGATTTAAAATGATTATCTAACATGGGACAGTTATTTTTTCCCAAGAAAAATGCAATTTTCACACTTGGCAATCAAACACGACCTAACTGATAAACCCATTAATTACTGAAACTTAGCAATCAAATTTTAGATATTTGGCTGAATTCTCCATAATTCTGACAAGTTTGAAAGAAAAAAAATAAATTTCAAAATGGTAGATATCACGAGGAGACTACTGGAAAAGAAGCCAGGTATAATTAAAGAAGCAGATGACAAGGGGAGGACTCCATTTCACTATGCTGTAGAGTACCTCTACTGGAAACGTGGCCATGAGAGCGTTATTATGCTGTTATTAGATTGTGATAGTTCCGTTGCCTATGTCTCGGACAAAGATGGCATGACACCTCTTCACTTTGCGGCCATTAACGGAGCCGTTGATGTTATTGAAGACATCACTAGGCGTTGCCCAGATTGTTGGGAACTGCTCGACAATAGAGGTTGGAATTTTCTTCACGTTGCCGTTGAGAAAAGGAGCATAAAAGTGGTGGAGTACGTTCTCAGGACACAACACAAGATGGTGGAGGACCTTCTAAATGAGCCAGATAAATATGGAAACACACCTTTACATCTGGCTGTCATCTTCGAATGGAAGAGATGTGCGCTACTTCTCTGCGGTGATGCTAGAGTGAACAAGAGGGCCATGAACAAGAAAAACTTGACAGCTTTCGACATTGTTGAAGAAAAAATGGTACCACTCTCGAGTCTCGACTGGAATAAAAATAAAAAAAAACAAAACACTAATGATCTCCAATAAAAGTGCCACATCAAATGGTTTCCAGTCAGGCCAAGAATTTGAGCTGATTAAATGATTTTAACCATCAGTTCTACATAGTACTGTCTTCTGGAAATTTTTTGATGTGGAGCTATTTAACATTGTAAGTTCTTAATTATTTCATTGCTTTTAGTTCATTCTATAAAATGCAGCCATAATGGAGGACCCCCATGTCGCATATTATAGATTTGTCTAGCTCTTTTGTTCTCGCGCAAGGTCTGTCTTCCGTGCTCTTCCGGGGTGCTAACCTAGTGGGGATGCCGGAGGCTCGTCGGACCCCTTAGTGCGCTTTGTACAGCTTTGTTTTCCTTTTATACAATCACACTTAGCAAAAAAATATTCCATTGTTTTTTGTTAATTCTATAATATGCAGCCAAAAACAGATTCTCCTGATTTTAAACATATGGAGGAGTTCCGCAGTGAACTAAGGAAGGTTGGAGCAATCCCGAGTCTGCGAAAACGAAGCATAAAAAAGGAAAAGGAAAAGGAAGATGAAGGAAATGAAGGAGGATTTAAAAGTGCAGTAGATAAATTATTTATTGCTAAAGTGGAAATAAAAAAGAAAGAAAGGGAGAAAGTAAGGGAAAAAGTAAGCCAAACCCACTTGGTGGTGGCTACACTAATAGCCACTGTCACATTCGCAGCTGGTTTCACAGTACCGGGGGGCTACAACAGCGAGGGCGAAGACAAGGGCATGGCTACTTTAACAAGAACAGCAGCTTTCAGAGCGTTTGTAATATCAGACACAATAGCCATGCTGCTCTCTACTTGCGCGGTGTATATCCACTTTTGGATAAGAGTCCTTGGTGACACTGAAGAGGAGGGGAGTGCACTTGATTTCTCATTTCTGTTGGCCTCGTATTGCACCCTCGGTGCCATCTTCACAATGGCGGTAGCGTTTGTGACAGGGACATACGTAGCTCTAGGCAATTCACTTGGACTTGCCGTTACCACATGTGTAATCGGCAGCAGCTTTTACCTCTTCTGTCTCCTCTATACAAGGAAGCTAGTTAAAATAGTAGTGTCTCCTCTATTGGCCTGTTTGGGAAGATCATCTTCTTAGGGCCGGTCAAGTCCAGTCCTAACTCCTAAACCAGCTCAGGGTAAGGATTGGACGAAGCTGTTGACATCCTTAAACTAGTTCTTGTTTCTTTGTTGTGTGATTATTGACTTTTAGTTCTTGCTAATTTCTTTGTTGTTTAATTATGATTGATTTTTTGCCAGTTCAGGGCAAGGATTGAACCAAGTTGTTGACAACCTTAAATTAGTTCTTAGATTTTTTATTGTTTGAATGACTTTTTGCCCCCTTTATGCTGAAATGTGAGAGGGATTTTTAATTGATAGGTAACACAAGCAGAGCTAGAAATTCACTGCAAGATTTTTTTAATCTCTTAAGAATCTACTGGGATCCAGTTCTAGTTATGGGTCCTTCTCTAGGTCAATGACGTGAGTCAGAGGATCCCATCTAGCCATGGATATCAGGGATCTTTGTCCACTCTTTCATTCTTCATGCATCCTTGGATGTGCATCGTTGCTTTCCTTCTCTTTGCCGGTCCCGTTACTACAAGAAAACATGGTATTAGTGTTGGCCTGGACCACCTCTAAAGGTTAATAAAACCACCGCTAATACCTCTGTCGCTAAAGGTTTTAGTGGCAGCCACCTGCAAAATGGCCGTTTCTAAAAGTGCCTCCCAATCTACGGATAAAGTCATGGGTAATACCATTATTACTGATAGTGAACTGACTTTTAGCGGCGGCCACTGACGACCACTAAAGGTCAATATTAATGACGGTAAAAATAAAACCACCGCTAAAAGTAAGTATTAGTGGCTGCCAGCACAAAACCGCCGCTAATACTGACTTTTAGCGGCGGTCAATTACTGCTGCTAAAAGTGAATTTTTCGACGGCTTTAGTGGCTGCTCTTGGCCACCGCTAAAAGTAAATTTTTTTTTTTTTTTAATTTTTTTTACCACCTGTAACCTGTATCATATTTATTAATGCCAACTAAATTTACCAAAGTAAATATATAATAAACTATTCATTATACTTAAAATTATTACAATATTCATGGTTCAAAAACATCCATAAAAATAAAAAATAAAAAAACAAACAAACAAATGTGACAAGATCTGTAGCAGGTCAATCATTAGTTGGGTCCTTCAAAACAAAAATAATAAACTAACTAGAATTACAAATGCTAAAACTAATAATAATAAAATAAATTGTTTAAAACTCGACTTAAATTGTTTAAATCATCAGTTGGGTCCTCTTATACCACCGTCGCGACTCGAAGGTGATGCAGGCAGTGGTATAAGAGTAAACGAACTTGGAGGTGGTGCAGGTGGATTAAAACTTCTGTCACAATGCACAATACGAGCCACGTGGCACACTTTTCGGGGACGGTGACCGTATGGATGTTTGGCCAGTCCCTCGGTGGACTTGCAAACTAAAAATTAACCTGATTAGTGATTTACAAGCTTTGGATCTTTCCCAAATAACGCTCAATAATGCTCAAATTCCTACCGTTAAAATCAACCCATGAGAATAACTTCAATCAAATCGCTTAGAAATCACTAATCAATCTGATTTTTGGTTTATAGGTCCACCGAGGGACTGGCCATACATCCATACGGTCAGCGTCCACTAAGAGTATTGTGCCACGTGGATTGTTTTGTGAGTTGTGACAGAAGGATCTATCACAACGTTATGACAGAGGTTTTACTCATGCAGGTGGTGGTAAAAGCTGAGAAAATTTTTGAAGCGGTGGGAATTTAGAAGCGGGATGAAGCGCCCAATCTTATTGCACCAGGTACACCGGGGGTGAACCTGGAGCACCATCATTGCCCGTACACTTAGGTGTACCTGGTGCAATATGATTGGGCACTTCATCCCTGCTTCTAACTTTCCACCCCTTCAAAAATTTTCTCGTAAAATCCCCAGTAGTGGTGCAGTGATGGTACCATCACACGATCTTGTACCCAACATAGGATGTCCTTCTAAGGCGAGAGCATCTCAGAGTAAAACGGAAGCCGGTCACAGCATTCAATATGAGCCACGTGGCATACTATTAGAGGACGATGACTGTATGGATGTTTGGCCAGTCCCTCGGTGGATCAGTACACAAAAAATCAGATTGATTAGTGATTTCTAACCGATTCGATTGAAGTTATTTTCATGGGTTGATTTTAAAGGTAGGAATTTGAGCATTATTGAGCTTTATTTGGGTGGAAAAATCCAAAGGTTGTAAATCACTAATCAGGCTGATTTTTGGTTTGCAGGTCCACCGAGGGACTGGCCAAATATCCATACGGTCAGCCTCTGATCATATGCCAAGTGGCCCGTATTGAGTGCTGTGATCGGCTTCCGTCACAACATCTTGTGACACAAGTTTTACTCAACATCTCAAATCTCTTTTAATACATAAAATGGAAAATTTCATAAAAGGAAAAAAATTTAACGTATTATAAAAATAAAAATAAAAACTTCCTAATATTTACAAAAAGGGTCGTGATGTAACAAGGTATACCTGAGATCTTTTCATTTGCGGAAGCGACATTTTTGGTAGTCGCCACTGCCATCTGGGCCCACTGACCGGATGGATGTTTAGCCCTACCTTTAATAGGCATTCATACAAAAAATCAGCTTGTTTAATGATTTTTAGCCGTTGGTTTTAGTACTCAAAAAATGGTTGTATTCAACGGCTATAAGAATGCCTTAAATGGTGCTAAAAAGTGTTAAAATCTAATGGTTATAGATTACCAATCAAAGTGATTTTTGGTATGTATATCCACCAAGGGGTGGGATAAACATCCAAGCGGTAATGGCCCCAGATGGCAGCCGTGACTACCAAAAATGCCGCTTCCGCAAATGAACAGTTTCAGGCATACCTTGTTACATCTTTTTGCTTACAAAAAAAGTAACTAAACCTCTCTAGCAAAAATTAAAGCTAGAAAAGGCTGACAAAAGGGCGTTTGCCAATATAGGAGTAAAACTTCCGTCAAAATATTGAGCCACATGGCATACTCTTAGAGGACGCTAACCGTATGGATGTTTGGCGTGTCCCTTGGTGAACCTGTAACCAAAAATCAGTCTGATTAGTAATTTACAACCTTTGGATCTTTGCACTCAAATAATTTTCAAATTCCTATGGTTAAAATCAACCAATGAAAATAACTTCAATCCAACGCTTGTAAACAACTGATCATGTCTATTTTTGATGTGTAGGTCAACATAGTGATTGGCCAAACATCCATACGGTTAGCGTCCACTAAAATTCTGCCACGTGGCTCAATATTTTGACAGAAGTTTTACTCATTCATGGGCAAACGCTGTTTAATGTCATCCTTTAATGGCCAATTATGCTCAAATTTCCCACCGTCAAAATCAACCCATGAAAACAATTCCAATCCAACGCCTCGAAATCACTAATCGGGCTGATTTTTGGTTTGTAGGTCCAACTAATGATTGGACAAACATCCATACGGTCAGAGTCCTCTAAAAGTGTTCCACGTGGCTCATATTGTGCCCTGTCATCGGCCTTGATGAAAGGGCCTGTCATCGAAGTTTTATTCCAACGATCTTGGACGACCCAACTTAGGACGTCCTTTCGAGGTGACTGCATCTTAAATACACGAATCCCAAAGATGCAAACATTTTCAAAGGACATCTAATGGTTTAAAGAAGCAGATGATCGGGCTACAGTATCGTCCTAAGGATGATACTATCACTTCCTTATCTGGTAGGGTCTTGAGGGTTCCTCCACATTTTTTTAATTCCACTTCTCAGGTGTTGCCACGTATAGTTTCCTTTCATAAGCCTTATCGATCGTAAGGATGATACTATCACTTCCTTATCTGGTAGGGTCTTGAGGGTTCCTCCACATTTTTTTAATTCCACTTCTCAGGTGTTGCCACGTATAGTTTCCTGTCATAAGCCTTATCGATCGCGGTCTCAGTTTCCAAATTTAATGAAGTTTTCGATGAGAAAGGGATGATTAGAAAGAAAGCCGAGCCTGGGTTAATTTCTTTTTGTTCTGCAGAGAGAAGAAATGGCGAATGGAGAAGTAGTTAGCAACAAACAGATCATTTTCCGAGACTACAGCACTGGTTATCTGAAAGAGACGGACATGGTTTTGAGTTTAGGCACAATCCGGTTGAAGGTTCCGGAAGATGGATCGAAGGCGGTTCTGCTGAAGAATCTCTACTTATCTTGCGATCCATACATGAGATATCGTATGAAGAAGGTCGACAGTCCGGGACCCTTGACTTCCTTCACCCCCGGTTCGGTAAGAGAAAGATTTGATTATTTTAGTGAATATCAGTAGAAATGGGTGGTGGACTATAACAGCAACGTTATATAAGTTATAACGGACATAACGGCAACGTTATATATCTGATATAAGGGATGTGTTTAAATCTTGATGCAAAGTATTTGAAATCAAAAATAGAAACAAAAGATAAATTCGTCATTTCAAGTTAGACTTTGTCAAAGTCGATGGTAATGGTCAAGAAAGAGAGGAAAGTCTAAAACAAAATGACACCTAAGAATGGTAAAAATTCACTGAGTCGAGTCAACTCAGCTCGACCAACACATTGATAACATGGTTTAAAATAACGCCGTTTAAACGGTTTTAACAACCGTTAAAGTGGTAACGCCCCAAGTCTGTTACATTAAGAACCATTTTGACGCTAAGAAAATAACAGCCGTTTAAAAAAAGTTATTTTTTCTGAAAAAATGTGGGAAAATCAGCCGTTTATTCCGTTATTTTCTGTTAAATTCTATTTTTTTTTTCATTTTTGCCCGTCTGTTACAATTCGTTTTAATGGCCATTTTAACGGTAAAGCCCCCGGTCCGTTATATGTACCGTTAAACAGCCTCTTTTGAACCTTGATTGATAATACCCAAGAAATTTTGATTTTTCATGTGCAGCCCATAACTGGACTTGGCGTGGGAAGAGTTTTGGAATCTAGACATCCTGAGTTCAAGGAAGGTGACTTGGTATGGGGGATGACGGGATGGGAAGAGTACAGCTTTATCATGGAGCCCCAGAACCTGATTAAAATCAAGTACACCGATGTGCCTCTCTCCTACTACACAGGAGTTCTTGGTAATTAGTCCTTTTTTGTTTATTTCATGTAAGGTTCAAAAAACGGCCGGTGTAACGAAAATAATGGCCATTATAACGGATTCGGACCTCCCCTGTTTCGTTACGTAAAATGCCAAGAAAATAACAGCCTTTTTCCGTTATAACGGTCGTTATTTCCGTTATTTTTTCGTTTTTTGAAAATTTTAATTGAAATTTGAAATTTCAAAATTTGAATCGCCATTTTTCCGTTATTTTCCTATTTTTCCATTTTCGCCCTTGAACGTTATTTTCATTATAACAGCCGTTATAACGGAAAAAGCGGTAATGCCCTCAGTCTGTTATACCATTACAACGGCCCCTTTACCTTAATTTCAAGATCCTTACATTTGCCTTTCTATATATATATATATAGGTCAGGATCGGGAGACAACAATTTTCACAACATTTTCTACAATAATTTTGACGTACCCACATGGAAGATGAATCAATAGCTGATTTTTGGTGAGGATGATCTCCTCACCATATAGATCACTCCTACGAAAAATCAGCCCATTCTGAAATTTCTAACCCGATCAAGTGTAGTCTTCACGTTAACGGTAAAAATACACGGTAATTTATATCCTCGCCAAAAATCATCCAATTCCAACACTTATAATTTATATATTGACTTAAGCCATTTTTTTGTTGTAGAAAATGTTGTGAAAATTGTTGTCTCCCGATCCTGACCCTACATAGATATAGATATCCGAATTCGAATATCGATTCCAAATTCGAATATCCATTCCGAATATCCATCGAATATCGAATTGAATTCGGATATCGGTTCTATTTCGGATTTGGATTTGGATATTCTTATATTCGATTCGAAAAAATTCCATTGACAACCTAATCAAGGGCTGACTTTGGGACCCACATGGGTATGAATAAAGGGCTTATTTTTCATGAGAGAATGTTTTCCATCTAACTACAGTGTACATGGTTGCTTCATAGGTATGCCCGGTATAACTGCTTATGCTGGTTTTTACGAGCTTTGTTCTCCTAAGAAAGGAGAATATGTGTTTGTATCAGCAGCATCTGGTGCAGTCGGCCAACTAGTTGGACAGTTCGCCAAGTTGATGGGCTGCTACGTCGTCGGTAGCGCGGGATCCAACGGAAAGGTGATTTGCAACTCATGACTACTGTTTCTAGATCAATGGATCAATGGTTAAAATCTTCCAATTTTGTTTCATGTTTTTCAATCTCTGCAAATTAAGGTTGATCTATTGAAGAACAAGTTTGGGTTCAATGAAGCTTTCAACTATAAAGAAGAACATGACTTAGCTGCAGCTTTGAAAAGGTCGGTATCTATCTATACTTGCACAACTGAATCTCAATGATCAGTGCGAATCCCAATGAATGATCATTGTGAATCCCAATAAACTAAAGAAGCATTGTTGTTTGATCCTTGTCAGGTACTTTCCTGAAGGCATCGATATTTACTTCGACAATGTTGGTGGTAAAATGCTCGATGCAGTCTTGCTCAACATGAGACTCCATGGCCGAATTGCTGTGTGTGGGATGATTTCTCAGTACAACCTTGACGAGCCTGAGGGAGTACACAACTTGTTTTGCCTTATTAAAAAGCGCATCCACATGAAGGGTTTCGGAGCTTACGAATATTTTCACCTCTATCCTAAGTTCCTCGAATTTACATGGCAGTACATCAAGGAAGGGAAGATAGTTTACGTGGAAGATATGGCAGAAGGCCTAGAGAGTGGTCCCGCTGCTCTGGTAGGACTCTTTACCGGTCGCAACGTTGGGAAACAGGTGGTTGTAGTTGCTCATGACTGATTACGACGTTCGACATAAATCCCTCTACTCCCTGATATGTGAGGTTGTAGGTCTCATGGATTATGTCTATTGGACATATTAAGGATCCTTAGATTGTCTTCCTTGAAATAAGAGGATTAATTGCCAATTCAATTGAGCTCTCTCTCATTCTTAAACGTACGATTTGCTGTGATTGATTTAATAGAGTGTTGTAAATTAATGGTCAATCATCTAATTAGCAGGTTGATTTTGAAGTAGGACTCTTTACCCTAATCCATCATTTGGTGGGTCCAAGTCTCATGCATGGACATTTTCCACCAAGCTAGGCAAGATTGTAAAAGATCAAGAGGGAAAGAAAAAAGATTCGAGGCATTAACTGAATACCTCTGAACCTCGGATTGAATCCTTGTCTAGCAGTCCCCTGGCCTTATCTGATGTTGCAAAATGGTAATCATCTGAATACTGCAACCATGGTAAATCTTGGCCATTGATGATTCTTATATAATGTCAAAGAAAGGTTTGATACCACAACACTTTAACCATTAATTTATTTTAATCAATTTCCTCGTTGACAATTCCAAGTAAATTACACTAATCCAACTTTATAAACTTAACCTTGGTTACTTTTTAACGTGAGTTGAGTCCATGTTTGAGGTTATATGTTGCCCGCCAAAAACTAGAAACTTCCAATCCAAAATATGCTTTTTAACTTGTGGAAAATTCTATTGGCACCCCACAAATTCCAAAAGCACCCAACCAATTTCACTCTTGGACGAAAATCCCCTCCCTTATAAGGGAGGGAATGAAAAAGCACCCATTTCCCTTTCTCTCTTCCCTCGTTGAGTTTGTGAGGGTTGAGAGGAATCCTCTCCCTTGATGCCGGTGAGCTCTTCCTTCTCCCCTGATGCCCCAGTGACTCACAAACATAGGAGACCTCTTCCCTCTTCCCTCTTCTCTGTGGCGACACTCAAAGCATAGGAAACCCTTCCTAATTCGACGTTGACGACATCTCCCACTTGCACACAAAGCAAACACCATTTGTTTGAGGTTCAAGTTGTCCTTTCTTTCTCATTTGTTGTCCTTTTCTTTCTCTTTGAACTTTTCTGTTGAAAAACCCTTGTTTGCATAACTAATGTTTTGGAAAATCTATTGAAAAATTGATTATATCTCTTATTTTCTTTCAAGGTTAATGTGAAGTGTAGATTCTCTTTGCTCAATCTCGTAAATAGGTTGTGTTTGGTGCATGTTCTCTGATAGTAGGGATGGTGATGATTAGTCCTCGTACCATTTGACTTTATCATGTGCATTGATGTAGTGCCTTTGTATTTGCACGAAATGAGATGGTTCTCTCCGATTCTACCTTACACCTTCAAAGTTGAAGGATCAAAACAATTCTCTATTTTGGGAGGGGGATGTTCAAAAGCTTGGGCTACAACTTTGAAATGGACAACGATTGTCGATTGACTAACATTGTCGGGGTTCTTATTTAGTGGTAGAGTTAAGGTAGGAAAGTACCTGGTCTCAGGATGCTCAAGACCTAGAGGGGGATGAATAGGTCTGATCCAATTATTATACTAATTAAAAATTAATTCACTGTTCCAAAATCCATTCGATTTGTGATAGAGTTCTTATTGCATGCTTGTAACTAGCGGAAGCTAATTAAAGCAAACAAAAATTAATAAGGCACATGATTTTTGTGAGGAAAACCTTAATAGGAAAACCTCGGGACCACAAATCACAACACTATTAGAAGGCATAGATACATATTATTACTCATTTATACAACTCAAAATTGAATACAACTCCACCTAAACTCCGTCCGCCGATTTACTATGTCGCTTTATATCTTCACGTCTCGAACCACACTAACGCTTTTAGGGTTTGATCTCGAATTTAATCCGAAACCAAACCGAATTTCAGCTTTCTCGCTACCATGAGTACACACCCTTAACACTGAGTGGGGCTATTTCATGAGAATTAAGAACTCTCACCATGGAGTTCCTCTACCCCTTCACGGGAGATTATCAATCAACCAAGAAGATTGAAACCACTCTAGAAATACTCAAGATTAAAGTAATAAACTTATGATCACCGGATCTTGAGCATATGAAGAACTAACCTAAAATTATATTGAAAACCTCCTTAAACCCTAGGTTTTTCTTCAAAACATTCTTGGTGCTCTTTTCTCTATGGATGGATACCTAAACTTTACGAATTTATGTTTTTTTTTTAATTATAAGTTGAAATCAATAAGGAAGAGTTCAATCTCAATCGATTGGGAAACTTTTGGATTTGAAAATTAATTTGTATGCAAGTTTTTGAAATAAAAAAATCACAGGTTCGGTCGATCCAATTTCAAGTCGCCCACTTAGCTCGGGACTGATTCTGAACATTGTATCACTTTCAGATAGGGTGGGGTCTAACGAACTCCGAGTTCATTCAAACGAAATCAAGTTCGTTTGACCCACTTGGGGTTCATTCGAACAAACTCCTTAGCACTTAGGATTTTCATTTTAAAATCTTTTTTAACATTTGAAATCCAACCTAAGTTCTCCTAAGTTAAGGTCAAGGTCAAGGGTAACCACCTAAGGTCAATCTAAGTCTGCTAGATCACTTAGTAGCCTAGGAATGTGGTGACTTGTGGTCTCCATGATCGCATCTGAGCATTGAACATCTTTGAATGCTGATATTCGCTTAAAAGTGCATATTTTCCACTGTTATCTTCTAAGCGTTTTCACACTCTCCTACGTTAAAATGCTCTATTTATCTACTTTTTTACGTAAGAGTCTCTTTTGTTGCGTAGAACACACTTTTCTGGACGAAATGGTATATTTGCATGCATTAAACACATTTTCAGAAGTCTAGACATTGAGTCATTCTGATAAAATCTCATTACGCACTTCTTCTGTCGCAGGAAACCCCGATGGGACAATTCTCGAGACTTGCGAACCCACATCGATCAGGAAAGCCCATTATCAAAGCTTAAAGAGCCCACATGCTATGACTAGAAGATATGGGCCAAATATAGGCTGAATAAGAGGACCAAAAAGTCGGCCCAAAGAACGAAGAGAGCAGGAGAGCCAATGACCAAGAGATGGACCAAAGCGTTTAAAGCTACATGAGGATGGTCATAGTGAAGACCAGGGTTCCAGACCCTCTGCCAATACTTTTATCTCCATTTTTTGATATTTTCTCTTTCATCTCTCCTTATTCTCTCTCTCTTCATCTCTCGGTCCTCGAATCTACTGACCTAACCCCAGAACTCCTGCCCATTGGCTCTGTCTCATCTCCTTTAGCTTTCTGATCGTTGGATCTTCAATCGGACCGTTGGATCTTCCACTGGACCGTTGGATCTCTCTAGATCCGTCGATCTACCAATCTGGTCCCAATCAAGTCACCATCCATCCAATCGCCATCAGATTGTCTGTCACATCATCTTGTGAGACGATGGACATTATCATTCCATGTGGGCCAGTAGCCGGGCCCATCATCATCGACCCGCTTTCCGACCAGTTAGTGGACCCCGTGAATTTCAAAATAATTTCAATTAAATTTTAAAAAAATGGGGGGTCCACTAAATGGGAAAATTCTCCAAAGAAAAGTAGTGTTTTACTTAAAAATATATATATATATATATATATTTTTTTCTTATTTTTTATTTTCAAAAAATCCCTATTTCCATTAAAGGAAATAGGGAGCTTTAAAAGGGGAAGGAGAAGGGTTCGTTTGAACCCTAATCCCTCTCCCCTCTCCTCCTCTCCTTCCCCCTATCATTTCCTTCTTCCCCCCACTTTCTTCTCCTCTTCTTCCTCATTTCTTCTTCGTCTCCTTCCCCATTCTTCACCGGAGTTGCAGGTTTGCAACTCCGACCGTTTGTCTCCTCCTTCTTCTCTTCTTGTTCTTCTTCTCCTCCTCTAGCCGCTGCCCAACCCCCTGCTCACCACGCCAAGAACCTTCATCTCCTTTTTTTTCTTCTTCTTCTTCTTTTTCTTCTTCTTTTCGTCCTTCATCTTTTCGTCCGGCCGGAATTGCAGAACTCCGGCCGTCTCCGCCTTCTTCTTCCTCCTTCTCTTCCTGAAACTCCTCCACCTCTTGATCCTCCGCCTCTCACCGCAACCTGAACCTGCGAGCAGCTTACATAGCCTGCAACACCTCCACCAACTCACTTATAAGTTCAGCAAGACCGTGTCTTGACTCTTGACGCTGCTGCACCAAGTTATCGCTTCCTCCATCTGCTGGATCGCCTGCAACTTGCCGAACCTGCAACTTCATCTTCGGCCTGCACCTGCTGTGTACAAAGAACCCCACCACGCACCTGCAATTCGCTCCTTGGGCCACCAGTCCACGACGTGCATGTTCAAACCGTTTTGCACCAATAACGCCTCACTCTTTTGCTCCGCCTCACCTCTTCATTGGGCCAGCACCATTCATTCCTTTGGCCGGGGCGTTATGAACCATGTCGGGATCTCGACATGGCTGAATCAATTCCTTTGGCCGATTCTGTCCAAGGTAAGCTTTCAAGGGATATTTCTTCTTCTCTCTCTTGTTCTTTAATTTCTTTCTCTCTCTAGGAATTCCCATTTTTCTCTCTTTTCTTTTTTTTATTTTTAATTTGTTTGCTTTACTTTCAAGTTTATGTTCTGTAATTCGAGTGTCGATCAATAAATAAATTTCCATTTTTTATATAGTGTTTGCATATTTTTATTATTATTTTATATTGCTCACATTAGTTTGTTAATTTCTCTCTCTAAAAATTAAAAATGGTGTTTCAAAATCCAATTCCATCTCTCTCTTCTCATCACCCATCTCAGCATTTTCGTTGTAATCGCTCTTCAATATGCATGCCCTAACCCCGAGTGCGATCGACATCCGATACGAATCCCTATACAAAATATCCAATATTTTTCAGGATTAAAACTCGGATAAATTACAAAATGTGTTGAAGTTAGGGTCGTTCTCTCAACGACGGAAAAACCCTACTTTCAAATGCCTTCAAATGACTGAACTGCAAGCTTCGTCTTCACATAGACATCTAGACCAACACTAACTTAACACACATTTTACAGACCTGACTTACTGAGTTTTAACATGGAATTTACCAATACAAATATAGACCTTTCAGGGTAATTAACCACCATCAACTTCGAAAAAAAAAACTTTGAATGCTCGGCCCATCCCTTGGTGGGCCACAATATGAGCCACGTACAACACTCTAGTTGATCACCATCATCTTGAATGTTTGGCATCCATCCCTAGGTGGACCTACATATTAAAAGTCAGCCTTGTTAGTGATTTCTAACCGTTTGATCTGAGTAACCCAAATAATGCTCGAATCCAACAATTAAAAATATTCCCACGAAAAAGAGTCAAATCCAGCGGTTAGAAATCACTAATTAGGTGGATTTTTGGTCTGTAGGTCGACTTTAGGATGGGCCAAACATCCATATTGTCGCTGCTCTTTAAGAGTGTGCCACGTGGCTCATACTTTGGTCCATCATCAACGTTGTTATCAAAGATTTACTAAAAAGAATTGATTCTCGAGCTGAAGAGAATGATTAAAAAAGTTGATGTGCTTTAATTGCCCTTTCTATGTAGGGGCCGGGTAATTGCATGCGCCAAGTAAAAATCTCATCACTACAACAAATTTGGCTTATAGCGACAGATTTTTAGCGACAGCTAGGTAAAACCGTCGCTACATATTAATATAGCGACGAATATACAAACATCCGTCGGTATAATTTTTTTGGCACCCAAAATACACTGATCTATAGTAACGGTCAGATGAAATCCGTCGCTAAATAGTATTATAGCGACGGCTAAAGCATGACCCTCTCTATAAAGTATTATGACCGACGGTTGCCACTGTCGCTATATACTACTTATAGCGAGGGTCATGTTGTGGCCGTCGGTATAAGGTTGAGTATAAATAAATAAAAAATTGGGTTTTCGTGACCTGCGCGAAAACCCCTTCTCCATCCTCTCTCCTGAAACCCCCTTTGCCTCTCCCAGCTGAACCCCATTTCCCATCTCCTCCACCCGAAACCCCCTTCCCCTCTCCTCCCCCGACGGCTTACGCCGTTTATTCGTGTGGACGCCATCGACTGTTGACGCCGTTTGTCTTCCTGGCCGTCGATCGTGCTTCGTCAAGCGGTAACAGGTACGTTTTGATTAGTTTTTTTTTATTTTTTCTGTTATCTCCTTCCCCAACTTACCTCATGGTTGTTTTTCCCACTCCTTAGTGGATATATACACCAAAAATCGTCCTGATTCATAATCTCTAACCACATTTATTTTTTAAACCCTCTTTTGAGGGTTTAGGGTGGATATTTGGGAGAAAACCCATGAAAACGACTACAATCCAACACTTAGAAATCTCCAATCAAGCTAATTTTTGGTCTGTAAATTTATATATTGGTTCAAGCTCATTTTGGTTTGGTTCCAACATCAAACCATCAAGATTCATTGTTATTGTTGGTTCGTTTTCAGTTTCGGTTTCAGTTTTAAGCTGTAGCTCACTCTTTTGGTGTGAGCTAGCACCATTTTTGTTATTCACCGTTGCCATCTGGGCCCACGAACCGAACGGATGTTTAGCCCACCCAGTAGTAGACATTCATACCAAAAATCAGCTTGTGTGATGATTTTTAGCCGTTGGTTTTAGTACTAAAAAAATGGTTCAATTCAATGGCTATAATCACGCCTTAAAAAGTACTAAAAAATCTAATGGCTGGAGATTACCATTCATGGTGATTTTTAGTGTGTATATCCACCAAGGAGTACACGGGATTTACAGTCGGGCCTGTCAATGGCCGACATGCTTACATACCCAGACATGTTGTTTGTTTTCTGTTATATTTCTGTTATATTCCATTATTTATTTATTGATAGCACCATTTTTTTCCGTTATTGCCCCATTTTGGTGTACCCATATTGAAGATGAATCAATGGCTGATTTTTGGTGAATCAATGGCTGATTTTAGTGGGTGGATACTAACCGTAAGGATGTGTGTGGCCAATCCCTAAGCGGACCTACAAACCCAAAAATAACCCTGATTAGTGATTTCTAAGCGTTTGATTAAGTTATTTTCATAGATTGATTTTAATCATGGGATTTTGAGCATTATAAACCATTATTTGGGGTACAAGGATCCAAAGGAATGAAATCACTAATCGGGCTAGTGTTTGGTTTGTAGGTCCACCTATATTAAATCCCGTATGAGTGAATGATCACATGGACTGAGGTCCAACAGCTAGAATCACACTTTAAAAAAATGCTAAAATCTAATGGCTAGAGATTTATAATTAAATTGATTTTGAGTCGGGTTCCGGTGACCAACATTTTTTACCAACACCTTGGCTGCGTTTTGGTGAGGATGATCTCCTCACCATATAGATAACCCCAACAAAAAATCAGCCCATTCTTAAATTTCTAACCCCGTCAAATCTGGTTTTCAAGTTACACGGTAAAAATCGACGTTCCATAATTCTTTAACTTCTAAACCAGTCTATGAATATCGAATGTTTTGAATTTTTGTGAGGATGATCTCCTCACCATAGAGATCATCTTCACCAAAAATCAGCCATTGATTCATCTCTATGCGGGTGCACCAAGGTGTTGGTCAGAAATGTTGGTCACCGGAACCCGACCCATTGATTTTTGGTAAAAATATCTACTAAGGATGGGCAGCATGGGTATATACCTTGTTTCAAGATTCACTTTAGTTTCAATGCATTACTCAATCTTTGGAATTGTTTTTTTTTTTTTGTTCTCAATCTTTGATTTGTATTTGCTTTGGCTGCCTCAATTAATGATTTCAATACTTTGCTTGCCCTTCATATTGCTACTTGAAGATCTTATGAAAATTTTTTACCTAAGGATTCACTTATTGGTTGAAGTATGATTTATGCATGTTGGGAATTGTTAGAATTATTTCCTTTGAATTTTGCCAATAGTAATGCTTGTACATGTGTGATGATATAAATTTAAATTATGCACACACACACACATCATGCATATATATGCATTAAACCTTAGATCTCCCGTTCAAGAATCACTTTGTGACAATTATGTGGCTTATCACCTATTTGGGATACATTAGTTATAAACTATGACGTTTGGTTCTCATTTGAGACTAAATTCAACTGAACAACAAAATTTTTTTGTCTTTTTGGTGATAAGGAGTAATTGTCTGCTGTTGATTCTTGAACTGTCCCTTTGGACAGTTTGGGAATGCATAATCTCTGGTACAGTCAGTAGTTAAAGTGTTTATTTCTATTTGTAGGACAGTTTCGGCGAGCATTCCTCTTGTTCTCTGGGTAGATATTTAGACAAGATGACATGTTTGCCCCTAGTTTAAGTCGTGTACTTGGAGAACTATGGGGAAATGCTGCCAAAATTTTCCTTCAAAGAGAAATAATCACTTGACTATTGAGTGTACCAGAGATTATGCATTCCTGAATGGGATAGGATCAACCCACCCTTTAGAGAGGAGATAAGAAGTATGATGCATCGGCATTTGAGTTGCATGTGACAACGTGCTTAATTTCGGTTGAAGGTGGCGTCATTTTGAAAGAGATATGTCGATGGATAAAAGTTGGGTTGGAAAGCCAAGAAATAGCCCTGAGTATATAAACAGAGTATGACAATTCTTGAATTTTGCATTTTCTCGTTCAGAGTACGGAGACAAGATCAAGTGTTCATGTAGAAAATGTTGTCATGCGTTCCTGAAGGATCGACTAGAAGTATATTGGGACCTAGTATTGATTGGGATAGTACCGGATTATACCGTCTGGTTGTACCATGGTGAGTATGATAATGAATATATGAGTGATGAGGCTGACGAGGGTGATGATATGCTAGGAATGTTACAAGATGCATATGGAATGGCGAACTTTTATCGTGAAGAGGAGAATGAATTGAATGAGACTGATCGACTGAGCCAAATCGGAAGCGGATAAATTTTATGAATTGTTAAAGGATGCCGAGACTGAACTGTACCCAGGTTGCACAAAATTTTCTAAATTATCTTTTATTGTACGATTGTTACACTTGAAGTGTCTTAACGGATAGAGTAACAAATCATTCGACATGTTGCTTGAGTTGTTAAATGAGGCACTTCCTGTTGGTGAAACGTTGCCCAAGAATCATTATGAATCCAAAAAGATCCTTCGGGATCTTAGGATGCATTATACAAAGATAGATGCATGCCCGAAAGACTGCATGCTATACTAGAAGGAGCATGAGACCGCAAATGAATGTGTCGTATGTGGTGAGTCCAGGTGGAAACCGATTACATGTCAGTCTACTGAAGATGCTTCCACTTCGTCTACAGATGATAAGAAAATATCTGTGAAGATTTTGCGTTATTTTTCGTTGAGACCGAGACTTCAGAGGTTGTTTATGTGTTCAAAAACAGTCGAATACATGAGATGGCATGTCGAGGGTCGTACAAAAGATGGCGTATTGAGGCATCTAGCAGATTCTGAGGCGTGAGAAGCTTTAGATGAGAAATACCCATCTTTCGCTTCTGAACAGAGGAATGTTAGAGTTGGGATAGAGAGCGATGGCTTCACTCCTTTTAGTTATACGAGTACTCCTCACAGTACATGGCCCGTAATTATTATTCCATATAATTTGCGGCCATGGATGTGTATGAAACAAACATCTTTCATGTTGACGTTGCTTATTCCTAGCCCTAAGGCTCTTGGGAACGACATCGATGTGTACCTCCAACCATTGATCGAAGAATTGAAAGAATTATGGACAAACGGATTTCAAGCGTACGATGCCTCTTTAAAACAAGATTTTCGGTGTCATGTAGGAGTCATATGGACTATTAATGACTTTCCTGCACTTGCAAACTTGTCAGGGTGGAGCACTAAAGGAAAACTTGCTTGTCCCTCATGCCATAAGTATACTTGTTCGGTCAGATTGCAAGACGTCGATTTCTACCAACTGATCATAAATTTTGACATAATAAGAAGTCGTTTAATGGCAGAAACGAATTAAAAAGTGCTTCAAAACCGTTGACCGGTGGGGATGTGCTCGACCAGTTACGGGACTACGAGCAGATAACATTTGGGAAGTCAGATAAGGATAAAACTGGGAGGAAGAGAAAGAGGGATGATTGCAATTTACCTAACCCATCTTGGAAAAGATGGGTCTCCAGTTGATTCTACATCTGCTGATATCATGGTACGTAAGATGTCTATTTTAAATAAAAATATAATTGTCTTCTACTAACTAATTTGTTTGGAATGCAGTCCAAATTTAGAGAGCTTTCACAGAGTCGAATGTCAAAGAGTGGTGAGAGTTCTACTCCCGTACTTACTGCTGATGAGATTTATACCAGCGTGATGCCCCCAGAGCGACATGGACGGGTACCCGGCTTTGGTCTAGGCCCGATGCTGACTTCGGTCTTTGGCTCATCATCTAGCTTATCCAGTTCCAGTTATAAGGCTCTTCAAAATGAGTTCCAACAGATGTAGTCGCAAATGCAGCAGATGCAAAAATAGGAGGAGATGCATCGGCAAGCCCAATCCCAGATGCAGGAGAGAGTAGGATGGTGCAAGAGCAGATGGTTGCATTTTTTCGCTCCATGCAATCAGCTAACATACCGCCTCCGAGCCAAGAGCAGCATCAATCCGACGACCCGAATGATGATCAGGTACATCTATCTTTATGAGATATGATTGTTGTATTTAAGGTTTATGCATTAAATACAACAATCATATAGGTTTAAACATTTATAAGTTTTAAGTTGAGTCAAATTTAGGACCTCGATGTCCAAATCGGGCAAACGAGATCCGAATCTCCCGATACCTATTACAACACTTCTATTGTGTTAAAAACAAATATGCTGAAAGAGACGAGGTAAAAAACAGATGTCCGGTTAGGAATCTGTAGCCAGTTATAGGTTTAGGCATTTAGAGGTTTTAAGTTAAGTCAAATTTAGGACTTCGACGCCCAAATTGGGCAAACGATGTCCGAATCTCTCGAAATTTATTACAACACTTCTATTGTGTTGAAACAAATATATTGGAAGAGATGGGGTAAAAAGCAGATGTCCGGTTAAGGATCTATAGTCAGTTATAGGTTTAAGCATTTATAGGTTTTAAGTTAAGTTAAATTTAGGACCTCGACGTCCAAATCGGGCAAACGAGGTCCGAATCTCCCGAAACCTATTACAACACTTCTATTGTGTTGAAACAAATATGCTGGAAGAGACGGGATAAAAAATAGATGTCTGATAAGGAATCTGTAGTCAGTTATAGGTTTAAGCATTTATAGGTTTTAAGTTAAGTCAAATTTAGGATCTCGACGTCAAATCGGACAAACGAGGTCCGAATCTCCCAAAACCTGTTACAACACTTCTATCGTGTTGAAACGAATATGCTGAAGAGACGGGGTAAAAAACAGATGTCCGGTTAGGAATCCGTAGTCAGTTATAGGTTTAAACATTTACAAGTTTTAAGTTAAGTCAAATTTAGGACCTCGACATCCAAATCACGCAAACGAGGTCCGAATCTCCCGAAACATGTTACAACACTTCTATTGTGTTAAAACAAATATGCTGAAAGAGACGGGGTAAAAAACAGATGTCCGGTTAGGAATCTGTAGTCAGTTATAAGTTTAAACATTTACGGGTTTTAAATTGAGTCAAATTTAGGACCTTGATGTCCAAATCGGGCAAACGAGGTCTGAATCTCCCGATACCTGTTACAACACTTCTATTGTGTTAAAACAAATATGCTAGAAGAGACGAGGTAAAAAATAGATGTCCGGTTAGGAATCTGTAGTCAGTTATAGGTTTAGGCATTTAGAGGTTTTAAGTTAAGTCAAATTTAGGACTCTGACACCCAAATCGGGCAAACGATGTCCGAATCTCTCGAAATTTATTACAACACTTCTATTGTGTTGAAACAAATATGTTGGAAGAGACGGGGTAAAAAACAGATGTCCGGTTAGGAATCTGTAGTCAGTTATAGGTTTAAGCATTTACAGGTTTTAAGTTAAGTCAAATTTAGGACCTCGACGTCCAAATCGGGCAAACGATGTCCGAATCTCCCGAAACCTATTACAACACTTCTATTGTGTTGAAACAAATATGCTAGAAGAGACGGGGTAGAAAACAGATGTCCGGTTAGGAATCTGTAGTCAGTTATAGGTTTAAGCATTTATAGGTTTCAAGTTAAGTCAAATTTATGACCTCGACGTCCAAATCGAACAAACGATTTTCGAATCTCCCAAAATTTATTACAACACTTCTATTGTATTGAAACAAATATGCTGGAAGAGACGGAGTAAAAAACAGATGTCCGGTTAAGAATCTGTAGTCAGTTATAGGTTTAGGCATTTTTAGGTTTTAAGTTAAGTCAAATTTAGGACCTCGACGCCTAAATCGGGCAAACGAGGTCCGAATCTCTCGAAACCTGTTATAACACTTCTATTGTATTGAAACAAATATGCTGGAAGAAACGGAGTAAAAAACAGATGTCCTGTTAAAAATCTGTAGTCAGTTATAGGTTTAGGCATTTATAGGTTTTAAGTTAAGTCAAATTTAGGACTCCGACCCTCAAATTGGGCAAACGAGGTCCGAATCTCTCAAAATTTATTACAACACTTCTATTGTGTTGAAACAAATATGCTGGAAGAGACTGGTTAAAAAATAGATGTCCGGTTAGGAATCTGTAGTCAGTTATAGGTTTAGGCATTTATAGGTTTTAAGTTAAGTCAAATTTAGGACCTCGACGTCCAAATCAGGCAAACGATGTTCGACTCTCCCGAATCTTGTTACAACGCTTCTATTGTGTTGAAACAAATATGCTGAAGAGACAGGGTAAAACACAGATGTCCGATTAGGAATCTGTAGCCAGTTAGACATTTCAAGGTTTTTAAGTTTAATTTTAATTTTTCATTTCGTTTACATTGCATTTTATATACTAAGTATTTTATTTTTATTTGTTTTGCAGGGCCTAGATGCTAATTGATTGTGTCTTCTACTCTGCTAGATTGATTTTTTAAACTTTTATAACATTGTAAATTTTAAACAATCAATATTGTAGAAATTTAATTATTTAAGATATTTAATTTTTTATTTTCTTTACACTCTGTTTTGATAAAATGGACATGGAATAGGGAAATGCAGTATTATATACATTACAGGTACATGTACAACAAATTATTCAAAAAAAATCAAAAAAAAAAATTATACGATTAAATCTTTTAGCGACGGTCGTAGACCGTCGTTATAATATATATTTAGCGACGGTCAGTTTATATATGCCTTACAGCGACGAGAAAAGTCCTGGCCGTCGCTAAAAGGTATGAATAGTTATGAACAAATTGATATATACCGACGATCACTGGCCGTCGCTAAATGTATTTAATACCGACGGCCAGTAAAAATTGTGTTGCTATATGTATCTTACAGCGACGAATTTGACCCTCAGTAAATCTTTTTGACGAATGCAAAATGATCTTTTTATATACCAACGGTCATAGCCGTCGGTAGAAAGGATATATACCGACGGTTCTGACCGTCGGTATATTAATTTTTCCAATCCACGAAATGTTTTTTGCGACAGTCATTTTTGATATGGCCGTCGGTAATACCTTTTACCGACGAAATTTATAGCGGCGGGTAGCGACGGTCGGTAAAAGTCTTTTTTCCTGTAGTGCATCAACTGTCATTGATATTGTTGGTTGACCATCGCTTGCCGCCTTTGTCCACCCGTAAACAAAATCATGGCTGAGGGTGGAGCCGTGGAGGGGAGGTGGACTGGTGGTGGTGTACGTAGGTGGAGTAGGCGTATAAGGTGGTGGTCTCACTAACTTGAAGGTCGGTGTGGTATAAGAGGAGTAAATAACGAACTTGGAGGTGGTGCAGGTGGTGGTGCACCAGGTGGTGGATGGTTGGATGACCCAACATAGGACTTCCTTATGATCGCATCGTCCTGTACTAATCAAGATTCTTAAATACACGAATCTTATAGATGCAAACATTTTGAAACGACATCAAATGGTTTTAAAGAAGCAAATGATCGTGCTACAGTATCGTCCTAAGGATGATACTTCACTTCCTTATCTGGTAGCTTGTAGGGTTCCTCCACACTTTTTTAATTCCTTTTTGGCAAGAGTAGGGTTCTCAGGTGTTGCCAAGTATAGTTTCCTGTCATAAGCCTTATCGATCGCGCTCTCAATTTCTAAATTTAATGAAATTTTTGATGAGAAACGGATGAGTAGAAAGAGAGCCGAGCCTGGGTTAATTTCTTTTTGTTATGCAGAGAGAAGAAAAGGCGAATGGAGAAGTAGTTAGCAACAAACATATCATTTTTCAAGACTACAGCACTGGTTATCTAAAAGAGACGGACAGTCCGGGACCCTTTACTTCCTTCACGCCCGGTTTGGTAAGAGAAAGATTTGATTATTTTAGTGAATATCAGTAGAAATGGGTGGTGGACTATAACGGCAACGTTATATATGTTATAATGGACATAACGGCAACGTTATATATCTGATATAAGGGATGTATTTAAATCTTGATGCAAAATATTTTAAATCAAAAATAAAAACAAAGGATAAATTAATTCATCATTTCAAGTTAAACTTTGTCAAAGTCGATGGTCATGGTCAAGAGAGAGGAAAGTCAAAAACAAAATGACACCTGAGAACTCTAAAAATTCACTAAGTCGAGTCAACTCATCTCAACCAACACATTGATAACATGGTTTAAAATAACACCGTTTAAACGATTTTAACAGCCGTTAAAGCGGTAACACCCAAGCCCGTTACGTTAAGAACCATTTTTTATGCTTAGAAAATAATAGCCGTTTAAAAAAATTTGCTTTTCTGAAAAATTGTGGAAAAAAACAGCCGTTATTTCTGTTATTTTCCTTTAAATTTCATTTTTTTTTCTATTTTTACCCCTGTCCGTTACTATTCGTTTTAACGGTAAAGCCCCCGGTCCGTTATATATACCGTTAAACGGCCTCTTTTGAACCTGGATTGATAATACCCAAAAAAAATTGATTTTTCATGTGCAGCCCATATTGGACTTGGCGTGGGAAGAGTTATGGAATCTAGACATACAGAGTTCAAGGAAGGTGACTTGGTATAGGCGATGACCAGATGGGAAGAGTACAGCTTCATCATGGAGCCCCAGAACCTGTTTAAAATCAAGTACACCGATGTGCCTCTTTCCTACTATACAGGAGTTCTTGGTAAGTTCTTTTTTGTTTATTTCATGCAAGGTTTAAAAAACGGCCATTATAACGAAAATTATGGCAATTATAACGGATTTAGATCTCCCCCGTTACGTTACGCTGTTAAAATGCCCAAAAATAACAGCTGTTTTTTTCCGTTATAACGACTGTCATTTTCATTATTTTTTTATTTTTTGAAAATCTGAAATTCAAATTTCAAATTTCAAAATTTGAATCCGGAGCCATTTTTTCGTTATTTTACATTTTTCCCATTTTTTCCATCTAAATGGAGTAGAACAATTCTTGGATTTTGCATTTTCTCGTTTAGAGTATGGAGACAAGATCAAGTATCCATGTAAAAAATGTTGTCATGCATTCCTAAAAGATCGACTAGAAGTATATTGTGACTTAGTATTGATTGGGATCATACCGGATTACACAGTCTGGTTATACCATGTGGAGTATGATAATGAATATATGAGTGATGAGGTTGACGAGGGTGATGATATGCAATGAATGTTACAAGATACATATGGAATGACGAACTTTGATCGTGAAGAGGATAATGAATTGAATGAGACTGGATCGACTGAGCCAAATCCGGAAGCGAATAAATTTTATGAATTGTTAAAGGATGCTGAGACTAAACTGTACCCAGGTTGCACAAAATTTTCAAAATTATCTTTTATTGTACGGTTGTTGCACTTGAAGTGTCTTAACGGATGGAGTAACAAATCATTCGACATGTTGTTTGAATTGTTAAATGAGGCACTTCCTGTTGGTGAAATGTTGCCCAGAAATTATTATGAATCCAAAATGATCCTTCGGGATCTTGGGATGCATTATACGAAGATAGATACATGCCCGAATGACTACATGCTATATTGGAAGGAGCATGAGACCGCAAATAAATGTGTCGTATGTGGTGAGTCCAGGTGAAAACTGATTACACGTCAATATACTGAATATGCTTTCACTTCGTCTATAGAGGATAAGAAAATACATGCGAAGATTTTGCGCTATTTTCCATTGAGACCGAGACTTCAAAAACCTGTTACAACACTTCTATTATGTTGAAACAAATATGCTGGAAGAGACGGGGTAAAGAACAGATGTCCGGTTAGGAATCTGTAGTCAGTTATAGGTTTTGGCATTTACAAGTTTTAAGTTAAGTCAAATTTAGGACTCCGACGCCCAAATCGGGCAAACAAGGTCCGAATCTCCCGAAATCTATTACAACACTTCTATTATATTGAAACAAATATGCTGGAAGAGACGGGGTAAAAAACAGATGTCCGGTTAGGAATCTGTAGTCAGTTATAGGTTTAGGCATTTACAAGTTTTAAATTAAGTCAAATTTAGGACTTCGACGCCCAAATCAGGCAAACGAGGTCCAAATCTCCCGAAACCTATTACAACACTTCTATTGTGTTGAAACAAATATGCTGGAAGAGACGGCGTAAAAAATAGATGTCTGATTAGGAATCTATAGTCAGTTATAGGTTTAGGCATTTAGGTTTTAAGTTAAGTCAAATTTAGGACACCCGATGCCCAAATCGAGCAAACGAGGTCCGAATCTTCCGAAACCTATTACAACACTTCTATTGTATAGAAACAAATATGCTGAAAGAGACGGGGTAAAAAATAGATGTCCGGTTTAAAATCTGTAGTCAATTATAGGTTTAGGCATTTACAAGTTTTAAGTTAAGTCAAATTTAGGACTCCGACGTCCAAATCGGGCAAACGAGGTCCGAATCTCCCGAAATATGTTACAACACTTCTATTGTGTTGAAACAAATATACTGGAAGAGACGGGGTAAAAAACAAATGTCCAGTTAGGAATCTGTAGTAGTTATAGGTTTAGGCATTTACAGGTTTTAAGTGAAGTCAAATTTAGGACTCCGACACTCAAATCGGGCAGACAGGGTCTGAATCTCCCGAAACTTGTTACAACACTTTCTATTGTATTGAAACAAATATGCTGGAAAAGATAGGGTAAAAAATAGATGTCTGATTAGAAATCTGTAGTCAGTTATAGATTTAGGCATTTACAGGTTTTAAGTTAAGTCAAATTTAGGACTTCAACACCCAAATCTGGGAAACGATGTGCGAATCTCCTGAAACTTGTTACAGCACTTCTATTGTGTTGAAACAAATATGCTGGAAGAGACAAGGTAAAAAACAGATGTCCGATTAGAAATCTGTAGTTAGTTATAAGTTTAGGCATTTACAGGTTTTAAGTTAAGTCAAATTTAGGACTCGATGTCCAAATTGTACAAACGAGGTCCGAATCTCTCGAAACCTGTTACAACACTTTTATTGTGTTGAAACAAATATGCTGGAAGAGACGGGATAAAAAATAAAGGTCCGATTTGGTATATGTAGCTAGCTAGACATTTCAAGATTTTTTAGTTTAACTTTAATTTTTCATTTCGTTTACATTGAATCTTAACATTTTATGTATTAATTATTTTACTTTTATTTTTTTTGCAAGGCTTAGATGCTGATTGATCGTGTCTTCTTCTACTCTATCAGTTATTTTTGAAACTTTTATAACATTGTTAAATTTCAAACAGTCAATATTGTAGAAATTTATTTAAGATATTGAATTTTATATTTTCTTTATACTCTATTTTGATCAAATAAAAATGGAATAGGGAAATGATGTATTATATTTTACAGGTATTATATACATTACAGGTACAGGTACTGGTACAACAAATTATGTGAAAAAAAAATAAAAAAATTTTACACTATAAAACATTTTAACTACGGCCACTAACTGTCGTTATAACAATAATATAGCGACGATCAAGGATTCCGACCGTCGTTATATAAGTATTATAGCGACAGCCACGAATAACAACCGTCGCTACATAGGTATTCTAGCGACGGTCAAGGATACCAACCATCACTATATTATTGTTATAACGACGGTTAGGTGCTAATTAAAACATATTGAGATGTACCGATAGGGTTTGGCTGTCGCTAAAAATATTTATAGCGACGGCCAATCAATATGTCGTCGCTATATGCACCTTAAAGCGACGACCACGAATAACGACCGTCGGTACATATGTATTCTAGCGACGGTCAAGGATACCAACCGTCGCTATATTATTGTTATAACGACGGTTAGTGGCCGTCGCTAAAAGGTTAGGTGCTAATTAAAACATATTGAGATATACCGACGAGTTTGGCAGTTGCTAAAAATATTTATAGCGATGGCCAGTCAATCTATCGTCACTATATGCGCCTTATAGCAACGGCCATGACCGTCGGTACAACTAGTTTGCGAATAAAAATAAAATTTATATATACCAACGGTTCTGACCGTCGTTAGAAAGCCAATATACTGACGGCCGTGACCGTCAGTACATAAATTTTCCCACCTAACCGTACGGCGGGAAGGTTTTTTGCAACGGTCATTTTTTAGGTGACCGTCAGTAATACCTTTTAGCAACGTTTTTTATAGCGACAAGTAGCGAGGGTCGGTCTAGCCGTTGGTATAACATATAGTGACGGATTTGGACCCTATACCGACGGTCACCGGCTGTTGTTGAAAGTCTTTTTTCCTGTAGTCCCAATTATCTAGATCTGACATAATTATACCAACACAAGGTTATAGTAATGGAGTTTTTTTGTGGTTTTGCTCCAGTCGATCATTAATGGCCCTACATATCCCTATGTAAAACATTTTTTGGGCCCATTGATCGACTGCATGGATGTTTGCCCCACCCCTTGGTGGACGAGTAAAACTTCTGTCACAACGGATTGCAAATCACACAATCACAAGCCAATGACTTCTCAGCACGTACCCAAGTGCTTTTTGCAACTTACCCATGTGCTTTTGCTTTGAGGTGTACGTGCCGAGAAGTCATTGGCTTGTAATTGTGTGATCTGCAATCCGTTGTGACAGAAGTTTTACTCGTGGGGGACATACACCAAAAATTACCCTGATTGGTTTATATCTATAGCCATACATTAGATTTTTAGCATCTTGTTCTGATACTAGCCATCGGATTCAAGCTAGATGATTTTTGTTGTGTATATCCAATAAGTGCGGCCAGTGGGCCTAGAAAAATGCCTTAGGTAGGGCCACTTTAATTAAGGATTTTTTTAGGAGTTCTTCTAGAGCTACACCCATTTCTTAAACCTTATTTTAACACCGGATGGTGGAGCCCACATGGAGATTAAGCTGGACTGTCTAACTACACAATAAGTTGTCCATAGTTTGGAGACCATCTTCACAAAAAATTATCAGCCCATTCCAATATTACCAACCTAATGAAAATAGGGGGTAATTAAGAAATGGGTGTTGTGAAGGGACGCATTTTCTAGATTTTTTGAATTTAGGGAGGCATGTCGAATTTACTAAGGGCGTGTTTGATTACACAGAAAATTTTTCTAAGAAAATACATCTGGGAAAGCCTTAAATGGCTGATTGATTGCAACTAAGAACACATATTTCAATCATGTAAGAAAATAAATGCGTATTTTCAGGTGGAAATGAATACTCACCTATGCTGGGAAATGAGTTCCGGGCTTAGTAGAGAAAATTATCTAGATTTAAATGGCTTGGTAGGCAGAATTAATCAGATTTAAAATGACTATCTAACATGGGACAGTTATTTTTTCCCAAGAAAAATGCAATTTTCACACTTGGCAATCAAACACGACCTAACTGATAAACGCATTAATTACTGAAACTTAGCAATCAAATTTTAGATATTTGGCTGAATTCTCCATAATTCTGACAAGTTTTGAAAAAAAAAAAAAATTTCAACATGGTAGATATAACGAGGATACTACTGGAAAAGAAGCCAGGTATAATTAAAGAAGCAGACGACAAGGAGAGGACTCCATTTCACTATGCTGTAGAGTACCTCTACTGGAAACGTGGCCGTGAGAGCGTTATTATGCTGTTGTTAGATTGTGAGAGTTCCGTTGCCTATGTCTCGGACAAAGATGGCATGACACCTCTTCACTTTGCGGGCATTAACGGAGCCGTAGATGTAATTGAAGAAATCACTAGGCGTTGGCCAGATTGTTGGGAACTGCTCGACAATAGAGGTTGGAATTTTCTTCACGTTGCCGTTGAGAAAGGGAGCATAAGAGTGGTGGAGTACGTTCTGATCAGGACACAACACAAGATGGTCGAGGACCTTCTAAATGAGCCAGATAAATATGGAAACACACCTTTGCATCTGCGGTGATGCTAGAGTGAACAAGAGGGCCATGAACAAGAAAAACTTGACAGCTTTCGACATTGTTGAAGAAAAAATGGTTCCCCTCTCGAACGAAAAAAATAAAATAAAACATAATCTCCAATAAAAGTGCCACATCAAAAGGTTTCCAGTTAGGCCAAGAATTTGAGCTGATTAAATGATTTTAACCATCAGTTCTACATAGTACTACTGTTCTGGAAATTTTTTGATGTGGAGCTATTTAACTTTGTAAGTTCTTATTTCATTGTTTTTTGTTAATTCTAGCTATAATATGCAGCCAAAATGGAGGACCCCCACGTCGCATATTATAGATTTGTCTAGCTCTTTTGTTCTCGCCCAAGGTCTGTCTTCCGTGCTCTTCGGGGGTGCCAACCTAGTTGGAATGCCGGAGGCTCGTCGGACCCCTTAGTGCGCTTTGTAGTTTGTACAGCTTTGTTTTCCTTTTATACAATCACACTTAGCAAAAAAAATATTCCATTGTTTTTCGTTAATTCTACAATATGCAGCTAGCCAAAAACAGATTCTCCTGAATTTAAACATATGGAGGAGTTCCGCAATGATCTAAAGAAGGTTGGTGCAATCCCGAGTCTGCGAAAACGAAGCATCAAAAAGGAGAAGGAAAAGGAAGATGAAGGAAATGGAGGAGGAATTAAAAGTTTACTAAAGCGGATATAAGAAAGAAAGAAATGAGGGAAAAAGTAAGCCAAGCCCACTTGGTGGTGGCTACACGAATAAAACTTTGATGAGCCACGTGGAACACTCTTAGAGGACTCTGACCGTATGGATGTTTAGCCAATCATTAGGAGGACCTACGAACCAAAAATCAGCTCGATTAGTGATTTATAGGCGTTGGATTGGAATTGTTTTCATGAGTTGATTTCAACCGTGGGAAATTTGAGCATTATTGCATTATTTGAGGTACAAAGATCCAAAGGTTTAAAATCACAAATCAGGCTTATTTTTGTTTGTAGGTCCATAAAAGCATGGTTTTAAAAAGGGCCGTTTCAACGGTAACGCCCCAAGCCCATTTTCGTTTAAACACGTTTTAACGGTTTTGAAAAAAATGGCCTTTTTTTTGTTTTAACGGCTGTTAAAATCTTTTAAACAGCCGTTTAATTCTGAAATATTTTGTGAAAAAAACCGCCGTTAAATTCGTTTAATTCCGTTAAAATCTTTTTTTTTTTTAATTTTCAAATTTCAAAATTTAAATTTCAGCGCCATTTTTTCCGTTAAAATTGTTAAAACTGTCAAAATCCATTTTTTTTTCATTTTTGCCCCTGGCCGTTTCGATTCATTTAAACGGTAACGCCCCCAGTCCCTTTAACCGTTAAAACGGCCTCCTTTAAACCTTGCTTAAAAGTATGCAAACATTGTATCCATCATTGAAAAACATGTTTTTAATTTATAGAAAAATATATTTTTTTGAAAACATTGAAATAACACATTTTTCAAGGGACATCCAACAGTACTGACAATGTTTGCATACTTTTAAGCAAAGTTTAAAAAACAGCCATTATAACGAAAATAACGGTTGTTATAACGGATTCAGACCTACCCCATTAAATTATGGACCGTTAAGACGCCCAGAAAATAACGGCCGTTATAACGAAAATAACAGCTGTTATTTTCCCTTTATTTTTTTGTTATATCGAAAATTTTGTGAAATAAAATGGCCGTTATTTTCATTTTTTCCCGTTATTTTTCCGTTATATTCTGTTTTTTCCATTATTTTCCATTTTTGAAAATTTGAAATTCAAATTTTAAAATTCACTTTGAATTTCAGTGCCATTTTTTTCCGTTATTTCTGTTATATTCCGTTATTTTTCGTTTTTTTTCCTCATTTTTTTCCGTTTTTGCCCCTGAGCGTTTTTTTTCGTTACAACGGAAAAAACGGTAACGCCCCCAGTCCGTTGTACCTTTGTAACGGTCCCCTTTAAACCTTGCTTTTTAAGTATTAAAATTGTTGCATACTAATTTTGTCAGGGAGAAACGATGACAGCTTTAATGCTATCATTTTTCAGCCTTGTCATCGTTTAAAAAAATTTCCGTACATAAAAATGATAGCATCGTGACCATCGTCCATAACGACGACGACTATACTGATCAAGATTCTTAAATGCACGAATCCCAAAGATTCAAACATTTTCAAAGGACATCTAATGGTTTCAAAGAAGCAGAGTGCTACAGTTTCGTCCTAAGGATAATAGTATAATACTATCACTTCCTCATCTGGTAGGGTTGTAGGGTTCCTCCACACTTTTTTTTTTTTTAAATTTTCGGTAGGACAGTATAATCCACAGTTACACGTCTCAGGTGTTGCCACGTATAGTTTCTTGTCATAAGCCTTATCGATCGCGGTCTCAGTTTCCAAATATAATGAAGTTTTCGATGAGAAACGGATGAGTAGAAAACCTGGGTTTTTTTCTTTTTTGCAGAGAGAGAGAGAGAGAGAGAGAGATGGCGAATGGAGAAGTAGTTAGCAACAAACAGATCATTTTCCAAGATTACAGCACCGGTTATCCTAAAGAGACGGACATGGTTTTGAGTACTGGCACGATCCGGTTGAGGGTCCCGGAAAAAGGATCCAAGGCGGTTCTACTGAAGAATCTCTACTTATCTTGCGATCCATACATGCGAAATCGTATGAAGAAGGTCGACAGTCCGGGACCCTTTACTTCCTTCACGCCCGGTTCGGTAAGAGAAAGATTTGATTATTTTAGTGAATATCAGTAGAAATGGTTGGTGGACTATACAAAATTTTTAGTCCAAATAATATTATTTTGATTTTTTTTACCATGATGTGACATGTTACAATGGACATAACGGCAACGTTATATATCTGATATAAGGGATGTGTTTAAATCTTGATGCAAAAATATTTGAAAAAAAAAAAAAAAGGATAAATTCGTCATTTCAGGTTAAACCTTGTAAAAGTCAATGGTCATGGTCAAGCGAGAGGCAAGTCTAAAACAAAATGTGACCTAAGAACTGTAAAAATTCACTGAGACAAGTCAACTAAGCTCGACCAAGACATTGATACCATGGTTTAAAATAACACCGTTTAATGATTTTAACGGCCATTAAAGCGGTAACGCCCTAAGCACGTTACGTTAAGAACCATTTTGCCGCTTAGAAAAAAACGGCCTTTAAAAAAAAGCTACCCTTATTTTCTGAAAAAAAATTGTGGGAAAAAATGGCCGTTATTTTCAGCTCCATTTTTAATTTTTCGTTTTTTCCCGTTAAATTCCATTTTTTCCTGTATTTTTTTTTTTTTTTTTTTTTGCATTTTGGCATTTTTGCCCTTGTCGATTACAATTCGTTTTTACGGCCATTTTAACGGTAACGCCCCCAGTCTGTTACACCGTTAAGCGGCCTCTTTTGAACCTTGATTGATAATACCCAAGAAAATTTGATTTTTCTTGTGCAGCCCATAACTGGACTTGGCGTGGGAAGAGTTTTGGAATCTAGACATCCTGAGTTCAAGGAAGGTGACTTGGTATGGGGGATGACCGGATGGGAAGAGTACAGCTTCATCATGGAGCCCCAGAACCTGTTTAAAATCAAATACACCGATGTGCCTCTTTCCTACTATACAGGAGTTCTTGGTAAGTCCTTTTTTGTTTATTTCATGCAAGGTTTAAAAAATGGCCGTTATAACGAAAATAACGGCCATTATTTTCTGTTATTTTTCATTTTTTCCAATTTTTGCCCCTGAACGTTATTTTCGTTATAACAGAAATAACGGTAACACCCTCAGTCCGTTGTACCGTTATAACGGCCCCTTTTAAACCTTGATTTCATGATCCTTACATTTGCCTATATATATATACACTAGTGGGTGCCCCATGCCTTCAGCACTCTTCCACAAAGAATTTGTCAAAATCAGGTGAGTGGCGGAGATCCACCGTCCATTTGGGGGAGGATTAGATCTCAGCCCTTCTTTGTTGATGCTTATAAGAGGAGGTATAAGCAGGGAGACAACCAAATTCCATTTTTGAAAGGTAAAATTTGACGAACTGGGGAGATCTCGGCAAAAATTGATCTCAACCACTCTTTATCTAACCACTCTTTATCTAATCCTCTTCAACTTCCTTGTAGAGGAGGATTAGATCTCGGCAAAAATTGCACCCAAACGGTATAACGGACTGGAGCATTACCATTTTTTCCGTTATAACGGATTGTAATGCAGAAAGGGAAAAATGGGAAAATAACAGAAATAACAAAAAATAACGGTGTTGAAATTTAAATATTAAATAAATTGAGGTCAAATGAGATGGATTGAGTGGCTGAAATCTAACCGTCCACATTAGATCGATGGATTTGATCTCAACCACTCTTTATCTAACCGTCCACATTAGATGGATGGATAAGATAAGAGAATACGACTGAGTTGTCTTGATATATGCATGGGTGGCCCGTGCCCGCTGCACTTTCCAACAAAGTGTTTGTCAAAATCGGGTGGGAGTTAATCTCAGCCATCGATATGAAGCATATTGGATCTCAGCCATATAAGATAAGAGGGGGTGTAAGAAAACCACAGTCACTTATTATATTGATAGTGGGTGGCTCGTGCCCTCGGCACTCCCCGTCAAAGCATTTGCCAAAATCAGGTGTGAGTGGCTGAGATCCACCGTTCATTTGGGGGATAAGATTTAGGCCCTTCTTTGTTGAAACAGATAAGAGGGGGTATAAGTGGGGAGACAACTTCCCTGTACATATATATATATATATATATATATATATATGATGGTCAAATATCGAATTGACTTGGGATTTGAATATTCTTATATTTGATTCGAAAAATATCCATTGACAACCTAATCAAGGGCTGATTTTGTGCCCCACATGGAATGAATAAAGGGCTTATTTTTCATGAGAGAATGTTTCCATCTAACTATAGTGTACATGGTTGCTTCATAGGTATGCCCGGTATAACTGCTTATGCTGGTTTTTACGAGCTTTGTTCTCCTAAGAAAGGAGAACATGTGTTCGTATCAGCAGCATCTGGTGCAGTCGGCCAACTCGTTGGACAGTTCGCCAAGTTAATGGGCTGCTACGTCGTCGGTAGCGCCGGATCCAACGAAAAGGTGATTTGCAACTCATGACTACTGTTTCTAGATCAATGGATCAATGGTTAAAATCATCCAATTTTGTTTCATGTTTTTCAATCTATGCAAATCAAGGTTGATCTATTGAAGAACAAGTTTGGGTTCAATGAAGCTTTCAACTATAAAGAAGAGCATGACTTAGCTGCAGCTCTGAAAAGGTCAGTATCTATATATACTTGCCCAACTGAATCTCAATGATCAGTGTGAATCCCAATGAATGATGGGTGGGGCCTGTGGGGATTGGTGGTAGCTGTTGTAGAAGTATGAGGAGGGACCACTAAAGAAGCATTGTTGTTTGATCCTTGTCAGGTACTTTCCTGAAGGCATCGATATTTACTTCGAGAATGTTGGTGGTAAAATGCTCGATGCAGTCTTGCTCAACATGAGACTCATGGCCGAATTGCTGTGTGTGGGATGATTTCACAGTATAACCTTGACGAACCCGAGGGAGTACACAACTTGTTCTGCCTTATTACAAAGCGGATCCACATGAAGGCTTTCGGAGCTTACGAATATTTTCACCTCTATCCTAAGTTCTCGAATTTACATGGCAGTACATCAAGGAAGGGAAGATAGTTTATGTGGAAGATATGGCAGAAGGCCTAGAGAGTGGGCCCGCTGCTCTGGTAGGACTCTTTACCGGTCGCAATGTTGGGAAACAGGTGGTTGTAGTTGCTCATGACTGATTACCTTCGACATAAATCCTTCTGCTCTCTCATATGTGTGAGGTTGTAGGTCTCATGGATTATGTCTATTGGACTTATTAAGGATCCTTAGATTGTCTTCCTTGAAATAAGGTTGATTTTGAATCTTATGATCATCTAATTAGGTAGATTTTGAAGGAGGACTCTTTGCCCTAATCCATCATTTGGTGGGTCCAAGTCTCATGCATGGACATTTTCCACCAAGCTAGGCAAGATTGTAAAAGATCAGGCGGGAAGAAAAAATCAGCAGGATTTGCTTAACAGGACGTCCTGGCCATGTAGAACAGTACTGTTAGAGATTCGTACGGATATTTGAAAATCACTAGATGGCCATGTAGCCCAGAAATCAGCAGGATTCTTGGTTTCTAACCGTTGGATTTGAATCTTTTTATGGCTTGAATTTTAACCGTGATCTGAAAAATATTTTGGATACTGGGAGGATTCGAAGCCTAGAAATCATCAATCAGACGGATTTTTGGTTTGCAGGTCCAACTAGGTATGTTTGATATAAATCTCTAATGAGTCTAATAACATGTTATTTGTAGGTGCGACCTAACGCCCGTATAAAAAAATGCCTAAATCAAAAAAATTTCCCTCCATCGTATTCAACATTTTGCTTTTACCATTATTAAAGAGTAGAACTTTGATAATTGACGGACCACAAAGTGAGACATGTGGCACACTATTAGAGGCCATTGACCGTATGCACGTTTGGCTCATCCCTAAGTAAAAGTATATAACAAAACTCAGCCTGATTAGTGGTTTCTAGCCTTTAGTTCTGACAACCCCAAATAATGCTCGAAATCCATGGTTAAAAATAAACCATGAAAAAGACTCTAATCCAACGGATTGGCATTACTAATTAAGATGAATTTTACATAGTTTCAGAATATTTTTTTTTTTTCAGAAAATCTCGATAACAGGGAAAAAAAAAGTCAGTTTTAAAAAAATATTTCTGTGGTAAAGTTCCAAGCAAGTTTACACAGACCTCCTTATTCATACATCTACACGCCATTGGTGTATAGGTCCATGAAGGGGTGGGGCCATTCATTCATGGATCAGTGGGCCTGAAAAAGTTGCCACGTGGTGCATTTTTATGCGTCCCACAGATAATTGTGCCTAAATGAGTCTATAGGCCCACCAATGCGAAAAAATTAATCTGGACCATTTTTTCCATGTGGATCTGTGGAGTGCATAAAATTGTGCCACCTTGTACACTCTTTTGGGCCAACTGATTATGAATGACTGACAACCACTTGATGGATCAACACACTAAAAATCAGCATGATTGGTGATCTCTAGCCATTCAGAGTATCCAAAAATAAATGATCAGATCCAATGGCAAGAAATCACCTTACGAAAAATGTTTGAACTGAATTGCTAGAGATCATCAATCAAGCTGATTGTGTGTAGGTCTATCAAATTGTGGGCCAATCATTTGTGGGTCCGTGAATACGGAAGTGTCTAGGTGGCACTTTTTGTGCACTCCACACCATGGTTTAAAAAACGGCCATTAACGGATTCGGACCTCCCCCGTTATGTTGTGTACTGTTAAAAAGCTGGAAAAATAACAGCCGTTAATTTTGTTATAATGGCCGTTATTTTTCCGTTATAACGAAACTAACGACCGTTATTTTCTAGAATTTTTTTGTAAAAAAAACGGCCGTTATTTCTGTTATTTAAAAAAAAGAATGGAAAATCCTCAAATAATTACAAAAGTAATGCGAAATGCCGAGAGTAATACAAGAGTTTAAACGATACGGGCACCCACAATGGAGATAGTGAGGGAGAGAATGAGGGAGAGAGAGGGACAGAGAGGAGAGTGCGAGGAGGGAGAGAAAGACGAAGGGATGGGGTTAGTGCTCACAATGGAGGGGGCATTGTTTTCCATTGTCAGTGCTGAGCTGAAATACGTGGGCGCCCGTAGAGCGACCCTATGTGAAATAACTCCACCGAGTCAAAGTGAATCACTCCGACACAGTTCACCTATCGGATGGAGTATAACCCAAAATCGTAACTTCAGGATCTTAACCTTTCTTATCAAGAGCCGAAAGTTGAAACTTGAAACCTGGTTCATGCTCGGAAGAAAGAGTCATGCACGAGCTATAATGAGCATCACAGAGAGAAAAACTTTTATGTTCAACCCTAAAATGCCACCTGTTGGTAATTTTAATCAACAACATACCCTATGCAGTTTATTTGGAAAGCGAAAAAGGTAGAGAATCCGATCTTCTTGATTATTTATTGTTCAAGCATATCTAGAACACCACCACCTGGCACAATCTGAGGCCCACTGACCCCGTGAATGTTTGGCACACCTCTTGGTGAAGCAACACATCGAGCAGATCTTTGGTTTGTAGGCCCACTAAGGGGTGGACCAAACATTCATGGAACACTCGGCCCCAAAAGATTTTCCACATAACATTTTGGGTGGTGGACATCAAAGTTATTCTCGTCACTCGATTCTACATGCAATCTGATTTCTTAGGCATGTCCCATCTAAGAAAGGCCCAGCTGCTTGAGCGGTCAGTTTTAATACCAGATAAACAGGTTGGATACAAAAAGAAATTTCACATATTCGTATGAAATTTTCTACGATGACCTTAACTGTACACGAGCAGATGTTTGATATAGACGTCCCTTTCAAAGTTTGATACATCCTTTCCCTTAATGTGACACGTAGCAAACTCTTTCACGCCCACTGACCCCATGAATATTTGGCTTCCCCTCTTGCTGGTCAAAAATCAGCCTGATTGGTGATTCACAGCCATTGGACAAGGATATATTCAGCATGGGCTTCATGTAGAAGTCAATGGATCAGTTAAAGCCCATAATGATAAAATGCTAAAATCCAATGGCTGTGAATCACCGATCAGGCTGATTTTTTTAATGTGTAGGTCCAACAAGTGGGGTCCAAACATTCATGGGGTCAGTGGGCCCAACAGAGTATGCCACGTGCCATTTTGGGGGAAAGGTGTAATAAACTTTTGAAAAATCCTTCCGAAGCAAAGATTTCTTCATTTTTCACGTTCAACTGCAATCATCTCATTGCAAGTTTGGATTTTCATCAATCACCAACCCATCAAACCATCGCTTTGCTGGACCACATGGTAGGCATAAACTGCTAACGGTAACGATCTATCCGATACATCTATTATGTAGGGATATCTCTCCAGTCACCAAACACAATTAGACGCACATCAAGCAGATGTCTTTACATTGCTTTTTCTTGAGCTCTAGGCACCGAAAAAAAAACCTCCTCTGCTCTGCATCGTTACAAGCTGCTCTAAGTTGCCGAACTACACAGGAAAAGAATAACCACGGAGGTACTTAGAGTCCACTCCCGACTCACGCATGAGGGCCACCCGCCCAGTTCGTGCCACCTTCAAAACAGAGGAAGAAGCAGTATGAAAGAGACTGGAAAGTAAAGCAAGGTTTGAAGCCCATATTAGTAGTAACCCCATATTAAAAACACAGTGACCCACGTCTTGACTAAACCGAAATGTGGCTTTATCTATGATTACAGACTCAGAGATCCCAGAGCAAACATAGTAGAAGTCAGGAGAAGTAATGGGAGTTTCCCCCAACTCGATCGACAGCAGAACTCACTCAAGTATATCAAGTGAGTTGCATCCATAGCCCAAAGTTTCTAAGCTTTTCCTATACAGACGTAAATACAGGTTTCAAACTTGGTGATTGGCCCTTCAGTAGCTCGAGTAGTTGATAGGAAATGAAATTTGCTCAAGAAGTCAATATTCCAATCTTGAGTGAATCATGTTCATGAGGTTGCCTATTCATTGGAAACTCAACTAAGTTGACTTGGTCAGGTTAATACTATATCAAATAATCAAAATCAAGGTACAAAATTTTGTTTATTTCGCGAAATATTTCAGAATTTAAGAAGGCCGATACGAAATAGAACTCACAAGCATTACTTCGTGAAAATGTTTTGATTTATTTCGGTGAACGGTATTATTTTGACCATTAACTATAATCAAGGAAATAAATTTCAGTTTCGAGATTTATTTCAACCAGGCCGGAAATGAAAATATTTTGATCAATGTGGAAATAATACATTTATCGTGGAAACGAGGAAATAATGCGAAAATAATGGAAACTTTGTGGAAAGTTTAGAAAGTGATATAACAAGCATAAAAAAGTAACAAAGTAGAAAGGCCACAACTACATAGACCTTCAGTCACCATCATCCTCATTGTAGCTACTGGCTAAAACCTTGATAATAGTGGGTACCATATTTTTCAGCTTATGAGATGCTAACACATGTCCATGACAGATGACAAGATATGCACAAAGAAGCGACATCTGGCACCTCGAGACATACGTTAATAAATGAATCGACGGGACTCAAGAGACGAACCCATCAAACTTTTTACGACATATCAGACTTACCAGAGAATGACACGTGTACGATAGATACATAGGGAATTAGATCTCGGGATATTACTTCCCGACATCTAACATTATCAATCAGACATATACAACTTGCCTCACAAAAGGTCAGTACAAAGATATGACGAGCAACTTCATTAGCAAAATTTGTCGGTTAGGCATACAAGCCTTCCCATAAGTCTTCATCAGCAAACTTGTCGGTTAGGCATACAACCCTTCTTGGCAAGTCTTCATCAACAAACTTGTCGGTTAGGCACACATCCCTTCCCGGCAAGTCTTCGTTAGCAAACTTGTCAGTTAGGCATACAACCCTTCTCGGCAAGTCTTCATCAGCAAACTTGTCGGTTAGGCATATAATCCTTCCCAGCAAGTCTTCATCAGCAAACTTGTCGATTAGGCATACAATCCTTCCTGGCAAGTCTTCATCAGCAAACTTGTCGGCTAGGAATACAATCCTTCCCGACAAGTCTCCATCAGCAAACTTGTCAGTTAGGCACACAGCCCTTCCCAACAAGTACCGACATCCACTTTACCGCAAAATGATTAGATTAAATCCCTAACCAGTAAACCTGTCAAAACACGTCATCACCAATACAAAGGCACCACATGGCAGAAGATCTAACCGTTGATTAAAACTACCGCCATTTTCATAAACCAATCTCGACCACACAATCAGTTGAGATCTAACTGAAAGGAGGAGGTTCGGATCTAATTGAAAGGAAGAATTGTGTCAGACAAGATTCCCCTAAAAACAGATCTGGCCAATAAGGAGTGAGGAAGGGAAACAGTTCTCGAACAAGAAACAGAGGTGAAACCACTGACTAGCTATATATATCAGAAAGCCAGAACAAAGAAGGGGATCCGGAATTGACAGATCCATCTATCCCAAGATCAGGAAAGACAACTACATCTCTTGGAGAGAAAAACGAGTCGGAACCAGGAAAACTGACTTACGTCAGAGTGTTTTTGACAGGTACACAACCACCACCCTTAGATGAAACGATAGTTCGGTTGCGACAAGGACGAGCGGATCTAGAAACTCGAGATTCAACCAAAATGCCAGATCCACCTCGGGATTGATCAGATATTTTCCCCCATAATAACGCTATAAACTATTATATCCTATAATTATATATATATATATATATATATATATATATATATAATTCCGTTAGATTCCATTTTTTTCGTTTTTTTTTCATTTTTGCCCCTGGCCGTTTCAATCCGTTTTAACGGCCGTTTAAACGGTAACACCCCCAGTCCGTTTAACGGTTAAAACGGCCTCCTTTAAACCTTGTCTTTGACATTTTATAAAATAATTAAATTTTCATAATTTAAATTCAATAATTATTACTTATGAAAAAATAGTTATAATCAAGGTATTAATGAATCCTAATCCCTTACATTAATGTACTAATATTATGTAAATATTATTCTTATTATTTAAATATTTTTTTGAAAAAATTATGTTTTGAAAAAGAAAAAGAAAAATTAATCCAAACAAGTGTAAATTGGGCCAAGTTCTACAACATCGAATTAATTCATGCACAACCATAGATGTTTAGAGTGAAAACCAACAAAGTTGAGTTATCCCCAAATTTCAAATTTCACCTTAAACAATTTTCAATCCTTGCACAAATCCAATGTAGATCTATAATGCATTTACACCTAAACTATTCCTTCATGACAAGAAACAACAAAAAAAAAATTAGTTTATTTAAAGAAACTTGGCTTACATTGCCAATTTGAAAAAATGCCAAAATTGGCTTTAATTCGTCCTCATGACAATCCACGAGCAAAAACTCAGATTTTTGGTGTTTTCAGCAGTTCCCTCATGTTTGTTGAAACATTTCCATTTATGTTGAAATGTTTCCACTCAAATATAACTCAACTTTGGTCGAAATGTTTCTATTTATTGAAATAAATCGGCAAAAACTGAAATATTTCAACAAAATAATACATTATTTCTCTGCATGTAATTTTTCCTATCCATAGCCCCAATTACTGAAATATTTCACAAAATTAACGAATTTAATTTTTTAACTATAATAAAATGTATTAATTCGATCAAAATATTTTGACATAACAAAATATTTTGGCCAAACAGTAGTTGGGGAGCTCAAAAATTTCTCCAAATCTGAATTTTTTTTCATTTCATGCTCTCCCTTTGATTCGTCTACTACAAACAACCACTCCTTCGAGATTTTGAGGTGCAAACCTCTTTGATCGATCAAGGCAATGAATCAAAGCCCATTTTTGGTTTTTTTACATTATCAATGTAAGTATTAAATTTATTCAATTTTTTATGTTTCTTACTAGAAATTGATAGTTTAATGTATAAATGCATCAGATCTATGGACACCAAACTGGTGCATGGATTGAAGAATGTTTAAAGCAAAATTTTGGGAAAACTCCAATTTTGTTGATTTTTACCCTAAACATCCATGGTTGTGCATGAATTAATTATATGTTGCATAAATTAGACCAATCTACAACTTGGTTGGGTTAATTGTTTTTCTCAAAAACATTTTTTTTTTCATATAAATCTTTAAAAATTAAAAAATTAGTCAAATATCTACAAGTTAACAATAGATAGGTTTTCTACAAATTAAACATAATATTAGTACAATAACTTAAATGAATTGTGATTCGTTTAAACTTTGATTTTAACTGTTTTATTATTATAATAAATAATTAATAATAATTTAATCAACAAATTATTAAAATTTCAAAAAAATCTACAACATCAAGAAAACCCAAATGCATCAAATCCAAGCATATGTGATACATCCTTTCTTTTTAATTAGTCAAATAGTTCAGCATTTTACTTCTTGAAAATTATATATATATATAGGGTCAGGATCGGGGGACAACAATTTCATACAACATTTTTGACAACAAAAATTGGCACAGGCCAATGTATAAATTAGAAGTCTTGGAATGGGGTGATTTTTGGCGAGGATGGTCTCTATAGTGAGGAGATCATCTTCACAAAAATTCAAATCAATCCGATATTCATAGATCGGTTTACAAGTTGAAGAATTATGGACCGTCTATTTATATCGTTAACTTGAAAACCACATTTGATGGGGTTAGAAATTTCAGAATGTGCTGATTTTTTGTAGGGGTAATCTATATGATGAGGAAATCATCCTCACCAAAAATCAGCTATTGATTCATCTTCCATGTGGGTACGCCAAAAATGTTGTCAAAAATGTTGTATGAAATTGTTGACCCCCGATCCTTACCCATATATAGTTTATAACGTTATACGGGCTATAATTTACATGTGCTGTGCTTTTCAAGGCAATTCAAGTGTTGTGAGTTGTGAAACGGGGGCCAAAGGTCTGTGGTTGTGATTTACCATGTGTATTTGAAGATACATTTTGATGTAATGAACTTAATTTGAGAATAATTCATGGTTATAATCATGCTATTATAACTACATCTGCATGTTACAGAACGCTATAGTCATTATTTTCACATTCCTTATGGTTGTATATTATGGTTTGATTGCTTGTAAGTGTGTTTTTTATGCTTCTTATATCATTTCCTAAACTTTTCATAAAAATTTCTACTATATTGCTATCATTTCTCCAATATTTCTATCACTTCCACGGAAATGTATTATTTCCATACTGGTCGAAATATTATGTGGAAATATTACCATTACCAGGCTGGTCGAAATAAATCCTGAAATTTAATTTTTATACCTTGATCCACACATTGATAGAAGTTTGGACATAACAAACTCAGACCAATTCTGGAGTCCCTAGTTTTGAGATCTTGGTGTAGAAAAGCGTGAGAGAAACGGTTACCCAAAGCCACAACAATGAACCGTAGTACTTCAAAACCAGCTTTCAAAACTCAGTTTCAGGACTCTGACCCATGCAAGGAAGAGCCCAAGATGAGAGCATTGCGACTCAGCAGAGGCGCTTGCATCTCGACCAAGTTGCTGTCAACTTAATATTGATAAGTTGATGAGACCTGACCAAGATGGACCTTGGCTAGGCTGAGACAGAGACTAGTATTGCACCCATCTCGGCCAAGATTTTGAACAAAGACGGAAACTGAGAAGAACTAAGTTTCTTAGACATACCTCGCAAATGCCGTAGGGCTCCAATAACCTCTGCAATGCAACCATCTTGTCCAAATCTCCTGTGAGCTGGAACATGTCACAAAAGCCAAAATTGTCAATACCAACAGTTAAAAAGAGAAGAATATAACAAGAAATCAAAGTGGAGATTGGAGGTTCAGACAGATAATCCACAAAGGCAATCCGCAACAATGGTGATATATGTGGAGCAAAAGATTGGGACCCACCATTTGATGAATCCCAACTAAGAAGATATCCTAGACCAAAATCACCCATTCAGATGAAAGTTCTCATTTCCTATTTATTATTTTTAATTTTCTTAACTCCTAACAACGACAACACTTTTGGTTTTTTTTTTTGGTCATTGCCTCGACACAGATGATTACAAATATTCAATATGGTTATTTTTTGATACAGGAACTCCTGTGGGATGCATTGAATGGAGTTACCTCACCATGCATGTATGCTGCATGTAGCAATAATCCATTGGCACACCTACCATATAAGGCATGACTTGGATATCCTTGAAAGAGAAAGAGCTGAATTGTCGATTGAAGAAAAAATTTCTGAAATAATCAAAATCAGGCAAAAAGCATCATCACTGACCCAAATATCTGAAAACCTCGTTTTATATTTCCTCTTTTCTTCTCCTTCTATAGGTTCTCCCTAGTCCACCTCTAGCCATCTTCATTTATTCCTGAGATACCCTTCTTATACTCTAAAATAATAAAATCACCCCTATACGACATAAATTTTTCGAAACTGAAAAGCATATCAAACAAAGAGCAGTCCTTTGTATATGCTTGTAGAACTGCCCACTTACATCACCACCATCTGATTAGAAACAATTTAGATTCTCTGCTTTCAACCAACGGGGACATGAGGTGGCACAGTATCCAATACTACCCAACAGCATTCTCAACAAAGATGACAAAAGATATAATACACCATCTCAGTTGCTGGTTGAACAAAGATGACAAAAGATATAATACACCATCTCAGTTGCTGGTTGATATATAGAGAAGGACATTCACCTCAAGGGTGATTGTATGGTCAGACACGTCCACTGCTTTGGCCCGGAAAATGCTGGCAATGTCAAGGACATCCCTTCGTGCAGTAGTGTTTACAGCAATCTTTATCAGCATCAGTTCTCGGTCAGCAAATGGCAAGTGGGTTAAATCCCGAACCTGAAAGAGCAACCACTTCTGCCTTTAACCATTTGACACTCAGTACACATGATCATAGATCTGGAAAATCTAATCATGGGCCCCACGAAGGAGACTTCTAGCAAAATAATCCCAATAAGACTATCAAAAAAAAAAAAAAAATCATCCCAATAAGATGATCCTGACCATCTGATCAATTGTATTATTTGCGAAGTCGGGAAATAGAAAGGCAGAGAGGGAGAGGGCAATGGTCGAAAATGAGTCTATCGGATGTTAGGAACTGTAGGATTTCCCGATTGTATACATTTTTGGTTAGCCAGTCTCCTTAGAGGGCCCATCAATTGAACAGTCTACATCCCACTGGATGTGTGTCATGTAAGGGTAGTGAACTAATAGCATTGCAAGCATAATACTAAGGTAGTATCCCATCCTTCCATGTCTGGGGGAATGATGAGATGCTACCATGTTATTTACTTCTAATGCTATTATGTGTCTACTGTTTTCATGCCATGATGCAACAATACTGAATACCCCTCACCTCGTGAAGATCAATAAGCTTATAAAGTTGTTGAACCAACTTGCCAATTGAATTGTCTGTACCAGGAACAACCGTTGTAATGCGAGAGAGCCCCTCTTTTTCTGCGGGCCCAACAGCTAGACTCTGTAAGCAAGAAATGAAGACAAACAAGCATGTGAGCAAGTCTTGAAAAATGAGAAGAAAATAAGAAAGGAAACTAACTTCAAACCGAACTAACCTGAATGTTATAACCTCTACGAGCAAAAACACCAGTTACTATGTTGAGAACTCCTGGAGAGTCGTTTACAAGCATGGATAAAGTGTGAGACCGAAGCCCACTTGACTGAAAACATTAAATTGCGCTTTAGAATTTATTCGCTATCTGAAAAGAACTAAAGATTAATACAGTGATACCATCTCAATCACAATTCACAAATCATTTTCAACAATAACCAGTGGTCCAATAAGATATTAGAACCATTAAACAAAAATTCAACAAATGAAAAACTTAAGTTGACTCAATCAAGATTAAGATTTAGGTAAATGGTAACCTAATTTTCTGGGGATTTGGGAAAAAAACACAATTTTGTACTAAAAGAAACCAAGCACTCAGTTTTTTTTTATCAAGAACTCAAACTAAAAATCAAAATACAAAATGAGTTTTTCTTTTTAACTTGAAAGAAGTCAACTGGGTACTCGAACAAGCTTTGAGTCAAATCAGACCACCATGGTTCAAAGTACACGGTATCATTCATGGGCGATACCAAAACGTATCGGAAGTATCATTCGGTTTCGGACGAAACTTCGTGAAACTGAAACGAAATGTTGAGCAAATTTCCGCATAAGATGAAGTATCGTTCGGTTCCGAACGAAACCAACCAAAATGTATGTAGTTTCATTCTACAGCAAAACTGAAACAAAACGGACGAAACATTTCAGCTTCAGCCGAAACTTTGAACCATGCAGACCACGGCCCTCAAAGGGTTCCTTAACAATATAGCTTTCCCCGGAGAAATAAAGATAAAAGTTAATGGATCATTGCGGCCAATGCATTTTCTTACATCTTCATCGTCGAGAACACCCCAATGAGCGTCAAGAATTTGATTCATCGAGAAGCCATCATAAGGCTCCACAGGATAAACATCACCCTTCATGTAAAAAAAAATTATCAAAAATTCAATCCACAATACAAATGATGTTAGGAGAGTATATTATCCAAGAAATAGAAAACCAAATGCAAAATGATATAAATGCGGTGCAGAATCAATGAAGTACAACAGAAAGTTAATGCCAAAATTTGTGTGTTATATCACAATAGCCTCAAAAAGTATAAGACTCTATGTTGCACAGATACGGATATGCATGTGAACAAGGATGAAGGAGCAGTGATACAACTCATAATTTCCTGGAATCCAAAAACACAGATACAGAAATAGGTGTCCAATCCAATATTTAAGAAGATACTCAGGGGCTACATAATAATGACACAGACACATGTGTTGGTGTCCATCATAGACAAGAGGTGGCTGACAGCTTTTTGAGTAGCTTGAAACACAAACACTTCCATACACATGTTTTACAATATATTCTTCTAGTTATATTTAAATTAGACAGTTTTTAAAAATAAAAATGAGGAAAGAAATATATGAAAAGTAAAAGAAAGCAATTCCATGCAGAGTAGAACTGTGCAATAACTTAATAAATATAAGTAGATATATAAGAGGAAAACCTATCGAACAACCACAGTTGTGTTCAACAACTTCATAGTACATCAAAGATGGAACACACCAGCTCTCTTTTAAAAATCATTTTTATTAAAAAAATTAAAATAAAGGGAGACACTATCGTATGTGTCAAGATGTGACAGGGCAATGACCAAAACTGTTGTCATTCTTACAAAATTAGGAAATTTCATCAACTCAACCAAGTTGAAGATTTAACAGAGAATGCATTTTCTAAGCAAGTTTGAGTAGTCTTCATATTGAATAAAATACTACTATACTAGTTATTCCATTTCAGTGATTTCAGTCATCGTTCTCAATGATCAACTCAAACACAGAACTCCAAGTTCCTGACTATTATAGGCAGGGAAGAAGAGCAGTACAAACATAAAACCCTATGAAGGACTAGGTAGGTATGAAAGGGAAAATCAGTTTGCACCAGTGACCCAAAGTTGAATGCTCATGCCTTGCATCTCTATGCACCAATGCTGTATGTGATTGCCAATCAGGGTTGTCCATCCAATAGCCACCTCTTGGATGGGTCTCTCACCCAAACCGGCATTCATCAGACAATCCGAGCATCCATCCAATAATCACAATCCCAGCCATCCAATCATCTCACATACCTTTTATTGATCATCAAAAAGAAAGAAACTGAACAGCGTGTTAGGATTGCATAGTTATAGGAGATTTTTGGATTGTGGTCCATCCAAAAGATGCTTCATCGAATGGACAGTCTGACCCATACATATTTCTTTTTCTTTTCTCTTTTATAAATAACATAATAATCATTAAAAAAACAAATACACATGCTTTGGGAGGATGAGGACAAAAGTAGGAAGATTGTTCATGGTAGAAAAGTGTAGTGCATACCCCTGAAGAACGATCCAAGTCGCCATTGAGCACTCGATTAGGGGTCGTCCCCACAAGACCAGCTATAGGCATTGTCCCTTCAAGATCAGGGTACGAAGCTGCAGAAAACCTCCAAAAAGGAGCAGTCTCGCCCATCTTTTCCCGTCTCAAAGCAATCTATGAGAAGCATCAAATTCAGAGCATGATACGTTCAATAAATATTTAAATGGGTAATCAAATTTCTGCTATAACTTATAGAACTTCATTAAAGGAGGAAAATATAACAGATTCTCCGATATTTTAAAGGTTAGGCATCTGACCTTTCCAGTTTTTGCGAGTTCTTTAATTCCAAACTTGTTTAAATTTCTTTGCACAGCAACCATCTTCCCAGGATCTCCAGTCACCTGAATCATTAGCATTACAATGAACTGACCACTTTAGGGCAATCAGGGGTCTGAAAACAACAGGAAACATAAATTAATTTACTGAAGGATATGTAAAGGACAAAAGTAATGTCCCCACCAGGTACACACAAAGGGAGCATCCTCATACCTGCATATCTGAGTCACGTGCATGTGGGCGAGACCGGTCATTCAATAGATCCACCCTCAGAGATCTATTATGCCAAAAACTGAACCATTTTGGTGATCCCTTACCCAATTTGGGGAGTGATATCCCCCTCAACTCAAGTGAAGGCGATGCTTGTTATCATATATGTAGAAATACGTATTTTATTTGAATCGGTGGTAGTTCTATAAATACCCCCCTTGAGGGGTATATTTGTCTTTTCCATAATTCCTTTACATAAGATTTATGGAGTCATTGTGACCTAAGCACATGACATCCTTTCTCTTCTCTCTTCCCTCTTCTCTCTTCTCTAAACCTAATCCTAACCCTAACTCTTCAATTCAACTTGGTATCAGAGCTCCATTGAAGAATTTCTCAAGGGATTCGAACCAGGAAGCTATCAACAGGTGCTGACGTCATCCGTACGGCGTTGATGACGTCATCAATCGTACGGACAGGGTATTCGTCTTGATCCTGAACTCTAGATCCAAATAGATCTTGATTTTTAGAGTTTTTGATATTTTTTGTTTGATTTTTGGGGAACATCTAGAGTGTTTTTTGTTCATTATTCACAAAATCGAGTTTTTAGTCCAGACCTGTTTTAGGGTTCATAATAGCCTTGTTTGGGGGTTCTATCACTTCGTTTTAATCCTCATATATCTAACCTACATGAGGATATGCTCCTCTTTGCATTCCATTAAGGAATGAAGTTTTTGTGAGAGGTTTTCCCACCTCCTAGTACCGCCGGTGACGTCATAGGCCCTTACGGACTGTTCAGTTCAGCCCTAAACCTGCTCAAATCGACCCCAAACCTTACCAAAAATTATTTTGTGGCCCTAGGATGCTTTCCTACATCTCTATGCTGCTCATCTCCTTTATTCGGCCCTTTATTTCTTTTTTGAGCTCCATATGGGTGTTTTATCCTCACCGGCGATCATTGCGAATTGTTTTTTCTCTTAAATCCTGTTCCTTGGCTTTTTTTAGCCTCCTTTGGTTACTTGGAAGGATCCTTGAGTCCTACATGTTTATATGGAGTTATTCGGGTGATTTTCTGGCCTTCGGTGTGGTTTTTTAGCCCTTTCTAGCCCTCTGTTTGATTCGGCATGGCAGATCCTCCACCTTCCCCCGTTTACTCCACCTTCCTTGGTTACTCCACTTTCCTTGACTTCTCCATTAGAGTTAGAAGTGAGCACGGAAGTTCCCTCCACTGGCGTTGGAGGCCCTATGGTGCATCACTTGGCTTATGAGAATCCCAGTTTACAGATCACCTCAGTGAAGTTGGACGGTAAGAACTATCTACGGTGGGCCCATGCTGCACGATTATTCATTGGAGGCCGTAAGAAGCTAAGCCACACAACAGGGGATAAAGTTGAGCCTCCCAGGACTGACCCCTTGTATCGACAGTGGGAGACAAATGATATTACTGTCATATCATGGCTCCTCAACTCTATGGAGCCGGAAATCAGCCAGAGTTTCTTATTCATGCACACAGCTCGAGAGGTTTGGGAGATTACACGGAAGACCTACTCAGAGCAACAGAATGCTGGAAGGGCGTTTCAGTTAAAGCAGAGTATCTCTCACTTTAGACGGGGGGAGAAGTCCCTTTCTCAGTACTATACCGCTCTTCGCACCATGTGGCAGGAGCTCGATCATTACTATTCTTATCAGCCTCTTCATCTAGGAGAGATTGCTCCCTACTAGCGGTATATGGAGAAGGGTCGGATTTTTTATTTCCTTGCTGGACTCGATCCATCTTATGAGCTTGCTCGTGTTAAGATCTTGAGTAACAGGACGGATCTTCCCTCTCTCAACGAGGTGTATGCCTATCTTCAGAGTGAGGAAAGTAAGCGGATCTCCCTTCCGAGTAAGCACCTCCCAGAGCGATAAGCACTAGTTGCTTCACCTGCATACCAGCTTCAGCAGTCTCAACAGCCTCAGAGAGGTCCATATTATCAGACTCCTGTCTCAGCACCTTCCTAAGCTCCTACTCTACCTTCTTCTAGGAAGTCCTTAACTAAAGAGCGGCCCAAGTGCGATTTATGTGGCAAGTTAGGGCATGTGCATGCTAAATGTTGGAAGTCACATGGTCGCCCTAACCAGCCAGGGTCTTTTGGTGCTCATACAGCCAGTATGGATACTCCTGTTCCGCCACCAGGACAATCTCTGCCGAGTTCTTCGACATTAGCTCCTACTGGTAGTATCTCAGCCACAGAGCTTGCAGGCCTTCGACGATTGCTTCAGCAACTGGATGGTCCTTCTGCCACATCGTCCACCTCCTTTACCCAGTCAGATAACACTAGACCTGCTCATCATGTGTCTCTTCCATCGTCCAGCCCCACTTGGATCATTGATTCAGGGGCTTCAGAACACATGACAGGCATGTCTTCCTTATTTTCCAATTATACTATCTATTCTGGCTGTGATAAAGAAAGACAGTTGATGGCATCTTATCCTGTGTCTGGGAAAGGGAGCATCCTTCCCTCTACTAAACTACCTCTTTCATCTGTTTTGCATGTTCCTAGATTTACTTCTAACTTGCTTTCTGTTAGTGCTTTGATTAAACCCCTAAACTATAGTCACTTTTTCCCCTACTTCTTGTGTCTTTCAGGACCTCGAGACGAGGAGGACGATTGGCACTGGACATGAAGCGAATGGCCTCTACCTTCTGGATGGACGTCTTCCTGAGCCCACAGCACTACAGTCTTCTGCGAGTAATAGTAGTAGGATAGATGTTATTTTGAGTTGGCATGCCCGTCTGGGGCATGTTTCTTTTCAGTATCTTTAACTTTTATTTCCTAGTTTGTTTGTTTCTGCTTCTTTTTCGGCCTTACATTGTGAGACTTGTGAGCTCTCTAAGCATTGTAGATAGAATTATCCCTCCAGAGGTAATAGAAGTTCTACTCGTTTTGACATTGTGCATTCTGATGTATGGGGTCCTTCCTCCACTACTTCTATCTTTGGCTTCCGCTATTTTGTTTCGTTTGTTGATGATCATACTAGGTGCACACGGGTCTATCTCATGAAAACCAAAGACGGGGTTCATTCCATCTTTCAGGGTTTTCATAAGATGATCCAGATCCAGTATAGTGCCTCCATTAAGGTCCTTCGTACTGACCAAGGTGGAGAATATATGTTTGGGGGTCTCCAACACTATCTCCATGACCATGAGATTTGTCACCAAAATTCTTGCAGTTACACCCCTCAACAGAATGGTGTAGCTGAAAGGAAAATGCGGGCACTTGACTGAGGTCGCTCGATATTTTTTGAGTGGCTCTCATGTGCCCAAATCTTATTAGTCAGATGCTGTGTTGACGGCTGCCTACTTGACTAACAGAATGCCATCTCAAGTGCTCAATTTCCAATCTCCTATTCAAATTTTTGTTCGTGGCTCTCATTTATTCACTATTCCTCCTCGCATCTTTGGATGTGTATGCTATGTACATATCCTGGGTCCCCATCGCACCAAACTCGATCTCAAAGCACTCAAGAGTCTTTACTCCTCTACCCATAAGGGATACAAGTGTTACCATTCGTCCTCTGGAAAGAAGTTTGTCTGCATGGATGTCACATTCCGTGATGAGCTATCTTTTCTCCCCCACCTCTCTTCAAGGGGAGAGTAGTAATGAAGAGAGGTGGACTATTCCTCTTCCTGCTATATCCATATCCCCTCCTTTAGTGTTTGAGCGCTCTGCAAGGATGTCACCTTCCGTGAGGAGCTATCTTTTCTCCCCCACCTCTCTTCAGGGGGAGAATAGTAATGAAGAGAGGTAGACTGTTCCTCTTCCTACTATATCCATATCCCCTCCTTTAGTGTTTAAGAGCTCTTCGCCTAGTCATACAACTAGTGGGATTGATAGTGCTCTTGGAGCTCAGAAGGAGCTCAAAGTCTATAGCAGAAGGGAGAAAGACACAGTCGATCCAGTACCAGTGGTTCCTTCCTTGGATCTAGGTAATCCTCCATCTCTTTCTATACCTGTCATTTCTCCTTCTATTGATGCTTCTAATCTTCCCATTGCTTTAAGAAAATGAGTCAGAAGTTGCACTCAGCATCCTCTAAGCCACTTTGTCTCCTATGATGCCTTGTCCCTCTCCTATAAAGCCTTTATCACGTCCCTTTCCACTATTTCTATACCCTCTTCAGTGGCAGAAGGGCTGGCAAAACCAAGATGGAAAGCTGCTATGATAGAGGAAATGAGAGCTCTGGACAAGAATGGGACACGGGAGCTTGTTGACCTACCAAGAGGCAAGAAACCTGTGGGTTGCAGATGGGTGTTCACAATCAAGCACAAGACAGACGGGTCAGGTGAGAAGTACAAAGCGAGATTAGTAGCCAAGGGGTACACCCAGACCTATGGGATTGATTATGTAGAGACCTTTGCACCTGTGGCAAAGATGAACTCTACCAGGGTGTCGTCATTGGCAGCAAATCAAGAGTAGCATTTGCATCAGCTAGATGTGAAGAATGCTTTTCTTCATGAGGACCTACATGAAGAAGTGTACATGGTGCCTCCTCCTAGATTCACTCCACCAAGACATAGTAGCAAAGTGTGTCGACTGAAGAAAGCCCTCTATGGGCTTAAACAATCTCCAAGGGCATGGTTCGAGAGATTCACCCTAGCCGTGAAGAAGCTGGGTTACACTCAAAGTCAGGCCAATCACACCCTATTTGTGAAGCATCAAGGGAAGAACACCACTGCCCTCATTGTTTATGTTGATGACATGCAACAGAGGTAGCCAAACTGAAGTGTCAATTAGCAGAGGAGTTTGAAACCAAAGATCTAAGACCTCTTAAATACTTCCTAGGCATCGAAGTTGCAAGATCCACTCAGGGGATCTTCATCTCTCAGAGGAAGTATGTCTTAGACTTGTTACAAGACTCAGGCAGGTTGGGTAGCAAACCAGTGGAAACTCCTATAGAGCAGAATCACCAGTTAGCAGATGTCAGTGGTGACTGGTGAGCTACTACAGGATGTAGGGAGCTTTCAGATGCTAGTTGGGCGATTAGTCTATCTCTCTCTGACTCGACCCGACATTGCTTATGCGGTGAGTGTGATCAGTCAGTATATGTACTCACCCAAAGATGTTCACTTAGAGGCAGCAGCACATCGGATCTTGAGGTATCTCAAGTCAACTCCTGATAGAGGTCTTCTGTTTGAGAAGAATGGCCACATGCGTATAGAGGCTTATATTGATGCAGACTGGACAGGATCCAAAGATGATCGGAGATCTACTTCTGGATATTGCACCTTTGTTAGGGGCAATCTGGTCACTTAGAGAAGCAAGAAGCAACCCGTTGTCGCCAGATCTAGTGCAGAGGCCGAATTCAGAGCAACGGCTCATGGCTTGTGTGAGATGCTTTGGTTGAAAGTGTTGGTTGCTGAGCTTGGTTTCCCAGTTTCAGGGTCTGTGAACTTATATTGTAATAACAAGGCCGCCATCAGGATTGCTCACAATCCCGTTCAACATGATTGTGCCGAGCACATTGAGGTGGACCAACACTTCATTAGAAAGAATATTATCTCTGGGGCAGTGTGCACCCCATTTGTGAAGACTGATGAACAGGTTGCAAATGTTTTCACGAAGGGAGTTTCCAGTTGGTAACTCCATAAGTGTTTGTGTAAGTTGGGCATGAGAGATATCTATGCACCAACTTGAGGGGGAGTGTGTATCATATACGTAGAAATACGTATTTTATTTGTATCGGGGGTAGTTCTGTAAATATCCCCCTTGAGGGGTTTATTTGTCTTTTCTGTAATTCCTTTACATAAATAAGATTTATGGAGTCATTGTGACCTAAGCACATGACATCCTTTCTCTTCTCTAAACCTAATCCTAACCCTAACTCTTCAATTCACCTATGCTCAAGCTTCTATTGTTCCACATAATTTCACCAAGGGTTTGTAGATCAATACAAGATCGAGTATGGTATTCATGCAAATGAGAGGATCATATCCCATATTACTAAACTAATGGAGTGTCAAACAAGTGCACATGTCCAATGTGTGTCAAGGACCCAACTAATTATTAGTCCTATTTTCAGTTATTATTATAAAACTATATTTGTTCTATAGAGACTAACTGCAATGTTTGAAAACTAAGGACTCTGATGCGGCTGACCTAAAACTTTGGACTTGTGTGACTCGACCAAGTGACTCGGGCAAGCTTCATAACATTGTCCTTGTCTAGTTTAGAATAATTAAGAATAGGAAAATACAGTACAGCTATACAGAAAATTTACTAAAATGTCACATAAATAATAAAATCTGGAAAAAAATCATAATATTTTAAATATCAACTAGGTCTAGCATGTTTAATTAAAAAATATAAATAGAGAGATTAATTAGGTCTAGTATGTTTAATTCATAACATTGCTTTGTACATGTACTAGAACAAATGTCTAGGCCCTTTGGGCCTCTTGAAGTTCTTCCAGCACCCCCATGTACGTGTTTTATGATATACACATGAAACACAGAATAAAGCTAGGGAGTAATGACAAGGATCACCTCAATAGTTAGCAAGTGTTCTGAAATATCCACAATTTTTGCTCTGAAGATGTCCACTAACCACATGATCTGAAGATTTAAAACATAAAACATTAAGTTGGTACCCTTGAATTAGAAACGAGAAATAAAACAGCACTATAAACAGGCAGGTAATAACTTCTGGAACCGCTTATGTTGCCTGATCAGATGGTTAGGATCAACTTATAAGGTCAACTTTTGGACTAGGAGATCCCCCATCAGTGGGCGCATTTGTACATGTTTTCGTCAAACAAATAAAACCATCATGTTTGATTGCAATGGAGGTTTCAAATAAGTGCAAGGATGGAACTATGAGTAAAAAGATTTTCAACCAGCATACAAAAGAGTACCAAACAAACATGGTTCTGAAAACTGTCCTTGGATGTCGAGATATAAATTTCGCAGTTAAAAGGATATGGGTTCCAGTCACCAAGTACTTAGGTTGGGATAAATTAAATATCACCTCCATAGCCCAGAAGAAATTCCAGCCACATAAGAAGCACACAGTATCTTTTTAAAATCTTCCCACATTTTTTTTTCAAAATTTTCCCTGTTAGACACGAGATGGGACCCATATAACAACTAAGGGCGCTTTTAGGGTTTTTGCCATGTCAACATGTATCAACACAAATACACATTCCGACACACATCCTAATATACACAGCTGTGTCATCCTTTATTTTAATGATTTTTTATTAAAAAATAACTTTTAAATAGAGCTTGTGTGTTCCATCCTCCATTCCTAAAGTTGTTGAACACAATTATGGTTGTATATTTATTAAGTTATTGGATAGCTATATGGTGTGGAAACATTTCTTTTTTACTTTTCATTCATTTTTTTCCCTGTTTTTTTATAAAAACTTCTTACTAAATATACGTAAAACATTAATATAAAATATCAGAATTTATAATAAATGTGTACAGACGTGTCAAAAACCTCATATCTGTATTAGTTACTGACACGTGTTTGTGCCATTGTTACATAGGATGGGACCTACTAAGCTGCTACATGGGAGCATGACAACATGGATAATAGGAACACCACATGCACACACTTGCCCATGCATGCAAGCACGCACACACCACATACATGCATGCGCCTATTCACATGCATAAACTAGGTTGAGGAAAAATAACATGACGTAGTGCAGTACCAAAGATGGTGATGCTTCACATCTCAATGCACCTATCCATGCATTCGCCCGTCGATCAAGTTCTCCCTATCGACGAACCACCTCTTAGTCCAACAAAAGCCATAATTGCACCTGACACAATACGCACGAGGAAGCTTCCCTTTGCATGACGTGGTTTGGTGCCATGTGGCATTTATTTAATAAATGGCCACCCCTTGATGAACCCAAACAAAAAAATAAGCCTGATCCAAGATTCCTAACCATTGCATTTTATCTTTTTTCATCGTGGACCTAAACCCAATGTTTTTGTTAGTTAAATAAGGGTTTTGTAGAAGAGAGAAGCATTGGGGAAGAAGAGAGAATCGTACAAAGCAACTTAACCGTCTCTCCATACATCCCCTAATATACCATAACATAAAACAATAAGAAAAAAATTACCGAAATACCCCTAATAAACGTACAGAGGTTGTACGGCTGACCCCCAAACCCCTGGTGGCCTTCGGCCTGCGACCCCCCAGTGGCCTTAGGCCGATACATTTATTAAATTAACAATAATAACTAATACTTCCCCCTCAAGCTGGAGAGTAAACATCATGCATCTCCAACTTTGAACAACTCAAATCCAGACGAGCTTTGAACAAGGCCTTTGTAAACATATCTACTAACTGACCGTGCGTGTCTTCATATACAAAGTAGAGATGTCACCACAAATCACTTTGTCTCGAACAAAGTGACAATTTATCTCGATGTGCCTCATCCTTTGATGAAACATTGGATTCAAGGTTCTATATAAATAGTCCTTTGGTTATCATAGTACAACTTCATAGGAATCTCCACTCCAAAACCCAATTCTTGAAGAATATACTTCAACCAGATCAACTCACAACTCATATGAGCCATTGCTCTATACTCAACTTCCGCACTAGATCTAGCAACCACAGATTGTTTCTTGCTCCTCCAAGACACTCGATTTCCACCAAGAAACGTGCAGTAACCCATGATTAACCTTCTATCAGAAAGTGAACCAGCCGAATCAGCATCTGTATAACCAACTACACTGAGATAACCACGAGATCTATACAACAAACCACAACCAGGAGCACCTTTCAAGTATCTGACTACACGGATAACTGCATCCCAATGCAGAACACAAAGTGATTGCATAAACTGACTAATCACACTAAGTGCAAAGGCAATGTCAGGTCTGGTATAGTCAAATAGTTCAACTTGCCAACAAGCCTCTGATATCAATGTGGATCATCAAACAAATCACAATGATCACATACAAGCTCCGTATTAGGGTCCATCGGAGTGTCAATTGGTTTTGACCCCAATAAACCTATCTCCACAAGTATATCAAGAACATATTTCCGTTGAGACAAATTGATCCCCTGGCTCGACCTGGCAACCTTAATGCCTAGAAAATACCAAAGCTTTCCTAGGTCTTTAGTATGAAACTGTCTTTGTAGAAACTCCTTTAAGCATTGAATACCTTCAGTGTCATCTCCTGTAACCACTATGTCATCAACATATACAACCAACACAATGGTTCAATCACCTGTTTTCTTCACAAAAACAGAATGATTTGATTGGCACTATGTCAACCCAAATTGAACTACAACCTCATTGAATCCTCCAAACCATGCACGTGGTGACTGCTTCAACCCATAAATCACTTTCTTCAAGTGGCGCGCACTCCAAGACTCCCCCCGTGCAGCAAACCCAGGTGGTTACTCCATATAGACCTCCTCATGTAGATCACCATGCAAGAAGGCATTCTTTACATCAAGCCGATGCAATGGCCAATGCAAAGAAGCTGCTAAGGAAATGATCACACGAACAAAGGCTATCTTGGCAACCGGTGAAAAGGTTTCACTATAATCAACACCTTAAGACTAAGTATATCCTTTAGCAACAAGACGGGCCTTCAATCTCTCGACAAACCCATCTAGGAGGAACTTCACTGTGTACACCGAACGAAAACCAACAATGTGCTTTCCCGGAAGTAAAGTAACCAAATCCCATGTACCATTGGAATGCAATGCATCCATCTCAGCAACCATAGTCTCACGCCACCCATAAGAGGAAAAAGCTTCCTGGAGATTGTTAGGAACGTGAACAAACGAAACAGAAGCAACAAAAGAACAATGAGAGGAGACAAAGAATAAAACAACATAAACTGAGATAGGATGTTAATGCACGAATGTGTATCTCTTTGTAATGCAATGGAAGGTCGGAAATAGGCACAGACATGATAGGATCCATCGACGAAGAATCAAATGGTGGAAGACACGGGTCTGAGGCAAGAACGAGAAGGTGGCGACGACGTACATAGATGCGTAGCAGTGGTGCAGTCGGAACGGGCACAACAAAATCCTAAAAACCAAAAGAAGGAACAATCTCAACAAGAATAGGAAGAGGGTGAGACTCAAAGTCAAACGAAAAGCGCTCATCAAAAAAGAACAATACATGCTCAAAAAAAGTGATGTCAGGACACAAAATTCTGACAAGAAACAGGGTCAAAACAACGATAACCCTTTTGAGTATGAAAATATCCAAGAAAATGCACTTAGTGGCACGTGGATCTAGTTTATCTCTCCCCAGGCCAAGATGCTGAACAAAACAGACAACCAAAAACATGCGGAGGGAGAGAAAATAAAGCACTATCTGGAAAGAGAACAGAAAAGGGAGATTGACCATCCAGAACAGACATGGGCATACGGTTGATGAGATAGAACGTTGTAAGAACTACATCACTCCAAAAAAATTTAGGGACAATCATTTCAAACAAGAAAACACAAATCACCTCAAGTAAATGACAGTTCTTCCGTTCAGCCACCCCATTTTGTGGAGGCGTATGTGAACAGGAAGTATGATGTAAAATACCATGAGAGGCTATAAATGATAAGGAATCATACCCTTTCGCATTATCAGAACGAAAATTTTGAATTTGCATACCAAATTGAGTATGAATTTCCGCCCGAAACAATTTAAAAATAGAAAACACTCGGAACAATCTTTCATTAAATATAACCATGACATTCTTGAAAAGTCATCTACAAAAGTAACAAAATATCTATACCCATTACGAGATGGAACTCGTATGAGTCCCCACACATCTGAATGAACTAAAGCAAAAGGTCTAACAACTCAAGGAACCACTCCAGAAGGAAAAGAAACTCTATGATGTTTACTTAACTGACAAAACTCACACTATAAACTAAACACCTCACTCAACGAAGGAACCATGATTTTCAAGGAATGCAATGACGGATGACCAAACCGACAATACCACTGATGCGGTGTAAGAGAAGAAATTTGAAACGCAGTAGTCTCCCGCTCACCATCCACCAGACTCACGCCCTCCACCAATCCTCATCTTCGTCTTGAGATCCAGAAAAACACAATAAGAAGGATAAAAGGTCACCTGAACAATCCAACAGTCTAGTAGGTTTACTAACAGCATAAGATTGAATGGAAATTTGGGAATATATAAGTCAAAAGATAAAGGTAATAACTAACTAAGTAGAGGCCACCAGACTCACGCCATCCACCAATCCTCATCTTCGTCTTGAGATCCAGTAAAACACAATAAGAAGGATAAAAGGTCACAGAACAATCCAACAGTCTAGTAGGTTTACTAACAGCATAAGACTGAATGGAAATTTTGGAATATATATAAGTCAAAAGATAAAGGTAAAAACTGACTACGAGAGGCTTGAACTATACCAGACACCTTTGAAGTGGTCCCATCGACTAAGGTAACACTGAAAAAAATGGAAAATATACTGGATGGAGGAAAGCACACCTGTAGTCCCGGTCGTGTGATCTAAAGCTCCAGAATCAATGACCCAAGGAGAGGAAGACCCAGGAACTTGGGAAGTAAGATATGCAATAATTGAGTGTGCAAGAGTAGCGGTACTGGAGGATGAAGCACCAGACTGTTGTAGCTGACTGAGCTAGGCATATTCGTCACAAGAAATAATCGCAACCTCAGAGTTAGTCGCTGACGATTGAACAAGTGCGCCAAATGTAAAACTAGGAGTAGTACTCCCACATCACTATACGAAGCATGATTCCCTTAGTTGGCTGGTTTACCGTGTAAATCCCAACAATAATCCACCATGTGGCCATTCATATCACAATGTATACAATGACAAAGTCCGTCACTGCCTCATCCACGACCACCACTAGAATTGAGATCTTCTTTAGCACCTCTTTTACCACCACGTCCTTTACCATGACCACCAGACGCCACCAACATTTATCTATCAACAATACCACCACAACCTCTAACACTGAGGCGCAGCGAAATCGAGCAAAAACTTCAGTCATACTCAAGAGTACCCTACTCCCCAAGAGTTGAGCACGAATTGGCTCATATTCTGGTCGAAGGCCGGAGAGAACGTGTCACATCAAAGTCTTCACGTTGTATACGTTGCTTCTCGAGATCAGAAGTGATAGGCTGGTAGACATTTAGCTCATTTCGAATATTCTGAAGAGTCAAATAATATTCTACAAGAGGCTTCTCACCCTACTGTATGGAGAAATATTGTTCAACCAACTGATAAGTCCGAGTGATGTTATTCAACCCGAATACATCCTCCCAACATGCTCCCAGATCTCTTTTGCACTATTCAATAATGTCAGATTGATACCAATTTTAGGATCCGATGTATTCCACAACCATGTCATACTTTGGGCATTCTCTTGTACCCACTCAGAATAATTACTTGCGACAGATTTGGGCTGATTTTCATGCAAGTATTTCAACTTTCCTTTGGCAATAAGGAACACTTCAACAAACTTTGCCCACGGAACAAAATTACCTGCATTGAGCTTGTTGGAAGTCATGGACATTAAAAACATCATCAAGCATCATGATACTAGATTTGTTCTCCATCTTATCAGTAGAAATCACCACGAAACTCCCAGAATCTCACAAATACCCACAAATGTCACCAACGGATGCCAAAAAATATCCATGAGGGGTTTTTGGCAGGTGCGATTTGCCCAGAAATGAATGGGGAGATGGGGTTGGGTCCAAAATAGAATCTCCCACCTCATACGGTTGTAAAATACACGGAGAACTAATGGATAACACACAGAAAACAAGTCTCTGACCATTTTTTTACACCTTGCGATTTACTCTAGGAGCACAGTTGAATTGAAGAATTAGGGTTAGGGTTAGGTTTATAGAAGAGAGAAGAGAGAAGGAAAGGATGTCATTGTGCTTAGGTCACAATGACTCCATAATTCTTATTAATATGAAAGGGAATAAGAAAAGACAAGTATACCCCTCACATCAAGGGGTATTTACATAGCAACCCAAACAGTATAAATACGCATCTATGTATAGAATACGCATCTGATAACACTCCCTCTCAAGTCGGTGCATAGATATCCCGCATGCCCAACTTGCATAAACATCTGTGAAGCTGCCAACTGGGAACTCCTTTAGTGAAGACATCCGCTACTTGCTCATCGGTCTTCACAAATGGAGTGCAGACTTCTCCAGATACAATCTTCTCCAGTATGAAGTGACGATCCACTTCAATGTGCTTAGCCCGATCATGCTGTACTGGGTTATGAGCAATACTGATAGCGGCCTTGTTGTCGCAATACAAGCTCACCGACCCCGTGACTAGAAGACCAAGCTCAGCAACCAACATCTTCAACTAGAGCATCTCGCACAAGCCATGGGCTCCCTGAATTCTGCCTCTGCACTGGATCTGGTAACAACAGGTTGCTTCTTGCTCCTCCAAGTAACTAGATTGCCCTTAACAAAGGTGCAATAGCCTGAAGTAGAATGCCTATCATCCTTGGCACCTACCCAGTCTGCATCAGTATATGACTCAACTCTCATGTGGTCATTCTTCTAGAAGAGAAGGTCTCTGCCAAAGGCAGACTTGAGATATCTCAAAATCCTGTGTGCTGCCTCTACATGGATCTCCCTAGGAGAATGCATGTACTGGCTGATAACGCTGACCGCATATGCAATGTCTGGTCGAGTCACTGAGAGATAGATCAACCTCCCAACCAGTCTCTGAAAACCCCCCACATCAGATAAAGGTGTACTACTCGAGTTGGCCAACTGGTGGTTCTGTTCTATGGGAGTCTCAACTGGCTTAGCTCCCAGCTTGCTAGAGTCCTATAATAGGTCTAGGACGTACTTCCGTTGTGAGATGAAGATCCATTGACTAGATCTTGCAACCTCTATGCCGAGAAAATACTTGAGAAGCCCCAGATCCTTAGTCTCAAATTCCCCTACCAGATGGTTCTTCAGCTTGGTCACCTCTTCTGCATCATTCCCTGTCAAAATGATGTCATCAACATAAACGATGCGGGCAGTAGTGCTCTTCCCTAGATGCTTCACAAATAGGGTGTGATCGGCTTGGCTTTGAGTATACCCCAGTTTCTTCACTGTTAGAGTGAACCTCTCAAACCAAGCTCTGTGAGACTACTTAAGCCCATAGAGAGCTTTTCTCAGTCGACACACCTTGTTGCCATCCCCTAGGGGGCTGAATCCTAGTGGAGGTACCATGTAGACTTCTTCATGTAGATCACCATGAAGGAAAGCATTCTTTACATCCAGCTGATACAAAAGCCATGCTTGGTTTGCTGCTAAAGACAGCAACACCCTGATGGAATTCATCTTTGCCACAGGTGCAAAGGTCTCCACGTAGTCAATCCCGTAGGTCTAAGTATACCCCTTTGCTACCAATATAGCTTTGTACTTCTCAATTGACCCAACTGCCTGATACTTAACTGCGTATACCCATCTGCACCCAACTGGCTTCTTGCCTCTTAGCAAATCAACAAGCTCCCATGTCTTATTTTTGTCTAAGGCACGTATCTCCTCGACCATAGCGGTCTTCCATCTGGGATGTGCCAATCCTTCTGCCACAGATGTGGGAATAGGAATAGTGTCCACAGAAGTAATGAACGCCTTGTAGGAAGGAGATAAGGCATTGTAGGAGACAAAGTTGCTCAAAGGGTGTTGAGTACAACTACGAGTACCCTTCCGTAAAGTAATGGGGAGATCAAGAGTGCACGCATCAATGGAAGAAGAAATGATAAGAACAGAGATGGAAGATATGTTCCTTGGATCCGAGGATGGAACCATTGGTACTGGATCAGCAATGGCCTTCCCTCTTCTACGATAGACCTAAAGCTCCCCCTACGCTCCAGGAGCACTATCAGACACCATAATAGGCTGAGTAGGTTGCTCGACAACCAACGGGAATGGAGGAGTCATAGATACAGTAGGAAGAGGACAAAGATCAGACCTCTCTTCACTACGACTCTCCCCCTGAAGAGAGGTAGGGGAGAAAAAACAGGTCTCCTCGCGAAAGGTGACATCCATGGAAACATACTTCTTGCCTGTCGAGAGATGATAGCACTTATACCCCTTGTGAGAAGAAGAGTAACCAAGGAAGACACACTTAAGAGCTTTAGGATCCAACTTGTTACGATGTGGACCCAGAATGTGAACAAAGCAGACACACCCAAAAATGCGAGGGGTGATAGGGAATAAAGACGAGCTAGGAGCAAGAACCTGAACCGAAGACTGGAAGTTGAGAGCACGTGAAGGCATCCGGTTAGTCAAATAAGCAGCGGTCAAAAACAGCATCGGACCAATAGGAGCTTGGGACATGGGCACCGATCAAAAGAGATCGAGCGACTTCTGTCAGATGACATATTTTGCGTTCAGCCACACCATTCTGCTGAGGGATGTAGCTGCAGGAATTCTGATGGCAAATCCCGTTATCAAAAAAGTATTGCTGGAGACCTCCAAACATGTACTCTCCACCTTGGTCAGATCGAACGACCTTGATGGAGGCGCCATACTGTGTGTGGATCATCTCATGAAAACCCTTGAAGATGGAATGGACTTCATCTTTGGTTTTCATGAGATACACCCAGGTACACCGAGTATGGTCATCAACGAAAATAACAAAGTAGCGGAAGCCAAAAATAGAGATAACAGGGGAAGGACCCCACACATCAGAATACACAATATCAAAAGAACTGGTGCTTTTATTACCTCTAGATGGATAAGTGGATCTACACTGTTTGGAGAGCTCACACGTCTCACAGTGTAACTCAGAAAAAGAAACAGAACTAAACAAAGCAGGAAATAAGTGTTTCAAGTACTGAAAAGAGACATGCCCCAGACGGGCATGCCAACATAGAACAGAAGATAAACTACTACTAAGACTACTATGAGACTGCAGTGCTGTGGGCTCAGAGATACGTCCATCCAGAAGATAGAGGCCATCAGCTTCACGTCCAGTGCCAATCGTCATCCTCGTTTCCAGATCCTGAAAGACACAGGAGGAAGGAAAAAAAATCACACTACAGTTTAGCTGACGGGTAAGGGAGCTCACAGACAATAGGTTAGAGGTAAAAGTAGGAACATGCAAAACAGAGGATAAAGGTAAATGAAGGGAATGAAGGATATTTCATTTTCCAAAAATAGAAAATAAGGTACCATCTGCAGTTTTAATCTTATCCCTACCAGAACAAATAGAGTATGTGGAAAAAAGGGAAAACATGCCTGTCATGTGTTCTGAAGCCCCTAAATCAATGATCCAAGGGGAACTAGGAGAGGATATGGACACATGATGGGCAGGTCTAATGTTACCTAACTGGGCAAAGGAGGTCGAAGAGGTGGTAGAAGGACCGTCCAGTTGACTCAGCAACCGTCGAAGAACAGCAATCTCAACAGTAGAAATACCAACGGGAGCTACCAAAGGACTAGGCTGTGAATCCGGAAGAGGCACAGGAGCATCCACCCGAGCAGTATGGGCTCCAGAGGATCCTGGCTGGCTAGGGCTACCATGAAGCTTCCAACACCTATCTCTCATATGCCCCAGCTTACCACAATAATAGCACTTGGGCTTGTCCCTCGAAGAAGACTTCCCTGAAGTCGTACCAGTAGGAACATAAGACACAGCCATAGAAGAAGGCTGAGAAGGGCGACCCTTCTGAGGCTGCTGATGCTGGAAGGTAGGAGGACCAGAGGAACTAGCAAGCGCTGATCGCTCTGGGAGGTGCTCACTCGGAAGGGAGATCCGCCTACTTTCCTCACTCTGAAGATAGGCATACACCTCACTGAGAGAGGGAAGATCCATCCTGCTACTCAAGATCTGAACGCGAGCAAGCTCATAAGATGGATTGAGTCCAGCAAGGACATCAAAAATCCGATCATTCTCCATATACCGCTGGTAGGGAGCAATCTCTTCTGGGTGAAGACGCTGATAAGAATAATAATGATCGAGCTCCTGCCACATGGTGCGAAGAGCGGTATGGTACTGAGAAAGGGACTGCTCCCCCTATCTAAAGTGTGAGATACTCTGCCTCAACTGAAATGCCCTTCCAGCATTCTGCTGCTCTGAGCAGGTCTTCCGTGTAATCTCCCAAACCTCTCAAGCTGTGCGCATGAATATGAAACTCTGGCTAATGTCCGATTCCATAGAGTTGAGGAGCCATGACATGACGGTAAGATCATCAGTCTCCCACTGTCGATACGAAGGATCAGTCCTGGGAGGCTCAACTGTATCCCCGGTAGTGTGGTCTAGCTTCCCACGGCCTCCAATAAATAATCGTGCAGCCTAGGCCCACATAGTTCTTGCCGTCCAACTTCACCGAAGTAATCTGTAAGCTCAGGTTCTCATAGGCCAGATGATGCACCATAAGCCCTCCAACTCCAATGGGTGGAACTTCCGTGCTCACCTCTGACTCTGAGGGAGTGTCCAAGGGTGATGGCTGTTTGTCTAGAGGCGGTGGTTGTTTTTCCATAACGAACCAAGCTCAATAACAAACAACAAGATAGCAATAGGAATGCCAATAACGCACACAAGGCAAGAACATAAGTCAATCAACAAGATAACAGCATCTTGATGTCCCAAACAACTATGATAGAGGTATGAGGGAAGCTAAGGATCAACCCGATGGCCAAACAATGCAAAAAAATCAATCGAAAGGTCCAAAAAACACCAGATCAAGTCCTGGTAAGCAACTGGAACCCAAGGATCCTCTCAAATAGTAAGAGAAACTATCAAGAGGCTGAAAGAAAGGAGAAGAGCTGCTGCTGGACTGAAATCACAGTCCAATTACTCCACAAAAGTGGCCTGCGGTAACAGATGAGCAGAAAAATCCTCATAAATCCTTCAATAGGCCTCCAAATGACACATGGATAGATCCAATGTGTTCCTGGGCTTGTATAGGATTAAACACAAGCAACAAACCCCCACAAGAAACTCACCAAAGATCTGAAAGTAAGTTGGTCTGAAAAAACGTAAAATATGAATTTACGAGGAAGGGTCGTAAAATCATCAAAACAGTCCCAAAAAATTCCCAAAAATATACCAAAAACAATGGAAAATCAAGATCTACATAGTGGTGAGGGTTTCGGGAGACCTCGAGTTTCGTGTCCATACAGCTGATGACGTCAGCTGTACGGTCTGATGACATCAGCAGACGTTAGGTTGCTTCTGGTTTGTCTCCAAATGTGCTCCGGCAAGCCTCGACGGCAGATGGCTCTGATACCAAGTTGAATTGAAGAATTAAGGTTAAGGTTAGGTTTAGAGAAGAGAGGAGAGAAAGGAGGAGAGAAGAGACAAGGAAAGGATGTCATTGTGCTTAGGTCACAATAACTCCATAATTCTTATTAATATGAAAGGGAATAAGAAAAGACAAGTATACCCCTCACATCAATGAGTATTTACATAGCAACCCAAACAGTATAGATACGCATCTATGTATAGAATACACATCTGATAACAAGCACTTCTCTCAGCTTTAATCTTCACTGGGGGTAACACTTGCACATACCATGTAGAGACCACGTTCTTCATTAATCTTGTATAATAGTCTCTTCACATCACTAACCCCACTATATATATATATAAACATAAAACAATAAGAAGAAAATTACTGAAATCCTCTCGGGTGCCCTAGTCCCCGACCCCCCAGTGGCCATGTTCATAATCCTATGATGAAAAAAGATTCAAATCCAATGGCTTAAAATCACCAATCTGGATAATTTTAGCGTCTAAGTTTAACAAGGGTGGGCCAAACATTCATGGGATCAATGACCCAAATGAGTGAAACATGGCACCAAACCACGTTAAACATAGAAAAGCTTCCAATACATATACACATACATACATAGTATGTATCTATATTTATGTATGGTTTGAATAGGTTACAAACGATTGTGGGGCCCACATGGAGATGAGTTAAGTGCTGATTTTTTTGTGAGGATGATCTCCTCACCATGAAGATCACCCTCACCCAAAATCAGCCCATTGCAACATTTCTAGCTTTATAAAAAGTGGATTACATGTTGAAAAATTCCATACGATCAATTTTAACCGTAAAATTAAGTACACATTTAGTAGGGTTAAAAGTTTCAGAAGGGCTGATTTTTTTGTGATGATGATCTCCTCCTCACCAAAAATCAGCCTTCAACTCGTCTTCATGTGGGCCCAATGATTGCGTATCATTTTTATGTGTCAACCTATACATACGTCCATCCAGATAATATACCCTGGCCATCCAAATAAAGTGTAAACGAATTCATACTAATAAGCAAATAAATCTCATCCATCCATCTAAATAATATAAAAGTGTCTTAATAATGACTCAATTACAACACTAAAGAGTTCCCCTTGGGAATTAGGTATAGCATTTGTTGATGAAAGGGTAGGTTTTGGGATGATTTGTGGTGTGGGACTTAAATTTTACAAATCTTTTCCACCCTTGCATATCTTAAATGTAAATAAACAAGATTGGGTGATAGAGTGTTATAATAGGATTGGGGGTTTGGTGATCTGGTGAGTGGTAAACTTGAGGAAGAACGTATTATGGCTCATGACCAAGACAAGGGTATAGAAGTGGAATCAATTAGGTTGCGTCATAGTTAGTTAGTTCTTTTTACGTTTATCATAGGGGGGCCACTCTGAATCTTTTACTGTAAAAAAAGGCTTGAAAAACTCCAATCACTTCAAAAGTTGCATTTTTCTCTCAAATAGTAGCTCAGTAAAAGATACTTACCAGTGAACGCCTTCCTCATTGAAAGAACTCTTTCTAAATATACATTATATGTGCCAAAATGTTGAAGAAACAGTCAATAATCTTTTTCTTACAGCACTATTTTCAGAGGCACACTCATAGGAGGGCTTAGGGGGGAGAGAGAGAGAGAGGCACTAGCAGACATACTTTGTATATTGGGGATATCATTCCCTAAGTTTTTTTTATTCAAGTTAGTAAAATCTTGTCGCTGACAAAAAACACTATAGGAAAATTATTAGCACTATTTTGAGGACTAAACAATGTAATCTTGCAAAACTCCTGGAAATAGCTATTGTCGAAATCAAAAAGAGTTTTCCTATGGATCTGTTGGATCTCTCATTGGATACTGGAACAGAAAGTTAAGGCCTCTAATGGTTAACAATACCTTTATACCAATGAAAATTGTAGATTTAGAAAATCATTTTCAACATCAATACATTGCGTCTTCAATTGGCTCTTGATTTTGATCTCCAATATATCAGATATTCCTAAGCCTCCTCTAGGATTCTCAATATGAAAGGTCTCTGCAGGTTGCATTACTGTCCACAGGTAACCAACTGATGAGGAGGTTTAGAGATTGCCAAGCCAGCATGATTCTAGGTTCATACAAGAGGTACTCCATTGGTTGGATGGTTCAGATTTGTTAGATACATGCACTAATTGCAAGTCAAGAAATGAGGTGCTGCCATTTTCAGTGCTGTGCCAGAACAATCTAATTTCCCATAGATGTATATTGTTTTCAATTTTTCATGAATAATTGCTCACCAAGATGCACTCTCTGTTTTTCTAATTTCATGCCATTATGAACTAATATAAGGTGAATTCTAAGGTGCACCCGGGCAACCCTCACGCTCAATGATCCAGGAAATCCATGCTATACATATGAGCTGTCAGCGCCTCAAGAATACTGCGTGCACCCGGATGCTGGGTGCAGCTTCCCGTGACCCTCAGGTGCACAATATAACAGCACTTTCTATGATTACGTTCTCCGAGTCACATATGCTCCAAGCATGTTGAAACATGTGACATTTATTTTTCTACTAAACAGATGTAAAGGCCATGTAAGTACCTCGGCACGCTTGCTTGGATCTGCATTGAGTTTTATGAGCATCAGTTCACGTTCTACCTGTGGCTCCTTTGACAGATCTTCCACCTGGAAAATCAGGGTAAACATAATTTACTAGAGGTAAATAAAGTAAATAATTGAAGTAAATTGAGTGAACTTGTACACCAGAAATTACACACACATACATAAACAAACTAACAGTAGATACAGCTCTAAATAAAATTGAACGGCAGAACATGATCTATGTTGCGACCCCAAACAGCTGGGATGAAGAATAGCAAAATTGAAAACAAATGAGCAGGGAAGGAAACAATGTACAATAGTAAAAAATAAAAAAATAAAAACAGAAGTTTTTCACTTTTTTTGCAATCCGGTAACAAATTAAATGAGTCAATAATGGAACACAAATAAAAGGGTTCTACAGTGAGGCCAATACATATTGGCCAACCACTTTTGCAGCTGACTGGAGTTGAATCTTGACCCTGGACCAAGGTTGAAAATCTCAAACAATTCACTAGTGATCCAAGTTGCAAATGTAAGCAACTGGAACAAGTAGTATAAATCTATATACCTTTACAGCGACCTGGCCAAGTCTTAGTATGTCTTACCAGACTTAAACAAGTGTGTACCAATAGTGTGATTTATGTTGTTGGCCGCATCGCACGCCAAGACATGTCTTAAATCATTGCCCAAGAGAGGCAAAACTTGGTGGTTAGTTTTCAATAAGCACGATGGTTTGATCTTCTCCTTTGTCAAGATCGATGACTATGAGAAGATGAAGACTACCAGGGTGGAAGATTTGGCACCGCAGAAAGGAAAAGGCTTTTGAAGGACATGCCAGATGTGATGCTCTAGATAAAGGGAGATTCCACCAAAATGCTGTCTACCTACCTGAGAGGAGACTCACATCCCTTTGGTAAGTCGATTGACCCAAATTCATTCATTCCACAGGAGGCACACTCTCTAGCAGACAATGTTTTAAAAATCCCGCCTTGAGGCAAGCGAGGCTTACACCTTGAGGCAAAGCACAAAATCCTAGCCTTGAGGCTTAAGCCTCAACTAGTTTATAAGAGGCTTACACGCCTCACCAAGTAGAGGCTTAAGCCTCAAGATGTGAGGCGCAGTTGAAGCTTAAGCCTCAACTATGCAAGCGCAATACACAGGCCAAACATATAAAATACTTTTTTTCTTTCAAATTTTATATTCTTTCCTAAAATACCCCACGTGTATGCTGAAAACAGCCCCAATGAAAAAGATTCAAATCATCTTCCTCTTATTTATACTAGTAAATATAACATATATGGTCTGGGTAGCTTAGCTGGAAGTGTTTCCAAGTGACTGCATTTCTATAGTAGAGAAACCAAAAATGCTACTTCGTCAAATTCTTAAAAGCTTGAGCTTTATGTGAGAATGATAAAGCGTCCTAAGAATAAAATCAATAGACTCTTAAATAAGTCATCAACCTGCCATGATCGTCAACGTCAATATGTTTGCTAAAAATATTGTTTACTTGTTGGGTCTAAAAATAGGGAGACAATACCGCATGAGCAGTTTACATCATGGTTTAAAAAACGGCCGTTAAAACGGATTCAGACCTCCCCCGTTACGTTATGTACGGTTAAAATGCCCAGACAATAACGGCCATTATTTTCATTATAATGGCCGTTATTTTCCGTTATAACGAAAATAACGACCGTTATTTTCTGGAAAATTTTGTGAGAAAAGGCTGTTATTTCGGTTATTTTTCCATTTTTCCGTTATTTCCATTATTTTCCGTTTTTTCCTATGAGCGTTACAATTCGATATAATGGCCATTACAACAGAAAAAACAGAAACGCCCCCAGTCCATTACAACAGACCCTTTTAAACCTTAGTATACATTACTAAATTAAAGTTGGTAAACAAAGGATATGATATGACAAGTAATAAAGGCCTTCAAATGACAAAATGAGAATTTTTGCTTCATTGACATCACTTAATAATTAGCCAGTTTTTTAAAAGGGTCAAGCTCAAGGGACCCCCATTTTTTACCCCCTTTTTTGACCCCCATCTTGGCGTACCCACATAGAAGATGAAACAATGGCTGATTTTTTGGTGGGGATGATAACCTCATCATATAGACCACCCCAACAAAAAAGCAGCCCATTCTGAAATTTCTAACCCCTTTAAATGTGATTTTCAAGTTCCACAGTAAAAATCGACAGGTCCATAATTCTTCAGCTTCTAAACCAGTCTATGAATATCAGAATGATTTGAATTTTTGTGAGGACGATCTCCTCACCATAGAGATCATCCTCACCAAAAATCAGCCATTGATTCATCTTCTATGTGGGTACGCTAAGATGGGGGTCAAAAATGGGGGTCCCTTGAGCCCAACCCTTTTTAAAACCACAAAGTGGCTAACAATCATCATCATAATCATTTATGCCTTATCCCAAATAATGGGGGTCAACAACATGAATCCTATTCTGACATTGAACTCTATTTAGAACTATATCTTCTATCAAGGCATAGAATAATAAAAATATATCTTATAAAATTGGACAACGAAAGAATGGTTGAAAGGAAAAGCTGAAAAAGTAAGGTATGAAAGATTTACAAATGGGACATATAATCCACACAACAATACTTAGTTGCAACCATCCTGCCAGCTTCCAACTCATATAGGGAATGGACAACATAAGCCTGACTCCTGTACCAATCCATTCAATCTACACTAAATTATGGGCTAAAGCATGAATAGTTCTAAAACATCCTAAATGTTCCTCTTGTCACTTCTTATATAAAGGAGATCTGGCTTGGAAGTAAATAAATAAAATCACACCACTGTTTGTCTCAGCCTCCAAGTTCCAAAACACTGCGATTGTGTTAGTGGGGTTTAAAAAATAGATGTGAGATCAAATCTGATAAAGAAATAAAACCATACTTGTTTTGACCAAGAACAATAAATAAGAAGATGATGGCAGTCACATGAACAGTTCTACAAAAAACCAAGGACTCTAAATTACAAGATTTCTGAATTTCAAGTAGATCAATAGTTAAAGCCATGTTGGAACAACTCTAGATATTTTCAAGGATGCCAAGTAACTATGGTTCAAAAGCTCTTTGAATTGAATGTCCCAAAGGAAACCTTGTACAGTTCCTTGACCAAGATGATAGCACTAACTCCCACATGCTTGGGATAAAAATGGCTGTAACATTTTGTAAAGAGCCAAGAATTCTTCCACATCCAAAGCACAGCCCAAGAGGTAGCCCTTGCACAGCTCATTTATAGAGAGCCAGATAATACAAACAAATAGAAGTTTCACCAAGTCCAATATCTTTCAAAAAAATGAATAAAGGATATCTTATTAGGGTGTGTTTTGGCCCTTTTTGCTGCAAGTTTAGCTTGTCCTTGTCCAGGGCAAGAGCTAAACCTGACTGTTCAGCTCAAAGGGGAATAGGGGATCATATTTTTTTAACAATCTGACATATCACAGCTGAGGGCAGTCAAAGCACGGGAAATGGTCCAGAAAAAAAAAATGATAGATCAGATTATTAGGATCATTCAATTGGATTGAATAGTGAAGATCATAGCATTTCTATTCTTCAAACAATTTCACAGATGAACGAAAGTGATCAGAAATTAAGATCCCTAATATAACTAAATTAAATAAACAAATTTGAGGATTCAGAAGCAGATAAGTATGTGTTGAAAGGCTGAAAATGAAAATTCAAGGATGAGATCATAACCTTCAAAACATTCACAAGCTTGTTAAGCTGCTCTACGACTTGTTGCAACACCCTTTCAGTTCCAGAGACAACTATGGTGAAGAGAGCCTTGTCCTTGTTCAAACCAACAGCAAGGGACTCAATGTTATAACCCCTTCTAGCAAAGACCCCAGCAATCCGATTTATCATTCCACTTTCATCCCCAACAAATACTGAAATTGTATGGCGTTTCACCCTGCATTTGTGAATAAAATCTCTATCATTGATCCAATATGCAACCAAAATAGACATATCAAAAACACACATAGGAAACAGGAATTAAAGATTAACAGTAGCTAGTACTAATAGAACTTATCCCTTAATCCATATATTTTCAAAAGAGTACAAAAAGATAGCCAATGATAAGGAAACAGCACTGATTCTTTTAAACGATAATGATAAAAAGTAGATGAATGCTAGCAAGCAACCCCTTAATGGAACTGCATATATATATATATATATATATATATAGTGGGGCTGCATCTGTGCAACTCCATTAAGGGGTTGCTTTGTAGCCAAAATGTTGTTTTTCTCTATAATGATTTATTGGAATAAAGAAAAAAAAAATAGACGAGGGATAACAACTTAACACATAAAGAAGGTAAACTCACCATTCTCTAGGAGTAATAACAACATATTATTCTATAAAATACCAAAATATTATAATGTCATTTCCTAAATAATCTAAAGAACTAAAGAGATACAAATTCAATCAAACAAATTAGCATTCCCTGTTATCCAAGAAAAAAAAAGTAAATAAATAAATAAAACTATGCGGCACAATTACAGATATTTATCTTAACCAAGACACCAAGAATAAAAATCAGAACAGAACTTAAGATTACTACGAATGCAAGTGAAAAAATCATAAATAAAGCTACATATAATATACCCAGCTACCCACCATCACCACAACTACAACAACAAGAGGAAAAATAAAGACGATATCAAACAAGTGAAACAAAACCATGACCTACATTAAATACGTAGAGCTATCTATTCCAATATATCGAAAGAAGCAAACGCCACATTAACTTAGTAGAAACCCAAGTTCAAAAACACAATTAGAATTACTTAGCTTAACCCATACCAAGAAGGGCGAAAGCCACCAATCCATGTATCAGAGAAAACCCAATGAACTACTTGAATCAAAAAATCAATTAAAAATAGATTAAATAATGGAAAACCAACCATATACTTGTAAAAATAACTTAAAAGCCTTAACAACCAAAACCCATATAAAATATGTACAACCCAAGTTAAATTACCACAACTTGAACTATTTATCTTAACCAAATACAATAATACCTCTCAAAACCAGTACTATTGGTGGATGAGATTTATATCAGTTATGAGAGGTTATAGGCTTTGAAAGTTCACATATCTTGGCATTTTTTTATACACTTTCAAGAAAAAAATTTATGTAGAGGAAGTTTAAATGTGGACACATGGCCCCAATCAGGGCCCGCCGTCTGTACATGGTAGAGCAACAATATTCTAATTTTACAGTATATTGTTTTGTCAAACAACGGGTGCCCTGCCTCACTCTACCATGTATGGATGGTGGCACCTAACTGGAATATGCCAAAAGCACCTAGGCTAAAAGCTCATAAAGCTAGGTCTTAACCATTAGGATCCTAACGTACCACCACGTCTCTGTAGCAAACGCCCTCGGCAGCCTACTCTATAGTCCAGGTAGCCCTTTCCATATGGCAGCTTTCACTCTGGCCACTTTTTCCCATAGGTCGCCCCTTCCATAACTCGAACCCAGGACGTTGGGTTGGCTCTAATACCAAATGTTAAGACTGAAACCAATATACAACACCTAGGCGATGGAGTCCGAGTAAAGCTTAAGTCTTAACCGTTGGGATCCTAACATCGGTCCTATAAAAAAAGCTTATGGCGTCAGCAACAAGCATTCACAGTCCAATTCTAAAGAGCTATATCTTTTTTAATACGTGCCTTCAGATCTTTACTTACTACCTCAATCCACGTCATTTACGGCCTTCCTCTTGCCCTTTTGGAACTTTCAACATACACTAAAGAGATCCTTCTTGTCATTGCCTCCAATGGTATTCATTGTTTTACTTGCACATGCCCAAACCATCTCAATTGAATAGTAGTGATGGTTGTGCTTATACTTACAAGCTAAACACCAAATAAACTGTTATCCATATTTAGTCTATCTAGGACAAAGCTACCCATGCACCCCCTAACTTCCTCACCATCCATTGTCTACCTTTGAAAACTTCCCATTTCAAGACCGATTCTGAAAGGTTTTTTCAAGATTTCAATTTTAATTATGAATATTGAGAGGTAATGGTGTATTGTGCACAGGAACAAAGAAAGGGAGAACATTTTTTTCACTTTTTTTATTTTGACAGGATCGTTTTGAAAAGTATTAATAATATAATCACTAAAATGATTGTAAATCACACTCGGAAGTGATTAATTTTAGCTAAAATGAGTGTAATACTTACATAGACCTAGTCCTCGAAGGAGAAGTTTCGGTTACAGAAAATGCATTGTCACTGCTCTGCTTATCAACGCCGCTACTAGCAGAGACTTCCAGTTTCCTGAGCTCGGAAACTCTAGATTTTGATTTCGAGACTGTTTGAGGAAAAACTAGGGTTCTTGACAACCCTCCACTGAAACCCAACTCGAACGAGGAGTTATTGGTTTTGATTGGAATAGAGTGAGCTGAGATTGCCGCCATGGTTGAGCACTGAGCAGAGAGAAACGGATGGGACAGTGAAGAATAAAGAATTGAAGATTGCATGCCCGTTGGAGATTTTAGGGTTCGGAAAATGGTCCTGAGGACGATACTGTAGTAGCGTCGTCCCTGTGCTCAAACGATTGGATGTCGCACAGTTTCGTGTGGAGTAAAACTTCGCTGACCGCCACGATGACCGCCCACAATATAAGCCACGTGGTACACTTTTATATGACGATGACCGTATGGATGTTTGGCCAATCACTATATGGGCTTCCAAATCAAAGATCAGTCTGATTAGTGATTTCTAACCTTAGGATCCTTGTACCCAAAAATGGTTGATAACTCAAATTCCAACTTAAAAACAACCCAAGAAATTACTAATCAGGATGACTTTTATTTGTAGGCCTACTTAGGCATTGGCCAAACATCCATATGCTCAGCCGCAGCGTTCTCTAAACGTGTGCCACGTGGCCCGTATTATGGGCGGTCAGCGAAGATTACTCTTTTTGAGTGGCGGTGGTCTTTTAGATTCGTGCGGTGAAATCATAGTAGGGACGACAGACGACGGTAACAATGCCCGTAGGGTTTTGCGGGATCTGCCCATTGGTTTTGACTAAGGGAGCAAGTCCACTTACGCAACGGAGACTCGCGCAGGGCACTGTTGCGACGGCGGGGTTACTTTTGCAGGACACGTACACCTAAAAGCCTCTCCCCAGCCTAGCGTCCTTCAAGTGCTTGGCCTGTGCTTGACATTTAGGGCTCAGCCCCCAGCCCGTTCCATCAGGCGGCCTACTGGGTCCGTGCTGTTTCCCCCTCCCTTTTGTGTCTAATATAACCGTTGGACACTTTAACCCAGTCAGCCCGACCGCAGCTCGGCCCACGACCCAGCACATCTAAGGGTCGATGCTTTGCCCGGAGTAGGGATTTGGCTTACGGCCTGGCCGTTTAAATCTTGGCCCATGACGAGCCCACCCAACAGGTAGGCCAGCCCGTTTACACCCCAAAGATTTGTGACAGCAGGGTTCACTTTTAGGGGACAAGCTGAGGTTACTTTTTAATCATGATTTAATTATGGTTAAATCTTTTTTTAAGTTACTTTTTAATCATAATATGTAGAGTAAAACTTATGTCAACATTCTTACAGATGCTTGTCACAATGCAAAATACAGGCCGCGTGGCATAGTCTTAGTGGGCGCTGACTGTATGGATGTTTGGCCGGTCCCTCAGTGGACCCCTAACCAAAAATCAGCCTGATTAGTGATTTCTAAGTGATTCAATTCAAGTTATTTTCACGGGTTGATTTTAACCGTAGGAATTCGAGCATTATTGAGCGTTATTTGGGTCCAAAGATCCAAAGGTTGTAAATCACTAATGAGGCTGATATTTGGTTTATAGGTCCTCGGAGGGACTAGCCAAACATCCATACGGTCAGCGTCCACTAAGAGTGTTCCGCGTGGCCTTTATTTTCCATTGTGACAAAAGCATCTGTCAGAACGTTGTGACATAAGTTCTACTCTGCATGTACAATATTGGCTAGGAACTCTCGTTTTGACCAAGGACCGATGAGATAGCCTAGTCAAAAAAAAACCAACAACAAAAGGGAAAGGAATTTTAGATGGGTCCGGCTCCAGTCACTGGCCTTTTGTGACCGGCTCCCGTTACAGGACACAATATGAGCCACATGGCACATTCTTAGAGGACTGGCCATATGGATGTTTGGCCCATCCATACGGTAGTTATAATATAAATAACGACCGTTGTTGTTTGAAAAAGAATTGTTATAAAAAAGCCTATTATTTCCGTTACTTTTTCATTATAAATTTTATGAAAATTTTGAATATTAGCACCGTTTTTTCTGTTATTTTTTCGTTTTTGCCCCTGTGCATTACAATCTGTTATAACGAAAAAAGAAAAAAAAAAAAAAAGGGTAATACCCCCAGTCCGTTATACCGTAATAACGGCCCCTTTTAAACCTTGTGTCTAAGTGCTAGAAATGTCAATTCTGTATGGGATCATTCAAGCAGAGGGTAGATGGGTGACATGATCATATGTGTGGGGTGAATGGGTGTTTCCACAGTTGTGCTATGTTTACAGGGACTTGGAGGAAGAGAGTGCCCTTCCCTGTCAAGATTTTTTTATTTTTTTTGATAAACCAGTTTCTGTTGATAGTGTCAAATGGTCATCAGTGAGGAAAGGGGCTTAATGAAAATCTCATCGCAAGGAATGTCTATGTATATCCTCCTTGACCAACAAATTTATGTTTTTTTAGGCTGTGTTTGGATAAGCTTAATGCTTATCTTAAGTGCTTATCTAATAGCACTTATATTAAAGTGCTTGTGTTGAGCTGTTTTGGCCGTTTGATAACCATATAAGAAAAGTGCTTCTTTTTCTTAAAAAGCCCTTTTATGGTGTTTGGTAAAAAAGTATTTTTTTTGTGGAAAAATACCTATTTTACCCCTAAAAATAGTTAAATGCATTAAAAAAAACCATGTTAACTTGTTTTTATTTAATTTTGGGCCTATTTGATTACAAAATCTTTTCATAATTTGACTTGATATAAAGGCCTACAGTAGGACCTAGGATATAGTTAACAATGTAATTATTGCTAGCTTGCCTCCATGAACCCTGTGACTTGATAGCTAGATATTAGACTTTCAATCTCTTGGATATCCCAATTTGTGTTGAATTTAATAATTACGAGTTATTTAACTCTTAATGTGCATATGTTTGCCAATATCAGATATGTCGACAATTGACAATTGATACGTAATTATTGAGAGAGACAGAGAGGAGGAGGGAGGGGGGCCAGGGGAGGAGAATTATGTTCGAAATAATATCACACTACCCACCAAACTAGTAAGGTTGCGTTTGGGATTGCGGTTTGCTTAAAATAAGTCCTTCTCAAAAAGCACCTTTTTGCAAATAACTTAATTTAAGTAATTTTGGGGTGTTTGGCTCACCCTGTCAGAAATGTGCTTATTTTAAGAAAAAGCATTATTAGAGTGTTTGGTTATGTAATCAGAAAAAGTAATTTTTTGTGGAATAACTTGTCAAATGACTTTTATACCCCTTAAATAGTGAAGTGGGCATAAATGACACCCTTGCAGTTGTTATTGGATATATATGACTGCATTTTTATGCAAATTTCAAGCTTTAGTCCCACATATCAATGGGTATGAAAGAAATTCATGCATACATGACAAAATGCCCATATCATACTTCTCAAATTTATTCATTTAAAAAGTAAACATAATAGTCATCAAATAAGGTTATAATAAAATAATGTTATTAATCTGAAATTCCACCGTTAACATATGATAATACATTTGCAATTTGGTCTCGAATGACTTCCATCTCATGTTGTTGTTGTTGTTGGTCCACCCCTAACGGTGCATGTATGTCATTGACATCTCCTTCTTGGGCAACTTCTCCCACCTCTTCTGGACATTCATAACCATCATTATCATATTGCTCCAACAACCAATCTGTTGCCGTCTCCTGACGTATATAATTGTGGATCGCCATGCACGCTACTACTATTAATATTTGAGACTTGAATGGATATGAAGGCATCGCCTTAAGAATTGGAAAACGAGCCTTCAAAACTCCAAAGCACCGCTCGATCACGTTCCGTAGTGAAGAATGTCTATGATTGAATATCTCTTTTTTTGTTCTTGGTTGATCGGCACGTCGGAAGTCTGGGAGATGATAACGTATACCACGATATGGTGCCAAGTAGCATGTCATGTTTGGGTACCCAGCATCGACGACATAATATTTACCTAATATAAAAAATAAATATAATCTCAAAATTAGGTACGTAATATATTAAAAATGAAAGTAAATTAATAAAAATAATAAATATTTACCTGGATGTGGATAAGGGAAGTTATTAGTTGGGTTATGAATTGTCTCTAAAAGACTTTCCAATCATTCGTTGTTCCTTCCCATCCAGCAAGCACAAATGTGAATTGCATGTCAAATGAACATACGGAACATTTTGTGTGCATGGTCCTTTCCTACCCCTGAAAGGTACCTGATTCTCTAAAGGAATGAAGGCACTAATGTGAGTCCCATCAATTGCTCCAATGCAATCCTGTATGGAAGAATGATTGATGTAAGTATTTATAATTACATTAAAATACGTCATCAATATTTTTATGGAGCATACCTTGAAAAAGGGCCAGTATCTATGATTATAGCGAATGTGACCCGGAGTTGCATCAAAAGAAGGAGGCTTGATAATCGATATTGCAAATTCACACACTGCCTTTAATACTGTGTTAAAGTGGCGACTAATGGTTTCAGCTGAGTATTGAAATCGATCACGTATCATTGAATTTCTTTCGTTATGACCAATGGTCATGAGAAAAATAGCCATTTGTTCTTCAACGCTCACGTGCCTTGTGTTTCTCAATAAGTCTCTCTCTTTAAATGCATTGCACAACCGTAAAAATATATCGATCTATACGCAATAAATCTCGACAAGGTCGTGGGTGCTTGTTTACCAATTCCATAATATAAGCATGCCCTGTCAGAGAAGATTCTCTAATTGGTGTCATATGGATGTAGGTCTCGTAGTAAAAGAATGTTATAGTAGCGCATATTGCCACTAATGCATCGTATTCCTCATCTGAATCCATTTAATTCTGTTGATAAAATAAAAATAATATTTTTGATCAAACACAAAAAACATATAAAGCCACATCACAAAAACAAATAAAAACAAAACAAATAATATCAACTAACATAATCAAATATTCGATCAACATCGTGGACAAAGTATAAAAAACTGAATCACAAAAACATAACCAACAAAAAAGACAATGCTTAAGAAATATAAATTTAATTGTTTCTAGGGTTGCCTTTGTCTCTGTAACCACGTAAGTCGAACATCCGGAAGTATACAAATGAATGCCTCCCTTCTTGATTTTTCCATAAAGATGTCCACAGCATCTATATAAAGATCACTGTCACTTAGCACATCCGGCATTTCGTTGAGAAGGTCTACACAATCTTTTATGCTATACAATTCAGGAGTTGGGGTAGTTGCACTCTTTGACCTCGATTCGACACAATCAACCAATCTCTCAAGGTTGTTACTAATCTTTGCAGAACCAGAAAATTTTTTATGTTTCACGCCTTGGGGGGTAGGTCGACGAGTATGCTGAGTCATATCTTCAACATCTTCAGTGGATGATTATTGTGTCTCACGCACCACATCAGGGATTCCATCATTTTGGGCAGCCTCTTGTGATTGCAGAACTGAGCCCTGGTCATAGTTGGGCATACCACCAGAATTAGGTGTCCACTGCATATCACCAGTTGCAATTGTTCCACCAAACAGGTAGTCTAACTCTTGATTAAATGGAAGTCCATGATAACGAAACTGTGCAGCAGCTGGGTTATTCTGCTCATAAAAATAAGAAAAAAATATAATTGGATGCCATTTAAATATATACCAATAAAAATAATATGATCCATTGAACTACAAAAAAAATACATACCCGTATGTAATCAGTCCAAAAATCATCACCAGCATTTAGTGTTTGAAGTATCGGGTCCCAACCGGCACCGGTATTGGTTACTAGCTTGTGCCAAACTTTCCAAGCATCTTTTGTACTATTCCAATGGTTTTTCATTTGCTTCTTATCATATTTTATCCCCATCTTTTTAAAAAACTCTTCACAGAGTGCATTCCAACCTTGTTTATTCAAATGTGTAGTAGGCCTATTACCTTTTTGGACTTGTTCCAAACATATATAAACAAAGGTTAATGCATTTCAAGAGTCCAATGGGCTCTGCATTGAGAGCCACTTCTAGGTTGGATGTTCATCTGTCAATCCGAGGCATGTTTTTATATAACATATGAAATATAATGTTCAAAATTCTTCTAAATGTTTACATAACAAACATTATCTTGTGAGCAACATGCTAATATAAAATTTCATCAGAATTCATAAATCTTGTGAGAGATATGCATAATGTTTTTGGGTCATTTGAGAAGAGGAGAAGTTTCATGGGTTGATTTTAATCAAGGAGTCATTTTCATTTTCATGGGTTGATTTTAACCGTTGGATTGGTGTCACTCAGTTAAAAAATCTCGTCAATCTCTAAGTTTTTTTCACCGAAAGGTAAAAAGCAAGAAAAGGGAAGGAAAAGAAGGGTGAATGAGAAAAAGGCCTAGGGGAAGGGAAAGTTTCCTTTTTCTCTAACCTTTACTGGTTTGATTATCATGGAGTCATTTTCATTTTCCTATATCTACGCATAAAATCAAGTAAAACTTAATTTGATGACAGGCCAGGTAAGTACAACATTTAGATAAGTAAAACTTTAATCTTATGCCTACTATGGCCATCTAATTAACAACTCATGTGTTCATGAAGGACTGCATGTATTCCGGAAAAGAGACATGATAAGCGAAGGTTGGTCATAGGTCCTTCTTATTTCTTTATTTTTATTTTGGTTGAAAGGAGACTATCAATTAGACATTGCACAAAGTAATATAACGGAACTAGAATGGACCCATACAAAGCTTCAATGCTTCATACTGGTAAGTACAACAGAAAGATAAGGAGAACACTGAAAAGAGAATCTGGTCTTATATTGCTGCAACACAACTCTTTCTCGAAGCTCAAACTAGGATAAGAATGGGATCCAGGACAAAGATTCTCCAATGGATTCATGTGATTCAGATTTTGGGACTAACAATGGTCAATGTGTTGTATTTAGTGTGTCATTTGTACAAGTTCTAACCAACAGCTAGACTAAAGTTTCAGACTGACAAATGTTTTCTTAGAAGAATAAGGTTGCTAAACATCATGGTCATTTTATTTTTTTTGAACTAGATTGATTAGTCAAAGAACTAATCAAGTCGATCAAGACTTTAATTGGGACTGAATGGATTTCTTTTATTTGACAATCTGATCGTTGTATTTTTCTTTGTGGAGTTTTATCCACAGTTTAGAACCTCCAGTAGCATCAGTGGTTAAGAGCTCAACTTTCACAAGATATATTGATTTGGTGTTAATGTGGCATTGGAAAAGAATTTCTAATTTTTTATTTCGTAGAGCCCTTTTTTGTTTTTGTGAACAGGGTCATGGGTAGTGATATAGGTTCACAAAAGTGTAGGCCAAACATTCCTAGGATCAATGGTCCCGAAAAACTAACTCATGGCAATATTCAGCATGTCCAATACAGAGGACATTGTGTGCCTTTCTGTGTGCATATTTAAATATCCAGAAGATAAAGATTATAGAAGAAAAAACATAAAAAAAAAAACCAGAATCAAAGGATTAGAATAGAAGATAAACATGTGGTATTGATTCCCGTTAGATTAGAATAGAAGAAATCGCTGCTACGTGCACATATATCATTGAAAGTAACGCACAGAGCAAAAAACAAAAACAAAGTAGATGTATCACTTACAGTGACGAAGAGAGTGATAGTGTTGGTGAAGAGAGAGTACGACGTCAACGAGCTGTGATGGGCGAGATGCAGGGAGAAGATGGAGATTGACTGCGATGGCTCCTTCTTTAGGGTTTTTTATTTTTTGTGGAAGAAGAGAATGGTATTTTAGAAGTTTTGCAATGTTGACAAGGATAAATTGGGAAAGGAACTTTAGTTAAATCCATGGGCCGCAAACGCAAAACGCAAAAGCCATTTCAAAACGACTTTTGCGTTTTGCCTTTTTTTGCTTAAAACGATTTTGTAAGGCTGCTTTTATGTTTTTGCCAAACATCCAAAAAATGCTTATTGCGGTCCGCAACTGCTATAAGCCAGCTTATAGCTTATAAACTGCACTCCCAAACGCAGCCTAAGTCTTCCACTCACTGTTAGGAATAAAAGTAATGAAGATATTATTGGAGATCCAATCAAGGTAAGCTTCATCTTGGAAATCTTTCACCCCATGCATGAAATCACCCCCAACAATGTTCCAACACTTTTTGAAGAGAAACAATTCTAAATATTGTTGTTGGCTAGGGGTATAAAATGAGGTGGGCCATAGGCCGGGTGTAGACATCCCATTTTGGCACGATCTTCTAACTTGGCGATCGACGGTCTCGAGCTTCTTCTTTATTGGTCGAGGGATTACTTTACAAATCTCAACCCTTAGGATATTCCTACCTAATCGTAGAACCTTAATTAGAACCATCAACCACCCTTAGATAACACTTTTAGAACCCAAAACCATCATTAGGAAGCCCTATCATAAGCTATGAGAATTTAATCAAAGGTTTGACTTTTGTTGATAAATGATCAAAAATACTTGTATCTTTGATTTTACCGTTAGATTTGATCGAAATCAAAAGTATTTGTTTTTAACTCCTTTATCTTTTAAAAAGAAAAGTGATTTCATTAAAATCTAATGGCTCGATCATAAGGTCATGGCTTTTGTTGGACTAATTTGTAAATGATCTCAATTTTTGATAGTTTGTGTGTCAATGAGATGTCTACCTTTGAAAAGTACTTTGAATGATCTTTCAAAATATTTTTGTCTTGTCAATTTTGGACTTAAAATGAGCATTTTATCAATGATTGATCAAAACTCTAGATGTATGGTCTTGATATGTGTAAATGTACCAAGGTTCATACATTATGACACACTTTGATGATATTACTTAAGCTTATCCATCCAACTCACCAACCTCCCATACTTTCCCATTTTATCCACACATTTTTATTTATTCTTCACACATAAATTTCCTACAACTTTTTAACTTTCTAGATTGCCCAACTTTTTCCTAACAAATTAGAAAATTCCTTAACATATCCATATAGGACAAACCCCATTTTTACCTTTTTACCCACAAATGACTCAACTACCATTTCTCTTATTCCCAAATTACCCCAAACCCTTACTTTTCACCTATAAATACCCCTCACTCCTTTTAGAGATCCATCCCTTCAAGCCATCTCTTTAAGCCTAGAAAAACTCTTGCAAAATAGTTTCTTAAGCTCTCCAAAAACCCTTAGAAACCTCAAAAATCTTCCAAAGACCTTCTTGTTTTAAGAGATTAAGTGAAAGGAGGAAGAACTTTTGTTCTTGCTCACTTTATTTTTTCTTTTTTTCAAGAACAAGAAGAAGAGAAAGAAGAAGAAATACAAGGTACAATACAAACAACATAAGTTCTTTCTCTCTCTAACAATGTAACCACATGGGAAGGCTATGCCACCCTATTCTTTTTTCTTTATTTATTTATCTTTTATTTTATTTACTTAGCTCTATTTTATTGTATGATTAGTTAGTTCTTTACTTTAGTTTATCTTTCTTGCTTCCCTTATGTTGTCTTTTCTTTTTACTTTCTCTCTCTAGTATATGTGGAAAACCCGAAATGCTTGCATAGTAGGGTATTCCCACATTTTCCCTTATGTTATCTCTTTTTCTTCCTAATATGTGGAGAACCCGAAATGCTTGCATAGTAGGGTATTCTCACATTTTCTCTTATGTTATTTCTTTTTCTCCCTAATATGTGGAGAACCCGAAATGCTTGCATAGTAGGGTATTCCCATATTTTCTCTTATATTATCTCTTTTTCTTCCTAATATGTGGAGAACCCGAAATGCTTGCATAGTAGGGTATTCCCACATGTTTCTTTTATGTTCTTTTATATGTAGATTCTTCTTTTCCTTAAACGGTAACTTGAGAGGATGATTGAGGGTACAAGAGTAGGTAACCGTTTAAATACGGATAAGTTGGGATGCCTAACACCTTCCCCAATTTATAAATGACTCACTTACCTAATGATCTCTCAAATTGTTAGTAGATCAATGGAGTCACTAATTTGCATTTTGCTCATTTTAAAAAGGTTGTTATCTATTTTCAAACCCGGTGGCCAATCACACCGTTAAAAAAGGGTTGGTGGCGACTCCATAAGATTTGGCCATTTTTTGTGCCTCTAGACGGATTGTGCTATCTCACAGTTTGCGACTCCACTGAGGACATGGTCAAGCCAAAATTGGCTCTCTTGACTCTCAAGTTACCGGTTTTATTGAACTTCTTTATTTTATTTTTTTAATTAGTTTGTTTAATAACTTAACATTGCATATATACATATTGCTTGTTTGCACCTTTGATTTTCTAGTTTTTCTTATGTTACTTTATTGTAATAAATTGGATCAAATGTTGCATGTTTATCACTCACCTCATATGCATCATGTCATGTCCCAAAACCTATTAGGAGGGATGCAAGTAGGCTTACGGCTAGAGGGTCGATACCCCTAGTGTCGGTGCTAAAAGCCCCAACCATATCACCAACTAAAGATCCACTTGTGTCTTTGCACTTGTGGGGAGGTTTGAAGATATGGAGCCAAACCTTTTATAGATTCATATCCCAACCTCATGAGCATGTAGGGAATTGGTTAGTCCTATTCTATGATTAATTTTAGGACACAATTGCAATCACATTGCCTCAACCCTTTACATGGTGTGTTTCATTATAAAAAAAAAATCAAAATTTCAACTTTCTCTTAGGGTCTTTTTTTGGGTTCATTTTTTTTTGAAGTTGTGTATATAAAATTTTTAGGTTTAGGATCTTCTTTTTTTTGTCCATACTTCATGTTAGTTGTGTATAGAGTCCAATCTTCTTCGTAACATCTATTCATCTTTCAAAAAAAATTTCTTTCATTTCACATCTTTACCAACTCTTTTTAGAATTTAATGTTTTCCTTCAAACATTTCATCAATCTTCTATAAAAAAAAATCATCTTTTAGTTTTTTTAATTGTTTGTTTTCTAATAAAATTTATTCCCTCATCTTGCTTCTTTAGGGAGGAAGTGAAGGTTGTGATGGCCAATTTGCATCCTCAATCCGACGGTCCAATTGCTCCACATTTAAAGCTCCCTAATCTTAAGAGGCACTCTTGTTGCAATCACAAGTTATTGGAAATCATTGATGGTTGGCAATGCGATAAACGACTCACTTGGAGACAAACAAATCACCTTGGAGCCACTCTCAAATTAGCAAAAGTAGAACTCAATTGGCATCTTTTGGAAGCTATGGTAAGATGTTGGGACCCGGATCATATGGTTTTCAAATTTGGAGTTCATGAACTTTGTCCTACATTGGAAGAGTGCTCTCAACTCTTATGTATGCCTCTTGATGGTGGTCTCATCTTTCCTCCATTAAAGCAAGGTTACACTAAGGAAGTGGAAGAGTTTCTCTATGTTCCTAAAGATAAGTTGGAAAAGGACAATAATGGGCAATGCAAGACATGCTCAATGAATTTTCTCATAAATAGGTACTTGAATATGGGTGATCCGACTCAACAAAAAGTGAAAATGGGTCGTGCAAATGCATTGGATCTAGCAATTGTTGGGCACATTCTCCTTCCTCGAAGTACTACATATGTTGATGCCTCACTTTGTAAGATTATAAAAGAGGTTAGAACCGGAAAGACTTTAGTACCTATGATCCTAGCGGAGATTCTTAGAGGGTTAACGACTTCCGCACGACATGGATGCATTAAGCTCAATGGGTGTATCTCGCTTCTTCAAGTTTGGGCTTATGAACATTTGCCAAGTTTGGTAGCCATGAGAGATGTTACATTTGGCCATTTTAATCTCATAAATAATCATCTCATGCGTAAACCTTGTCCTATTCCAAAGAACAAGTTGGAGTGGTATAAAGGTTTAAACTCTTTGAAGGCGGAAGAGATTCAATGGAAGTGCACTTGGCTCTCTCGGGGAGAAGATGTTTACTTACGGGTTCCGGGTCGACAAGGTTTAGTGCTTGCCGGGCTTCACGGTTCTACTCCATATACACCACTCCGGGTACTTCGTCAACTTGGGTATGTCCAATTTAATCCCACTATTGACGACATCAAATGTGACTATGCCGATTTTACAACGTACTCGGAGAAGCTAGAAATGCGCTTTGTGGATTTTTGGAAGCGGAGTAATAGACCCATTCTTGAATTAGTTCGTAGTGATGTGCCGACAACAACTAAAGAATACTTGCTTGGTTTGGAGATGCCCGATATTGAGTCACTCATGCCTAAACCCGATTTTCTTCATACTCCTCTTGTAGCTCCAAAGGAAGATAAAGTGCCGGTTGCTTTGCCCATTATGGATGTTTTCAAGAATGTTGCTCTCCGATTTGCCAAACGCCGTCGTGAGTTTGAAGAAGAGCGGGGAGAAACGCATGAAAAGATGATCATACAAGCAAGAAAGAAAATGATGTACATTGCCGAAAATAAGTGCTTAAAGAAGAAGATTGTCAAGCTCGAAGAAGAAAACCTTCACCTCAATGAGTTAGAAGAACGGTGCAAGCATGTTGAAGAACTTGAGGAGCAATGCAATTTCCTTAAGGAGGTTCATCATCGATGTGAAGAAGATCATCGTAGCGCCATTGCAAATCGAGATGCTATATTGGGGGAATTGGACCGTATGGAAAGGGACCATAAAGGTAACGTGGTCATTTATGATCAAACGGTTACATGGCTTGATGCATACAATATTGCCTTGGAAAGGCAAATTATGTCACTTGGCCATAAGCCTGTTACGGCCCCACCTCCTCCCTAATGAATTCTTAGTCGAGCAGAAAAAAAAAAAAAGAGTCTACTTTGTATTTTGTGATTTTAAATGAATGAAATCATCTACTGTGGTCATGAAAGCTTATAGTCCATTATTTTTCTTCAACTTTCAAAAATTAGAATGTTCATCTTGTAGTTTGGGTTTCCCTTAAGGAGCCTTTGCCATTTTCAATATCAATTTGGGGTTTCCATTAGGGAGCCCTTACAATTAAAAAAGGAAAAAAAACAAAAAGATCAATTGTGTAGTTTGAGTTTCCCTTAAGGAACCATTGCCTTTTCAAAAAAAAAATCAACTGTATAGTATGGATTTCCCTTAAAGAATCATTGCATTTTCAAAATCGATCATATAGTATGGGTTTCCCTTAAGGAACCATTGCCTCTTCAAAACTGATCATTGTAGTTCAGGTTTCCCTTAAGGAACCTTTGCCTTGCAAAAAGTAACCATGGTCTCAATTACCATGTTGACTAGGTGCTCAGGCTGTCCCACCTAGTATTCTCTTGTGGATTTAGGGGATCCTAGCTCACTTATCCACTCTTGGCATAAGTCCAATATGGCCGCCGTCGCATCTTTTAAAAACTTCAATAGTTTGGTTTCCCTTAAGGAGCCTTGCATCTTCCAAAGCCACTTCAATAGTTTGGTTTCCCTTAAGGAGCCTAGCATCTTCCAAAGCCACTTTAATAGTTTGGGTTCCCTTAAGGAGCCTCGCATCTTCCAACCACTTCAATAGTTTGGTTTCCCTTAAGGAGCCTCGCATCTTCCAAGCTACTTCAATAGTTTGGTTTCACTTTTGAGGAGCCTCTCATCTTTCCATTTTCAACTTTTAGGATCATTAATAACATCTTTAAAAAAAAAAAAAAAAAACAAAAAAATCTCATCTTTTAAAGTCTAAAAGTTTCTTAGATTGTAGCATTTTCATGTTTTCTTACAAAGCTTTTTTCTTTTTTTCAAAAGGGATTGACGTCATCCATCATCATAGGGCCGAGCCAGTGACCTCCGAAAGGGAGATCCGTGAATCCGCCACTTCCTCGAAGCACTATTTTGACACGTTCAAAAACACGAGCAATGGAGCATAATGACCCCCCTGGTTCTGATCCTCCAAACACCAGTGAAGTGATAGGGACTGCTGTCATCCCTCTTGACACTTCGACTTCTTCGGTAATCAGTCTCACTGACATTCCGTTGCTCAAAGACATGATCCAAGAGCTAATCCAAGCCTCCCTCAATAATCTAATGGCTGCGCAGAGCCAATCTCAGTCCATTCCCCAAAACCAACCTTCCATTCCCCCATATCAACCTCAACCTAACCCAACAATTCTCCAACCCACCATTTCCAATCCTCTCTTTCACATGTCCATACAACCTACTATTCCCAATCCTCCTGCACCAACCATTCCTCAAACTAATCTTCACACTACCTATGTTCCAACTCCAGTTTTTACTTTTTCATCAATGCCCACAGTTACACCCCGTCCTACCCAACAACCAGCCCCCAGACTTCCACTCTACCACCCATCTCCCTCTTATTTTGAAAATATTGATCATTATGAAGAAGAGGGCAGACAAAATCATAGTAGCCATAACCATCCTATTTCAAATATCCTAGCACCCTTGGCAGATCCTCATAGAGAGAGATTTGAGAAGATGGAAGCAGAAATCAGGAAGCTGAAAGGAACTCACAATGTGGGGGTCACAGATTTTAATGAACTATGTTTATATCCTGATGCAGAATTACCTGAAAAGTTCAAGATGCCTGAGTTCACTAAGTATGATGGAAGAGGATGTCCACAAACTCACTTGAAGGGATATTGTGGGGATATGTTTCAGTATGGGAAAAATGAGAAGTTACTTATGCAGTGTTTCCAGAAGAGTCTCAATGGTCCTGCCCTTAGATGGTACACTACTTTGGATCACACCAAGATCAAGACTTGGAGAGATATCTCTGAGGCGTTCCTAGCCCATTACGCTTTCAATATGGATTTGGTTCCTCAGAAGGATGACCTAGAGAGAATGTCGCAAAAAAATAACGAGACCTTTACAGAGTATGCATTTAGATGGCGAGAAGCAGCAGCTCAGTTAAGGACTTCAATGACCGAGGAAGAGATGATCCGATCATTTCTAAAAACCGTTGGACAACCATACCATACTCTCCTGATAGCGCAAACGCTACCCACATTTGCTGCTATGGCCCAAAATGGTTCGAGGATTGAGGCATCAATCAGGGATGGCACCATTGCGGATCCCTCCGCAGTGCAATCGATGGTCTATGGAAAGCCTTCTGGAACAAATATAAAGAAGAACGACAACAAGAAGAGAATGCCAGATGGAGAGGTGCAAATGATCACTCCGACATCTCAACCATCGATTCATCGAATACCTCAACAACAATACGCTCAACGTGTTGTTCATCCTCATTTTATTCATCAAGTCCCACGCCAACAAGTTCATGCAATGGGGCCAACTCCGCAACAACCCTTTACTTCACTGCAACATCCTCAACAGTCTACGCACCAGCAATATTTCCAACATACCCATAGAAGGCAAGAGGGAATACCACAACAACAAATGCAACAACTTCAAGAAAATCGAATTGAGGAAAGAAAGAGAAGAGAGTTTACACCCTTACCATTGACTCTTTCACAATTGCTTCCACAACTCCTTGAACAAGGACTTTTGGTCCTCCAATCTCCTAAACCAGTGTCAGACCCGCCTCCAAGAGGTTATGACCCTAGTGCATGGTGTATGTATCATCAAGGTCCCGGGCATTGGACTGATAAGTGTTGGAATCTCAAGCATGCTGTACAGAACTTGATAGACCAGGGAAGAATTGCCCTTCCATCTCAGCAACCTGGCACATCTGGCATCATACAAAATCCCCTCCCAAACCATCCAGAGCAAGGCCCCAGCGCTTCAAAGCAAATCAATGCCATATCGGTAAGTTCTTATACCTTTGACCCATCATGTCTTATTGGACCAGTCGGAAAGGATTTTGTTATAAACATCAATTCAAAATTTGAATTATCTAGTCCACTGGTCGGTACCTTGACTGATCAATCTTCATTGTTTAGAACAGAAAACCACGGTACCCAGCCTCAACCTACCGCTCAATTTCGACTATGCCTGCCCAAATCAATTGTTTCTACCCTCACTCATGTAACTCAACTTCCACCTTTTATGATACAACCACCCATCAACCCAGTTCTATCCACGCCCTCTATCACCCTTACTCCAGTTCAACCTCCTATAAACCCAACCTCCTCTACCCAATTTGTCAAACACCTAGCACCATCACTACTGCCATCACCTTTTCAGATTTCTTACCCACCAAAATCTATTCCACCACCAATTCCCAAACCTTTTATCATTCAAGTCCCTCCAACTCAACCCATAGCCAACCTATCCAAGGTGCCGTGGAACTATAATGATCAGACAGTGGTAATAGAAAGAAGAGTAGATGAAGGGGAATGCCATGAGATTGGTAATATGACGAGATCAGGAAGGTGTTTCAAGCCGACAAATCTAAGGACTGAAGGAGAAAAAGGAAAAGAGAAGGAAACAATGGCTAATGATAATGATGATAGTGCCTTCTATAAAGCCCTAAAGAAATCAGAGTACAACGTTGTTGAACAACTTGTGAAGGTGCCAGCTCAGATTTCGATATTGGGGCTGTTGCTAACCTCAGAATATCATCGGGCTCAAATGATGGAAGTATTGCAGAAAGCTCATGTTATGGCTAACATCACTCCTGAGAGACTGGCAAAGTTGGTAGGAATGATCATGGCCCCTCGGGTGATAACATTTTCTGATGATGAGATCCCTGGAGAAGGAACCGGACACTTGAGGCCCTTATATATCACAGTGACATGTCGAAATCAGAAAGTGCCTGCGGTCCTGATCGACAATGGCTCGGGCCTAAATGTATGCTCTTTGAATACTATTAAGGCCGTAGGACTTGGCCTCTCTGACATCAGAAGGAGACCCATGACAATTAGGGCTTTTGATAATTCTATCAGACAAAATGTTGGAGAAATTGATCTTGATGTGATCATAGGCCCGTATTCATTCAAGATTAACTTCCAAGTGTTGGACATGGAGGCATCCTTCACTTTTCTCCTTGGCAGGCCATGGTTACATTCAGCCGGGGCAGTCCCATCTTCTTTGCATCAAAAGGTGAAATTTGTTGTTGATGATCAGTTGATTTCAGTGACCGGTGATGAAGAGCTTCATATCCCACCAGGGCAACCCACATATGCAGTCCAACACATGGAAACTGAATCAAAAATCTTCTCTTATCAATTTGAAACAGTGAGTTGCATGTCCATGAAAAGAGATGAAGTTGTTGAGCCATGTTGGAGGATGATGTACAACATGAACTTCCACCCTGGCAAGGGATTAGGAGTGAATGAACAAGGGATGCTGGAACCAGTAAAGAAGACAAAGTACCAGCCAAGATTTGGTAATGGGTACAGACCGCGCGCTGAGGACTACATCAGACAAGCGCAATTGAGAAGAAAAACTCAGTTAGCAAGAAGAAACGGAGTCGACATCATCGAGGATCTGCCAAAGCCCATTCCTCTCCTCAATGCAACTTTTCCTGTAGGAATCTTTCATGATGAAGATTATAACCCTCTTTCAAATCCTAAATCCCCATCTTTTCCAAAATCTGCTGTGACTCCTTCAAAGCCAAGCCATTCTCCATCTGTGCAGTCAGAAGATTCGAAGGTTGAGCACGAGCTCGATATTCCTGATATCTCAATCTTATTCTTAGGCGAGGAATGTCAGTCTGCTTTGATTTTAGAGTCTGAGTCCAGCAAGTCAACAGGCGCGATGGTCAATGGGATAACAAAGTCCAAAGATGATTTCAAGTCAGACCAAGTAGTAGAGATACCATATGGAGAGCAGGTTGGAGGCAAAATGATGTATATCGATTGGGAAGCAGTTCAGATCCCGAAGAATCTACAAGAAGAACTCATGATCTCACTGCAAGAAGTAAGCATGTTTGATGAGGAGGAGATAGAGATGGAATATGAAGATGTCATGATGATCTACGCCAACAAAAGGAAGATTGATCCAACCAATCTGATTCATCAGTTAGAAGGAGAATTGTTGAACTGGGAATCTGTCCCACTAACTGTTGAGGCCTGCCAAATTGTAACAAGAACAATGACCCCTTTTAAAAAGGTCTGTGGTAGCAAGTGAACTAATTAATGAAATCCTTCACCCTTGGGTGTTGTTTTATCAAAAAGTTTAGTTTTTTCTTTCTAAATAAATGAACTCTCTCATTATGTTTTTGCAAAATTAATTTTTTTTTTCTTCTAATTCAATCAAGGTTAATTAGCAGGAAGAATCTGATAATGAGCTTGAACCATATGATTTCGATCTGGAATTAGACTTTGAGCTCATGGGGATAGAATGTGAGGAGGAACAAGAAGAAGCTAACACAGAACTTTTCGATCTTCTTGAGCATCATGAAAAGGGGGTTCAACCTAACATTGAAGATACAGAGACCATAAATCTCGGTACAGAAGAAGATCCAAAAGAAGTGAAGATTGGTGCATCTCTGTCCCCACATGAGAGACTTAAAATGGTCAAATTCCTTCAGAATTATAAAGATGTATTTGCTTGGTCCTATGAAGACATGCCCGGGCTAGACACAGATCTAGTCGTCCATCGTTTGCCCTTAATACCTGGGGAAACCCCCGTCAAGCAAAAGCTTCAAAGATTGCGTCCGGAATGGGCTTTGAAGATCAAAGAAGAAGTGATAAAGCAGTACGAAGCCGGTTTTCTGATGGTTTCATCATATTCAGAGTGGCTTGCAAATATAGTACCTGTGCCAAAGAAGGATGGGAAAGTAAGGATGTGCATTGACTTTCGGAACTTGAATAAGGCTAGCCCAAAGGACGACTTTCCATTGCCTCATATAGACGTCTTGGTGGATAACACTGCAGGCCATGAATTGTTGTCATTTATGGATGGATTCTCGGGATATAACCAAATTAAGATGGCAGAGGAAGATAGAGAAAAGACTGCGTTCATCACACCTTGGGGCACCTTTTGCTATAAAGTTATGCCATTTGGATTAAAAAATGCAGGAGCAACGTACCAGCGGGCTATGACAACACTATTCCATGATATGATCCATAAGGAAATGGAAGTGTATGTGGATGACATGATCGCCAAATCATGGAAGGCTGAAGACCATCTCACCATCTTAAAGAAACTATTTGAAAGACTTCGTAAATTCAGGCTTCGTCTCAATCCTGCAAAATGTGTTTTCGGTGCAACATCTGGGAAGCTGCTTGGATTTATTGTCAGCAGGAGAGGAATTGGAATTGATCCAGCCAAAGCCAAGGCAATCATTGATATGCCTCCCCCGAGGACGGAGAAAGAAATCAGAGGTTTTTTTGGGCGTTTACAGTACATCAGCAGATTTGTGGCACAACTCACTCCCATTTGTGAACCCATTTTCAAGTTGCTTCGTAAGAACAGTCCTAAGGAATGGAACGATGAATGTCAAGTTGCTTTCGATAAGATAAAAATGTACCTCCTAAATCCTCCAGTCCTAGTGCCACCTAAGCCAGGACGTCCTCTTTTACTGTACCTATCAATAACTGAGACCTCCATGGGTTGTGTATTGGGGCAACATGACGAATCAGGCAGGAAAGAGTGTGCAATTTATTACTTGAGCAAGAAATTTACTGACTATGAGACTCGTTACACGTCTCTAGAAAAAACTTGTCTTGCTTTAGTATGGGCTACACAACGTTTGCGCCATTACTTATTGTCTTATCCGGTGTTGTTAATATCTCGCATGGATCCGGTGAAGTATTTGTTAGAAAAGCCCGCTATTTCTGGAAGAACAGCTCGTTGGCAGATGTTATTATCAGAGTTTGACATCACCTATGTCACACAAAAGTCAGTTAAAGGTCGGGCAATTGCAGAGCACTTAGCAGAAAATCCACTGCCTGATTATGAACCCATGAGGACAGATTTCCCAGATGAAGCCATAATGACAGTTGAAGAAGATGCAGTTGAGTCAACAGGATGGAAAATGTACTTTGACGGTGCAGTCAACCAGAAGGGACGGGGAATTGGGGCAGTAATTATATCACCGAAAGGTTCTCACATTCCAATTTCTGTTAAAATACAGTTCGGATGCACAAATAATGAAGCAGAATATGAAGCTTACATTGTTGGACTACGAGCAACTTTGGATATGGAGATCAAAGATATAGATGTGTTTGGAGACTCATCTCTAGTCATATGCCAGACAAATGGTAGTTGGGATACGAAGGATGAAAAATTAATCCCTTACCATGAATATCTAGAAGGGCTCACTTCAAAGTTTGAAAGGATCACGTTCACCTACATGCCGAGGACCAAGAATCAATTTGCTGATGCACTTGCCACTCTTGCCTCAATGATCGAGATTCCAGATGGGATAGATATAAGGCCGATTGAGGTTGCACAAAGTTTTGAGCCAGCCTATTGCAACACCATAAATGGAGGTGCACTAGATCAAATGCCGTGGTATACAGATATAAAGAAATATCTTGAAGAGCAAACATTTCCTTCAGATGCCACCATTAATGATCGACGAATGATTCAGCGGTTAGCCTCACAATTTCTTATAATTGGCGGTGTATTATACAAACGGTCACCCAATCAAATCCTTATGAGATGTCTTGATGAAAAAGAAGCAAAAGAAGTCATGGAAGAAGTCCACGAAGGAGTTTGCGGTCCTCACATGAATGGACACATGTTGGCAAAGAAAATTTTGCGACTTGGATATTACTGGTCAACTCTTGATTCAGATTGTTGCAAGTACGTCCAAAAATGCCATCAGTGCCAAATCTATGCTAACAAGATCAATGTGCCACCATCAGAGTTGCATAACATGACCACACCGTGGCCATTTTTTGTTTGGGGAATCGACATGATTGGCCCTATTACTCCAAAGGCATCAAATAATCATCGATATATATTGGTGGCAATAGATTATTTCACCAAGTGGGTAGAGGCAACTTCATACACCATTGTTACAGCCGCACAAGTAAGAAAATTTATTCGAAAGGAAATCATTTGTCGGTATGGAGTGCCTAGTGAAATGATCTCAGATAATGGGTCAATTTTCAAAGAAAAGGAGACAAAAAAGTTGTTAGCTCAATTCAAAATCAGGCATCATTTTTCTTCTCCTTATCGCCCTCAGACAAATGGAGCAGTTGAGGCAGCTAACAAGAACATCAAGCACATCATCGAGAAAATGACAGACAATTATTCAGCATGGCATGAGATGTTGCCATATGCTCTTCTTGCCTACCGCACATCGATCAGGACTTCAGTTGGAGCTACACCATATGCTCTTACATATGGGATGGAGGCAGTTCTCCCTATTGAGGTTGAGATCCCGTCTCTACGTGTTCTTATGGAAGCAGAGCTGGATGAAGCCGAGTGGTTACAAGCACGATATGCGCATTTGAATTTGATCGAAGAAAAGAGACTTCGAGCAATCTGTCATGCTCAAGCATACCAACGTCGCATGGCCAAAGCCTATGCAAAGAAAGTCAAACCTCGAGAATTTAAGGTTGGTGACTTGGTTTTAAAAAAGATTCTTCCTCATCAACACGATCCACGTGGGAAGTTCAAGCCCAACTATGAAGGCCCCTATATCGTGAGGAAAGTCTTTTCCGGGGGAGCTTTAATTTTGGGGCGAATGGATGATGAAGACCTCCCAGAGCCAATCAATACAGATCAAGTCAAAAAATACTTTGTGTGATAGATGTGTCTTAATATTTTGTACCTTCAATGGATCTTGGAAATGAAAATGGCTGTATTTTTTCTTTCACACCTCACTCTATCATTTTTCCTCAAACTTTAAGCCTTCACTTCTTTTCCTAAGAGACAACATAACATATACTTTCAGTCATACAAAGAAAAAGAAAAAGAAAAACTCAAAAAAAAAAAAAAAAAAGAAAAAAAAAAAAAAAGAAAAGCAAAATAAAGAGATCGACACAAGTTTGACACATCAATACACCACTCCTGGCCCGCAAGAGTATAAACTGTGAACGGCTTTACTTTTTCCCTAGTCCTCACTTCTCATCTTCTTCACCAAGACCAAAACCTTTCTTTTCATCCCACAATAAAGCCTTTTTCAATCCAAGATTAATTGAAGGTATATTTGGTTAAGACATTTCTTATTTTCATCAAATGGCAATGAAGGGAGATGGTAATTTATAAAATATAGCATGACTCGAAAGGGCGTGGTGAAAACCCGAAAGGGCATCACGAGTAAAAATGTCGAGTCATGGCAAGATCCAACACCACGGGCATAGTGAAAACTGAAAGGCACTAGTGCGCAACAATCACGTGGACCCAGCCCTGGTGAAAACCCTTATGGGCATCATGGGCAAAAAAGGGAAAAAAAATAAAATAAAATAAAAGAAAAAAAAAAAAAAAAACATACACACACACATAGACACACAAGGGCAAGTCGTGGAAACATTTACAGGAAATGGGATTACCATTCAGGGTCCATGCATGAGCAAGTCATGAACGAAGATTCGAACCTGACATGATGCTTGAATAAGATTACTTACGCCCTATCACTTGCTATCCTTAGAAGAAATTCGTGATTGATTTTCCTATGATTGAACCTTGTTTTAAAAAAAAAAAAAAAAAAAAAAAAAAAAAAAAAAAAAATAAGGGCTTTTGCATTTCTTATTTTTCTAGTTCACTCGCTAAGACAAGCTGATTGAAAGGGGGAAAAGGCTGCAATCTTGGCAAGCATTATAATGGCGTCATCCACTCCGATGAACTACGAAGAAGGAACTAAGTCCAATATACTCAAGGTCGCAGGCTCCGAGAGAATGATGAGGATGACATCTTTCCATAAAAAATAAAAAAAATAAAAATTTTTTTTTTTTATCATCTCCCGCTGTAAATATTTTATACCCCCTTAGAATCATTTCACTATCTTTTCTTTATAGAATTATCTTTCAACCCTTCATAAAAATTTTAAAAAAAGAAATCATCATACCTTTTGCATTCGTATTTGCATTTATACATTCGTGACCTACTTTTGTGCATGAGTGGCCTAATATGCTAATTGGTTCTTCATACCTCTTAGTAGAATACCGTGCAAGATTAAGGTAAGTCTGATTGTTGTTTCTTGGTCAGATGTTTGTATGGGCTCTTATGAAGCAATCTAATCCATGTTGTCATTTATAAGACCCACATTGTGTCTTGTTAATGTCGCTAGAATCGTATATAGATCAAATTCTACTTAAATATCGAGACTGAAAATCATTTAGTTAAATGAAGAATCATAAAGTAATGTTTGAGGAATCTCAAAAGATGGACATTTTTAATCATCCCATCATAAGTTGATTTTAAACTAGGGCCCTCAATTAAAGTTAAATTTTTTCTGTATGACTAGTGACCTTGTAAGTAACCAAAATGGGCTAAGACTCTAATCATACAATTGCACTGAGTTTTCCTAAATTTGAGAGGACTCAAACGAAGCCAAAAGATTCCTAAAGAAGCTAGTGGAAACAGTCTCGATGTTTAACCATTATTTGGTATATATAAGCTTCTTTCTGCCAAAATGTTCTTTGTTGTCTAAAAAAATCTTTGTCGTTCATGGGTCAACCAATTTCGCCAAAGAGGGGCAACTGTAGACATCCCATTTTGGCACGATCTTTTAACTTGGCGATCGACGGTCTCGAGCTTCTTCTTTATTGGTCGAGGGATTACTTTACAAATCTCAACCCTTAGGATATTCCTACCTAATCGTAGAACCTTAATTAGAACCATCAACCACCCTTAGATAACACTTTTAGAACCCAAAACCATCATTAGGAAGCCCTATCATAAGCTATGAGAATTTAATCAAAGGTTTGACTTTTGTTGATAAATGATCAAAAATACTTGTATCTTTGATTTTACCGTTAGATTTGATCGAAATCAAAAGTATTTGTTTTTAACTCCTTTATCTTTTAAAAAGAAAAGTGATTTCATTAAAATCTAATGGCTCGATCATAAGGTCATGGCTTTTGTTGGACTAATTTGTAAATGATCTCAATTTTTGATAGTTTGTGTGTCAATGAGATGTCTACCTTTGAAAAGCACTTTGAATGATCTTTCAAAATATTTTTGTCTTGTCAATTTTGGACTTAAAATGAGCATTTTATCAATGATTGATCAAAACTCTAGATGTATGGTCTTGATATGTGTAAATGTACCAAGGTTCATACATTATGACACACTTTGATGATATTACTTAAGCTTATCTATCCAACTCACCAACCTCCCATACTTTCCCATTTTATCCACACCTTTTTATTTATTCTTCACACATAAATTTCCTACAACTTTTTAACTTTCTAGATTGCCCAACTTTTTCCTAACAAATTAGAAAATTCCTTAACATATCCATATAGGACAAACCCCATTTTTACCTTTTTACCCACAAATGACTCAACTACCATTTCTCTTATTCTCAAACTACCCCAAACCCTTACTTTTCACCTATAAATACCCCTCACTCCTTTTAGAGATCCATCCCTTCAAGCCATCTCTTTAGGCCTAGAAAAACTCTTGCAAAATAGTTTCTTAAGCTCTCCAAAAACCCTTAGAAACCTCAAAAATCTTCCAAAGACCTTCTTGTTTTAAGAGATTAAGTGAAAGGAGGAAGAACTTTTGTTCTTGCTCACTTCATTTTTTCTTTTTTTCAAGAACAAGAAGAAGAGAAAGAAGAAGAAAAGGCCAAGGAAAGAAGAATGACCATTTACAAGGTACAATACAAACAACATAAGTTCTTTCTCTCTCTAACAATGTAACCACATGGGAAGGTTATGCCACCTTATTCGTTTTTCTTTATTTATTTATCTTTTATTTTATTTACTTAGCTCTATTTTATTGTATGATTAGTTAGTTCTTTACTTTAGTTTATCTTTCTTGCTTCCCTTACGTTGTCTTTTCTTTTTACTTTCTCTCTCTAGTATATGTGGAAAACCCGAAATGCTTGTATAGTAGGGTATTCCCACATTTTCCCTTATGTTATCTCTTTTTCTCCCTAATATGTGGAGAACCCGAAATGCTTGCATAGTAGGGTATTCTCATATTTTCTCTTATGTTATTTCTTTTTCTCCCTAATATGTGAAGAACCCGAAATGCTTGCATAGTAGGGTATTCCCATATTTTCTCTTATATTATCTCTTTTTCTCCCTAATATGTGGAGAATCCGAAATGCTTGCATAGTAGGGTATTCCCACATGTTTCTTTTATGTTCTTTTATATGTAGATTCTTCTTTTCCTTAAACAGTAACTTGAGAGGATGATTGAGGGTACAAGAGTAGGTAACCGTTTAAATACGGATAAGTTGGGATGCCTAACACCTTCCCCAATTTATAAATGACTCACTTACCTAATGATCTCTCAAATTGTTAGTAGATCAATGGAGTCACTAATTTGCATTTTGCTCATTTTAAAAAGGTTGTTATCTATTTTCAAACCCGGTGGCCAATCACACCGTTAAAAAAGGGTTGGTGGCGACTCCATAAGATTTGGCCATTTTTTGTGCCTCTAGACGGATTGTGCTATCTCACACCGGGCCTAACTAAAATTCAAAAGTTGGGCCTAGTCAGGCTAGGGCCTGAGCCCTGTGGACTGGGTTGACGGGCCGGGCTGTTAAAATCACTTTTTTAAAAAAGATGGAGTTAAAAACCAATACTTTTGGTTTTAAAAAAATCTAACGACAAAATCAAAGATAAAAATATTTTTTTATCATTTATCAATAAAAGTTAAACTTTTGATTAAATTTTCATAGCTTAAGATGGGGCTTCCTAATGATGGTTTTAGGTTTTAGAAGTGTTATCTAAGGATGGTTGATAGTTCTAAATAGGGTTCTACAATTAGGTAAGAATATCCTAAGGGTTGAGATAGGTTAAGTAATTCATTAACCAATAGAGAAGAAGATCAAGACGGTCGATCGCCACGTTAAAAGATCATGCCAAAATGGGGTGTCTACAGTTGCCCCTTTTTGTCAAAATTGGTTGACCAATGAATGACAAAGATTATAGACAAAAAAGAATATTTTGGCACGAAGAAACCTTAACATACCAAGAAATTATTAAACATTGAGACTGTCTCCTCTAGCTTCTTTAAGAATCTTTAAGTTCCATTTGAGTCCTCTCAAATTTAGGAATATTCGGTGTGGATGCATGATTAGAGCCTTAACCCATTTTGGGTACTTATAAGGTCACTAGTCATACATGAAAATTTTAACTTTATTGAGGCCCATAGTTTAATCGAAATTCTTTGGCGACCTCGAGTTGAACCTCGCTTGCAAGTTTAAACTTTCAAAATAATCAACTTACAATAGGATGATTAAATATGTCAATCTTTTGAGATTCCTTAATAATTACTTTATGATTCTTCATTTAACTTAATGATTTTCAGTCTCGATGTTTAAGCAAAATTTGATCTATATACACTTCTAGCAACATCTACAAGACACAATGTGGGTCTTATAAATGACAACATGAATTAGATTGCTTAATAATAGTCCAAACAAAAATCTGACTAATAAACATTAATCAGGCTTACCTTAATCTTACATGGTATTCTACTAAGAGGTATGAGGAACCAATTAGCATATTAGACCACTCATGCACAAAAGTTGGCCACGAATACATAAATGCAAATGCGAATGCAAAATGTAGGATGATTTTTTTTTAAATTTTTTACGAAGGGTTGAAAAATGATTCTACAAAGGAAAAGATAGTGAAATGATTCTAAGGGGGTATCAAATATTTACAGTGGAAGCTAACATACTAAAGAGAATTTAAAAAAAAAAAAAAATAAGAAAGACATCATCCTCATCATTTTCTCAGAGCCTACGACCTTGAGCGTATTGGACTTCATTCTTTCTTCACGACTCATTGGAGTGGATGACGCCATTATAATACCTGCCAAGATTGTAGCCTTTCCCCCATTTTTATATTAGTCTATCTTAGCGAATGAACTAGGAAAACAAGATATGTAAAAGGGCATTTTCTCCTACAAGTTTGTACCTTTTTTTTCAAAACAATAAGGTTCAATCATAGAAAAATTAATTCCTGAATTTATTTTAAGGATAACAAGCGATATGGTGCAAGTAATCTTGCTAAAGCATCATGTCAGGTTCGAATCTTCGCTCATGACTTGTCCATGCATTGACCCTGAATGGTAATCCAATTTCCTGTAAATGTTTCCACGACTTATCCATATTTTTTTTCTTTTTTGTTTACTTTTTTGCTCCTGATGCCAATGAGAGTTTTCACCAAGACTGGGTCCACGTGATTGTTGCGCACTAGTGCCTTTTGGCTTTCACTATGCCCGTGGTGTTAGATCTTGCCATGACTCGACATTTTTACTCGTGATGCCCTTTCAAGTTTTCACCACGCCCTTTCGAGTCACGCTACACTATATAGATTACCATCTCCCTTCATTATCAGTTGATTGAAATGAAAACAAAAAATGCATTAATCAAATATACCTTCAAGTAATTTTGGATCCAAAAGGCTTTATTGTGGGACTGAAGAAAGGTTTTTGGATTTGATGAAGAAGGTGGGAAGTGAGAACTTGAGAAAATGTAAAGCCGTTCACAATTTATATGCTTGCGGGTCAAGAGTGTATTGATGTGCCAAACTTGTGTTGGTCTCTTTTTTTTCTTCTCTTTTTGCTTTTTTTTTTCTCTTTTTATTTTTGCTTTGCCTTTTTTTTTTTTTGGCCCTTTGGTTTTTCTTTCTTGTATGATTGAAAGTATATGTTATGTTGTCTCTTAGGAAAAGAAGTTAAGGCTCAAAGAGTTTGAGGAAAAAATGATAAAGTGAGGTGTGGAAGAAAAAATACAGCCATTTTCATTTCCAAGATCTATTGAATGTACAAAATATTAAGACATATCCATTATACAAAGTATTTTTTGAATTGATCTGCATTGATTGGCTCTAGGAGGTCTTCATCATCCATTCGCCTCAAGATTAAAGCTACACTAGAAAAGATATTCTTCACGATATATGGGACTTCATAGTTGGGCTTGAACTTCCCACGTGAATCGTGTTGATGAGGAAGAATCTTTTTTAGAATCAAGTCACCAACCTTAAATTCTCGAGGTTTGACTTTCTTTGCATAGGCTCTGGCCATGCAACGTTGGTATGCTTGAGTGTGACAGATCACTCTAAGTTTTTTTTCTTCGATCAAATTCAAATGCAGATAGCATGCTTGTAACTACTCAGCTTCATCCAACTTTGCTTCCGTAAGAACACGTAGAGACAGGATCTAAACCTCAATATGAAGAACTGAATCCATCCCATATGTAAGGGCATATGGTGTAGCTCCAACTAAAGCCAGATTGATGTGCGGTAGGCAAGAAGAACATAGGGTAACATATCATGCCATGCTGAATGTCATTTTCTCGATGGTGTGCTTGATGTTCTTGTTAGCTGCCTCAACTGCTCCATTTGTCTGAGGACGATAAGGAGAAGAAAAATGATTTTTGATTTTGAAATGAGCTAACAACTTTTCATCTTATTTTCTTTGAAAATCGACCCATTATCTGAGATCATTTCACTAGGCACACTATACCGACAAATGATATCCTTTCAAATAAATTTTCTTATCTGTGCGACTGTAACAGTGGTGTATGGAGTTGCCTCTACCCACTTGGTGAAATAATCTATTGCCACCAATATATATCGATGATTATTTGATGCCTTTGGAGTAATAGGGCCAATCAAGTCAATTCCCCAAACAGAAATGGCCATGGTGTGGTCATGTTATGCAACTCTGATGGTGGCACATTGATCTTGTTAGTTTAGATTTAGCACTGATGGCATTTTTGGGTGTACTTGCAGCAATCCAAATCAAGAGTTGACCAGTAGTATCCAAGTCACAAAATTTTCTTTGCCAACATATGTCCATTTATGTGAGGACCACAAACTCCTTCGTGGACTTCTTTCATGACTTCTTTTACTTATTTTTCATCAAGACATCTCATAAGGATTTGATTAGGTGATCGTTTATATAATACACTGCCAATTATAACAAATTGTGAGGCTAACCACTAGCTCATTTGTCGATCATTAATGGTGGCATCTAGAGGGAATGTTTGCTCTTCAAGATATTTCTTTATATCTGCATACCACGACATTTGATCTAGTGCATCTCCATTTATGGTGTTGCAAAGGCTAGCTCAAAACTTTGTGCAATTTCCATCGGCCATATATTTATCCCATCTGGAATCTTAATCATTGAAGCAAGAGTGGCAAGTGCATCAGCAAACTAATTCTTGGTCATTGACATGTAGGTGAACGTGATCATTTCAAACTTTGAAGTAAGCCCTTCTAGATATTCATGGTAAGGGATTAATTTTTCATCCGTCGTATCCTAACTACAATTTGTCTAGCATATGACTAGAGATGAGTCTATAAACACATCCATTTCTTTGATCTCCATATCAAAAGTTGCTCGTAGTCCAACAATGCAAGCTTCATATTCTGCTTCATTGTTTGTGCATCCGAACTATAGTTTAACGAAAACTAGAATGTGAGAACCTTTCGATGATATAATTATTGCCCCAATTCTCCGTCCCTTCTAGTTGACTGCACCATCAAAGTACATTTTCTATCTTGTTGCTTCAACTGCATCTTCTTAAATTGTTCCTTAAGGGAAACTGTCACGCCCCGACCCTGGGTCTGTCGGACCTGAACCGTGGTCCACAACCCAGACCCATGGTCTCGAACGTGAGGATAAGAAAATTGATTAAAAGATTGTACATTTATATCGTTGCTGAGTTCTATGATATGTAAAATTTATAGGTTTCAGTGCATTTCATTATAATATTCAAAAAATTTATATTCTCATAACAAACTCATAAATCATAATCCAAAATATAAAATGAACTAAGTACCAATATTTATTACATTGTTAATTATTAAATCAAATCCTAATACATCAAGTCTAATTGAAATAAAGCATAGTAAGAATCAATCATCCGCTGCATTGAATTGGCAAAACACTCGTTCCATCGGGCAAATCTAAAAAATGGTAAGCAAGTAAAGTGAGCTAGGAAGCTCAATAGGCACACTCCAATACCCATGTGTCCATGGGAATGAGCGGCTAAACATGACAAATCAATTCGGATATATATCATGTATATACAATTATAAAATGCATAGTTGTCGATAAGTTTAGTTTGTCAAATTTCTTAGAATAGAACATTCGATAAATATGTATGTATTAGTAAAACCCACGAGGCTACTTGCCAAAAGTACGTCAAAATATCACCACATGGCACCAAAGGGGTTGAGAATTTGCACATCTGGGCTCCAGGCCATTCTTGCTCTTTTGGGATCACAACCTAAGGATTTCAGCATAAAATGCCACAAAACCCTTAACCGTGAATTCATGTACATCAAACATTTCTTTTCTAATTATTCCAAGTCTAATAGCATAATATAGAATCGATACAAATACATGTACAAAGATCAATGTGCAATAAAACAAGTATATGCAAAACTTATTAAAAATGAATCTCTAAATGAGATAAATAATGCAAAAATCAAAACTCAAGATCTAGAGATTAGATCGGGCTGAATTTCAGGTATGTATTACTAGACATAATAATCTCATCACACTCAAAAATTCAACCCGATTCAAATTCAAGAAGATATCTAAATGACCTCTACAAGTTTTTATTTCTTTTATATAAATCCAATAACTCCAAAAATAATGTGAACATCCAATACATCTAGCATGCTTTATAAAATCTATAAAATAATGTATTAAATCAAATAACAGATTTTCAACATTATACAAAAGTCTATTTGAATGTAAAACATGTATATAGATCATAGTAGATTGAAATTAGCCATGGAACCATCGGGATGAAGATCAACCTACCTTCTGTGCTTAAAAATATATAAGAATTTTGTTATGTATTATTTTCTTTTTCTCTTCTAATCTCCTTTTTGTTTTATGATATTTCACTAATTCTTTCATAAAATAGGGAAAAAACAAGTCTTGAAAAAGAAATGAAAATCAACATATAAAAGAGAGGGATAGTTTTAGCCAACCTCTAATGATTTGATAAAATATGATATATCCTATAAGCTTTATATAGCCTTTCAAAAGGCTTAAGCTAACAAAGTTAGTTTTAGGTTAGCAAATGAGTTTACTTAAGGGGTAAAGTTTCTTAATAGCTAAAAGTAAGTTTATAAACTTTAATTATAAATTAATTATTGATTTTTAAAATAAGATTTATTCTCAAAATATTTTCAACAATTTCTACGTATAAAAAAAAGAAAATAATATCTTAAGTATCACTTTGAAAAATTAAAGATAGTTATTAAATATAATATTTTATTTACAAGTAGTATTTATTGGTACATGTGACAGTCACATAAGCAAATGAATTTCTTTAAAAATTAAACTATAGTTAGTCTTGTCATCTTCTTTTTAAATTTTAAGAGTAAGGTGTATGACATACGCATAAGTACTTAAATATACATGTACTATTCTTATACACTTTAAAACATAAGCAATTAATTAATTAAAGTCATATGTTATATAAATATTCTTAATTAAATAACTATAAAATTAACATAAAAATTATAATGCATATATATGGGCCTCAAAACGGTTCTCAAATCATGGGCTCCATAAGAAAGTCACCAAAAAGCCTTAAAAATGATTTTTTTTCAAAAATTCTCGAAAGTCAAATAAAATTTTTTAATTGTTAATTAAAGTCAAAATAAACATAAAAAGTTAAATTATCATAATTTATTGAAATAACATAATTACCCTTTAAGAGATTTTTAGGATTTTACAACCTACTCCCTTAAAAATGAATTTCGTCATCGAAATTCAAATTACTACGCTTTTACTGTGCACTTTGATTTTAAATCTTATAAATATTCTTATTAATTATAAGTTAAAGTATCACTTATGTGTATTTATTATGAAATTTACAAATTCAGTGATAACTTAATAATTTAAGTGATAAAAATTCAACACATAATCAGATATATGAAAATAATGTAGATTATCAATTATCATTCTACGTAGAACAATCATCTAACAAAAAATAATTAAAAATAAATTGTATTTATATTATACAGTATACGTTTCATTCTCACTATTTGTCATATAAATACTTTTTTTTAAAAAGTAAAATCACACATATAATTTAACATTTTATTGACATACTAGATACAATATAGTTTTTTTTTATAATCGACATAATTACCATCGGAATAACAACTTAATCAAAATACTAACCTAAAATAGAAACATCAGAAATAATACTCATAAATCAATATAAGATTTTAATCAAATTCGATCACCAAGTACATCACCATCGTTTAAGATGTTAAGAATCATTATATTGGCCACTACAATGATTTTAACGATTCAAAACCTACGATGTAGCACAAAACTATTGAGCCGAAATATTATTAGAATTCAGACTTATTATTGACAAGAAATTGTATCGACATATGGTCAACCAATCCTTACACAAGCAAAGACACCACAACAACATGATCTAACAGTTTATAATTCTCCTTAAGGCCCATAGGCACCCATAACCTAAGGTTTAAATTAATGGTTCAAACAAACATACTATCAGAGTATGGTGGTTCATCAAATGCTCATAAATATAAGTATGCATATATCAATTGTTTTAGAAGATTCTGATTCATATGTTACATCATATATATATATATATATATATATATATATATATATATACACTAAGGGATGACCCGTGCCAATGGCATTCCCCAACAAAGTGTTTGCATATAAACGAGTGCCGAACCCACATCCTAAAAGAAAATATATTAGTACTCGTGCCTTCGGCACTCAATCCCACATTCATAAGAAGTTTGTAAATAAATTCGGATGCCTTTGGCACTCAAACCCACTTCCTAAATGACACATGCCAACGACACTCCCTGATAAAGCGTCCTTAGATAAATTTGGGTGCCTTCGGCATATAAATCCATTTTCAACCAATGAAAAGACTAAAATCTAATTTTTGTACAAGGAAACTCATGTCCATTTACTTGAATGAATAAAGTATTAAATATAAAAATAGCCCAACAGAGTAAATAAATAAAATAAACATGCATATTTTTGTCACATGACCAGTTGTTAGGCTTAAATGTCATATGGGTAAATTGTGAAGTGTCAAAATGTGGGGATCATTATGGTCATGTCAAGTTAGACAGTAACAATAGAAACAAATTCTTTTGAGAATGCTAGTAAGCAATGTTATAAAGCTGGACACACCACATAACACACAGCAAACATAAAAATATGGTATATCATGTATTGAATGTGAGACCAACTTTTATTTAGGAACACAATCTCTAAGCCTCACCTTCGACACTCAAAGAAAAATATGGTCCAAATAAATCTATAGATCAGATGGCGATTATCATCAAATAGTATTGATATTAGACCAGCTGACATCCAAAATGGGACTCAATCAGTATGTGACAGAGAAAAAAGACCACCCTAATAATCCGTACAAAAAAATATAAAAAAGTCTTATCAGCATGAAAAGTAGCTGTAGAAGTGAATTAAATTTTTTGTTGCGATTAGTTGCCAACACAATGCTTAGAAAAAGGAATATGACATAAGAAAAATAAAATAAATGGTAAGAAGCTAGAGATAACTAACATAATAGTGCACAATTATGAAAATATACCTGCAAGATGGCTCTTGTAAGCTTCGCTATCAGCAACACCTAGAAACATGCCTTGAAAAAGTACTGCACAATACATTAAAAAAATAGAGAATATTAAAAAGAGAGAATCAAAATCAACAAAATTGTACACAAATTGTTGATTTTAGTAGAAAAAGAGGTCATTTAAAAGAAAGCATGTTGGTGAGTGATTTTTTACTGAAATAGATGATTTGGCTAGATCTTCAATTTAGCAACCAAAATCAATAGCCACTTTGAATATTGTACCTAAAATCAGTTTGTAAAATAAAATGTGGGTCGTAAGCCTACTATATTAGTATGTACAAAACCAATTCCTTGTACCAAAATGACAAACAATGACTGGTTAAATCTTTAAAGAAGTAGAAGTCCAAAGAAAACGAAGCAAAAAATCAAAGAACCTTTAGCGTTTATAACTGTCTAAATATAGCTGCAAAGGAAACATTAAGTATTTTTTTCCATATAGTTGTAATAAAATTACTATAACTGTATTAATTGTAAAATATGTTTCCATTTGTTGGCATGGGGAGATAAAACTTGCACTGCTGATATAATGTGAGATTAACAACTATAGATGACACTAATGTGATAGCCCCTACTATGTTATTCGCTATATGATGGAAAACCAAACTTTTGGCCTGGTTGACCATGAGTTTATGTTCCTCAAGCAACAGCAAAAAAGAACTTTACAAAAGGTTGTATTAGGAACTTTAATAAGAATATGCTTCATTTGGTTGGACTAATCACACAATGGTTAGGGATGGGCAAAAAATAAACTTGATTGGTTATCTCAAAACAATAACAACAAATCTCAAAATATTAGCATTTCTCAATGCTTCTCTTGATGGATATTATCATATAGATCTATTGGTTTGTAGCCCAAAGAAGAAAAAAATGGTGTTGGCATTCACCATTGCATCTTGTTTAGTAAGCACTGCACTCTTATTGCTCATAGTAGCAACTTTATGCCTATTTTTCCACCATTTAAAGAAGATTAGGTTGATAACATATTTCTGGAATGTTCATTAACGATTGATCAAAAAGTGACTTAACCCAAAAATAAAGTACATATGTCTACCATTTCCTGAGCGTTGACTCCATAATAAAAATGGGCTGAAGGAAAAATCCACAATAGCAAATCAACCCACACGTGAAGGTTTCCATAAAAACTTTGGACTTTGGAGCAACCATGAAATAGAGAAGAGCTTTACAGGTATGGACCAGAATTAAAATAAGATAACACTCATGTAAAAGCAATAAATGCAGAGCGACTTAATCCAAAAACATGGACTCCATAATAAAAATGGACCGAAGGAAAAATTCATAGCAGCAAATCAGCCTACATGTGAAGGTTTTCATAAAAACTTTGGACCTTGGAGCAACTATAAAATAGAGAAGAGCTTTACAGGTATGAACCAGAATTAAAATAAGATAATACTCATGTAAAAGCAATGAATGCATAGCGACTTAACCCAAAAATAGAGCACAGATGTCTACCATATCCTGAGCGTGGACTTCATGATAAAAATGGACCAAAGAAAAATCCACAACAGCAAATCAGCCCATGCGTGAAGGTTTTCATAAAAAAACTTTAGACTTTGGAGACACCATGAAATAGACAACATTTACCAAAACTCCAAAAAAAAGAATTATTTTAACATCAACCCTGTACAACCCGAAATCCCCATAAGAAAATAGGTATATCAGAGAAGGCACACAAACAGAACATCGATCCCTATAAAGATAAAATAAAACATTTAACATGTTTGTTAAGTAATGTCGACAAATACAAAATCCAATAAAATTGACAATCAAGAAAGATAAAAAGTGAAAAGTGTTAAAAAAAATTTTAAAAACAGATGAAGAAATCCAGTCAAACTATTAAATTAGCCAAGTTTTTGGTGCATAGGTCTACCATGGTGTGAGCCAAACATTCATGGGGCAGTGGATGCTTAAGACGCTGACTTCAATGTATGTTATCAGAGTAAGGGGACTTTTTACAACCCTAAATCAGCTAAATCCCCAACTATAGATAAATGAAGTCGGTTGATAGTTATGTCCTCCGGAAGATGCACATGCTATTTATAGCAAGGATACTCAACATAAAGAAAAGGCAAGCAAACACCAATATTACAGCAGCACTCAAAAACAAAGAATCAATCAATATGTGAGATGAGAGATAAAACACTGGTTAAGATGTCGAGGGACTGATGAAGTAGGGATGGGCCAAAAATTAGGGGTAAGAATGATTTAAAGTAGTAAATTGGATTTTGGATTGTATTCAAACATATTCAGAGAATATTTCTTGCATACATTTCTATCACAAAAATAAGTGGAAGATTTTAATTTTAAATGGATTCTCATTTCTCATTCAAACAACATCAAGAAATGTCGCGATCATAAAAATTATCATAAAAAATAATTATAACAACATCAGTTCTAGAAAGATTACAAAACACATAATTAAGGACACATTTCTTACCTTTTACCCATCAAAAAATTAAAATAAAATAAAATAAAATACATTCTCTATTAGGCATTTTTATAAACATGTAGCGAGTAATACCTCAAGAGCTTTGAAGATGGTTAGTTGAGAGAGAGGAACCGTCGCAAATCTTCTCAATCCGTGCTCTGCAACTCAAATTGATTTCTAGAATGTAGCTCTCCAAATAGAAGAAAAAACACACCTTCAAATCGATGAAATAACACCAAAAATCAGTCTGAAAATCACTTGCAGCTCAGAGGGGTTTTTGAGTTGGAAAACCTTAAATGATGAGAAAACCACAAAAATGACCAAAATTTATGAAAACTACACCTTCAAACTGATGAAATCGAAAATCAGTCTGAAAATAACCCCCATCGTCTAGGGTTCCCCCAAATGAAAACTCCAGAAAAATGAAGTTCATAGAGGTTTATGAGGAGACCATAAGTAGTGGAAGTAACCCAAAAACCTAAAAATCAAACCCACACCCAGATCTGACATTGAACGCCCAAGATAGAGAAAGGGAGAGAGAGAGAGAAGACACCGAAACCCCATGGAGCAAACCCAAACCCAGATCTGAAAACCCTAGACGTTGAACCCATAAACCTAAATCTCATACGCAAACTCAAAACCCAAACCAAAGAGCCCCCAACCAAACCTCCAAACCGAAGCAAGAGAGAGGTAAAGAGAGAGAGAGAGGACATACCTGAGCTGGGTTCGTTCCTCCTCTTCGTCAAAGATTGATTTCTTCTTCATAAGTTAACATCTACGCACTACTATGACTCACAGGGTAAAACCCTAAAGACCTAAAGCCTAAGCTCTAATACCATTCTATCATGCCCCGACCCTAGGTTTGCCGGACTTGAACCATGGTCCACAACCCAGACCCATGGTCTCGAGTGTGAGGATAAGAAAATGGATTAAAAGAATGTACATTTATATTGTTGTTAAGTTCTATGATATATAAAATTTATAGGTTTCAGTGCATTTCATTATAATATTTGAAAATTTTATATTCTCATAACAAACCCATAAATCATAATCTAAAACATAAAATGAACTAAGTACTAATATTTATTACATTGTTAATTATTAAATCAAATCCTAATACATAAAGTCTAATTGAAATAAAGTATAATAAGAATCAATCATCCGCTGCATCGAATTGGCAAAACACTCATTCCATCGGGCAAATCTAAAAAATGATAAGCAAGTAAGGTGAGCTAGGAAGCTCAATAGGCACACTCCAACACATATGTGTCCATGGGAATGAGCAGCTAAACATGACAAATCAATCCGGATATATATTATATATATGTAATGCATGATACAATAATAAAATGTACAGTTGTCGATAAGTCTAGTTTATCAAATTTCTTAGAATAGAACATTCGATAAATATGCATGTACTAATAAAACCTGCGGGGCTACTTGCCAAAAGTACGCTAAAATATAACCACATGGCATCAAGGGGGTTGAGGCTTTGCAACTCAAGATCTAGATATCAGATCGGGCTGAATTTCATGTATGTATTGCTAGACATAGTAATCTCATCACACTCAAAAATTTAACCCGATTCAAATTCAAGAAGATGTCTAAATGACCTCCACAAGTTTTTGTTTCTTTTATATAAATCCAATAACTCCAAAAATAATGCAAACATTCAATACATCTAGCATGCTTTATAAAATCAATAAAATAATGTATTAAATCAAATAACAGATTTTTAACATTATACAAAAGTCTATTTGAATGTAAAACATGTATATAGATCATAGTAGATTGAAATTAGCCATTAAACCATCAGGATGAAGATCAACCTACCTTATGTGCTTAAAAATATATAAGAATTTTGTTATGTATTATTTTCTTTTTTTTTTCTTCTTCTATTCTAATCCCCTTTTTGTTTTATGGTATTTCACTAATTCTTTCAAAAAATAAAAAAATGCTAGTCTTGAAAAAAAAGAAAAAATTAACATAAGAGAAGAGGGGAGAGTTTTAGTCAACCTCTAATAGTTTGATGAGAAAAGGATATCTCCTATAGACTTTAATAGCATTTCAAAAGGCTTAAGTTAGCAAAGTTATGTTTAGGTTAGCAAATGGGTTTACTTAAGAGATAAAGTTTCTTAATGACTAAAAGTAAGTTTCTAAACTTTAATTAGAAATGAGTTGTTGATTTTTAAAGTGAGATTCATTCCCAAAATATTTTCAACAATTTGTACGAAGGAAAAAAAGAGAATAATATCTTAAGTATTATTTAAAAAAATTAAAGATAGTTATTAAATATGATATTTTATTTACAAGTAATTTTATTGGTATATGTGGAAGCCACATAAGTAAAAGAGTTTCTTTAAAAATTAAACTATAGTTAGTTTTATCATCCTTTTTTTAAATTTTAAGAGTAGGGTGTATGACATAACATAAGCACTTAAATATACATGCACTATTCTTATCTACTTTAAAACATAAGCAATTAAATAATTAAAGTCATATATTATTTGAATATTCTTAATTAAATAACTATAAAATTAACATAAAAATTATAATGCATATATATGGGCCTCAAAACGATTATCAAATTATAAGTCTTATTAAGCTCATGTGGGCCTCATAAGAAAGTTACCAAAAAGTCTTAAAAATAATTTATTCTCAAAAATTCTTGAAAGTCAAATAAAATTTTCTAATCATTAAATAAAGTCAAAATAGGCATAAAAAGTCAAAATTATCTTAATCTATTGAAATAATAAATTACATAGTTGATCTTTTTTTAAATGATAAGGGTTCCTAAAAGGAGACTCCGAATTGATTTTGAAAATGGCAAATGCTTTTAAAGGGAAACCCAAACTACACATTTGATCATTTTAAATGACAATGATTTCTTAAAGTAAACCTAAATTAATTTTGAAAATGACAAAGGCTTCTGAAGGCAAACCCAAACTACACAATTGATTTTTGAAATAAGAGATTATATAGTTGATTTTTGAAATGTTAATGGTTCCTGTAAGAAAACTCAATTAATTTTGAAAATGGCAATGACTACTTATGAAAAATCAAAACTACAAGATGAATATCCTAATTTTTTAAAAGTTAAAGAAAAAGCAATAGACCATAAATTTTATTAACAAAGTGGATATTTCATTGATTTGTAATCACAAAATACAAAAATGATATCTTTTTTTCAACTAAAAACTTTTATAAGGAAAAAGTGGGATCGTAATCGATTTATGGCCAAGTGACATAATTTGCCTCTTTAAGACAATATTGTATGCATCAAGCCATTTAACTGTTTGATCGTAAATGATTGATTTATCTTTATGATCCCTTTGCACACGATCTAATTCTCATAACATAGCATCTCAATTTGCAATGGCACTACGACGATCTTCTTCACATCGGTGATGAACCTCCTTAAGGAAGTTACATTGCTCCTCAAGTTCTCCAACATGCTTGCATCGCTCTTCTAACTCATTGAGGTGAATGCTCTTTTCTTCAAGCTTGACAATCTTCTTCTTTAAGCACTTATTTTTGGCAATATACATTATTTTCTTTCTTGCTTGTATGACCATATATCTTTCATGTGTTTCTTATCGCTCTTCTTCAAACTCACGATGACGTTTGGCAAATTAGAGAGAAACATTCTTAAATATATTTACAATGAGCAAAGCAATCGGTACTTTATCTTCGTTTGGAGCCATTAGAGAAATATGGAAAAAATTGGGTTTAGACATGGGTGACTCAATATCAGGCATCTCGAATCAAGCAAGTATTCTTTAGTTATTGTAGGAACATCACTTTGAACTAATTCAAGAACGAGTCTATTACTTACTTCCAAAAATCTACAATGTGCATCCTTAGCTTCTCCGAGTATGTTGTGAAATTGGCATAGTCACCTTTGATATTGTCAGTGATGAGATTAAATTGGACATACCAAAGTTTACAAAGTACCCATAGTGGTGTATATAGAGTAGAACCGTGAATCCCGGCAATGCATTTGCACGACCCATTGCCACTTTTTGTTGAGTCAAATCACCCATATTCAAGTGCCTATTTATGAGAAAATCTATTGAACATGTCTTGCATTGTACATTCTTGTCCTTTTCCAACTTATCTTTGGGAACATAGAGAAATTCATCCACTTTTTTAATATAACTTTACTTCAATTGAGGAAATATGAAACCACCATCAAGAGACATAGATAAAAGTTGATAGCACTCTTCCAATATAGGACAAAGTTCATGAACCCCAAACTTAAAAAACATGTGATCCGGATCCCAACACTTTACTATAACTTCAAAAAAATGCAAATTAAGTTCTACTTTTGCCAATTTTAGAGTGGCTCCAAGTGATTTATTTGTATTTAAGTGAGTTTTTATCGCATTGCTAAACATCAATTATTTACAACAATTTGGGATTGCAACAAGAGTATCTTTTAAGATTAGGGAGCGTCAAATATGGAGCAATTAGATCATCAAATTAAAAATGCATATTGGCCATCACAACCTTTACTTCTACCTCTAAAGAATAAGATGATGTGATAGATTTTATTAGGAAACACAATTATTAAAAAAAACTAAAAGATGATTTTTTTATATAAGATGGTTAAAAAGTTTGAAGGAAAATATTATATTCTAAAAAAAGTTGATAAATAAGAAAAATAAAAGATTTTTTGAGAGATAAATGGATGTTATGAAGAAGATTGGACTCTATACACAACTAACAAGAAGTTGTAGAAAAAGAAGAAGATTATAAACTTAAAAAAGACCTTAAAAAGATCTTAAAAAAAAGTTGAGATTTTGATTTTTTTTTTTTACAATTATAATGAAACAGACCATGTAAAAAGTTGAGACAATGTGGTTGCATTTATGTCATAAAATTAATCATAAATAGAAATAATCATTTTATACATGCTCATGAGGTTAAGATATGCATCTATAAAATGCTTGGCTCCGTATCTTCAAACCTCCCGACAAGTAATAACACACAAGTGGATCTTTAGTTAGTGATACGATTTGGGCTTTTAGAACCGACAGGGGTATCGACCATCTTGCCGTAGGTTTACTTATATCCCTCCTAATAGATTTTGGGACATGACATGGTGCATATGAGGTGAGTGACAAGTATGCAACATTTGATATAATTTATTGTAATAAAGCAACATATGAAAAAATAAAAAAAATTTAAGGTGCAAACAAATAATATGTACACATTAAATATTAAGCTAGGAAACAAACCAATTCCAACAAAAAACACATAAGTTAAAAAAATGATAAATTTAGAATCAAGAGAGCCAATTTTTGTTTGACCGGTCCATAGTAGAGTCGCCAATTGTGAGGTAATATAATTCGACCGGAGGCAAAAATAGGCCGAATCTTATGGAGTTGCCACCAACCCTTTTTTAACGATGTGATTGGTCACCGAGTTTAAAAATAGATAATATTATATTTTTTAAATAAGCAAAATATAAATTAGTGACTCAATTGATCTACTAACCATTTGAGAGATCATTAGATAAGTGGGTCATTTGTAGATTGGAGAAGGTGTTAAGCATCTCAATCTACCCGTATTTAAATGGTTATCTACTCTTGTATATTCAATCATCATTTAAAATCACCGGTTAAGAAAAGAAAAATATATGAAATGAATCTACATGTACAATAACATTAAAGAAAAATATGGGAATACCCTACTATGTAAGCATTTCGAGTTTTTCACATATACTAGAGATAGAAAGAGAAAAAGACTAACATAATGAAAGCAAAAAAAATGAACTAAAATAAAGAACTAACTAATCATACAACAATCTAAAGCTAAGAAAATAAAATAAAAGATAAATAAAAAAGAAAAAGATGAATAATGTGGCATAGGCTTTCCATGTAGTTATATTATTAGAAAATGAAAAAAATACTAACATAAAGAAAGTAAGAAAAAAGAACTAAAATAAAGGACTAACTAAACATGTAATAATCTAAAGCTAAAGAAACAAAATAAAATAAAGAAACAAAAAGAGAAATATGGTGGCATAACCTTCTTAGGTAGTTACATTGTTAGAGAGAGAAAATAAAAAAAAAAGACCATCACAAAAAAAATAAGAAAAAAAACTAAAATAAAGAACTAACTAAACATGTAATAATCTAAAGCTAAGCAAATAAAATAGAAGAAAATAGAGAAAGAAAAGATGAATAAGGTGACATAGCCTTCTTATGTTGTTTACATTGTACTTTGTAATAGTCATTCTTATTTTATTTGTCTTTTTTTTTTATTGTTCTTGAAAAAAATAAATAAATAAAATGAGAAAAAATAAAAGTTTCTCCTTTCATTTAATCTCTTAAAACAAGAGGTCTTTGGAAGATTTATTTTAGAGATTTCTAAAGATTTTTGGAAAGCTAAGAAACTATTTTACAAGATTTTTTTAGGCCTAAAGAGATGTCTTGAAGGGATCCCTTTCTAAAGAGATGGATGTGGTATTTATAGGTGAAAAGTAAGGATTTGGAGTAGTTTATGGATAAAAGAAATGGTAGTTTAGTCATTTGTAAATAAAAAAGTAAAAGTAAGTTTGTCATATATGGATATGTTAAGAAATTTTTTAATTTGTTAGAAAAAAGTTGGATAATCTAGAAAGTTAAAAGTTGTAGGAAATTTATATGTGAAGAATAAACAAAAAATGTATAGATAAAATGAGAAATAATGGAGTTTAGTGATTTGGATGGATAAGCTTGAGTAATATCATCAAAGTGTGTCATAATGTATGAACCTTGGTGCATATATTCACATCAAGACCACACATCAAGAATTTTGATCGATTATTGATAAAATTTAAGTCCAAAATTGACAAGAAAAAATATTTTGAAAGATCTTTTAAAGTACTATTCAAAGGTGGACATCTCATTAACACACATGTTGTCAAAAATTGAGATCATTTAAAAATTAGCCAAACAAAAGCCTTGATCTTATGATCGAGCCCTTAGATTTTAGTTAAATAATTTTTTTTAAAAAGATGGAGGAGTTAAAAACAAACACTTTTGGTTTTGATAAAATCTAACGGCAAAATCAAGGATACAAATATTTTTTGACCATTTATCAATAAAAGTTAAACATTTGATTAAATTTTCATAACTTAAGATTGGGCTTCGAAATTATGATTTTGGGTTCTAGAAGTGGTATTTAAGGGTGGTTAATGGTTCTAAATAGGGTTCTACAGTTGGGTAAGAATATCCTAAGGGTTGGGATGAGTTAAGTAACCATCGACTAATAGAGAAGAAGATCAAGACCGTTGATCGCCAAGTTAGAAGATCATGTCAAAATGGGGTTTCTACAACCATATCGTTGAAAAACGTTATTCTAATTTCTAATGAGATGCTACTCCTATTATATATTAGTGCCTTGATATTAATGATGACCTCTTGAAGCTAGCTTTCCTTGCCATGGAACATTCTCATATTCCTTTCTAACCACACCCCTATGAGATTGCCATTGGTACCATTCTCCAAATCGTCTCCCCTTTGCTGGCATGCATGACTGTGTCCAACTCTCCATGCCTTCGCGTAATGTTTCCAGAAACACCCAACATAAGTTCATGCGGGCAAGGAAAAGTGACCATATATATATATTTGTCGAACAAATTCACAGTGAACAAAGATGTGGTTAGTGTTTTCTCCATTAACTTTGCACATAACACAAAAGTTCACTAATACCCATTTTCTCTTGATTAAATTTTCAACAGTAAGGATCTTGTTAAGAGTGGCAACCCAAGCAAAGAAGTGGACTTTCAAGGGTACAATGGATTTCCAAATTAGAAGATTGGGGGAGTAGGCAGGAAAAGTGGATGTGGGGTAAGATGGTGTTGATAAGAGTTTGTAAAAAGATTGAACCGAGAATATAACTGATTTAAAATGTTTCCATACTAAGGTATCCTCTTCTGAGTTGTTGATAAGGTATAATTTCAAGCATTCTAGCAACACTTCAATATGTTGTTTCTCCCACTCAAAAGGATTCCTTCTTAGGTCAAAATTCCAATTTGCTTCCCCTAAAGAACTGGTCCAAAAGCGATCAATTGTCTATCCTTTACCACGTGAGAGAGAAAACACCCTAGGAAAAATCTCCTCGAGACAGAGGTCTCCAACCCAAGTATCTTCCCAAAATTTTATCCAGGTCCCATTTCCTAAGGATAGTTTTGAGCCTTCTATAACCTTGTCTTTGACTTTCATGATTCCTTTCCATACTCCACAACCATGTGGGGTTCTAGATGACTTTGTCGTCCACGCCCCTCTTCCTCCCCATGTATTCTTGCTATCACCATTCGTCAAAACTATTCCTCTCTTTTTTGAATCTCCAGATCCACTTCCCCATTAAGGCAAAGTTCATTAGTCTGATTCTTTTGAAACCTAACCCGCCTTTTGATCTTGGCAAACACGCTCAACCCAATTCACCAGATGGTATTTGAACAAGTCCTCCTAGTCATGCCATAGAAACTCCTCATGAACCTTTCTAATTTCCTTACCACTGACACTGGGATTGAGAAGAGCTAGAGAAAGTACATCGGTAGGCTAGACAAAGTACTCTTAATTAGTGTTACTTTCCCCTCCTTTGGATAGGTACTTACCTTTCCAGCCCGCTAACCTACAACGCATCCTTTCTACTACTGGATCCCAAAAATGCCCCTAGAAGTCCATGGGCCTTATAGATAGTAACCATGTTCTATGATTTGCATAGGAATACAAGTGAATTGGTGGGTCCCTGTCATTTTCTGTTTAGATTATTCTAATGATTTTGTCTATCACATACTTTTGTTAAGGGTCGAGATCGAGGGCGGAAAGTGCCACTCAACTTTTTACCTGATGTAATGTAACGACCCGAAGTAGTGAGTGTGATGCTCGGCATCAGTTAGAAGCCTTAGTAAATGACAAAGAAAAGGCTTCTAACTGATGCCGAGCATCACACTTCACTACTTTGGGCCGTTACATGTAACCATAGTCGATTTACAAAAAATCGGACGTCCTACGTAAAAGCTTCTAATAGACGACCTTTTCCATTAAAGGAGCCGTGGAGCCATGCCGACGAAAGGAATGACTTTCGTTTGAAACGTGAGAGACTGAAGGCAATAAATGATGAGAGCGGATAAAAGGAATGACTTTTGTTTGATAGGTGAGAGATTGAAGGCAATAAATGACGAGGACACGTGTCTATCCTCTACACGCTTTCCTCCACCCAGCACGTCGATCTCGTCTTCCATCTCTACTCCAACTCTTAACCTTTCTCTTCTGTCACATCTTCCATCTTTCTCTGTTGCAACTACGATGGAGTGTAAGCTTCGGTCTATTTGCCAAGTCGACTAAGAAGCGCTTCGTACTGCCATTGTTACAGGAGAACAAGTCTCGCCATCACCCCCAACAATGTCTAGAGGACTACCATTGAATTGATGAACAATGCATGCCATTCAAAGGGGACAACAACTGCTTCCTGACGTACAAGTGGCCCGTGCGATTCGGTTTGATTATCAGAAATGCCAACCAAAGCAGATGAATGAACACAACCTGGAGAAGTTCCTTGCAACCCATCAACAGAAGAATCTGATCCACCTGATGCAAAACCCACAATCCTTGAAAGAGGGCTTTGAATATTCCACCCAAATTTAGGACTGCGCGCACCCAACATTTTTGTCCCTCCAGGAGTATTGGATGTACCATCAACTATGCTTTTGTATGTACATGGCCCAAATTTAGGACTACACCCAACAATATTTATGTCCATAAAAACTAGCACTCAATCCAAGAGTATTGTATGTACGTACCATCAACTGTGCTTTTGTATTTACATGGCCCATCTGGACGTTTAGCGATCTAAAGAGCATGATCGATCTCCCATTGATTTTCTTCAAATTTTATTCTACAAATAGGATTATAGGAGTGGTGAGAAAAAACCTGTCTTTCTTATTTTCTTCTACTTGTTGTGGTCGTTGTTTCAAACTTTCAATTAGGAAAGCGTGTAGCGGATGGACACGTGTCCCCGTCATATATTGCCTTCAGTCTCTCACCTTTCAACCGAAAGCCATTCTTTCATCGGCTTGGCTCCATGGCTCCTCTGGTGGAAAAGGTTGTCTGTCAGAAATTTTAACGTAGGGCGACCAATTTTGTGTAAATCAACGATGGCTACATTAGGTAAAAAGTCGAGTGGCACTTTCCGTCCCCCGATCCCGATTAACCCTTTTAATTCCATTGTGTTTATATCTAACTTTTGTTTGTAGTTTCAAGTAAAAAAAAAAACCACGATATTAAATAATTTTTAATTTTTTTACAATCACTTGGACCGTGATTTTTAAATGATAAAACCCGGACATGGCCATATAAACTACGGCCTTGGCTCGTCTTTTTTGGCCATCACGGTTGAAAAACGATCCACTAAGTTCGTCTTTTTATGCCAACAAGAATTGATGGCTTTGGTCTATTGATTTAAAATAGATGGTTTTGTTATGTTGCAGAAAATAAATGACGGACACAACGGGCTAAGTCTGTTGTTTCTCATTTCAGATGAGCAAAACAGCGACGGACCAAGTCCATCGTTGTTGCCAATCCGTCGTTTTCTACCTTTTGGTATAGGTGTGATTTAACTAATGACGAAAATGATTGGCCAATGGAAATCTTACAAGAGGTCGAGGGACAAGTGGGGTTTCCCACATCTAGATATCGATCTAAACATTTGTGGGACCCGAAGGTTTGGAAACGTTTGCTCCACCTGTGGAGGACGAAAGTTTGATCTAGCAGCCCCCTCAAAATACCACGTGGCATCCACTTGGGGCTCAGACTCCATGGACGTTTGGACCACTTCCTGATGGCCTTACACCTTAAAAATCAGGCTGATTAGTAATTTCTAGCCGTTGGATTCTAGCATTTTTCATCGTGGACTTGGAATCCAAATTAGGAAATGTTCAAGAAGCCCATAATGAAAAATGCTTGAAAACAATGGCTAGAAATCACCAATCAGCCTGATTTTGGAGTGTAAGGCCACAAAAAGGTGGGCCAAACATTCATGGGATCCGTGAGCTTGAAAGAGGATGCCATGTGACATTTTGAGGGGGCTGGTGGATCAAACTTTTGTACACCACAGTAGTAGCAAACTCTTAAGACGATATTCTAGCACATCATCACATATGTTCAGACCATTGATGTTGTTCGAAATTCATGTGGTGGTCTTTGGGATTCTTGTTGTGGGAATCTCCATGAACACTACAAATTTCCAAGAACATCAATCGTTCGAACACATGGGATGACGTGCTACAGTATCATCCTATGCACGCAGATGTTGTTTTAGAAATAGGGTCGGTCCATAAGTGGTCCAACACCAAAGCTGGTCCATGTTGCGAATCCCAAAATTTGGGCCCATTACCAAATTAGACAACAAAAAGAAACAAAATCTTACTAAAATTTATGATCATCCAATTAAAGTGATTGGGTTTAGTATCTAGATAAGGATGCTTGGTTTTAGTAGAATTTTTTTCCGTTGTAGATGGTTTGGTCATGTACAACGAAGAGCAATGATAGTATTAATGAAGAAAAATGTGAAGTCGAAAGATTTAATAGGACGAAAGAAAGGCTAAAACGGACGTGGAGTGAGATTCTGAGAGAATATTTTAAGAAATTTGCCTTAACGGGAGAGATGGCTTTAGACATGATTAAATGGAGGAACGACATTCGTGCAGTCGACTCCATACCGTTAAGAAAAGGCTTATGATGATGATGATGATGTTCAGCCTCCTAAAACTTTAAATCTAGATGGATTAGGGTTTGGAAATAGTATTTGTGCAAGGGAAGAATATATAGGTGTAGACCCTACTTCTAACATGTTTTTCGAGGCATTGAGATCATGTTCGATCAACCATATCTCATTTAAAGCGACTTGTTGATGATTAACGATTGGGTACTAGATTTGTTTTTAAACTTGAATGCTTTTATGTCTAGCTTCTTGGGGTTATGCTCAAGCTAATATTTAAAGGGTTGGGCTCAGAAGCCCCCATTTTTCTGACGGTCTCAGAACCGTGGATTTCAAGAATCCAAGGACGGTGGATAGTTCTGAGCTGGCATTCACTTTTTCATCAATTGAATGCCAGATCAATGTCATCAACCACCGTTAGATTCTCGAAATCCACGGCCCGGAGTCCGACTCCCGAGAAGGGTAAAAAAACAGGGGTCCTCAAGAGTCTGAGCCTTTTTAAAAAATTTGGATTTTTTATATTAATAATAGGTGAATTCAAGGTTTGTTAAATAACATTAGAGCAACAAATGATTTGAAAAAAGAATAGGAACAACCCCTTAGGGTATACAATCATTGGGTTCCATGTGCACGTGTGGGGTACTAAAACAAACACATGGGAACAAGTGCTCACGTGCACCTTGCTCACTCCCATGTGACCAAATTAACTTTATAGGGAAAGGAAACCATCTACTAGATTGTCTTTGTTGAGTCAGACAAACACAATTTTAGAAGGGACATAACAAAATAGTTATTATCTTAGAGGTTCCCCATTTCTTCGTAATAACATAAAAGACCTTTGGGTGGGGTCCCTCGTTGATAATAGTAATAGTTGGACTTTTTACAACTTTGTACTTCTTCCCATCAAGGAACGCGTGCAGTGGAGGGCTGTATCAACCTATTAAAATCTGACAACTCATCCAACGGTTACAAAGCTAGTTGGAAAGTGGAAACTATGACTCCATGTCATATGAAACGTTAGAGACCCTTTGACTTAATAATCTCGATTTCTAGACCTTTTACAACCAACATTAGTTTTGACCGAGGTTTAAAATTGGCCGTTATAACGGACTGGGGTGTTACCGTTTTTTCCGTTATAACAAATTGTAACGCTCGGGCAAAAAGGAAAAATAACAGAAATAACGGAAAAATGGCACTGAAATTCAAATTTTCAAAAATAAAAATAACTGAAAATAACGGCTGTTTTATCACATTTTTTTTCCGAAAATAACAGTCGTTATTTTTGTTATAACAGAAAAATAATGGCCGTTATAACAAAAATAACGACCATTATTTTTTTCAGCATTTTAACAGTACATAACGTAACGGGGGGAGTTCGAATCTGTTATAACGACCGTTATTTTCGTTATAACGGCCGTTTTTTAAACCATGGTTTTGACAACTTAGATATTTAAAAAAAATATTTTATATTTATATCATTAACATATCTAACACCATGGTTTAGAAAATGGCTGTTATAATGAATATAACGGCCTTTATAACGGATTCGAACCTCAGCCGTAACTTATGCATATACCAATTTAAAGGCCATAAAAAAATCCGTTATTGAAAATTTGAAAAATTTCAACTATAGCGCCATTTTTTTCTCTCATTTTTTCTGTTTTTGCCCCCGTGCATTACAATCAGTTATAACAAAAAAAAAAAAAAACGGTAAAGCCCCTAGTCCGTTATACCGTTATAACGGCCCTTATAAACCTTGCTTAGAACCAGAACTTATTAAACATTATAGTTTTCCCTCTTGCTGGTTTAATTTCGATATTAGAACAACTGGTATATATCAGAGATAGAACCAACAATTACCTAGTTCGATCCATTGGGTAAAAAAAAAAACTCAATCTTATGCCCGATTTAGAAAAAAATTTGACATCCTTAGCACTATTATATACGTCAGTTCTAGGTTTTACTAGTTCTGGTCAAGATACCATAGCGGTTGTGGGCATCAAAATTTTTGAGAGGCATAGAAGGCCCATAATAAAGGCCCAATTGCAATTTGGATCAGATGAACACTTGATGATATCTTTGCCCAATCCATTACTGGGAATGCTGTAATGGGTTTTGTATTCTGCAGGAAGTACTGTTCTATAGGGATTATACTGTTAAGTAAGTCACATTTGCGTACAAGAGAGCCGAAAAGAGAAATAGAAAACACTGAAACTTTCAAGAGTGAGTTTCCCTTTGTGTTCTATGGGCGCCGCACGGCTTGTGATTTATCATACTTACTTAGCTTAGACCTACATATATGTTAATGTGGATTTTTGTGTCTCAAATTATGTTCTTATCATGTAATTGGCCTATGTAAGGTTTTGACCCAACTAGGCAATGGATGACCTCTTCTTGAAATTAAATATGAAAAAAAGTTCAAATTTACTAAGTACAAGGAATTAACATCTAGGATTCAGGTAGCTCATGGTTTGATCTGATCTGTGTACAAAAGGGGACTGCAGTAGGGATTTCGAATAGAGTATCTCTTTCGCATGAAGTGCAGGCATCTCTTTCGCACGCTGGGCATACAGCAAGTGTCGTTGCCGGAACACGCATGTAAAAATGGGGTTGTCGTTTTAGTGCACGCAGCTCCATCAGCTCTCTTTGGAGCTTCCTGTTCTCTTTAGTTAAAGTTTCACAACATTGCTTGAAGTATTCATAGTCGATCTCTGTTTGCTTTAGTTTCGTTCTATGATCACAATTGAACAAAAAAAAGAAAAAGGAAAAAAAAAAAGATAAGTTAGCTATATATACCAAATGAAAGATATATATATATATATATATATATATATATATATATAAACCGTGGGTATCCACCGGGCCTCTTAGAGCACCCGACTAGTCCCCGGGGGGGGGGGGGGGGGGGATGATAGTCACCCCTTCCACACATGTCGGAGTGTACTAGAAGAATTAATGTGGAGAGAGCCACTAAGTACCCCCTCTACTCTTTCCAAGGGGTGGCCCCAAGGAGAGTTGAACTCAGAACCTCCTACTTTTTGGAGTGGAGTCCTAGCCATCTGCACTCAACCCTTGGGGTTATAAGGGAGGTGATAATGTCAGATATATTTTTATATTGCAAGGCTAGCTTGTTCGAAATAAATAGTATGAAGATGTAATCTTTTGTTATTTGTTGTTTTTAATAGGCTCAAATGTCAAAAATGCCCTTTTTATTTAAACTACACCAAGCACTATAAAAAAAATGTGTGGCGATATTATTTCGTCGAAAAGATCAGTCGTAGCAATGAGTTAGATGCAGAGGACTCCTAGTGCAGTCGATGCAGAGGGCTCTTGTGGCCCTACATATATTATTTTTTGGGCCCAATGACGGCGTGGATGTTCAGCCTGCAGCACCTATTGGTGGATATATAAACTCAATAAAAATCAGTTTGATTGATGATTTCTAACCATTGGATTTACTACCCAAAAAACATGCTTAAATCCAATGGTTATCATCATAAGATCAAATTGAAATAAAACAAAAGAAAATGTGGAAAATTAGGGAGTTAGATATCTCACGATTCTCACCTGGCTCTTCGATTTTGGAACCAGACCTCAACTTGCCGAGGCTTCAGATTCAACTGCTTTGCTAGTTCAATTTTCTTCTTCTGCTTCACAAGCAACGACGAAATTGAGAAATGTTATTTATATGTTTTTTTATTTTATTTTCTAAGAAAAGTTTGCAAATTAGCCCTTGTTTGGTGACCACAAAAAAGTTTTCTAGAAAAGGGTTCCTACGTTAAAGTGTTGGTGGACCTATACACCAAAAATGAGTCTGATTGGCGATTTCTAGCCCTTCGATTTCAGCGTTTGTGATGGGGTGATTTGTAGCCATTGGTTCCAGATGGGTACTCAGATTGAACGGCTAGAAAGCCAAACATTCATTGGTCAGTTGGCTAGAAAGAACTGCATGCCATGCCACGCCACCTAGTGAGGGAGCAAACTTTTTCCCACGCATGCTGCTACATTGAAATCGTAGGCCCCACCCCAAATCGCATCGTTCAACTAGACCATGTGATAAGGATCTAAGATGGTGGTGACCCGAGTCATACGGAAACAGCCCAAACAACCAAAGTTTACTATCGATCAGACATCAACCATCATCATCCTCATCATCGTTGTCATGGATACCGTAGGATTGTTTTGGATGGTAAAGATCTAAAGTGGGCCATATCTATTTTTTTTCTAAGAGTGTGATTTAAGTGGTTTTTTTTGGTAGTTTGGTTACCGGGCAGAGAGTGTTGTGTTGTTTGAAAGAGTCTTCGAGACTTGCTGACTGTTGGGTGGTGAGCCGAAGCTTCTTTCTCTTCATCGCACCATTACTTTCGCATTCTCCTCCTCTTTCTTCTTCGTCTTCTTCTTCCTCTTCTTCTTCTTCGTTCAGATTTAGATTTTCTCTGCTTTCCTTTGGAATCTCGTTCATGTCGATCTCAAGCCCTCGCGTCTTCACCCCTTCCATGTTCAAACCTCAAACAAGTCACTTACAGAGAGGAAGAGAGAGCTAGAGAGAGAGAAAGTAATAAAATAAAATAAAAAATGAGATCTTGAGAACCAAGAATATCTCACCAGCACGAGAAGGATCTTTACCGTCCAACGTATGATTGACGGTGATCATCGGTTGTGTCCCCATTTGTAAGCACGAGCTCATCATCTTTTCTTCTTCTCCTCCCATTTTCTTCACACAACACAAAAGAAAAGAAAAGAAAAAAAATCAAAACCGAGATTCAATTGAAAACAAACTGAGTTTTCGATCATAAATTGCAGCAACACCACTCACTCGAATCGATTCTCGCAGGAAAATCAATCTAAGATTAGAAGATCTTTTCCGGAAAATGAAATTTCACTGGAAAAAAATGACCAACTTTGGCTCTTCCTTCACTCTTCGTCTTCGTGTAATATATATCTACAACTTCTTCACAGTGGGGTATTTAACCATGGTTAGGTTGAGAATTAACCATGGTTAAAGTGGTCAAGGAGTTCAGATAAATGATTGAGACTTGAGAGAGTCTTCGGAAGTTAGATTAGATCAGATAACTCTGACAACAGTACGGTCGTTAAATGATTGCACCCGGCACTACACGTGCAGCTCACCTGAGATCGAGTTCAGCTTCCTTTCCAGGCACGTGTCCACGCGTGAGATGTTCGGAATAGTGAAGACAGGTTTGTTGAGATCCCTCCACGTCGGATTTGTAGGGGCCATTGTAACTGACGTTGGGATGCCTCGGTGGATTGTCGGTGCATGCTGTGACTTGTGGGACCCGCAAAATCATTGGTTGGTGTCACCAAGCTCCTCCCCCTATCATTTCCGCGGGGTGTACTGTTAAGTATAAAACTGTTTGGACCAGATGATGTGTCCACTGATTTTCTCCTTTCCTTTTAGGTGTTAACCTAATTCCAAATAAGGTCGCCCTACGGGCGCCCACGTCTTCCAGCTGGGCACCCCATGTGGGCCAAAATGCCCTTTCATTTTCAGCTAAGCATCCCACCCCTCTCTCTCTCTCAAACTCTCCCTCACACTCTCTCTCGATCTTGGCATTTAGCCCCCCATTAGTACAACACTGTGGAGGCTAAATGCCTAGAGAGAGAGAGAGAGGGGGAAAAAGATGAACAGATGGAGAGGAGAGAGAGAGTGTTACACTGTAGAGAGAGGGAGAAAAAGATGAACAGATGGAGAGGAGAGAGAGAGTGTTAAACAGTAGAGAGAGGGAGAGGAGAAGACGAAGGAAAAAGGGGTGGGTGCCTAGCCGAAAGAGGGGGCCTTTTGAAATTTCTTTTTGTCTTGGATATAGGCGCCGGTATAGTGACCCTTCCAAATAAGACCTAGTAATCAAATTGAGTAAAACTTTGACGACATGGCGCAATATGAGCTAAGTGGTACACTCTTAGAGGACTTTGATCGTATGGGTGTTTGGCCGATATATCCCTAGGTGAACCTACAAACAGAATTTCAGCCCAATTAGTGATTTGCAGTTGTTGGATTGGAATTATTTTCATGGTTTGATTTTAAACATGGGAATTTGAGTATTATTGACCATTATTTGAGGTACAAAGATCCAAAGGTTTGAAATCACTATTAATCGAGCTGATTTTTGGTTTGTAGGTCCACCTAGTGGTTGGCCAAACATTCCTACGGTCAGAGTCCTCTGAGAGTGTATACCACCCATACTCTCATCAAAATTGAAACAGGTTCTCAGGACTTAAATTTTTGGACATAAATTCACCTAATTAAAATCTCAGGTGTTGGATTCCCAACGGTGGTTTTGCTTTGGCAAAAGTGAATACCAGCTCAGCACTGTCAACCGCCGGTCGGCTTCTTGGGATCCACGGTTGAGATTTCGGTGAAATTTTATTTCCGCGGATCTCAACCCATCAAAATAAATGTAAATTTGTTGTTTTCTTGACCCCTTCACGAATCATAGGTAGGGCTATCCATGCAGAACTCTAAATCAAATTTCTGATGCAGAAGTCATTCAAATTGCCACGTGTCGCACTCTTTTGGACCCGCTGACCCTTTAATGCAGGGCCCATTTCTTGGTGGGCCTACACAACAAAAATCAGCGTGATTAGTGATTTCTAGCCATTCAATTTGAGCGTTTATTATTATGGGCTTCATGAACAGACCTATGAGTTGGATCCAAACCCATTATAAAAAAAAAAAAATACTCAAATCCAACGGATAGAAATCACCAATCATACTAATTTTTTGTATATAAGTCCACCGAGGTGTTGGCCAAACATTCACAGGTCAGTGGGCCCCAAAGATACAGAGGTATGTATCATAGATTTTTTATTAGGTCATCTTGATGATCTCATCTGATCCTTTCGAAACATTAGGTCTAGATCATCGTGGTATTAGGTCAATGGATCGGATCTGGATCTAGGAATCAAGAACCAATAAACTATAGGATCAGTTTCGGATTGAATTTAATACGATAAGCTATTGGATTAGTTTTGGATCATCCATGGTCCGATCCTTTGACAGCCCTATTCATATTTGTTGGTTTTAATTAGTGGAGCGAAAATGATTTGAATACTTAAGGGCCCGTTTGGCAGCAATTATGGTGAAATGGATTCTCAATAGCCAGAACCAATTCTACTAAAAATATTTTGGTGAAATTATTTTTCTAAAAAAATTACCAAACATCTCTACAACTCTATTTTTAATATTATGATCCGTACCTAGATTTGGATCTTGCTCTAAACAAGGGTTTCAATTTGTACCCCTTTAACTGGAACTGAAAACTCTAGTTCTGAAACCGACGAAACAAGAACATAAAATGGAACCGAACTTATAATAACAGTTCCAGTTATGGGTAGTTTGATATTGGAACTGAACCGATAAGAACCCAAACCAAACCGGAACCAATATACAAATATAATTTAAAATTATTATATTACAAGATCGGAACCGATGTACCAGGAATCAGAACTGACTAGAACCAAACAATCGATTCTAGTCCCAAATCCACCATTTTGAGAATTGGAACCGATAAGAACTGATAATTTTGACTTCTATTCTGGGTACCTTAGGAACCGACCTTTTTACACCCTTGTCTCTAACCATTATTTAATTTAAGATAATGTGGTGGATCATCTTAAAACCTTACCCTTATTGTGATTGCGTGCATCCTTAGGGATTAGTCATTCCTTGTCGGGTTGGGACACCCTTAGTCGCAAAAAAAATTTGAAAAAATTTCAAAAAAAAAAAATTCATGAAGCTTACCATTGAAATGAACAGATTGAAATCAGGAATATTTTTCTATGTAATCAAGAGAGAGTCTAAAGTCTAAACCATGGTTTTAAAAATGGCCGTTTAAACAGTTTTAACCAGCCATTTAAACAGTAACGCCCATAGCCCGTTCCGTTAAAACCGTTTAAACACGTTTTGACGCGTTAAATTCTGAAAAAATTATGGAAAAAAATGGCATTTAAATCTGTTAAATTTCAGTTAAAATTCATTTTTTTTTTTAATTTTCAAATTTCAAATTTGAATTTCAGCACCACTTTCCATTTTTTTTCCGTTAAATTCCATTTTTTTTCCACAATTTCAATCCGTTTTAATGGCCATTTTAATGGTAACGCTCCAGTCCGTTAAACCGTTAAAACGGCCTCCTTCAAACCTTGGTCTAAACCATGGTTTTAAAAACGGCCTTTTAAACAGTTTTAACGGCTGTTTAAACGGTAACGCCCCATGCCCGTTTCCGTTAAAACAGTTTAAACACGTTTTAACGGTTTTGAAAAAAACAGCCGTTTTTTTTGTTTTAACAGCTGTTAAAATCATTTAAACAGCCGTTTAATTCTGAAAAATTTTGTGAAAAAAACAGCCATTAAATCCGTTTAGTTCCATTAAAATCTATTTTTTTTTCAAATTTCAAAATTTGAATTTCAGCACCATTTTTTCTGTTTTTTCCGTTTAAACAGTTAAAATCTGTTTAATTCCATTTTTTTTTTTCATTTTTGCCGCTGGCCGTTTCAATCCGTTTAAACGGTTTAAACGGTAACGACCCCAGTCCGTTTAACCGTTAAAACGGCCTCCTTTAAACCTTGGTCTAAACCCATAGAAATTATCCTTTGGATGTGTGCTTGATGCTTTGATTAATGGGCTAGAGAAAGATATGGGTCTCAATGATTTTGATTTGAAAAAAGTACCAACTTAGGGCTCCACAATCATTGGGTTCCTTATGCACGAGTGGGGCACTAAATTAAACATACCGGGACACGTGCTCACGTGCACCTTGCTCCTTCCCATGTGAACAAGCTCACTAGGGGGAAACCCATACATATACTAGACAACACAAAGGGCCCCACAAAATAGTGTTATCTTCCAAAGGGTCCCTCATGTATAGTTATTAACAAAAAAGGTCCCGTGCTTACATGGAGGGGTAAGGGTCAAAATCCCGGGATCAGTCTTTTTTGACAGGCTCCCGATATAGCCCTTGTCGGGAGTGGATTCCGAGAATCCAACCGTAGTTTTCTTTGGCAAAAAGTGAATGCCAACGGTTGTGATAATGCTGAGATGGCATTCAGTTTTTGCCAAAGCAAACCACCGTTGGATTCTCAAAATCCACGCCCGACAAGGCCTGTCCCATGAGCCTGTCAAAAAAGCCAGTCCCGGGAGCCTGTTCCTTAATATAATGAAAAATTTTATTGACACGGTAAATGAGTTAAGGGGTATTATACGAATTTTAAATATAAATAAATATCAATTCCAAACCAACTTTATGGGTGGGGTTTTGAAAAATATGAAGAAAAAAAAACCCTAAAAGTATATTAATTCAGTTGATTTTGAATGTGGGACAAAAAAAAAAAAAAAAAGATAAAATGAAGGTTAGGAATTATGGGCATAGTAGAAGGCCTTATTTGACAATACACATTTTCTATGGGGTCTTCTAAAGATTAAAAAAAAAGAATTGAAATTTGCATCACAGTCTCCTATGGTAAGTCCATGTGATGTGACCATGTGGCTTTACTAGAAATTAACATCAAAGACTCTCCATGTTGGGACTTGGGTCTCCAACACCCAAGCACCTCGTGATCATCTGTTAAAGAATCAACAAAAACCTTGAATGGTTCACATTTTACCATGTGTCGTGCTACCAAACCTCCACATATCCCCACCAGAGCCACTCGGGTGAGTGGTGAGACATCCCTAGTACAGGACCTATCAATTGTCTGAATCTTACAGGCAACAACTACCATCTACAAGCAGAATGTAGTACACGTGGCACCCACAAAGGGTCTGACCTAGAGTTTTATGGATCCCACGGAAAAACCGGAAAAATCTATGATACTGACTTCTGTGTCAAAATTTTGATGCAGAAGTCCCTCAATTTGCCACCTAGTAGACTCTTTCGGGCCCACTGCCACGCTGAATGTTTGGCCCATATCTTGGTGGACCCATACACAAAAAATAGTGTGTTTATTGATTCCTAGCCATTGGAGTTGAGCACCTTTTGATCATGGGCTTGGAACCAACTCAAAGGCTTGTTCATAAAGCCCATGATGAAAAATTGCTCAAATCCTACGGCTAGAAATCATCCATCACCCTGATTTTTGGTGTGTAGCTCTATCATAACGTGGTCCAGACATTAAAGGGGCAAGTGAGCCCGAACGAGTCTACTACGTTGCAATTCGAGGGACTTCTGCATCAAAATTTTGATACAGAAGTCTGCATCAAAGAACAGCCCAATGAAATCCAATAGTCTTTTATAATCTTTATTTTTTTGGCAATGGTTCCTAAAGAGTACTCCACGTGGCATTTTGGGAGGGGACTTCAAACTTTGAAGTCCGAGGGACAGTAAAATTTTGCTGACTGTGACGGTCAGCAAAGCCTATCACTGCCCACAATATTAGCCACATGGCACACTCTTAGAATGATGCTGGCCAATTCCTAGGTGGACCTACAAACCAAAAATCAGACTGATTAGGGATTTCAAACCTTTGGATCCTTCTACCCTGAATAATGGTCAATAATGCTCAAATTCCACGATTAAAATCAACCCATGAAAATGACTCTAATCCAACGCTTTGAAATCACTAATCAGGCTGATTTTTTGGTTCGTAGGTCCACCTGGGGATATGCCAAACTTCCATACGGTCAGCATCCTCTAAGAGTGTGGGCTCATATTGCGGTCAGTGTCTTCGCTGACCAGTCAGCCAAGTTTTACTCCAGGGGGACATGTTCTTTGATGAAGCCTTCTGTACCAAAATTTTGATGCAGAAGTCCCTCAAATTGCATCGTAATAGACTTGTGCGGGCCCACTTGCCACTTGAATGTGTGGCCCACGCTATGATAGAGCTACACACCAAAAATCAGCGTGATTAGTGATTTCTAGCCCTATGATTTGACACTTTTCATCATGGGCTTTACGCATAGGCCTACGAGTTGGTTCCCAGCCCATGATGAAAAAGTGCTCAAATCCAATGGCTAGGAATCACTAACCACACTGTTTTTTAGGTGTGGGTCCACCAAGATGTGGGCCAAACATTCATGGAGGCAGTGCGCCTGAAAGAATCTACTCCGTGGCAAATTGAGGGACTTCTACATCAAAATTTTGATACATAAGTCAGTATCAATAATTTTTCCTCCCTCAAACTCGGGCTTGGTAATCAGTGAGCTAAATGATTGAGAGTTGGAGTTAGATTTGGTGTTCATGATTGAATGAGCCCGGCACTACACGTGCAGCTCTCGTGAGATCGACTTAAGCCTCTTTCGAGGCACGTGTCTACGCGTGAGATGTCTGGAATAGTGAGGACATGTCTGTGAAGATCCCTCCACGTCAGATTTTCGGGTCAGAATAAATGACGGGGCACTGCCTCGGTCCTTGGTGATTGCTGTGACGTGTGGGCCCCGAAAATCATTGGTTAGCTACTTGGCCCACCAAAAGATGAGTAAAACTTGCACGACCGGTCATATAAGCCCTGACCGCCACTGTAGGAGCCACGTGGCATATGTTTAGAGGACACCGTATGGATGTTTAGCCAATCCCTAAGTGGACCTACAAATCAAAAGTTAGCTTGATTCGTGATTTCAAACCTTTCCATCTTGTACCCCAAATAATGTTCAAATTCCCACTCCAATCCAACTTATAGTTTTTTTGGTTTGCAGGTCCACCTGTGTCCTCTAAAAATGTGCCACGGCCTCTAAAAATGTGCCGGGCTCATATAGTGACACAGTCATTGATGATGATGATGATGATCTCTTCACCATAGAGATCATCCTCACCAAAAACCAACAATTTCTAAAACTTCTAACCCTATCAAATAGGGTCGGGCCTCATGAGACTCCTTTTTCGGTCGTGGATTTCAAGAATCCAAAGGTGGTTGTCATAGCTGGCATCACTTTTTCACTTTTTTGGGGCATTGACAACCACCGTTGGATTCTTGAAATCCACGGCCGAGCGCACGAACACTGAGAGGGGGTCATATAAAAGGGATCCACGGAGCCTGAGCTTATCAAATATGGACAATCAAAAAAATTTTCAACTTGCAATCCACTTTTCTTAAGGCTACAAGTGCTAGAATGGGTTTGAGTTTTTGTGAAGTTGATCTCTTTAAAAAACAGGCTTACCTATCCAAAAAAAAAAAAATAATGTAATCACAAAAAATCAGTCCTTAACTCATCTGTATGTGGGGCCCACGTTCATTAGTCATTATATTAGTCACAAAATCATATATTTACAGTGTATATATCACCCTTACACAAAATCAGGCCAATTCTGAAATTTCTTACCCCATCAAATGTGATTTTCAAGTTAACAGTATAAATAGATGGTCCATAATTCTTCAACTTCTAAACCAATCTATGAATATCGGAATGATTTGAATTTCGATCAAGATTCCAACGGTGGTTTGCTTTGGCAAAAAGTGAATACCAGCTCATCGCTATCAACCACCGTTGGATTCTTGGAATCAAACGTCTAAGAACACGAGTGAAATTACGAGTGCAAAAAGTGAGTCCCCAGATCCCGACCCTTTGTTTATATCGAGGTTTAAAAAACGGCCCTTATAACGAAAATAACGGCCGTTATAACTGATTCGGACCCTACCTCGTTACGTTATGGACAGTTAAAACGCCCAGAAAATAACGGCCGTTATAACCGTTATTTTTTCGTTATAACAAAATAACTACCGTTATTTTCTGAAAAATTTTGTGAAAAAAAACAGCTGCTATTTTCATTTTTTTCCGTTATATTCCATTTTTTTCCGTTATTTTCCATTTTTGAAATTTTGAAATTCAAATTTTAAATTCAAAATTTGAATTTCAGCGCCATTTTTTCAGTTTTTTTTCGGTTATTTTTCCTTATTTCCATTATTTTCCCATTTTTTTCATTTTTGCCCCTCAGCGTTTTTTTCGTTATAACGGAAAAAATGGTAACGCCCCCAGTCCGTTATACCGTTATAACGGTCCCCTTTAAACCTTGGTTTATATTAATTTTAAAAAAATGTCAAGCCTCCTAATTAATGTTAGAAAAACATATGAGTCTCAAATAATGATTTTGATTTGATAAAATTAATAAGTAACTAGCTATTTAGGGATCTACAATCATCGGGTTCCTTGCGCACGAGTGGGGGCACTAAATTAAACACCCCGGGACACGTGCTCACATGCATCTTGCTCATTCCACGTGAACAACCACTCTAGGGAAAGGCCATGTATATTTAATAACAAAAAATTGTTGAGGGGCACGTGTGATGTAAGTGATGCTCAAGAAATAAAATTGCATTTAAAATGAGGAACAAGCGGGTAGCCTAAAACTCTTTTTTTTTTTTTTTTTTTATAACGCAGGTATCCCCACACACATTAGTGATGGGACTAGTCCTACGGTTGTGCGCGCTTACCCAAGCCTTCCAGTACATATAACACGGTTTACGCGAGGGGGCGCAGTCTCGAACTCACGACCTTGGGGAGCAAGTAGCCTAAAACAATTATATTACTCTTTTGTATATCAATCATAAAAAAAATCAAAATTTTAAGGTTATTATAGTAATTTTAAATAAAATAAATAGTATTTATATAATGGTCGTAGGTAAGGTTACATGAATGTTTTATTTGTCAACGCCGAGTTGACATCACTTTTTTCATTTTTGGAGGGCACTAACAACCATCATTGGATTCGTGAAATCCATGACTGAGCGCGCGAACACAGAGGTCAGAAAAAGGGGGTCCTCGGAGCCTGAGTCTATATATAATTAGTAATTAATATAATTGGAAAGATCTCAACCGGAACATTTTTAATAGATTGAACACCAATTTATATATTGGAAGTTATGAGTTTTTTTTCTAGTTCAGATGCTTTTGAATTTTATGTCGATTAATTATGGACCAAAATATTATAAAAATAAAATAAAATGAATGCGTCTTAATTATCGGCATTGTTGAAGGCCTTATTTGATAATAATCATTTCTATGGGGTCCTTTGTGTTATAAAAATTAGTATATGGGGGTTATAAGAAAAAAGGTAATAAAAAAGGACCTTTTGCAAAATGCATCACGTTCCCTTGTGGTTAAGTCGATGTGACCATGTGCTTGCCCCTACAAAAAAAGAAGGAAGAAGGGTTTGCCTACCTCACTCTCCATCTTGGGACTTGGGCTACCTAAATGGTTCACATTTTGCCATGTGTCGTGCTACCAAACCTCCACATATTCTCACCAGAGCAACTCGGGTAGTCACATTAGGTGAGACGAGTAAACTTTGATGACAATGATTTTCATCGGACAGTCCACAATATGAGCCACGTGGCATATACTTAGAGGAGACTGACCGTATGGATGTTTTTGCCAATCCCTAGGTGAACCTACAAACAAAATTCAGCCTGATTAGTGATTTCAAACCTTTGGATCTTTGTACTCCAAATAATTGTCAATAATGCTCAAATTCACACGGTTAAAATCAACCCATGAAAATAACTCCAATCCAACGCCTAGAAATCACTAATCATGTTGATTTTTGGTTTGTAGGCCCACCTAGGGATTGGAAAAACATCCATACGGTCAAAGTCCTCTAAGCATATGCCACGTGGCTCATACTGTCTTGTCATCTAGTTTTACTCAGGTGAAACATCCTTCGCAGGAGCTATTATTCTATCATCTAAATTATTGTATGAGTCTTACAGAGAACAACTACCATCTACAATCAGAGTGTAGTACACGTGGCACACATACAAGGGTCTGACCTAGAATTTCATGGAAGCATCCATTAGTGGTATGTGGGACTTCTCACATATAACAGCACCGTGGCCGTCAATTGAGAATCAGACCAGCCAAGTGTCAGTCCTCTGTTGGGCATGCTATAGTCAAGGTTAACCAATCAGATGATCCAAACAATTTGCTTAACAACTAAAACTTCCAACTTCCGGAAATGTTGTTGTATGTTTGTGTTATATTGTTGTACGTCCAATTTCACACGGCCCAGTTTGGTGAGCCCAGGTCGATTCTGGCATTGTGGACCTTAGGCCCAAACTCAGCCCGACTGGTGAGGATAAGGTGGGCTTAAGAACTCTGGTCAGATCTGGTCCAATAGTCACATAGGACCGAATTTGCTAGAACTAGGCCAAGCTTAACTCAATTTTTTCTCTCGACATTTGAGCATGGGCTCAACCAATAGCCATATGACACTGAAAGCCCAAGCGAAGATTCATAGACAAACTCTGCCCCATTCTACCAACAGACCCTGCCCTTTTATGGGATCTAAGGCATAGAATATGCCTTGGATGGGCTTGGGCTGTATCTTCAGGCCCATAAATGGCTAGTGCTTTGTTTTCATGCATGACATTTAAATGGGAAAAGCCTGGCTGTCAATGGGCCTAACTGACCCAATAGTAGGATATACAAGGCATAGACTGTTTTAGCCTAGGCTCGAACTATTGCTTTTATCACCATAATAAAGCGCATGTGCTTACCTTGTTTTAATGCATGTTGTTAATTAAATGGGCCCTTTAAGAATGCTGCAAACAGCTGAACTTAAAGCCCAATATGGTAACCCATGGCCCAATTCTAGTTTGTTTAGAATGTAAGACCTAATATAGGCATACATGCATGTTTACAATGACATACATGTTGCAAAATGGTTATGCCAATCACTCCCTGGATGTTAAATGGGGTCTACTTGCTGCAAATAAGTGAATTCTTTGCACAATATATTTCTAGTTTAATCAAGTTGAGGCCATGATCCAGCATGCAACGCAAATATAATTGTCGGAGCGTCTAAATCCACCATCACAACAGATCTACGACATTGAGCCACCGTCTGAAGACTCCATTTCACGGCTCGAACCTCTGCTTCTTTTGCAGATTTTGATCGGGCACGCGCTTGTTCCACTTGCCAAAATACAATGTCCTGATGAATTGCGAAGAATAAACCCGAATCCATCTTTCCCCGACAATGCCACACTGGGGACCAAGAAGCATCTGAATTAAGTTTAAAAGTCCCACTAGGATGTGGTTTCCATAAAATATCTTTAGAGACAGTAATAGAGCTATTTGTTCTTCAATATTTCTCCCTGAATTTTGAAGAGTTCAAAGGAATTCTTGATTAGATTCATGTCAACTTGGAAATGTCTATGCTTCTGAATCTCTAAGGTGTTGAAATTTTTTCCATGGCAGCATCTTGAGATGACTTTACATAATCCTTCTGCCTAGCTTGGAAGTGCTGTTTCAAGCAGGAGTTTTGCAAAACAAGATGGTCATCCTGAACAGTCAGGAGTTCCTGGAATTCCGGGACATGGTCTTGAAGTGTGTATCTGGGTTTTTTGGTGTAAGATTGTTGAGTTATAGAATGCTACTGAGCTTCATATATTCTTCTATAGTTCCTTTTCAGGTGGTCTATATGATTTTCGTCTGTGCCACCAAGCTTCTTTGTTTTGGTTTCCATTTTTGGCAGATGTTACAAATTTTACCCACCAGCATTTAGAGATTTCTCCACCAACATTGCATTGCAGCCATTGGGCACCTTCGCATGGATCGACAATTGAACGATCAGAAGGACGAAGATCCTAATAATCAAAGGTAGAAGTGTATGGGGACTGGGATTACTTACAGAAGGTATGAAACAGAGAGATGGGGGTTGCAATATTACCAGTAACTCTCATAGAACTTTGTTTAAGGATAAATGAAAACAGGGGAAGATAGAAGATGAGATGGGAGGAGGTTTAAGAGAAGAAATATTCAGGCCATGACTTTAACACCACAAAGATTAAAGGAGTTGTGATTTTGAAAGTATATGACAGATCGAAAAAACATCAATTATGTCTCCAAACAGATCCAAATACATAAAAACCCAGAAACACAACCCCCAAGTAAACATTTCTAAGAAAGGATCAAAGAACCCCACAAAACCCATTCCATTAAGTAGAAATTCTGAGAAAAAACTAATTGAATTTTCCAGATGGGAAGATTGAATTTTTCCTGGGGGGAAAAGACAGTTGTCCACTGTTAGATAGCCATTTTAAATCTGTATAATTTTCCTTACGAAGCCATTTAAACTTGGGGATAATCTATTATCTATATAACAAAACACAGTGGTTGTCTTCCCCTCTTATCTGGCTTCATATATCCAAGGGCCCATATCAACCCTTGCATAAAATAAAATTTAGACGGTTGGATTAATTTAACAGGGAAATTGTCTCCCCACTTATACCCCCTCTTTTCGGCTTCACAAAGGATGGCCGAGATTTTATCCCCCAAATGGACTATGGATCTCAACCACTCACGCCCAATTTTGGGAAATGCTTTGTGGGGGAGTGCCGAGGGCCAAAAATTATACATCTATATAACAAAACAGAGAAGTCACAGTCACTTATCCCTCCTCTTATTGGCTTCACAAAGAATGGCCAAGATTTTATCACCCCAAATGGATGGTGGATCTAAGCCACTCACACCCAATTTTGGCAAACGCTTTGTTGGAGAGTCCTGTGGGCAAGGGCCACCTACTATCTATATTACAAAATAGGGAAGTTCTCTTATTTATTATCTTATCTGGCTTCATAAGATAAAGAGTGGTTGAGATCAAATCCATCAATCTAATGTGGACAGTTAGATTTTAGCCACTCAACCCTCCTCATTTATTCGTCTCAGGCTATGATTTTTGTGGAAATCTGAAACTTCTATACATGCAAGGATTTGGTGTACGTCCACCAAATATGTGCCAACAATAAAAGGGGGTCAATGGACCCAAAAGCATGGCAGATGACAGCATTGGGATGATACTGTAGCATGGATTCAGACCTCCCCATTTCGTTATGTACCGATTTAATGTTTAACGGCTGTTATTTTCCATTATATTTCCCTTATAAAAAAATTTACTATTATTTTTTGAAAATTTTGTTAAATAACATGTTATTTCAATTATTTTTAGTTAAAAATTAATTGAAAATTAGAAATTTTAGCGTTGTTATTTCTATTAATTTTCATTTGTTCCCCTGTGTGTTACAATCCGTTATAATAGGAAAACAGTAACGTCCCAATCCATTATACTGTTTGAGTACCGAAGCCACACAATTTTTACAAACGATTTTTTCATGAAGTGCTGTGGGCACGGGCCATTTACTAGTCTATACTAAAGCTCGGCATTGTTGAGGTGGCGCTCTCTCCAATTTTTTTCACCATTGTTTTCCAAAAACACCCCTATACGCGCCTCTTTCCAAAAACACCCCAAACTGTCTCTTCCCCTCCCAAGACAACATCTCTCCCACTTCACGTACGTAACACCACATCAGCAAAGATTTTATCTCTCATTTGTACTCTCTTTCGAATAGCCCTCAAGAAACCTTTCTTCATTTTCCCAAACGTTCTCTCTCCTTCCAATGCTTCTCCTTATTTAAACCACATAGTCACAGGTCATCTTCATTCTCATTTCTTCGTCAACTAAAGAGAAGAAGCATTTACAAAAAGACAGATGAGGATTCAATATATTACCCCTTCTTTCTCTGTCATTTTCGTATGTAAATTTTTTTTCCTATTTCTGTTCCCATCTGTTATCCCCAGTTAGAAAGTAGAACTTTTTAATGGAGCCCTAGGAAACATGATGGTAAAGATGGCTCAGCTGGTAGCAATGTCCAGCATGGCCATAATATAGGCATAGGAAGTACGGGCCCCAGGGTACCATGCCTTTTGCATTTACAAGTGGCCTGCAGTTTCCCTACTAAAAAATGTGATCAAGAAATTGAACAATTTTTGAATGTCAAATCATGGTTAGAAATCATCATTAAATCTAATATTTGGCCTGCAAGTCCTAAAAGGCTTGGGCCAAACATTGGGTAAGTGGGTTCAAAAGAGTGTTCTATGTGGTAGTACTTTTGAAAGATGCACATTGAAATTTGAAGTCCCTGATGAACAAATTTTTCTCCAACTTTGGTCGGTAAAAAAGCTACAAATTATAAGACAATGACCTTGGAAGATATGAAATTTCAAATTTACTGACTCGTGTGTACCTTTTTTTTTCTCGTGGGATACTTCTAATTCATTGTTTTGCTGCCGAACATAAACATAGGAAATGAATCTTAATCACAATTGAGTCTAAAATTATTCAAATGTGTTTCTTCTAAAAGATGGGAATTTCCCACTTTCTTTTATATGACGACGACGATGATCTGTATTGAATTATTCCCATATTTCAAAATAATTTTTTAATCTTTTATGTTTTTGTGGGTCTTGCGGATTAGGATTTTGATTTCAGGATGTGAGTCTTTTTTCAAATCTAACCATCAACCACCCATGTTGATGAGAATATCCACATTTAAAAACCATTTAAATGTGGAAAAAATGCTTTGTTTGAGAAGCCAATTCGGACACTTAAATGAATGCAAATGCTCTTATTTTTTATCCGGTTTTATCCAAGTTTATGTGTTACTTTAGTTATTGTAACGCCCCGGGCCCGCACTAGTCGAATATTGTCTGCTTTGGGGTCATCCCCCTCACGGTTTTGTTCTTGGTACGTGCCCTATGGCACGCCCAAAAGGCCTTCAACTAGTTTAGGTCCGGCTTGCCCTTATAGCCCAGTCTCCGGACGCTTCCTTATCCGATGTGGGACTAAACTCATGCACCCCTCCCCTGCCTACCTCTCCCTGCCTACTGTTCGACGGCTCCACGCGGCATCCCAGTAGTCATTTCCGACCCAGCGCTTGGATGGGCAGGCGCTTGGATTACTGGGCCATGACATTCACCCCACCCGACAGGATGAGCCGTCCTCGGCTCTGATACCAATTGTAACGCCCCGGGCCCGCACTAGTCGAATATTGTCCGCTTTGGGGTCATCCCCCTCACGGTTTTGTTCTTGGTACGTGCCCTATGGCACGCCCAAAAGGCCTTCAACTAGTTTAGGTCCAGCTTGCCCTTATAGCCCAGTCTCCGGAAGCTTCCTTATCCGATGTGGGACTAAACTCATGCACCCCTCCCCTGCCTACCTCCCCCCTGCCTACTGTTCGACGGCTCCACGCGGCCCGGTAGCCATTTTCGACCCAGCGCTTGGATGGGCAGGCACTTGGATGACTGGGCCATGACAGTTATATTCCATTATTCTTTTAGTATACATTGAATCTGTTAATTTATAATTATCATATTTCTTATATTGCAACAAAATCTTATATTAACGTCTACTATTAAAGCTTTTAAGCGGTCCAAAATTGGATGTTTTGCCTGTATTTTGGCAAGAGTGATAAAATCTTATGGGAAGGTTTGGGGTAATGATCTTAATGCTAAAATATCAATTCAATGGTACATGCACATCCTAAGCTTCTTGGTCTATGACTGTAGGACACTATAGTGAAAGATCTACTTTTCTATATCAAAGAACTTGGAATTAAGTATTACTACAAATTGAAGTAGGAAAAAGTGCATATATTGCGTTGCTCATCAAAATTTCATATTACTGTTTGCCTTATCAAAATTTTTGTTCCGCTATGAGTTGCTCTTCAAAATTTTCATTTTGTTAGATCATTTCAGTTTTTCATAGTTTCAACATGTTTTCTCTTTTTATGTATTTTTTGTTCGTCCTAAACTTTTTAATATAAAATTTTATCTTTACTTGGCTCGTGCTTTAGCACAGGCCACTGATTTTTAGTTTTCCCTACTAAGCCTAGAATTCATTTCCCATCCAGATAGGTGAGAATCCATTTCCACCTGAAAATATGCCTTTAGTTTCTAACATAATTGAAATATTTGTTCTCAATTGCAATCAATCAACCATTTAAGGCATTTCTCGGATGTATTTTCTCGGGAAAATTTTCTGTGCAATCAAACACGCCCTAAAGAACCCATCTCCCAGAGGATTAGAAACCCAAAAGCACAGCCTAATCATCCAAAAAATCAAATTAACACATTAAGAGGTATTGAGGGGCACATGAAAGGTTGATGCACTTTTTATCCCTCTCCAAGACATTTAATGGTAGTTGGAGGATGCATCATTGTCATGGAGATTGTGTAATAATTTTAGGCTTTAGTACGCCTCAAAAACTTTGGTGGTATCCCATTTGTTACCTATGTTTCTAGATTAAAATGAATGTCATGGTTTTGGGAATATTTCATTGTTCATACCTAAGTATGCATAACAAATATTTCAAGAAATATTACAAAAGGTACACGCACGTGAATAATTATTATAACATGAGACTTGACTTGTGAATTGACATTAATTGAGAACATGAAAATGTGATTCTCAAAACTTAACTGAACTATAACCGAAATTCTTTCATATTTTTAAGCATCGGAACAAACTTCAAGCAAAACATATAGCCAGATTGTGCTACTCTAGAATTCTGATGAATCATTAGCGATGATGAGAAAGTATTAGCTCAAAAGGTATAATGAACCAAGATTCTCCTTTAAAATGTTGGATTTTGAACAAATGAGTTTATCAAATTTTAAAATAATAAAATAGAAATAATCACAAGGACCAATTTCAGCTCTAACGGACTTTGCTTTCCTGGTCAGGTGCATTTCTAATGTTATGCAATTTACCATCCAAAAACTTTATCTCACTGAATCTTTTTTTTTTTTTTTGTAGGTGTAATATCCTGAACATTTTCAGGATATGTTAGAAATTTAAATTATTATTTTAATTATAAATGATATTTTGTTAATAAATATTAGGTATTAATGCTTGGTCAATAAGGATTTTATCTCTCATCTTCTCTTTCGAATAGTCTTCAAGAAACCTTTCTTCATTTTCCCAAACATTCTTCTCCTTCCAATGCTTCTGTTTATTTAAACCACATAGTCACATGTCATCTTCATTCTCATTTCTTCGTCAACTAAAGAAAAGAAGCATTTACAAAGAGACAGATAAGGGTTTGATATATTACCCCTTCTTTCTCTGTCATTTTCGTATGTAATTTTTTTCCTATTTCTGTTCCCATCTGTTATCCCCATTTAGAAAGGAGAACTTTTTTAATGGAGCCTAGGTAACATGATGGTAAAGATCATGGCTCAGCGGGTAACATTGTCCAACATGGCCTTAATATAAACATGGACGAGCCAATGAAGCATAAACGAGGAGGCATAGGAAGTACGGGCCCCAAGGTACCATGCCTCTTGCATTTACAAGTGGCTTGTAGTTTCCCTACTAAAAAATGTGATCAAGAAACTAAACAATTTTGTCCCCTTTTAGAAGATCATTAAATGGTAAAAACTTATGTCTTTTATGAGCAATGGGTGATACGCATGGATTTGAGCAGAGAGCGCTAACTTTGGCTTTTTAATTTCTCTTTTGTGATGGTACATAGGGATCGGTCAGCGCTCCGTCTATGAGGTCAAGATTTAAGTTCTTCCGGAGATAAAGATTGGGTACCATTTTTTATTTGAAAGTTTTGCTGCGACAACAGTATGTCAGAGAATATATATCATAATAAATTGTGTGAGATACACCATATCACTAGTGGTGTATCTCATCACAAGATTGGGATAATATCTTAGGATTAGATTTGATATCATCAAGATTAGATTATATTTGATTAGGATTTCTTTCCTAAGTTAGACTCATGTAATGCTCTATATAAGAGTTGTGCGTATGTCAATGTAATCACACAAGTTATCAATATTATCAAACCTCTTCATGGTATCAGAGTGGGTCATCCAACGACCTGTGCTCTTCTGATCTTCACGTGGTCCACCGCTCTTTCAACGGGTGGTACCTTTGTCGCCCGTCGGGCCTAATATTTCTTAGTTTTTAATTAACCAATATTGTTTCGCAACACATCTATTTTTGCAGCAATCTTTACAAGTCGTTGTCTATGGAGTTGGGGGTTTCATCCCCTCCACCATGGCCGGCGCAAATTGCCACCACCATCTCCATCATCATCCCTATTCCACTGCTAGTATCATCACTCAGTGTTACCGCTGCCACAACCGAACCTCTCCATGGTTAGTAAAAAAAAGATAGATTTTGTCATGGGTTGAGAAAAAAAAAGAGGGGCGGACGAGGATGTCCGCAGATCGCCACACTCCCTAGGCTCCAGTTGCCACTTAAATATATTGCCATTGTCGCCGTCGCTCCATCTTTGGCCACCCTCTTCTCATGTGGAACCCTCATCTTTGGTTTTGAGAAATCCTCACTTCCAAAACCCTATTTTCTTCTTTCCTTTGTCGTTTTGAAAAAAAAAAGTTTCAGCCAAAAAAAAATTACTTGTGGACTTTTACAGCCCAAGAGGCTCACACCCTTCATCAGTCAGGCACAAAGAGATGCCTATTGTCTTCATGTGCGGTCTAGAAGAGGCCCACACTTTCTTGCTTGAGGTCTCATAGAGCCCAAGCCTGTGAGGCAAACAGATGCCCACACACACATCTTGGCCAACTGCGGCCCTTTATCCGGATTAAAATCTGACGAGTTTCGGTCTAGCTTAAACTGCACTTTTCTCTGGGACAAGATCCAATGTGATCATCATGGATCACGACTCGGCTAGGAACAATCTTCATTCACTAGCGAGCACAAACTTCAAGGCAGTGCAATCATCAAGGCGACTACAATGGCGATAACATCCTTCAACGGCACTCAATCTTCAAGGCACTGGATTTCGGCAAACTCATGATGATTGTCAATCTCCGATCCCCATGATTGTGAGGGGGAATGTTAGAGATATATCATCATAAATTGAATGAGACACACCATATCACTATTGGTGTATCTCATCACAAGATTGGGATAATATCTTAGGATTAGATTTGATATCATCAAGATTAGATTATATTTGATTAGGATTTCTATCATAAGTTAGACTAATGTAATGCTCTATATAAGAGTTGTGCGTATGTCAATGTAATCACTCGAGTTTATCAATATTATCAAACTTCTTCACAGTAATCTTGGTTTTTTGTTGATTCTGCTTTTTGTTCCTAGTTATGAATAGCTGGCATACAGGAAAAAAAAAACAAAAAATAGCAAGCTTGAGGCAGCAAAGCATAGATTATTGTGAGCTACTGAGAGTTCAAGTATATTTAATCCATTTCTATTCTATTTTTATCATTGTGGTCTTCTGGTTTCTTCGATTTATCGGTTGCCAATGACGTATGAACCTTTGGCCCACTTCTTGGTGGACATATATACACCAAAACCATCTTGATTGTCGATCTTGAACGGTAGAATTTCAACCTTTTATTGGTGTGATTTCTAGCCATTGGATGAGAGGTTTTTTAGAGTTAAATCATGGTTAGAAATCATCATTAAATCTAATATTTGGCCTGCAAGTCCTAAAAGGGTTGGGCCAAACATTGGGTAAGTGGGTTCAAAAGAGTGTTCCATGTGGCTGTACTTTTGGAAGATGCACATTGAACTTTGAAGTCCCTGAAGATGTACGTGCTTTTACCACATTCAAACCATCATCGTCAAACTCGTATTGCCAAACGTACCGTCTGGATACAAGAAACCACCCAAATTTCTCCGGAGGCAACAATCTGCTCAAGCACAATGACAACAACCAAATAAACATGTAAGTTATTTAAAAAAATTGAAACTTCGGTAAACACACTTGCATTGTGCTTGAATGATAAAGAAGATGAGAAACTCACAAGATTTGAGAATATTGGGGGTAGGTGATAAACTATATATATATATTCTGATACAATTAGTCACCACCCTTCATTTAATTTTTTTCCTCACCAAGAGGATAATGAAGATATTGAGATGTATGAGAATGAACCTTTAGAAGTTTTTCTATAAAATAATACATCTCAATTAAATTATTTTACCACATTTGAAGCTTCTTTTGAATAGTGTGATGATGATGTTGATGAGGATGATGACTGTAGGGAGGACATATTTTTGCCTAATATTGTCGGACCCCCAATTTATGACCTTTACAATGATGTTAATAATGAAATGCAAATTTTTTCAATTCTACCATCATTTTGACATTGAAAAAGAGTCTCCAATTGAATCATTACCCATCATAGCAAATGGATCAATTCCCTATCTTGTTAAGGTCCCCAAATTCAATCTTTTGCCTCTATCATGTGAGCTTATATGTTTTTACCTAGATCATGATAAGATTCAATTTCTTGATATCTCTTTTGACATAGTCATAGACTAAGACAAAATTATTAAAAGACCTTAGGGAACATGAACACACAATAGGTTGGATTATGAATTGTATAATGAGACTCAATTCAGTAATCCATAACCATGGGCCTTATCTTAAAGAAAGGGTTAGAGTGAAAAGACAACTTTAAATAGATGAGTTTGAGGAAAAGGTGTATCCATCTCTTATTTCTATAATATCACCTTCTGATAATATTGAAATTGAATACCTTGAAATTTGTGGAGTTTTAAAAACCAATAGTCATTTGATGAAACTTCCATATTCAATTTGGTTTTTAAAAATTCTATCAAATATAAGTAATATTGTGGCTTCTTGTCCCAATAGATTTTTAAAACTCATGATGAAAAGCCAAAACTTTCTTCTACAATATGACTTTTGAAGATTCTTCTTCTCACTTAAGAAAGACTTTGGTGTGTATTGTATTTTAGTTTTTATTTTTATTTTGTTTTAACTTTTTTTCATTTTTCCTATGATGTTCTTTTACACCCTCTCTTTGTGATTTCTCATTGTTTATGATATCCCATTGTTGAAACATTGATGACAATGTTTGATTTAGATTGAGAGGCGTGGATTCGTGCTTCATTTTTAGGATAATTTCTGTTAATAGTATTGACTATTGCATTCCTCTTTTTTTTTTTTTTTTAAATATTTAAAAAATTGAAAAAGAAAATACATTTGTTATTTCTATTTTTTTCATTTCTTGCATACATTTCTTTTATATATTGAGTTATTAGATTCTGGATTATGAAGGCATATGGTAAAAATGTTAAACAACCAAATTCTGATATTTTAAATATCGAGTCCTTGTTATTAACTCTCAAGTAGTGAATTTTAGAAACTTTTGATATTTGAAAACTTCACTACACATTTGACGGATTTCTAAAGTTTAGGTTAACTTAGTGGTTGTGACCTTATGATTGCCAAGAAGTATTAGGAAAGACCAAGTCCAATAAACTTTGACTAACTGATTCATTGCTGTGATAGAAGAAAAACAAAATTAGGTATAAATACGCTTTGGAAAGCAACCACTGAATTACATCGGGTACACCGAAAAGGGCTGCCTATTTCTTTGTATTGTATTGAAGAAAAATTATCTATTATAAAAAAAAAAAGTGCTGAATATGATGAAAAATGTGAAGGAGACTAAGCATAGTCAAAATAAAATTTTGTTGAAAGTTTTAGTGATTCTTGTTTAAAAAAATAGAGCAAAAGTCATCACTGTAAAAATACGAGCAAGTTGAATATCACAGATAAAGCCCATTAGGTACTATGGTGAACATCCAAATCGCTCGTTAACCCGAACATATAGCTTAGTTTTGAATTGGGTCTTTAGATTAATCCGACCATCTCTTGGGTGATTAGAAGTTCACTTTTGCTTTAAGAGACCGACCCGTTAATTATCTGCTAGACTTCACATGTACTCAAAATCATATTGTTCTGTAATTTTTCTAAAGGGGAGTTACTGATTCGGACTCTATCATGAATTTTTGAATAAATGGTTGAAAATCATAAATAACCAGTGCCTGATTTATCTTGAGTTTATGCTTGAATGAATTATACAGCAAATATTTACTTTATTTTCTAGCTAGTTCTTTTTATTTTATCATTTAAAGAAAAAAAAATAGAGGATTGTGGGTCTCGCTTTACAGTTATTATCCAAGTTTTTGTACTCCACCTTTCTAATCTAATTAGATATTATTTTCACATTTGGACGGTTTTCTGAGGGACTAAAAAAATTTGAATGATTTAAATTTTGTGGGTATATTTACTATAAACCCTCACAAGTCAAACTCGTCTACTAGGGGTAACCTAGGATTTAAGGGCTTACTGCATACGTTAAATGCAGTCTGCGAAAGTGGCATTCTTCTATTTCTGGATTGCCTTTTCTGTTTCCTCTGCTTTTGTGGCGAATCACGTGGATTGCTAGGGACTAGCAATATGCTTGTTTGGGGGTGTGATGAGTCATCATTTTATGCATTTTTCTTCTATTTTTTTTAAAGAATTATCCTATTTTTGTGTTAATCGTTCGCTGATGAGGATTTCATGAGCATGAGGTCATAGTGGTTTTTCATACTTATACTGTTTATTTAATAATATTTAATGGGCTTACATCATTTTTTGTGTTTTGTTCATATAGGTGCCCAAGCCCAAGGCTTAAAGGAGAGGACCCGAGCCCATATCCAAGAGCCCAAATCTAAACGAAGATATGGGTCAAGATTTGGACCTAAAAAGATTGATTCACAAAAGGAAATGATCTTCATGGAATGGATATGTGCGAACTTATGGAAATAAACAATACAAAAGATTATCAATTGTTAAAAGAAGAAAAATAAATAAAGAAAGGAAAGAAGATTATTTATCAATTAAAGAAAATATTTGAATAAAAAGTATTTAGAAAGAAATGAGATTTCTTTAATTATACATTGAAGGTTGCATTTCTAAATGAAGAAGATGAATCTACACAAAAGGCAAGTATTGGACGTGACTGGCCTATATCTCCAACCTCTCCGACCTTGATGAATGGATAGGATTCTCTTCTAATTTAAGAAGGGATAGATGTCCATTAGTCTATAAAAAGATCATATCTTAAACGATGGGGGTGTTCTTCTCTTGTTTGTTCTCGGCCGGCCATCTCTCTCGGCTACACACATCTTACAACTACATTCTTCTCTTGGCATCGGATCTTTCCTCTTTTTTCTTTCTTTCTTTTAGTCTTTTATTATTCCTTCTTGTATTTTTTTCTTTTTTTTTAGTTTAGTTTTACTTCCTTTTGCTTATCAAGTGTAATTTTTTTGGCCATTAGAGAGATTGACAACCTCTGTTGACGACCGTTTAAAACTCGTTCTTTAAACTTAGAGTTATAAAATATTTCTTTTATTTTGGCTAGAATTATTTAAGTTTGATCAAGTTACTTCACTAGTCATCACCCCTCTCTGTGGTTCGATCTTTATATTTTATACTTAAATTGTTAATTTGATTTTTGCTGATTTGAGTTTGATTAGATAGTAAATACAACGATTGATAAAAATACTGTCCATCAATGATGCAAACAAATAGAGTGTTGTTTCGCATGATAATCAGATAAATGCTTATTGATGACTCAATTTTAAAAGATACTTATGCTTTCTTTGTAATTCTTTTATTTAAATCACGCTATATTATTTTGTCTTATATACTATAGTTTTAAATTTTTAAGTTTGTTATAACACTTAACAATAGAAACTTGTCAATGACTTAGTTTTAAAAAAATATTTTAGCTTTCAAGATATTTTTTATAGCAATTAAAAAAATAGCTTTATTATTTATGTAGGAAAGTTTGAATACTACCATGCAAAGTGTTTTGGTGCAAAAGTTTGAATTTTGATGGTCGAATGGTTATGTTGTTCCTCAGATAGATATGACATTACTATAATAACCTTAATTTATATATATATATATATATTATCATGTTGTTCATGGACAATGCAAAAGAACAAAATCTATTACTTGATTGTAGTACTTTTTGAGAGATCTCGTGTAAGAATTTGGTTGCTGTAACATCAAATTCATCGAAAATGCACTTGTGGGTGCTAATAAGAAATAAGGTAATTCACTTAAAGTATGTGTGGCAATCTCAAGAAAAGTTAGCACTTAACAATCAATCTTTTATCTCATTATCTATTAACACATACAAAAAATAATATTTATATAGTTATGTTCTTTTCTAATTTTCTCATTTTATTGCAATTTTTTTTGTCATGTTTTTCGAGGATAGTGCGAAGAAACAACCTACTTCTTGATTGTAGCTCTTTTTGTGCTATCTCTTGTAGCATTTTTTGGTGTATGTAACATCAAATTCATTGGATACTTTGGCCCTCTCATTCCAAGAAATGAGGTAATGCTCATGAAGTATGCCTTCATATTGATGAACAACTAGCATGAGAATTTACATGTTTATTGTAAATCTTTTCACATCTCATGTATAGAAAACATTCCTTACTTTATAGGCCCTCTTTTGAACTTCATACATCTTTAAGGAAACTCCTATTAAAGGAACTTCTTTGATCCCAACTCTCATTTTAAAAAAGATAATGTTGTGATGTAGGGGTAATCAACCAACCTATAACTTATAAGTGACTGATGTTATTATTATTATTATTATTATTATTATTATTATTATTATTATTATTATTATTATTTTGTTATTAGAAAATCAGTGTTTTAGGACGATGGATTAGTAATTACACATGTTTCTACTATTGTATGGTGCATTGCACTACCCTACAATATAGTTTGGTATTAAAGGAACTTCCTTTGATCCCAACTCTCATTTTAAAAAGGATAATGTTGTGATGCAGGGGTAATCAACCAACCTATAACTTATAAGTGACTGATTATTATTATTATTATTTTTTGTTATTAGAAAATCAGTATTTTAGGACGATGGATTAGTAATTACACATATTTCTACTATTGTATGGTGCATTGCACTACCCTACAATATAGTTTGGTATCTTTACTCAGTTGCAACATATGGTCATTTGACAAATCAATGACCTAATTTTGATGATCATTAATCATGGACAATGGCCCAAAATGGAATAGCCCTTGAGAAGATAATTGTTAGAATTTTTTTGCTTAATTTAGGTTTTTAAATTCTAAACTCCAAAACTCTTCACAAGTGAGGGGTTTACTTATAGTGGTGACAAAAGGCCAACTAGATGTTTCACCACCTTTGCTAATCTACAGGGACAAGTTTCAACCCAATGTCACTCAACCACATAACAAAAGGAGACAAGTCTCTTTTTGTCTTTCTTCTATATAAATATGGTTGCAACAAAATGGAAATTATGTATACTTCCGAATAGGGACTCAAATTCTAATAGTGAAAACAAGATATTATAAATTTGCACAACTTAAATACAATAAATCAACAATGCACTTATTGGGGCACCCAATTGGTGTATGTGGTATCCCCAATTTTTAGGAATGACACAGAATTATTTTAGATTTTTCATAGTCTGTTCTTAATTAGGCGGGGCTTACAATGATTAGTAACAGCCCAAAATCATCCAAAATTGTATATAAAATGGACAACAACCGTTTTAATATAGTTTTGCAAGCGTGTTCTTTGAATAAATGATACACTATGTTCATCGTTTTATACGTTTTAAAAAAAATGCAGGGATGGTCTATCTCAGTAGACTATCCTATTTTTTCAATATCACATAATAATTATATATAAAATAAAATATAAAAATGCCTTGGGTATACTAAGGATACAAAGGTTACAACAAATATTACATTCCCCACGCTCACATTATCTTTACCCACAAGTTCAACTATGAAATAGCCGGATTCAAGCTTAAGTCGTTGAACCAAACCTCCATCCAACTAATCAATCCACACACTACAAAAGTTTTGTTATGTACTAGATTCAACTTATTTTTTTATGAATTTGAAAGAGATGATCTGCAATCCCATCTTATAAGCCACATAAAAGATATATAGTAGGCACATCCATGTAATCATACACATAGTGTGGCGATCACATTTGGTTGGTCTTACATAGGATATAACTTTCGAAAAAAAATTTCATTAGATCAGATGATTGTAATCATCCAAATCATAAGGCTATTCTGGATCATTTGGCAAAAAATGATAAGATCAGATGGCCCACATGTAGGGGGAGCACCTAGGACTTTGTCAAAAAGTAATGATTGGAGACCAACCAAGATTTGTAACCAAAACAAATCTAACAAGGAATTGAGCTTAAATAATCAAAGATTTAAATCGTTGTATCAGTCTTAGTTATAATTAAAATCATGTTGTAAACAAGATTCATGAATCAAAGAAAATAACACCCACTCAAATTCAATTTGGATTACCATCAATTCCTGAAAATAATTACCCCTACCCCCTCCCCCATTTCCAGGATTGGAAATAGATCGGATCGACCGACGATCCAATCCAATTCGAAAAATCTAGGTTTGGAACCTTATTTTTACTTATCGGATAGGTATCAAATCAAAGATTGTCGATCCTATTTCTTATCGGATCAGTATCAGATTGATCCTGTTTTGATATCTAATACTGACCTAATATATAGATTATATATATAGGTGGTCTTTTTTCGTATTCAAACTGTAATATATATATTTTTTTGTATATGTCTAACATATCGAATCGGATTGGGCCCAAAATCGATCTAATCAATTGGATTAGTTTCAAAACTGAATTATTATTGATCCGATTGGGTTCGGATCAGGTCTAGATTGATTGGATTTCTTATCGGATCGGTACCAGATCAGTAACGATCCAACTCAAACCCAATCCATGACCATCCTTACCCAATTCGTGTTGTAAGGTTATTTCCTGACAAGTCAATTCAACATTAGCCATGTAAACAAGTAGCCATATGAAATCCAATAAGAAATAGAGAAACAATCGAACAATTAGCGAATGACTTTACTGAAGTGGTCCCATGGTCGTCAACACTATGTAACCTGCTGTCCACTGGTTGAACACTGAGTTATGAAAGAGCATTGGTTACATCAACACGCGTTTGAAAAACTATTAACTACCAAATTCATTATTTAAAAGCCCATGAGTGCTTATTTGCTACGAGATTTACAAATTAAATTAAGAATAAATGAGCCTCACTTGGGAAATAAGGTGACTAAATAAGTACTTTCTCAATTGAGCAACGACCCTTTCACTAGAAAAAGAGAGCAACCATGCCCGTAGTGTTGTGCAAACCGAACTTAAAAACAGTCAAAATTAATCAATCCCTTACTATGCCATTCCTTAAAGCAAAGAAATATGTTCAACCAACATAAGCTTGGAAAAATAGTATAAAATGATGTCTTATAGCATCCATTATTGGGATATGCCACAACATGGGGCTTTAATCAGTAAAGTGGTTTTATTATTAGAAACAAATACAAAAAATTCTCACTTACCAGTAGAAGTACTCTACCAAATCTAACATTTGTAGCCTAAATTTGCCAGAATAAAAGTCAACACCGTTATATCGAACAACTAGTAATCAAAAGTTTTTTTTTAACTTGATCGAAGTTACCAAATGAAACAAATTTCAGACTTTCAATAAGCATTTATGTTTTATTAGAGCGATTAGGGTTTCTCAGAGGTGATCCATGCCCCAACAAAGATTAAACCCTAAATGATTGAGGCTTATGTTTCCTCATCGTTAGATAAAATTAGATGCATGCGAAAAATCTCCAAATCTACATAGATAACATTGTAAAACGTTTTAAAAAAAACATTCAACATCTCTTACAGTTAATAAGTCATCAAAAAACCAAAAAGATATTCAACCAAACAGACATGATTTACATACCTTTGGGTATTTCTTCAACTATTTCCCAAGTTTTTCACCTGAATATCAATCTCTCAATCCAAAAACCAAATCGTCAAATTAATACATCTTAATTCTTTTTTTTTTTCCCTCAAAAACTTCAAACCTTTGAGTTGGAGACTGAGTTTGAGTTTGAGTCTCCCATTTGGCACAACAACGGGACGTGGAAGGAGTGATGGAGATGAAGAGTGTTAATACCCAAACCAAAACACCAAAAGACCTAGGTGATAGAGGTGCGAAAACTTAAGTCTTAACCTCTAGGATCTTAACATTCCACTAAGCTTCCAAGGCCGACGTCCACAGTGGCCCACTCTGGAGTGACTTTTACTCCAGTACCCCTATTTTCTCACTTTTTGTAAGCAGGCTTTTGACATTTAATTTTTTTCCAGTACCTTATTTTCTCTTTTTTGAGGGAGCCTCGAGGTAGCTCTTTCACCAAGTTGCCCTCTCCCATGACTTGAACCAGTGATGTGGAATTGACTCCAATACCAAATGTTAAGACCCAAACCAATACACCAAAAGCACCTAGGTGATAGAGGTGAGGAAAGCTTAAGTCTTAACCTCTACGATCCACACAAAGAAGGACGGAGAAGAAGTAGCATGGAGAGGAAGGAGGGATGGAGGAGTTTTAGGAAAAATAAAAAAATAATTTCTAGTTAATAAAAATAAGTAAAGATTTAATAATAAAAAATTATTTTTAAAGTTTTTATTAAAAAACCTAGAGTCAAACTCGTTTGTTTTCTAAATATACACGTGTTCACTAAAGCTTCAGTTTATCAAAATTTTGATACTTCGTTGGGTGGATCTTCCAGAGAAATTTTTTGAAGCAGCGAAGTAGTGGCCAACCACATGGCGCCACAACCTGCTGTTGCTTATGACAAACCCAGAAATGTTTTTTGAAAAGCAGGTTGTGGCGCCATGTGATTGGCCACTGCTTCGCTGCTTAAAAAATTCACTGCTTCAAAATTCTCCCTTGAGTGGAGGGCAAGTTTACTTTCTCCCAAGGCCTTCAATCCCAAAATGCCACGTGGCACACTCTTCGGCTCACTGACACATGGATGTTTGCCACTTTGCCCGGCCTTCTGTTGAACTTACACACCAAAAATGAGCTTGATTGGTGATTTTTAGCTCTTGGATTTGAGCATTTTAATGCGGTGATTTCTAACCGTTGGATTTGAACTTTTTTTGGGTGCTTAATCTAACAGCTAGAATTCACCAATGAAGCTTAGTTTTGGACGGGGCCAAACAACCATGGATCAGTGGGCCCCAAAATACTATTCCATGTGGCATCTTGGGAGGTGAGTTTGAAGTCCACGCGGACAACCAGACCACCTCAGCTGCCAGCGTGAAAACCTTGTCCTCCCTATCTCCCTTCCCTTCGCAGGGACCGGAGTCTGTTGTGTCCACCCAGAGTATGTTTTTCTTCTATCTCTCTTTTTTTCCAACGTCAAACCTCTGCTTCGATACCCAACTTCACATTCAAGACTCTACAGGCGCAGAGATTTGTATTCAAGTTTTCGCCCCACCACGATACCCACCGGACTGCAAGCAAGTACCCCGAGAAGGGTATGTGCCTTTAATCATTTTTTCTCTTCTCTTTCACACACACAACCTATGATGATTCCACAATAAAAACATATAAAGGTTCAGGTGTCAGCTATTATTGTTTTCTTCGAAAATCGGATCTTCTGTTATGTACAAAACCCAATAATCCCTCCAATACAAACCAAACTTAATCAATCCATACTAGCTAAGTCGATAGGTTAACGCTTCCAATATGTTTGTAGAAATCTCTAAAAGAAAGAAAATAAATAAATAAAATTTGTTTGTCTTGAATGAATTGTGATGTTGCATCTTTGTTTACAATGATGGAATCCAAAGGCATCCTTAGCTCCTACACTGTAGTGGGTATGGTATAATTGATCCCCTTAAAACAAAAGTATCGCGATATGTAAGGATAAGTATCGTATGGTTAATTTTGATATTTAATATCATGATCTAAAACATGATGGCTCTTCATTTAGAAACAAACAGAAAGAAGTTAAGTCTTATGAAATTGGGTATTCAACAAGATTGACTTCATGTAGTAGCTGATTTAATGAAAATTTTTCATATTCGTGAACAAAGATGGATCACACCTACTTATCTACTTCAATTTCGCACATTGCAATGCATCCTTTTATCTTTTCCTTATTTATAAATCCCTTGTTAGCAAAAATCTATAGTTCTTTTAACAAGGAAACTTGATTCATTTTTTTTTTTTGTCATCTGATAAGATTCTCAATTGATACAATCACTTTAATGTCATTTGTCTCCAACTGTTATTAGAGTCAGTTCTGCCGAAAAAAAGGCTATCATTATTATCTCGAAGTTAGTTATTCTTTGAAGGTCTGTTTGGACGGCTGTCAAGACACAAGAAGGGAGCTGAATAATTTTAATGAGAGAAAATAGCGAGTTTTATGCAAGTTGATGCTGAAGCTTCATTTTGAGGATAATGCAAAATTACAAGGCGCAAAGTGGGTGGTGTATAAATGCATGAGAACTCAAATAGGTTAAAATTTGTAGATTTGTTTTTGAGAAGTAATTCTGTCTGTCAGTGGGTTAAAAATTGTAAAAAATTGGTGGTGGAGGCTCTTTTGTGAATTGTGAATCATGTGTTCTTTTAAGATTTTGATTTTGATTTTTTTATTTTCTTTAAACTTGCCAGTTGACACAGACATGCAAAATTTGTTTTTATTGGGATTTATCTTTTTAAAAGTTCTTTGTTAGATTGGAGAATATCACAAAAAGAGTACCAAAGAAACTTGTGATTGGTATTATGATAGAAACTTTGGTAGTTTTTAAGCATTTAATCTTTTCCATCGTGCATTTCATTTAATAATTTATGGCTAATCATTTTCTTTAAGTTCAGTGTAGAAGTTTAGCGTATGGGTTGTGAAGTAAGTGTGAGTCGACAGAAACATTCCATTTGTGTTCTGCTAGAAATTGAGTAGTTTTTATTTTTTCTATGGTGTGGTTTTGATTGGTAATTGCATGACTGTTGTACTTATCAGTGTAACTGAACGGGAGCCTGAAGGATATGACCATAGTTCTCTCTGAAAGGGGAGAAAGTTTCAATAATGGCTTCCAGAGCAATTTTCAGAAGGAAGAGGTTCCTCTTCGATTATCTGAATGTGCCCACTTGCTCGATTCAAAGTTTTTCGAGTTTCAGGCAGGGGCGATTGGCTCACTATCTGGATTCGCGGGATTCGAGTTGGGTTACAGATCATCCTTCTCCAGATGTTGATTATAGAAGGGTGAGAGATGTAGTCTCAATAGCTAAAGACGAGTTATTAAGCTTTTCAGCAATAGGATTCGTAAAGCATAATTCTTGCGGATTTTCAACATCGTGTTATGGAAATGGAAGGTCAGAGTTTGTCTCCCCATCAAGAATCAGGTGGATGTCACAATACATACATAATGCTTCCACGGCCACGGTCGATCAACCTGAATTGGGCAATGGGGATGAGGGAAATAAAGAACAGGGTAATAAAAAGGTAAAGGAGGCATCCCCAGAAGAATGTGATCAGGCTGTTGAAAGTTTGAGTACAGCGAAAGCTAAATTGAAAGCTAAACAGTTGCAAGAGTCTCAGAAGAGTGCTGAGTCTATTGTACAGAGAGTATGGGCTATGTTGTTAGGCATTGGTCCAGCTTTGAGAGCCGTTGCTTCCATGAGCAGGTTAGAGATCTTTTCTTTCCCCTATTTTATGTTTAAAATTTAAAAATTCAATTTAATATGTAGCCATTTATTTGATTTATTATTTCTTCTTTCAGGGAGGATTGGAACAAGAAGTTCCGTCATTGGAAGGATGAATTTGTGGCAACCATGCAACATTATTGGTTGGGTTCAAAACTACTCTGGGCTGATGTTAGGATCAGCTCGAGATTACTTTTAAAACTTGCTAGTGGAAAGAGTCTCTCTAGGCGGGAAAGGCAACAACTGACGCGCACCACGGTCGATATTTTCAGGCTAGTTCCTTTTGCAGTTTTTGTTATAGTTCCATTCATGGAGTTCTTGTTGCCGGTATTCCTGAAATTATTTCCCAACATGTTGCCGTCTACATTCCAGGACAAGATGAAGGAACAGGTAATGATTGTAATTGTTGTTGTGATAATCTGGTTGCTGTTTCACTCAAAATAAACTTAATGAACTGTAAATTGCATACTCTAGCCTTTTTTGTTTGTTCTCTTGAAAACTTTAACTCTTTGTGAGGTTTCCTATGAAACTTTTGGGCACTGAAATTTAGTAAGCTTAATTATTTTAAAAGGCTGAAAGTGCATATTTGTTGGGGCAGAGCTCAAAGATTATCTCATGAACAAAATAAAACACTGTTCCATAGGTGAACATGCCTATAAACACGTGCTTTTGCGCTATTTCTGTATTATCTGTCCTTCCTTTCTAGTAATTTATTTCTAAGTACTCAAGGCAGGGAAAGAAGATGGACAGAAGCTGTCCCTCTGCCACTGGCTCTTAACATCCAAGTTGTTGGAAACTTTTATACATTCGGATGATTATAACCTCCCAATCTATCAATTCTTTACTGGACCATTCACTGTATTTTCCTCTGTCCAAAAGAATACCATACATCAGATACTTGGGATGGGATCACACAGTCAGGTGGGCCTATGTAATTACCTCGCTAGGAGCATCAAATGCTGGGTCTTGATGCTCCTTGGGTGCCTGGCACAGCTATGGCCAAGGCTGGAACAGGAATTTCCTCCTGTCTCCCTATATCCTGAAGATAGGATTCCTGACACAGTTAACAATAAAAAAAGGATCCCTGACACACATATATGTATGTACGATACTTATAAAAAAAATATATATGTATGTATGACTGTACACGTGTATTTATGTTTTGTGTTTCCTTAGGCTCTTGTAGAGTCCCCTTTCTTAAGCAGAACCTATAGAGCAGAACATTTGGTCTCACTAGACACTCAACCTGTAGGAAGCATTGAAAAGGAGGCTTAATGCACGAATAGAGTACGCGAAGTTTCTGCAGGACACAGTCAAAGAAATGGCAAAGGAAGTTCAAAACTCGCGAAGTGGAGAAACTAAGAAGACAGCAGAAGATCTTGATGAGTTTTTGAACAAGGTACATTGTTTTGCTGTACTGCTTCACCAGTCCCTTTTCTTCTTTGAAATTGATTTTCTTATTTCATATTTTTGTTGAATTCTACAATTAAGTGTCCAGTACTATGTTCAAATAGGTTAGGACCGGTGCCCGTGTTTCTAATGAAGAGATTTTAGGCTTTGCGAAGTTGTTCAATGACGAGCTTACTCTGGACAATATCAGCAGGTTGGTATGATTGTGATCACTTAGGTCCCTTGACATTCGATCTGTGTTTTTTGGACACAACTACTTGCGTACGTTGTAATACTCTGTTGGTTACAGGCCTCGATTGGTAAATATGTGCAAATATATGGGAATCAGCCCTTATGGAACAGATGCATATTTACGTTATATGCTTCGAAAAAGACTCCAATGGTAAGTTATCTGTTGTGCATTCTTAGTAAAATATTTCTTTGATCTTCTAATTTGAAAACTATTACACCTCTTTGAGTGGTAATATAAACAATCATAATATTCATGATACAGCATGTTATTCAAAGAGAATTATTTGGTTTTTTTTGTTTTCTTAGAACTATATATCTTGAATTTCTCCCTTTCGCTATTTGTTACATTTATATGGTTTTTACACCTTTCCTTTGTTTTTCCTTTAACATGAAAACATTGACGTGGCAAATATTTATGGGGACATAGCATGGACCGTGTTTCATGTGGGGCATTGGTGCTTTTTGTTTTTTCATGGTTCCCTCTTAGTTTTTAAAAGGAATTTAACTCATTATTAATTAATATCTCTATAAGTAATGAGTTGTAGTTGACCCATATAGTTGGGATAAGGATTATGATGATGGTAACATAATGAGTTGTAGTAATTTATAAATAAATTATGTGAGAGATACAGTTTTTAAATTATCAGTGTATATTCTATCATACTTAAATACATATGATATAAATATTAAATAGACGTGCCCTGCCTGAACAGAGCTGAGACTTTCTACCTCGGATCAGACTTGTTTAATTAAAGTAGAAAAGTTTGATGCTTGAGGTTTGGCTCATTGACGACACTAGTTGCTATCGTCTAAATAGTAGTAGTAGTAGTAATAGGTGACTAGTAATCTAAAGAAGGTGAACCATAAACTAGGATAACCTTTAATGAACTTGAACACTCATTTGTCAGCGAGTACAAAGCCGGGTGAAATCTAATCCTGTCTGTTCGGTTAGTTGGCTAGTAAGGGAAAGCTGTTATCAACCCCTACTATTCAGTCAGTGCAGTTCCGGTTAGCAAGAAAAGGCAGGCTTCAAACCATCCTTCCGGCTTTCTGAGTTAGGGGAAAGAATTATTGACAAGAGAATCACTGGAGGTGACTAGTTCTGAATGTGTAATGTATAACGAAATTGGACATTCATTTGCCAGCACATGAGACATGGATGCGAGATGATAATTTTCTTTGAATTACCTATAAGAGTAGGGCGTTGTCACTCAATAACACAAGGCTTACATTTAGTATACCCTTTCGATAAAAAGAATAGATACTGAAATACTCGGGCATGATGAGTACATACAATATTCTAAAGTAGGTTCAAATGATAAACAAATAGAAACTTTACTTGCTCAAACGTGCTTTAGTTGTGTTACCAATTGGTAGCACTGCACATGTTACTCAAAATCTGGATTGCCAACTTTTGCAGTATGAGCTACTACCTCAGAACTCTCTGACCGTAGACCTATTTTGCCAAAATCATAATACAGATTTTATAACTACAAGGCTGCAACTTAAGAATTAAGATGCACAATGAGGAATAAAATAATTATTAAACTGAAGAATATTAATTGGCGAAGAATTACTCGACTGCTTAATTTTCCACGGTAGTTCGGTTGTCTCTCCCTCAAACAAGTCCTCTTTTAAAGATATCAATTTGCTCATTGATCCTGTACCATTCTACCGAGTATGGAATTATTTGTTCAAGACATCCACAAAGCCCGTCTTGATCTCTAACTTTGCTACCCAATTCTCATCATACTGATTACACACTGTTGTATGCAATGGTCTATGAAGCTTTAGGTTTGTACGTTTGTCAATGATGGTCCAGATGGGCATGCAGTGCTTCTTTACACTGCCAAAATTCTTGGAAATCTTTTCCTTCGCTCTCCCCCATAAATTTAGTCCATAGGTGCTCTCTCATTGGAATGGTGAACTTTTGACTAGATTGCACATTTGAAACTATATTTGATTGGTGGAGAGTGGTTTATCATGAATGCAACTTACTTACTTCGAACTCATTAGGTTTTCCAAAATGGGCTACTTTAGCAGTCTTTTGATGTGAACATCGATCTACACGCTACTTTGGTCATACACAATTTTCAAAGAAATGACGTGGAGAAATGTTTAGTGGATTGAGTTAACTCTTGTTGTTTGTATGACAGTGCATGAGGCATAGAACCCGTCAATGCTTGTATATATAATAAGTTCAACATTTCTACCGTTTTCACGTAAGTGGTCTTACATATTGTCACCACTTATGATTATGATTTTAGTTAATTTGTTTCTTATTATCGTTGTTGCTATTAACTAAAGTACCCCATCTATTGGATTGCATGTAATTTATATGAAATGTTAATTTGCTTGGTTTTGGCCAGGATCAAGAATGATGATAAGATGATTCAAGCAGAGGGTGTTGAGTCCCTTTCGGAAGCTGAACTTCGTCAAGATTGTAGGGATCGAGGCTTACTTGGATTGCTTTCAGTTGAGGAGATGCGGCAACAGGTTTTTGCTCAACTAAAACTTTATTGATCAAGCATTTTAGAAAAGAACGTCCACTTTGCAGGGTTGACCCTGAATGATATCTTAATTATATATTGTTGACTACCTTGAATTTAATTTTGGGCATAGTGAAAATTGGACTTTCTCTAATATTTGCATTGAAAACCTTATGATTTTTGCTTAATATATATATATATATATATATATTTCTATTGAATATGTTTTATTTTAGTAAATGGTATTCTAGTGAGCTTGTTTCTCAAGCTGGTTTTAATCGACGTAGATTTGAACATGTATAACTTGTCATGGTTGCTACTGCATAAAGATATTAGAAGATAATAATGATGATCTAAGGAAATTCTCTCTTTTAAGACTTCAAAACTCAAATTTATATATTTTGGTTCCTACATTCTCCCATTGAATGGCACCAACTACCTTCCATGGTCTCACTCTGTTGAAGATTTTCTATATGCCAAGCAAAAATCAAAGTTTCTTATTGAAGATCCACCGCCGATAGATGATAAAAAGTATGAAGATTGGCAAAGTGAGAACTCCTTGGTTATGACGTGGTTGTGGAATAACATAGAGCCATTAGTTTCTTCTAACATCATCTATCATGATACTGTCGAGCAGATCTGGGCTGCAGTTCGACTTGTTTGAGTCTATGTTTACTATGAAGTAGGGAGATAAATTTCTCGGTGAGTATTACAGTTCACTCCGGGGTATGTGGGATGAACTCCAGCAGTATCAGCCCTTGACCACTGATCTGGAGTAGAAGAAACGACAACGGAAAGAATTTCAGGTTCCCTTGTTCTTGTCTAACTTGAATCCCGAGTACAGGTCGATTAAGGGACATATTTTGGGTAGTGAATCTTTTCCAACTGCAGCCAATGCTCTCTCTCATCTTCAACGTGCCTCCCTTGGGAATGTGATTGTTTCTCCCAAAAATCTTCCGCATTGGTTTCGAGTAGTGTTTCAGACCGTGGTCATGGAGGTCGAGGTGGTAGTGGACGTAGTAGTTTTAGAGGCCGTGGTACTCGTAGTGGTTGTGGTTGTGGTTCTTTTGGTGGTCGTGGTGGCGGTTGGGGTGATGAGATGAAGTGTACGTATTGTTGCTACTCTAGACATACAGAGCAATATTGTTGGGATAAGTGGGGGAAGCCCACTTGGGCCAATTAAGCGTCTGATAAATCTTCTCAGCCACCTACAGACCCACCCTCTCAGGTACCCACCAGTGTTGTTCCTTCTGAGTGTATTGCTCAGCTTAGTCAGCTCCTTCAAAAGTTGAATTAGTTGACCGCCGGTTCTTCACAGCCTACAACCACTATGGCTAATATAGGTAATTCTGCATGTTTGGCCGCCAAGTCTCCTTCCTCATGGGTCATCGATTTAGGGGTGAGTGCTCATATGTCTGGTATACCCTCCATCTTTTCTAATTTTCAGTCCATTAGATCTCATATTGTTTTAGCTAATAGGTCTACTTGTAAAGTTGTGGGAAAATGTGATATTTACCTTACTTTATCTGTTTCTTTGTCCTCCACTTTGCTTGTTCCTGTGATGCAGGACATTTAATCAATACTCCCCAAAAGCCGCGACTGTTGGTAGCGTGAGATTAAATTCCTTTATCTCATAGCCCATGATCCAGGCCCTCGGTTGAACCCTCCTTCGTGGGTCCCATTTCACACGGGCCATCCCACCCCGAGTGTGCCCCATATACGCAGGCTGCCCCACTCGAGCCCGGTGTGACAATGCCCCTGCATTAATCACCCCCGGTGAGGAGTCTCGAACACGAGACCTCCCGCTCTGATACCACTTTGATGCAGGACATTTAACCAATACTCCCCAAAAGCCGTGACTATTGGTAGCGTGAGATTAAATTCCTTTATCTCATAGGCCATGATCCAGGCCCTTGGTTGAACCCTCCTTCGTGGGTCCCATTTCACATGGGCCATCCCACCCCGAGTGTGCCCCATATACGCAAGCTGCCCCACTCGAGCCCGGTGTGACAATGCCCCTGCATTATCCTGGCTGTCCATTTAATTTGTTATCTGTTAGTTAACTCACTAAATCCTTACAGTGCATATAACTTTCTCTCCTACTTCATGTGTTTCTCAAGACGAAGTAGGTGATTAGTTTGGGGCATGAGAATGACGATTTATATTACCTGGATCTTGGTGCACCTGCATTTGCGATGAGTGCAACCGTGTCGCCACTTCAGTGACATTTTCGTTTGGGCCATCTTTCATTGTCAAATTTACGTCTGTCATACCTAAGTTGAGTCATGTCTGTTTTAGAATGTGAAGCTTGTCAGTTAGGCAAGTATCACCGTAGTTCTTTTCCGTGTCGTATCGAGAGTCGTAAGTCTAGTCCTTTTGATGTAATCCACACGGATATTTGGGGTCCTTCAAGAATAAAAAGTTTATCTGGTTTTCATTATTTTCTTGTGTGTTGTGGATGATTATTCTAGAATGATATGACTATTTTTGTTAAAAGATCGCTCCGAATTACCCCTTGTTTTTACCACGTTTTATAATGAGATATTTGTTCAGTTTGGCAAGCCTATTAAAATAATTCGTTTTGATAATGCTCTTGAATACATGCAAGTCTCTATCCAGACTTTTTGTTCTGATCAAGGCATGATCCATCAGACTTCTGTGCTCATACCTCTCAACAAAATAGTGGTGGAGCATAAGCATTGTTATCTGTTGGATGTTGCTCGTACTCTTATGTTTTATATGCATGTTTCGAAGCCTTATTGGGGTGATGCTGTCCTAATTGCTTGCCACCTTATTAACTGTATGTCGTCATCAGTTCTAGATGATTGTTCTCCTTTCTCGTTGTTATACCCTAATGTCAATCCGTTTAATGTGCATCCTCGTATATTTGGTTGTCATTTGTTCATATGCTTGGTCCTGGCCATGACAAACTTTCTCCTTGCTTTGTTAAGTGTATATTTTTGGGCTACTATCGTACTTAGAAAGTGTATCATTGTTATTGTCCCGCATCTCGTCGTTATTATGTTAGTGCTAATGTCACATTTTTTGAGTCTTTTTTTCATTTCTTGGGGAGTCCTATGATTCGGATCTTGTGTCTCTTTGCCAGGGGGAGTTTACTAGTTCATTACCTACTGCGGTCCCTACTTCTGTTATACCAGTTATTTCCCTAGATGCTTCCACAGATGCTCAGATAAATGTTTATGAGCATACCAAATCGCGTGCAATTGTACCTTATGGACAGGGTCTACGTCCTACTAATCAAGCCCATGATCCATCATCGTCTTTGCCTAAGGTTCTTGCTTTTGCTCCCTCCTCAGTTTCCACTGCCGACTTACTGATCACTTTAAGGAAAGGTCTTACACGTGCACTAAACATCCCATTGCTGACTTTGTTTCACTTCATCGCGTATCTCTTACCTTTCGGAGTTTTGCTCTCTCCTTGTCTGTTGTTTCTGTTCGTACTTCTCTTAAGTAGACCTAGTCTTCTCCTGGTTGCAAATTGGCTATGGATGAGGAGATGGTTGCTCTTCATCATAATCGTACTTGGGATCTTACTCCACTTCCTCTAGGGAAGCAGACTGTTGGATATCCATGGGTGTACACCATCAAGTATTTTCCTGATGGATCTGTTGAGTGCTTAAAGGCGCATTTGGTCGCCAAAGAGTATATTCAGGTGTTTGGTGTGGATTATTTTGAAACTCCCGGTGGCTCGGTTAAATTCTGTTAGAGTTCTTCTATCTGTGACAGTATGTTGTGATTGGCCTTTATATGAGCTGGATATAAAGAATGCCTTCCTGCATGGGGACTTGCAGGAAGAGGTTTATATGCAGCAACCGCCTAGGTATGTTCCTTCTGGTTAGACTCAGTTGGTTTGTCGCCTGCGGAAAACTATTTATGGTTTGAAGCAGTCGCCTCGAGCATGGTTTGATAAGTTCAGTTCGGTTGTGCTCGGTTATGGTATTCTATGTTCCACTTCCGATCATTCAGTTTTTGTCAGACGACTTTCTGCCGGTGTTAATGTTCTGATTGTATATGTGGATGACATCATTATCACAAGAAGTGACTCCCGTGGTATTTCAGACTTGAAGACTCATTTTTCTACGTAGTTTCATACTAAGGATTTGGGTCTTCTTCGTTATTATCTTGGCATCGAGGTTGCTCGCTCCAAAACTGGTATTAGCCTTTCTCAGCGCAAGTATGTGTTGGACCTCTTATCAGGTACACTAGGCTCTAAGCCGGTTGATACTCCTATGAATCCCACTGTTAAGCTTGGTACTGGATAGGGGGAGGTTTATGCTGATGCTAGTCGTTATCGTCGGTTAGTTGGTAAGCTGATTTACCTTATTGGCACTCGTCCAGACATCACCTTTGCTGTTGGCGTAGTTAGTCAGTTCATGCATGCCCCATGATAGCCACATTGGGATATAGTTTTCTGGATTCTTGGTTATTTGAAGGGTTCACTAGGCAAAGGGTTGTTGTATCGACCATCATAGACTTTAGCGGTTACCGATTTCTTTGATGTTGATTGGGCTGGTAGTCGTACAAATCGCCGATCTACTTCAGGTTACTGTACATTTGTTGGTGGTAATTTGGTGACTTGGCGTAGTAAGAAGTAGAATGCTTCCGCTTGCTCCAGCGCCGAAGTAGAATACAGGGCTATGGCCTGCACTGCGTTTGAGATGTTATGGGTTCAGTCTCTTCTTAAGGAGATGTGATTTGAGGTTCCTTCTCCTATACCTATGTATTGTGATAATCAGGCTGCTAGCTATATTGCTAGCAATCCAGTGTTTCATGAGTTGACAAAGCACTTCGAGGTTGATTGTCATTTTATCCATGACATGGTGTTACACAAACGAGTCATCACTCTTTATATCAAGTTAGTAGATTAGTTGGGAGATGTTCTTACAAAGGCCTTGCCTAGGAATCCCTTTTCTACTCTATGTACCAAGTTGGGCATGTTTGATTTGTATGCTCCAGCTTGAGGGGGAGTGTTAGAGTTCTTAGTTTATTTCCTTTATGTTTATATTACATAGTCGGGCTTTATGTAGAGTGTTGGTCCCATATGTTCTATTAATGTAAGTGGGCCCACACCATTTAAGTGACTAGTATATATATCACAACGAGGAGGCCAAGCTACTCTAGTTTGTGACTCTCGCTCTTTCTCTCCTCTTCTCTTTCTTCTCTCAAATCCTAGGACTTTACTTTTAACAAATCTCACTGTATATTGACTTTATTTGATGTTGGAGAGTGTTTTTAAACGCTAAGGTGTGAGGTGAGGCGCTTCACGATCCAAAGCCTTAAGGCGCAAGGCGTAAGCCTCTCAAACATTCATTTTTAAGTAGCTAAATAATGAAATATAAAAATAAATAAATAGCAAATATTTCAAAAAAATAGAGAAAATCAAGGAATAATCTCAAAAAATAAGAAAAAATTATGACAATTCATATTTCAATGTCCAAATCCAAATTCCAAACTCACCAAAATCAAATTAAAAGAGTACCACAATCATAGTTTCATACTTCCATATCCAAAGTTTGGAACTCATCAAACTGAAATTATAATGTACCTCATCCATAGTTTCATACTTCCAACTTTCCAAGTTCATTAAAATAAAAACAAAACTTAGAGTGTAACAACCACTATAATTCAATGATTTTAAATGTGAAGGCCTGGGGCTAGTCGCTTCAATGGCCCAAAGTGTGAGGTGTAATCTTCACGAACTTGCCTTTTAAATAAATACTGAAAATAAACAAGTAAATAAATAATAGGATAATTCAATAAAAAAAGATAAATACGATTAAATTTGTGAAAAAAATAACATTAATCTCTTTCATGCGGGGAAAAGAAATGTTTTTGTTACTTTTATTTAAGCTAGAATAGCTTATTATTATTTAATTATGATTTATAAAAAAAGAACAAAATTTGATTTTCTTAAGGTAAGTTGCCCCTCACTAACACATGCATGTGAGGCGCAAGCTTTTGAGACAAGGCATCAAAAAGGTGTAAAAGGTATGATGCGTAAGCCTTTTTTAAAGCCTCAGTAGATGAGGCGTAAGCTTCATATGCTTTTAAGCCTTTTTAATAAGTCTTAGGGCATTTTGGGAAAGCCTTGCCCCGAGGCGAGCCTCAAGGCATAAGCCTCAAAAGCCTTTTTAAACACTATGTTGGACAATAGAACTGTGGAAGTCTGATGCCAAATTTTGATGTAGCACAGCATAGCCAACAGGGTTTCTCTTCCCTTATTGTCCTAATTTAATTACACTAGTGGAAGGTTTTGGGTAGGGATGGACCTAGGGTTGAAAAATGGGTAATTTAGAACTTTGCTTGGAGGCCTGGAATAAGAAACCAGACCTTACACAGGTGCTGGTTGAATTCTGTAAAGTGGGTAAGATGGGATCAATGGTTCTACTCTAGAGAGTGAGTTTAAGGATGAATAAAAAGGGTGTTTAAGGGTACTGGCTTGGGAACTAATTCAGCAAGGCTTTTATAGGGTTCAGATGATGGGTAGAAATTTGGGAATAATCATGGTTTTTAGGTCTTGGGACCTCGACATCCGTGGCCGGGTCTCAGACTATGTTGACTCGGACAATTTGGGCCTGCGTCAATGCTAGATGAGGCTGAGACAATTTTTTTGTTTTTTATTTCCCTTTTGTAGTGAACAGTGAAGAAGAAGAAGAAACATAACCGATTTAATTGTAACCTCGCCATGGCGCTTAGGGTTTGCTCGGAGTTGGTTAGATTCACTTCTGACTGAGTTATGGTGGGGCTTGATGTAGGGTGGGATGGAGGGAAAGGGGAAGTGGGTTTTGGGACTTGATAAGCTTAGAGTTGGATGAATAGATTTGTATGTGATTTAATCGAGTGGGAAAGAGATATCATCATCATAAGCCTTTTCCCAACGGCATGGGGTCGGTTGCACGAATCATGTCCCTCCATTCAGTCCTGTCTAAGGCGATTTCTTCTATTAAGGCAGGGTTCTTAAAATCTCCTCCCAGAACCTCACTTCACATCTTTTTTCGCCTTCCCCTCAAATCACTCACTTGTTGGAAAGATAAGGGGTTGGAATCAGCACCAAACCTAAGCCTCTAATGGATGGATTCAGCACCACCCTACAAGGAGTTACTCATCACACGCACAACAGACATCTCAGCAGCCAAAGATAAACAAAATACTTAAAACTCCTTTAAAAATGAGGTTTATTTTAATAATTTGTGGACAGCATCTCAGAGAAAAACAACTGTGGTGGAAGGATACGGAGATGGTGGTCGTGGGGCTTTGTGAGAAAGTGAGGAAAGATTGTGGAGAACCGTGGGCGTTTGGTCGGAATAGAGATGAGTTTTCCATTGGCGCAGTCAGAGAGAGAAGAGCAGGTGAGGTGGAGGGATGCTAATTGGAGTGAGCAGCCATGAAGTGGTGGCACGCATGCAGGGCTTCCTTCATGAGATGTCGTCGCTTCTTGCACCTCTTCACTGTGTCTTACTAATTTTACTGGCCACATCTTTCATTTGCGAAGGGACTTAAATGCCATTTGTTCCGACAATCTAAGGGATTTAACAACTTCACTGAATCTCTTGCTATTAGAAGTTATGTAAATAGATGAAACTTGTATATGGGGAATTCAATTCCTTGATCTTTGCTATTATTTTTCCATCATTAAATTTTTTAATCATCAAAATGAGAAAAAAAGTTTGAGAACTCTTATTGTTTGGAGTTTCCAACAAATCTCAGTAATCAGAAAAAAAATTAATTTGGTATACAACTCCAATTGTGAAATGGTAATTTCTCTTTGCAGCTTCGTGATTGGTTGGATTTGTCTCTCAATCATTCCGTGCCATCTTCTCTTCTGATTCTTTCCAGGTAATTAGAGCTCATCTGTTCATGTGCTTAAAAATTTGGGCCTGCATCTAACTTTCTTCTTTCTGGTCTGATACCATCTGCAGAGCCTTCACCGTGTCTGGAAAGCTGAGGCCAGAAGAGGCTGTTCAAGCTACACTGTCCTCTCTGCCAGATGAGGTAGTGGATACCGTTGGTGTGACAGCTTTGCCATCTGAAGATTCTGTTTCAGAGAGGAGGAGGAAATTGGAATTCCTAGAAATGCAAGAAGAACTTATCAAGGTATGGGATAAAATTCGTTCCCTTAGTTCCTGTTGCCAATGTTATGGGCCGTTTTGTCGAACCTCAGAACCTAGATTCTTGAATGCACCGCCTGTGTTGTATTCCATGGACTCATTTTACTAATATACTGGCTTTTCCTTCTTTTAGAAACGGGTTTTCATTGGTTTGGATGCATCCACTTCAGATCATGTTGGCTATTTAATTAGTTGTGTTTTTCTTTTGATTCTTGCAGTATGATCTCTATATTTATTTTGTGCATTAACAGGTAAACATATTACGAGAAGTAATTTTATAAGAACTATTATTTTATCTGATTATGCAGGCATTTTATAGGATCATGAAAAACCTACTGCATCTTGCCTCCCATGGCTTGAGCTCTATAATGTGGGATTGCCAGCATTTATATTATTATATGATTATACCTTCCATATATCCTTGTCATATTTTACCCAAATTTAATGCAGTAACAGGTTGAGAAGCATTTTTTAATTTGAACTGTTTGTATAGTTGTGATTATGCAAGAATTTTATAGGTTCATGACAATCTTACGTGTCTTGCCTCCATGCCTTGAGCATTTTCATGTATGGTGGCCCATCTTGGTGTCTTTTAGCTTCGTTTAAAATCTTGATGCTAGGACTCAGGGATTCTGCTGAGTTGCTTGGTGGGTTAGATGATTTTGGTGCTACTTCAAGAGGGAGGGAGGTTCGTCTATACCAAGAACCAAAAAAAGAAAAAGAGAAGAACGATTAAAAGGAAAAGAAAAGAAAAAGAATGAGGCAATGCTGCATATTTGGGAGGCGAGCTATATATTTAAAAGAGAAAGACCTTCCATAATATCCTGGAAATCATGAGTTAAACCATTACTTTTTTTTGGCCAAAATGAAAGAGAAATGGAGAGTGCATGGGTCCTTTGCGATCTTGAGCTCTTCTTTATCCTTGAGGTCATTACAGTCAGAAATCATGAGTTAGACCTTTATCTTTTAGTGCCAATATGAAATCAATCATTCAACCAACCAACAAAGCTTTATACCAACCATTTGGAGTCGACTACACGAAACTTCTTTTACTATTCTACTCTATCTAGCGCCATATCTTCGGTTAAAGGCAAGTTTTAAGATTGTGGTCTCGTTCAACGTCTCGGTTAGCTAAAGGGGATTTCTCGACCGTGATGGAAGGAGACATTAGATAAAATGATATTTGATACACAAGGATACGAATATAGATTACATTTAATGATTTTTTGTGCATAATTAAGCTAAATATATATCATGTATCTTTTATGTGTTACAAAAGACATGCTATAAAACAAGGTTTAAATTACTTAAATTAGGGTTTTGTTACGAGATTATACGTATCCCATAGAGGTGTGAAGGAGCATATCCAAAGATGGACTGCAGCTGACTTCCCAACTCGGGGTCATATTCTGTGGAGGATGCTTACATATGTTATCTGGTGGGCTATTAGGAAAGAAGGAAACAATTACATTTTTGAGGACAAGATAAGTGACACGAGTCATGCTACAGTTTTGAAGACCAAAGCTCTTCTTTTCTTTTGGTCTTCTTCCCTTAAAGGATTTTAAAGGGGTTCTGTTTGAAGATTTTGTATTTAGATGGACTGAATCTTTTTTTGCTTTTTAATTAAGGGACTGAATCTTTTTTGCTTTTGAACTAATGGACTGAATCTTTTTTCTTTTTAACTAACTCAGTTGATTTAGTTTTGGGAGGTCTCCTTTCTTGCCTTCTTCTTTGTATAGTGGAGACTTTTCCCCTTATTTATACAGTCAGTTTTTATATATATCAAAAAAGAAATGTATTGTCTTGATACCTTACCCGACCAAGATGTCTCCGCCGAGGCAAATCGAGACAGAATGAGATTTTGAACCATGGCTAAAACATGCTTTATCAGATTTTTCTTCACTGCTTCGATCTATTTCCTTTTCAGCCTTTCCCTCATCCTCTTAGAGACAACCTGCACCTGAGCGCACATTCTCATGGTTCCATTAATAGCCTTTGTTGCACATAGTCAAACTATCTTAGTTGATGCTACCTATTAGGCTATTCTCAGGTTCCCCTGAATGCACTCATTTCTAATTTTGTCTTTCCTAGACTTGCCACTCATTCTTCGGACATGGTGTTTCTTTGTTGCTCTCAGTTCTACAAAGTGTAGTCAGTCTTAATGAGCGCAAGTCTACGTTTTATTAGGTAAAGGAAAGGGAAATGTAAATTGCTCCTATCCCATGCAATCTCAAACTCATATATATCTTTATTGTGTCTTATCTTAAAGATCTTCTAAAACATCAAAGAAATGAAAGAGGGACCATTTTCAAAAGAGTTTGTCTAAAAGCTTGATGACGGTGAAAGTCTTAAAAACTTGGATGAATGGAACTATGAAATCTTCTCACCAAATTTTTGAGTCATTAGATTATGTAAACTTTGCTTTTAAGAAATCTGGTCATGCTTTCTGAGTGAAGGTGATTTATTTATTTTTGGTAAGATGGGGTTGAACCTGCGACCTCACGGTTAGGCCCAGCTCCTGAGTGAATTCATTTTCTTAAGCATTGTTCTTTAAAAATTAGTCGCAGATATTGTTATTGGGATTTTTTCTGTAATTTTTGGAGTATTTTAAACTTGTTTCTTCTTATGTGTTCTCTTTTTCTTTTTGGAAAAAGTTAAAGAAGGAATATATTCCTTGTTAAAACTATATAATATAAATATCTAGTCCATAAAACCATAAACATCTTTTGAGATTTTCGGAAGCTAATAACTAAAATCAATTCTTGCCAGATACCTAATTCCTATATAAAGCTAAAGTTTTTAGATTTGTTCAGATACACCGCAAGCTCTTTGTGCCTTCACATTAAAATTAAGCTTGAAATGGGGATGACTTTGCTTGAAATTGTGCCTTCGCTTACAAAGCTTCCTGGTCAATAGTGGGAATGACTTTCACTAGAGGAAAACATGATTTGTCTGGTAGATGTAGTTTACTTTATTTAATACTTAATAGGGATGTAATCAACGTTGGGTAGATATGGTCCCATCCTCTTCACTGAATAAGTGCTCGACTCATTGTCCATCTTCCCCTTCACCACTTGCTTCAGTTGTTTTAAATATTCTGCAACCGGCGAGTTGGGTGATATTGGAGCACAATGGAATCAGATTTCCGTGATTATTTGCACCCTCCACTACCCAGATAGTATTTCTGGTTGTGTATCTTTTTTATTTCAACTGGTGTCACTGAATGAAGTAACATGAAGCCTAAGGATTTTTCCTTGAGCAGTTGTTTTCTGGGAACATCTGAAAATTTTGCAAGATTTTCAAATATATCTTAGATATTCGTTTCAGAGTTATAAAAATGCTATAGGTAAGCCCATCGGTTTTTGCTGATGGCTCCTTTAGGTAATATTTCATGCCTTGAATTTGAGCACCTTCTTTTTATGTAGGTCATTTGAACTTTGAAGTGCTCAAAAAGCAGTACAATTTCAGTAATTTTGAGCTTTTACATGGATTAGTTCTTTTAGTACATAGGTTTTTTAATGTCTTGTCATCTTTAGTCTGTTGGTATATTAAATAGTTACACAATTGTAGGAGGAGGAAGAGAAAGAGAAATCTGGGATTAGCCGGGAAGATGTGGCTTTGAAAGAGATGACTATTCCAACGGCAAGAGAAGCACAGGAGCAGGATATAGCAAAAACGTTGGAGAAACAAGAGCAGCTCTGTGAGCTCAGCCGAGCATTGGCTGTTCTAGCTTCGGCATCTGTAAGAATTGTAGTTATTAAAAAATTTCAGTTCGTTTGAAGCTTCTATCAAATGTTAATATGTTTGAGGTGATGCTATCTGCTCTGAATCTTACTTTGACTTTTCTGCCATTCCTTGCAGTCAGTGAGTAGGGAACGTGAGGAGTTTTTGAGTCTTGTCAATAAGGAGGTACTTGACCATGATTATAATTTATAACTAATTTGTTTTCAGATTAATCTCTTTGTTCCATGATGGCGGATGCTACTTTTTTTTTCTTCTGAAAAAGATGACCAGTTGTATGTGTGTATTTCATGTACAAAGAGTCTTATCCTTTTTCTATTTCATTTTATCCTACGTTTTTATTAATTTTTTTCTGTGTGCAGTCCTAAACTTTATTTGTAGACACAATATAATACCTCTGTAGTAGACTGTAACAAAATAGTTTCCCATGTGGAGTCCATCACCCAACTTCCCTAGGGGATGGGACCCAACATTCAGTGAGTCCTACCTCTGGGAGATACCCTACATATGCACGTGCTGTACCCTATGTTTTTGGCTGTCTTCATGGTTTACCAGCAGGGTATCTTAGTTTTCTTCTTCTCTATATTCTGCTGTATGTTCTATTTTCGAATGGTCTATTTGATGTCTGTATTGGATAGGATTGCAGAATATTCAAACTTTATGGCTGTTAGATTGCTGACAACATGAATGAATAGCATTTATTTTTAAAAGTATCCACTTACGTATATTTGACTGTATCTTATTTTCTTTGCTTCTAAAAAGGTGACTCTAGATATGCCACATGGAGAATAGAAATGCTTAATATTGTTCCGTTCTCGTGTGTTTTTGTCTTCTCCTACGCTTCCTTGTAAATGTATATAATTTCTTATATTCTCCTGCAGACATTTTTGAATGCTGTAGCCTGTAATGTTGTTGTTTGCAGATAGAACTGTATAATAGCATGGTACAGAAAGAGGGCACAAAAGGTGAAGAAGAGGCTAAGAAGGCATATATAGCTGCCAGGAAGGACAGCGACCATGCTGCTGAAACGGCAATAGGTGACAAGGTTTCTTCGGCACTCATAGACAGGGTGAGAAATTGCCAAAAGAACCTCTTAGTTAAATCCAGTTTCTACCCTTGATTTACTTGCAATCACTTAACTGTTTTCCTTGTGGATTGTGATACATGATACATATTGGTGCACCTGAAATGTAAAATTTGTTTTGAACTGTTTTATATTACTTCAGGTTGATTCTATGCTCCAAAATCTTGAAAAGGAAATTGATGATGTGGATGCCAAAATTGGTGATCGTTGGCGACTACTTGACAGGTAAATAATTGCTTACGGGACAGGTTTGTACATTTCATCACTCCACCATACTCTGCAAATAAGATTCTCTTTCGAAATTATGAGGGCACTTTTGTTGGGACGAAGGATCATGTGAGTCTTATATTTATCAGTAACTGGTATATTCAACTATTAGCTGCCGAATAGGTGCCTATGTCATCCATCTGAGTTGTCCAATTGATGGACCACCTGTTGGATGAGCGGAAGGTTTAAGATGTTTGTCTTGGACTTTTTTCGGTGCTTCGAGGATACGGCACATTGTAGAAACAGTGGAAAATATGGCAAGCTTTTGGAAGATTGGAAGCATAATAGAAATCCTATGGAAACATTAGGAAATATGTATTACTATTTTAGAGAGGGTCGGGCTCCGTTGACAGCCCTAAAATGATAGGATTCTGTACAGGACACAATATAAGCCACGTGGCACACTCTTAGAGGACTCTGACCGTATGGATGTTTGGTGAATCCCTAGGTGGACCTACAAACCTAAAATCAGCATGATTAGTGATTTATAGGCGTTGGATCTTTGTATCTCAAATACTGCTCAAATTGATGGGTTGATCTCAACTGTGGGAATTTGAGCAGTATTTGAGATACAAAGATCCAACGCCTATAAATCACTAATCAGGCTGATTTTTGGTTTGTAGGTCCACCAAGGGATTGGACAAACATCCATATGGTCAGAGTCCTCTAAGAGTGTGCCACGTGGCTCATATTGTGTCCTGTACAGAATCCTGTCATTTTTAGGCTGTCAACGGAGCCCGACCCTTTTAGAGAATGCTAAAATAAGCATGAGAAATCAATGTCTTAAAAAGCACAAGGCGTATATGAGGTTTTTTGCCTCTACGAGGCGAGGTGTAATCCTCAAGGCGGCACGAGGCGTAAGCTTCAAATTTCTTTTTAAAGAAAAAGCTTTAAAAATCCATAAAAATGAATCAACTACAAAAATAAAGAAAGAAATGCGAAAATAAGTTAAGAGTTCTTTTTGATGATTTACCATAAAGATTACGTCGAGTTTGGATTTTTTAAAACATTAGCTAATTATTTTGTGAAGTCCATCAAGCAAAAATTCACCATTTATCTTTTGAAGGCCTTTATTACTTGCTCCTGTATTTTATTTTCTATTTATTAATTACAATTTAATAGGGTATAATATTCACGTGGCATTGCTCCTCTATTGGTCAACCCAACCTTTTGAAGGCCACTATTACTTGTTCCCGTATTATATTTTCTATTTATTAATTGCAATTTAGTAGGGTATGATGTTATGTGGTATTGTTCCTTGACTGGTTGACCCAACAAGTAAACTTGGTATATTGTTAGTGAACATAGTGATGTTAATTATAACGGCAGGTTGATGAATTATTTTTTCAGAGTTTGTTGATTTGAATAATCTCAGGAACAAAGTCCTCATCACGTAAGATTTTCAGTTTATGTACTATAGAAATGTAGTCACTTGAAAACACTTTCAGCTGAAGTTTCCCATACTATGTATTTCATACTACTAGGAAGAAGATGACATAAATCTTCTTTATAAGGGTTGCTTTTGGCATAAAAGATAAATACCGAGATGAGTAGTGAACTTATATATATAAATGTATATATAACAAAACAGGGAAGTTGTCTCCCCACTTATACCCCCTCTTATCTGTTTCAACAAAAAGGGCCGAGATCTTATCCCCAAATGGACGGTGGATCTCAACCATTCACTCCATATTTTGACAAATGCTTTTTCGGGAGTGCCGATGGCACGGGCTACCCACTAGTATATCTATATAACAAAACAGCTCAGTTGTCTTATCTCTTATCTTATCTTGCTTCATAAGATAAATAGTGTTTGAGATCAAATCCATCCATCTAATGTGGATGGTTAGATTTTAGCCACTCTATCCCTCTCATTCATTCGGTCACTCCCACTCATTTGACCCCCCACGCGCAACAGATTGAAAATGTGAAATTCAAAATTTGAATTTTAGCGCCGTTAATTTCCATTATTTTCTGTTTTTTCTTTTATCTTTCCATTTTTTTCCTTTGTGCGTTACAATCCGTTATAACGGGAAAAAACGGTAACGCACCCAGTCTGCTATATTGTTTGAGTGCCAAAGGCACCCAATTTTTGCAAACGCTTTTGTCAGAGAGTGCCATAGGCACGGGCCATTTACTAGTATATATGTATATGTCAATAGCCATATAATCTACATAATATAACTCATATATATATATATATATATGGGCTGGGATATGTTGACTCATGCTTTTGTGCCTCATAAAATGACTCATGAACGTGGGGACCGCATGCAGATGAGTTAAGGCCTTAAGGGCTGATTTTTGGTGATGATATTCTTCCCAACATGGATAGCAACCTTACAAAAAATCTGCCCATTCCAACATTTGTAGCCTTATGAAAAGTGGATTGCAAGTTGAAAAATTTTGGACCATCCATTTTCACTGTTAAATTTAGGTCCATATTTGATAGGGTTAGAATTTTTAGAAATTGCTGATTTTTGGTGAGGATGATCTCCATGGTGATGAGATCATCCTCACCTGCATGTGGCCCCATGATCGTGTGTCATTTTATAACTCAAAAAGCATTAGCAACTTTATGCCAGCCATATATATATATATTATTTATAATTCAAAATATATAATTATTCTTCTATCAAATATAATTATTCTCAATATAAAGGGGTTGGTGTACTTACGGTCTAAGGTGTTTACGGAATGTAGGGGTCTGTTTTTCGAAGATTTTGTGTTCCGGTGGGATGTTTTATGTACTAGGGAGGGAAGCTAATGGGGCCTTTTTATGTTTCTTTTTGCTTCTCAGTCCTCGTCCAGTGTAGGTCATCTCAACCTCTCTAGCTTCGACTTGTCTTTGTTGGTTTTTGCCTTTAATAAAGCTTATAGTTATAAAAAAAAAGATATAATATATTTTGATGTAAATGCAAAAACCAATTGGCATGGATCTGGAAGATCCTCCATGGTCTATACTCAAAACACATTATTAATGGAATTAAAACAATCTAACAGTAATTAAAGAAAATTAACTTTTAATACTTAATTAATCTGATGAGGTGATCTTCCTGGTTTGACCTTCTGCATATGCACCATGTGTCCTGGTATTTCATTAATGGTAATTACCATCTGTTATGCAAAATTGCAAACTATATATTACCGTAACATAGTGAGTTGGGTACCATCAATAACAATTCCAATTTTTAGGCAATTTATGAATTCATGTCGTAGGACAGTTTCGGTCCAATTGATTATTGATGCTATCTAAATGAAGGGATTATGATGGGAAAGTGACTCCGGAGGAGGTAGCAGCTGCAGCTATGTACCTCAAGGACACCTTAGGTCAGGAGGGTGTCCAAGAACTTATCAGCAACCTTTCCAAAGATAGAGGTTAGTAACTCAAGTTTTATGTTCACCTATTAATTCACATGCTCGTTTTCCTCACTTGATGTTTTCAAACTTCTCGTGTTATGCTATTGACTCCCTAGTGGGGACTCACCTAAGAGCTCCTAACTAAACCTGATTGGAGGATCCTAACCATCCAATCTACTACATCTTTTGAGAGTTGGAAAAAACATGACTAGACATCCAGCAAAATTCCATCAGATAGTTGAGAAAAACCTAATCTGGTTGATTTTAGGTTATTAGATATCCCAGGTGGGACCCACCAAACAGTAGGTCCTGGACTACTGTGCCGGTAAAATGTGTACGGCATAGTTATTTTCCTACTTCACCTTCTGATGCAAGTATTCTCAGTAATTACCGTCTTTGGATCCAAATTCTTGTTTTCTTCACTTAATGACTTCAAATGTCAATCTTATCTGAAGAAATATAAGTATATAAGTACTACTTTTGTCAATTTCCTTGCAACAGAAGGAAAGATTCTTGTTGAAGACATTGTCAAATTGTCAAGTCGAGAGGAAGATGCCGATGCAGCTAAAGCAGGACGTATATAGAGGGTAACACATTCTAGTTTTGGGTTTATATGTTGATAGTGTGAGGTGGGATTACATGGTATGACAAAAAATAAGTTTTGATTTTTTGTAGCAGTTGATAAAAAGGATACATTTGTTGCTGCTGTAAAAATTAATTCAAGAAAAAACCAATTATAGCATACACAGTACAATATTGGAGCCTTCTTATGTGGCTTTTCAATTACTTCTTTTGTACTTGGAAGATAAATGTCATGTTACATGAATATTGTTCTATATAGACAGAAATTATATGGTAACGCTGAATATAAGTTGGTGGTCCCTTCAAACCTCACCTTTAGCAATTTAAGATGCTAGCTTTTACAACCAAACCACAAATGCTTCTTGGAACATTATGATACACCTTGTAAGTAACCATTTCTATACTCCAATAGTTGAGATGTTGAAGAAAGAGAAGATGAATGACAAGAACAGCCTTATCAAGAACAAGATGCACATTTTGCGGTGACAGGAGTATGAAATCAGAGGAAAAGGAAATGTGAGGTTTAGGGATGTGGAACATGGTGGAGTTTGTGGAAAATTTGTTGGGTAGAGAATTTTGTACTGAAAGTCAGATTTCGTGGATAATTCTTTCCCCTATTTTGAGGGATTTGGAAGCAAACTGTCAAATCAGATTTTAAAAGATGAAATTGTTTTTAAAGTAAGATGTTGTTGCTTATCGATTAATTATTAAAAAGAAGTTCAAGGTATTCAAATTCTCTGCTTAACCTTTAGTAAGAAATTTAAGGATGGTAGCTATAATAGTGGAGAGCAAGTTGAGAAATGGGGAAGCAGATGAGAGGATCCACAGGAAGGTACCCTCGAACTGAAAATTGATGAAAGCTTGATTCAGGGCCTTTCGGCATTGGTGGTGTTATTGGATGAGGTAAGCTTGGCATTTTTGCATACGACTTGAGTAGAAATCAGAAAACAACAATATGGAGGCTTGAAAGCAACATTGGTACGCAGGAGCGTATTTATGCCTTCTATGCTGGGTCTGCCAACTACTCGCATTTGTTCGTGCGGTTTTTTGTGCTTGCTATTGCATGGATTGAAGAAATGTTAGCAACTCTGTTGACATTTAGTTTTAGATATAACTGGTTGGGAGTGGTGATTTTTAGATTCCTCTGAAGAATGTCTCAAAGTCTCACCTTTTAAGACCTGTAATAGCTACGTTTGCATAAATACCAGGTGTGCATAATCAGACCGTATTGCATGTTTGTACTATTTGTTACAATTAGGTACTGGAACCGGTTAGGACCATAATGACATGAATTGATTGTTATCTGGGGAATGCTCTTTGTTAAACCTTTCATGGAGGCAAAGTTTACTTTCTTTCACTTGTTTATGGCTAGTTTGGATGAGTGCATAGCTGAATAGCACCAAATTGAGGCAGGAAGGAAAGCGTTGATGGACCACCTAAAATGAATCTAACCCTGTTTTGGAGTAGTTATGCCACTGGTGCTAACAACAATGCAAGAAGTGAGCACCATCAAAATGCAAGAATTGGTGCACATCCAAACTGCTGCATGTGTTCTAGAGCCATCAAGCAATCTCTTAGCTTGTTTGAATCTTTTCCAATATATGTTTAAATGTTCCATATCTCTTCTTTTATGGTTTGAATCCATCATGTTTAACCGCATGTCAGTGTGCAGTTGTGCTGAAACTTGCCACATGCAGAGGGGGTGAGTTGGTTCAACAGGTGAACCCCTTTGATTCCTGCACCTCAGTTGCCACGTGAAAAAACACGATTTTCGTAGGGAACTGAGTCTGTTTACTGTTATGTCACTCCAAAACATCTTGCCCCAGAAATTTATTCCAACTAATTAATTAGAAATTGTGATTTTCAATACCCAACTGGCCTACTAATTCAGGGGTCCAAAACACAAGAAAAGAGCAAGTTGAACAAAATTTAGATGATTATTACCATAAAAATTAGAGAAAGCTTGTTTCTATGATAAAGAGCAAGGAAATAAATTTCCGAAATTAACGAAATATTTCGCGAAATATTTCCATTTTCTAGGTTATCGACAGGAAAGAATACATACACGAAATGTTTCCATACATGTCGAAATATTTCGTGTTAACAGTAAATTTCGGTCAATTGACGGTGTAAATATGTATTATTTTGGTCGAAATGTTTCGACATCAATAGAAACATTTCGATCGAAGGTAGGAAATGTCCCATTTGAGCACCACAAATCCCATATTTGATCATTTAACCCCTTTCTATATATATATATATATAGAAGACCAATCCATTATAGACCGCTATGGTTATTCATTTCCACACTACATATGGTTGTATATTATGGTTTGATAGTTTATGAGTGTTTTTAGACTTGTTTTTATCATTTCCCATACTTTCCACAAACATTTCTATAATATTTCATCATTCGCATATTCCATCATTTCCACGAAAATGTATTATTTCCACACTGGTCGAAATATTTCCACGAAATATTTCCATTTCCGAGCTGGTCGAAATAAACCTCGAAACCGAAATTTATTTCCTTGATAAAGAGGCACACAAATAAGATTTTAGATAACCATTAGGTGCATACAAGTCTAGCTACAAATTCCTCAATGTTTTTATCTGAACTTCCACCTTCATCCACAGCCTCCTCAGCCAATTCCTTCCACTTAGTTGCATTCCTCTTAATCTCTTTCCCTTTCTCTCCATGCATAACTTCCCTTATAGAAAGCTCTATTTCTTCTCTTCTGACAAGTCCCTTCTCATCTACCTTAGCTTTGACTCCTACTTCCCAGATGTTCTCTAGAAACTTGGCATTAGTGGTTTGGTCTGACAAACGTGGCATTCCCACCATTGGTATGCCCAAGCTCAATGCCTCTAGTGTAGAGTTCCATCCACAATGAGTTATGAAGCAACCGATCGCTCGGTGCGCTAGCACCTCCAACTGGGGACACCATGTCACTACCAAGCCCTTCTCTGATGTCTCCTCCTTGAAATTGACAGGGAGCTTGTTGTTCTCTGAGGTTCTAACTACCCACAAGAAGTAGTTGTCGCTCCTTCTAAGGCCCCATGCTAGTTCCTCCATTTGGTCTTCTCCTAGTGTTACCACGCTTCCGAATGACACGTACACGACTGACCCTGTTTCTTTTGTGTTTAGCCACTTCATGCAGGTGCCGCCGTCTGGCTTAAAGAGGTTGAGACCGTAACCATTGTCACCTTCCACCCGCTTGTCTAGGTACATAGATGGCACTGTTGGTCCTATAGTCTTGATTGGCCATAGGTTCACCATCCAATCCACTACCTATAGGAATTTAGCCAAATTATCATTGGTATCAAAAGAATTGAAATCCATTCACAGATTAAAATTTTAAAAAATCTTCCAAAATGGTTTAAGACTAATTAAATGTTGCTAAAACAAGCTCATAAATTTCAAAAATTTATTTATATCTGATGAGATTACATGACCCACCTCAGGCTCCAACTTGTCAAATGTGTTAAGAAGGAGCCAATCTGCTCTCCTGAGGTTTGAGAACTGGCCCAAGACCAGGCCCAATGAAGGTGAATACAATCCCCTCCCATAAACATAAGATGGCAAGTCATGAATCCCAAGGAGTGGCAGTCCAGGTATTGATACCATAGAACCTTCTACTGGGGTACTCAACAACCCTTGGTGCACGTGGTAGTAGATGGCGTCAACGGCACAAGACTGAGTGAAGAATGAGGCTCCAGTCATGCCGTACCGGTGAGCTAAATCCAGGGCCCAAGGTATAATAGAGTCGTATACAAGGCATTTGAATGGGTACCCAGAGCTGTCTTGTTTCTCGATGAGGTCGGCTAAGCTTTGTGAACCAATGGCTTCGAAGCGCTTGAGATAGGCCTCAAAGCTTTCTAATTCTGCTATGCCACCTTCATCGCACCCATCAGAGAATGACTCGACTCTGACCGAGCCGGCTTCACCATGCATTGACTTGGTGACGAAGAGGGTGGTGGCTAGGGTCACTTTGAGTCCTTTGGAAACAAGGCGCTTAGAGAATTGGAGCATTGGGTTTATGTGGCCTTGAACTGGAAAAGGGAGCACCAGAACATGGGCTCTCCAACTTCTCTCTTCCTTCCCCATTTCTCTATTTACTCTTACAGTTTGTTATGGTTGTAGGGAGGAGTCATTTATATGAGAGGTGGAGATGATTTGCAGAACTGAAAGGTGTTCTGGATAAGTTTGTCGTTATGAGAGAAGGGGTAGACAAGCATGTGGAGAACTTATTTTAGGATCAAAATCAAAGCACAGTGCACTGACATGAGCTAACAAGAAACAAAATAGGGGAGTTATTACTTATTTTAGAGGACAATACTTTTGTCCTCTAGGCTTGTTTGGAAATCCAACATATGGTGCCAGCCTAGTTCAGTCCTGGTCCAGTGGTCGTTTTGCCATGTTTGGTCAAATTTTTTTTTCTAAGAGTGTAAAGTTTATTGAGGAAAGCGCGAAAAAGAAAAACAAGCACTAGAAGGTAGAGAAGATCTCCAAAGGAAGCAATGAAAAAAAAGAGAGGGAATGATTACAGGAAGGCTAATCTCCCATGTACAAAAAAAGGTTTCCATCTGAATACAAAAGCCCTACTTGGTTCGCTGCACTTGGGTCCATTTTGCACTTTAGTGCAAATACAATGAATTGTGTTGCAATCACTTGTGACGTAAGTCACTTACAACTGTTTGGTTCACGCCATGTCTGCAAATAAAGTTTGGCTGGTTGGTTGGTAGTGCATTGTAAATGAATGCAATGGATTATTTTATTTTTTGATTTACAAAAACATGCACAATAAAATTACTATTGTAATATTATTGTTATCAATGTTGATTTCGTTATTATTATTATTATTAATTATAATTATTGTTATTATAATCATGGTTTAAAAATTGGCCGTTACAACGGATTCGGACCTCCCCTGTTACGTATGTACCTTTAAAACGCTTAAAAATAACAGCTGTTATTTTCGTTACAACGGACGTTATTTTCCATTTTTTTCCGTCATAACAAAAATAATGACCGTTACTTTCTGAAAAATTTTGTGAAAAAACTGTCGTTATTTCAGTTATTTTCCGTTATTTTTATTTTTGAAAATTTGAAAATTGAAAATTTGAGTTTCAGCTCCATTTTTTCCCCTTTTTCTATTCTTTTCCATTTTTGCCCCTGAGCGTTAAAGTTCTTTATAACGGCCCTTATAACGGAAAAAATGATAATGCCCAAAGTCCAGTATACCGTTATAGCGTCCCCTTTTTAAACCTTGATTATAATAATTATTGTTATTACTTTATTGCCATTGTTGTTATTATTATTATTGTTGTTGTTGTTGTTGTTGTTGTTTTGAAGGGGAAAGCTTGGGGTTAAGGGACCCCCGACTAGCTATATCAAAGAGGGTCGGAATCGGGGGACAACCACTTTTGACAACCATTTTGGTGTACCCACATAGATGAATCAATGGCTGATTTTTAGTGAGGATGATCTCCTCACCATATAGATCACCCCCACAAAAAATCAGCACATTCTGAAATTTCTAACCCCCTCAAATGTGGTTTTCAAGTTACACGGTAAAAATAGACAGTCCATAATTCTTCAACTTCTAAACCAGTCTATGAATATCAGAATGATTTGAATTTTTGTGAGGATGATCTCCTCACCATAGAGATCATTCTCACCAAAAATCAGCCATTGATTCATCTTCTATGTGGGTATGCCAAATCGTTTTCCCCTGATCCTGACCCCATCAAAAAATAGAAAAATAAAGAAATAAAGAAATAAAAAGTAAAAAGATAATAATAATAATAATAATAATAATAATAATAATAATAATAATAATCTCAGTTGTTCTTATTATTATTGTTAAGGTTTTTTGGAAAAAAAAATAATGTTGAGCGAACACAATGCACTTGGTTGCAGCAGTTTTTGGGCTGCACTTCCTTGCATCTATTTTGTTAAGGAGTTTGCAAGTGCTTGTTAACCACTTGCACGGCAGTTCATTTGCATGCCTCTAACCAATCAACTTTCAATCCCAAAATTGTGGCAAGGTAGTGCATTGCACTCAATTTGCTGTGAACCAAGCAGGGCCAAAAGTCTTCGAAGAACAAGCCACTGCATTATTTGGGCCCACTTTTTCAGATTTCACCCTTAAAACTGGATCGGAGTTGGCTTTATGAGAAAGTTTGCAATATCCAAGTGGTTCTTTCTTCCCTGAATTGGGTTAGAACTGGGTAGGCCCTGCAAAGATGAGCTTTCCAATCAGATGTAAAAAAAGGTGGGACCGTGGGAGTGTCCCTACCATGGAAAGACAAATATAGGCTTGTTAATGTAGAGTCCTTATCAAGTTAGTCAACTTTGCAGTTATTAAGGTTGTATTCGTCATTTCACTAGGAGGAGATCTCTTCTTATAGGGGGGTAATTTTATGGGCACCCATGCCTTTAAGCTCAGCACCCACTCTTTTATTTTATGGCAAAAAAAGCCCCACTTGACCATCACCCCCACCCAAATAGAGAACAAAAAAAAAAAATCAAACTGTCCATGTCGGCAAGGCAGAACCGACAAGGCTGGTCGTGCTGTGTAGAGAGAGAGTGAGAGAGAGAGAGAGACGAAGTGGGTGCGTGGATGCCCAATTAATAGTTGGAGGGGCTTTTTTGTCCAAAAAAAGAGGAGAGAGAGTGGTGCCCAGCTAAAAAGGCGTGGGTGTCTACAGAGGGACCCTTTATATAACACAGGAGCCTCATTCATTTAAAGTCTTAAACCTCTCAAAGTAGGCCTTGAACCTTCCTGGCTCAACTTGGGTTTGCATGGCCCAACTTGGGGATGGAGTGGATAGTGGCTACACTGAAAATTTTGAATCCTTGAAGGCTAGGCACTTATTGGACTCAAGTGGCATTGGCCTTGAGAGGGAATCACTGTAACATGGGATCCCTAACCTCCCATCTCTGTACCTCTCTCAACAATTTGTCTATTTTTATTTTATTTTTTTTTCAAGTTTTCCCAAAGAGAACTAGTTTTATAACTATTTTCCATTGTTTGGATGAGTGGTCCTGTGCTAGAATATTGGGGATTGTGTCCCATTGACTTCTCATGATACATTAACCAGATAAAAGATAGCCTGATGGGGCTTTCTTCCATGTGGGCGCTATGGGACGAACTGAATAATTGGCCCATCCCCTGTTGGATATACGCACCAAAAATCAGCCAATTAGTGATCTCGACCCATTCAATGTTGAAATATCCAATGGCTAGAGATCACCAATCAGGTTGATTGTTGGTATGTAGGTCCATCAAAGAGTTGGCCCATTATATGTGGGCCAGTGGTCACGAAAGAGTGTGCCCCTACAGCCCTACAAGATACAAAAAAAAAATTGCTCGGCCTAAATCTTTTCCATTAACCATAAAAAAGAAGTTACAAGTGGTTTATTGGTGACAAACAATGTCAGTGCTTTAGCTATAATTAACCACAATAATGGCTGTAACAACCAATCTCCTGCATTGTAAGGTTGGGAGTTATTAAAAATTAGAATTTTTTAATTTTTTTTTTCATATCCCCCTCTCCTCTATCTTTATTTATTTATTTTTATTTTTTCCCTGTAATGAATCTCCTGCATTGTAAGGTTGGGAGTAATTAAAAATTAGAATTTTTTAATTTTTATTCAAATTTCTGACCCCCCCTCCCTCTCCTCTTTATTTTTTTATTTTTATTTTTTTCCCTGTTATGAATCTCCTGCATTATAAGCTTGGGAGTTATTAAAAATTAGAAATGTTAAAAAATCCTGTCCAAACCAAAGGCCATCTAAATTGTGTAGCCCTATAGGAAATAGTATGTGCTCGTGTGGCCATCCTGGAGGAAGCCTGTCCAAACCAAAGGCAATCTAAATTGTCTAGCCCTACAGGAAATAGTATGTGCTGTAGCATTAATTACACGACCTGAGTAATTAAAAGAGAGTTTTTCAAAAGAAGAAGAGAGCTCAAGAATCCAAGCACAACACCCCAAAGAAAACCAACCTGCTTGAGTAAAGCCCTTTTGGAGAAGGGAGATGAGATCTTGCGTGTATGATTCCACAAAGATAATCTTTAAGCCCTTGTGCCTGGCAGCCTCTAGTCTACTCAGGATAGCCTTTGCCTCCAAGTCCTCCGTTGAGCCGGCTTTGTTAGTCCTTCCACCCGGCAAGATCAATTCCCTATCGAATTATGAACAACAAAATCCAGTCATGCCTCTAGAGTCGATTTATTCCATGCAGCATCGGTGTTCATTTTCAACCATCCTAGTGGGGGAGGTGACCAGATTGTAGGATGATTAGAACGTTTAGATTTCTCAATGGTTATAAACTTCTTCCCCGACTGCCACAACCACTTCTACAAAAGATCTTCATTCAAATATTCTCTAATTCTTAACTCCTAAACCACCCTAGTTCTTAGTAAGTTCTCTTTTACTTAAGAATACCTAGAAGGGGTTGCAGGGGGGGGGGGATTAGGTATTCAAAAAATTAATTTAACCTATTATAAGTTTACTGGTCTAAGTAAGATGATAAAATCGCACGCCTTAGTTGATTGATAAAAATATTATCACAACCGACTCAATTCAAATATACCTCCGTGGTATATTGTCCTTTCGTCGTTTGATCTAATCAATACAATTAGCAGAACAACAATCAAACATCCACAAGACACAGAGTTTTTACGTGGAAACCTTAGTCAAGGAAAACCACGGGACCACTTCAAGACGGAAAATATCACTAATTGGAAAGTTAAACGAAACAAATGTTACATACGCAGCATCGCTGCAAATGCAGCTTCCAACCTTAGCCAAAGCCTACTGTCGATGCGTCCACGTCCTCTGAATCAATGCTACGAATCCACTCGCGCCCTTCTAGCCAAGAAGCCTTGTCCGTTTGTTTAGTTTGGTACTCCCTAAACCTACCTTCGATCAGCTACTCCGATTTTAATTCTCAACTCTCTAGCCTCTGATGAAGATGAATGATTCAGTACACTCTGAACCCTAAGTTGCTCAAAAGGTGTTGAGTCACACTAGTACTCTTAGGCTGCTAGGTCAAATATCTATGTGAAAGACCTAAGTTGAATAAAGGATCAAGCTCTTGGCTTTGATCAAGAAGAGAAAAAGCTCACAAGATGTTGATGAGAACTAAAAGCTTTTTGCTCTTCGAATGGACATTCTGATTAATAAAACTCTATTCTCTGTATTTCAATGTGTATTTTATAAGTCCAGAGATGGGTTATATTTATAGAATTCGTAGCCCAGAGTCTTTTAGAAAGTGGGGGAAGTAAAAACTAGAATTTCAGATATGAAAAGACTCAATTCGCATGAAGTCCAATCGATTGGGCTAAGTCCAAGCCCAACCGATTGTACTCTGGGTCCAATCAATTGGTTTTGTAAGGATGGATTTTTCCTTCATAAATCTAATCGATTGTACCAAGTCCAATTGATCGGACTTAAATAAGTTTATATCCCGTAAGATCCAATCGATTTCACAGAGGTCTCCAATCGATTGGGCTTTGTACCAATCGATTGGACTTTCGCAGAAGTCAATATTCTTGACTTAGACTCAGATCTATCCATTGACTATGTTGACCATTATATTTTATTCATTTTAAACTCTTCTTATGGCCACTAAGTCACTTACCTTTTTAAGCGAGCGTACACGATCTATAACTGACAAATGGACAGTTACTCAGATGACTCCTATCGTCAACCGTCTGATTCTTGCTGTCTCTGTCTTTTAGTTTTCATGTAGTTAGCGAAGTATGTGTATCACGACATTTTCAACACTACACCGGTGGTCGTAGGAACGGTTACATAAATGTTTCATGTCACACGGAATCTTTGCCAAACCAAGAATATGAAAATATTCTTTACAAGGAATTTATAATTTCTCTAACCTCTTAACCACACACATTAGAATATAAAGAGTGAGTTTATAATTTCTCTAATTATTAGTTTATTTTAACTAATAAAGTATCACCTCTGTGATCAAATATTTTCACACCATTTTAAGCCTTGGTTGGCAATATTTCTGCATAACATCATTTTGAGTGCAATAATCTTTTTCGTTAGGATTTTTTCTAATGTCACAAAGAAACCCCTTTTTTACAAAGTTAAGTTACTTTTTGTAAAAAGTTAAGATAAACTTACATCCAGTTTTTACATCAACTTCATACATCTGGTGGTTGTGGGGCCAGCATGGAGAACATGTTGGACAATCCAACCACAAACAGGTAGATCAGCACCATAAAAACTTATTCAATTCTGACATTATTAAATGGATGGTTCAAAATTTTTAATTCTAAGTCAACTTTTCATGAGCTAAGGAATGTCGGAATTGACTGATTTTGGTGCTTGGGGGATACTAAAATGGGTTTTGGAATTTAAGCTTATATAATTATTTATTATTTATCAATGTTCTTCGGACTTTGATTAGGCATTTCTTAGTTACGTTTCTCTATCTTTACTGTTTTTTGGGATTTCTCAAACTTTGAATTTGATCTTTTTGTCTTTTATATTCACATGAAATTGGTGTTTTTATAATCTTTTTGGAATGTTTTATTTGCTAGGAATGGACATCATTATAATGTTCTTAGTAGCTTTAAGCCTTTGTATTTCTTTCCGTTATGATTGGAATTTAATGTTTTTGGTCCGTATGCATACCTTTGAAATGCAAAACCTATGTGCTCAATCCTTTTGTTTTAATTTTTTATTGTATTTTTGATTCTTAATTTTAGAAACAGAGATGGAGGTTTTTTTATATTTTATTTTCGATTCTTGATTTTTGAATGTCTCCAACAGTGAAGAAGGGAGCAAGCGCACCAAAGAGAACTCCAGGGAGAGTGACCAAAGGGACACTCAAGCCCCAAAATCAACAAATAATAGAAGAAGCGTGACGATTGAAGAGGTTTCAATTTCTATTGTTGAAGTTAAAGAAGAGAGATTAAAATTTGAGGAGAACCTCTATGAAAAACGGTGGAGGAAACATAACTAACTGGATCCATTTCTGTTAAAGGTAAGTTCTTAATTTTAAGTTAATACTTTAAGATCAGATGAGTTTGATTTTTAATGGATCCTTTCGGTAAATTTATGATGACTTTAACTTTGTATCATGTTTTTTTTAATTAATGTGGTTAGAATTGTGAGAAAGTTCGCATTGTTGGATTGTTCCAATTGACGTGCTAATTGAAAATTGTCAGAATATCATTTTTTCTATTATTATTTTATCTTATTTTGCATTGTTGGGTATATTTCAATTGTTAAGGTCGTAGAAATTGTGAGCAAGGTCGTGCTTTGTTACGAATTTAACTGCATTTGCATCGTAATCGTTGTTTCAATTTCTTTAAAATTTTGAGTGCTTACAAGGGGTTAGGGGTTTTGATTTTGTTGTTGTAGTAGTTTTAGTGGGGGTATATATTTGGGTTAGTAGATAAGAGTTGTGACAAGGATTTGGGCTTTAGAAAATGAATAATTTTGAACAAACTTCATTTCAAAAACTAGATTTTTTGGTTTCGCAAAAGAAATGTGTTCCATGTTGATTAGCATGCCAAGCATTAGAGCTCCAGTCTAGAATAAACATAATCAACCCAAATAATGCCCCCCATCTATAAAACAGGGCGCGGCTTCCATGCGCCAAGGCCACACAGATCAAACAAAATGGCCCTGCTCATGTTGTGACATGTCAGCAAAAAAGCAAAAATCTATTACAAATATCAACACAACCGCAACCCAATTAGTCAGTTACGTCAAGGGTTTTGTCTTTTTTGCTGATGTGTCACAACATGAGCAGGATCGTTTTGTTTGGTTTGTGTGGCCCTGGCGCATGGAAGCCGTACCCTAAACACATCGGTCAGGCTGAATTTTGGTGTGAAAGAAACCACCAAAAAGCTCAAATCCGATGGTTAGAAACCACCAAATGGTGGATATTGTGTCAAAAATCAGCAACTGAAAATTTTATATGTACGTTATATTTAACATCTTCATTTAGTTTACACTCACCTCGATTGTTGTGAATCCAACATTGTACAGTCTACCATGTTCATTTAGTTCACATAGTCATTTCATGGCACGGGTTCTAATAAGATATTTTCTTAAGAAGTGGGTTTGATTGCTGAAGGCACCCGTAGAATTGCACACACTTTGTTGGGGAGTGCCGTTGGCATGGGTCATCCCCTAGTACCGTTATAACATGGTAATTTTAGTCGCACCCCACAAAATGTGAGGGCACCCAAACTCTTGATTTTTTACCATATTTTTTTATTACGAAAATGGCCTTGAATTTTTTTTTTACACACCCTCTAATCAACTGTTTTTCTGCTTACAACCGGTTGTAAGTCTTGTGAGCGAATCCAGTCACAACCCACAATAGGAGTCACATGGCACACTCTTAGTGGGCGCTGACCGTACATATGTTTGGCCAGTCCACCCAGTCCCTAGGTGGACGTACAAACCAAAAATCAGCCTGATTAGTAAATTAGAAGTGTTGGATTGAAGTCATTTTCATGGGTTGTTATTAACCGTCGGAATCTGATCATTATTGAGCATTATTTTGGTGCAAAGATCCAAGGTGGTAAATCACTAATCAGGCAGATTTTTGGTTTGCAGGTCCAGTGAGGGACTGGCCAAACATCCATACAGTCAACGTCCACTAAGAGTATGCCACGTGGCTCCTATTGTGGGTTGTGACTGGCTTGGGTCAAACCCGTTGTGACAAAAGTTTTACCCGTTACTCTCTTGTGCTGAAATGGGAAAGGTGCCCCCACAGAGTTTGAAATCTAAGTGGGTTGCTCACAGCAGGTTGGGTGGCCTCACATTTTGTGGGGTGCGACTAAAATTACCCTTTTCCGGATCATTCTGCTTGCTGACGTTATATTTTGTTATTGACAACAATGCCACCTACAAAACAGAAAATATCCTTCAACAACTGGCGGGAAATGTGAAAGTCCACATTTTTGGAAAATTGGTGGCGCCACAAGAGAGAGCAACACCTCAAGAAACCCAAAATCAATCCTTTCAGAGCACACTCGCGAACAACGATGCAGGCCAAGATCAGTGCTTTCTTCAAACCTCTGCATCCAAAACCCCCACCCCATCTCTTCTTTTCGATCAGATTGGCGATACGGCGCTCTCGGAGAAGCAGGAACCGGAGATTCTAATAACATACAAACGTCGGACTCCAAAGACAGATACCTACAGGTGTTTGATTTGATTTAGTTCTTTTTCAAGCAATTAATGTCTTATTTGCAATTTGTGTGTTTGGAATTTTCGGATTCTCTCTTCAAATGAAGGTTTCTTTAAGATTCAATTTCTTGTTATTAAGGGTTTTTGTCCAATGCAGATTCTGGGTTTTGTAATTTAAGTCGTCTTTTTTTTTTTTTAGCTTTTTGAGTGTTATTTTCAGATGGGAATTGTTTATCCACCTCATAAAATTACAAGTTTTTGTTTTTGAAACTAAGATTTAAGCTGGAAAACAGAAGATGGGTTTTGTTTTTCTCTATCTTTTCTCCACAATTGAGATTTGATTTATAGAAATGGAGATTGGGGGTTTCGTAATTTAGTCTGCACTTAGATTCTTGAAGGTTTTTCATACTGAGGATTACAAGTTCTGTTCTTGGTTCTGGAGATTTGACTAGAAAGCCAGGAGAGGTGTTTCGTTATTCTTTATCTTTTCTCAGCAAATAAAATTCGATTTGTGCTGAAGGAAATTTGGATTTCATGGTTTCAGTTGATGCACAGTTTCTGAAGTGTTTCGCGGATGTTCACTGTGTTCCTACTTGAATTTTAAGTTCCTTCAAAATCCTTGACTTTAAATTAAAAACTAGAAGATGGGTTTTGCCATTCTCTTCTCTTTTCTCCATGAATGAGATTTTGTTTGTTCTGCACAGAAACAATGAAACGGGTTGTCCAGAGATTGAGGAAACACCAAGGAGTTCTGTTTCTGCGGAAGCTCCTGTAAAACCAACCTCTACCACAGGCAGAATCTTGAACAAGAAGAGAAGCTATGCTCAGTTTCATTTGGAGTTAGGGCAGTCTGATTTTCTTCTACATACATGTTCTATATGTGGTCTAAAGTATGCTCGTGGAGAGAAAGGGGATGAGACGGTTCACAAGGATTTTCACAAGAACTACACCCATGGGATCCATTTCAAGGTAATTCACTCAAACGACTTTCCCTTTCGCTGTTGAATTGTGTCTGACAGGCCTATTTTATTGTTCGATTGTATCTTATCCTTAATCCATCACAGGGTTGGCGCAACGAAAGAGTCATTTCAGTGCATTTGAGTGAGGGTGCCCGCGTTGTTTTGGTGTTAGATGGTGACCCACCTGCTCAAATGAACAAGGTTCCACTTCCTTTCTCATTATTCTTTCTATCTACAAGATTTGTGAAAAGGAAGCTAATCTACGCAAATTTGAAAGATTTGATCAGGAAACTCTTGTACTGGCAGGTTCAGGAAGTTGTAAAAATGATGGAGGGGGAGCTTGGATTGAGCGAGGGATGGCTTCATCATAAACTCTGCAAGGTAGCCACTGTGATTTCCATCTCTTAATGATAAACTAGAATTTATATTTGGGGTTGGGGGTCAGGACCATGTCATTTCTTTCTCTTGTTTTCAGGTGTATCTGTTTATCTCCTCTCATAGAATTGCTGGCAGTCTAGTTGCAGAACCAATAAAAATTGCCTACAGAGTTCTCTTGAGCTCAGTGGTTGAGAGAAGATCCAATGGTACAAGTGAAAAAGCAGCTAGATCAAATTCGACCGTACTTCGATTTGGGGACGTTAATTTTCAGCGGGAAGTCATAAAAAGTGTGCCTTCTGCTAATAGACCTGAGGTGTTAGACGACCCCAATGGAGTAGTTCATTGTGAGAACGAAGCTGTGCTAGCCCATTGTGGCATTAGAGCCATTTGGGTCACACCCTCTAATAGAAGGAAACATGTTGCTACCAAATTACTAGATGCTGCAAGGTAAGACCATTTTCTTTTAGTCTCTCACTATCATCTCTATTTTTTTTTTTTCTCTTTATCAATTTTCCATGTGGGTTGTCCGGTTGTGTATTTGTGTACTGAGACTGGACTGATTTAGCAGACCTTGTGTTGGTAAAAACTGGATGAACCATCTAGTTTAGTTACTGAACTGTCCAATCTGGATGAAGCTGGTTGAAATGCTTCTGTCTGAACTGACTGCTCTTGGTGCCTATTAGTGAGTATATGCATCAAGCAGCAACAAAAAGGGGTCTCTTATTTTTCGGCCCAAAAGGTTGCTATCAACTTGATAAATAACTCTTCATGTTCTTTAAGACTCAAATGATAGCCTGAATTTCTCTTTGAGGGTGGAGGGAAACAAAGCCCTATTTTTCTTCATAGGGACAGTCCAGTTTGAAACTGCATTCAATTTGAAAAAACCACTGGACTCATTGTTTTCAGGAAAAATAATGGTTTCGAGGATTCATTTGTGTATGCATTTTCTTCCATATTTGCCTTCCTCTTAGGGTTTGTCAATTAATAAAGCTGATTCATTATTGTAAATCTAACACCACTAATCATGTTGAGTTGTTTGATGTTTTAATGTCTTTTACACAGGAAGAGTTTCAGCATGGGATATGTTCTAGAACCCTCTCAGTTGGCATTCTCTCAGCCAACTTCTGCTGGAAAGGCATTGGCATCCAGTTACAGCGGCACCAAGTCTTTCCTGGTCTATAACACTGGTTTGGACTGCTAACTGGGTCATTGGATGCTCCACGATTTTGACTCTTTCGGGGAATTTTCACGTTAAGACCCAAAGAGTATGAAATGTATAACCTCAGTTGAATTGAGCATTTATGAATTATTAGTTTCCTTAGTTGATTAATAAAGTTTCAGGTCAGAGATCAAAATGTGATTGGTTTCCCATTCATTTTCCTAATGTTATCTTCGCAATTTCTTATGGGAATGGATTTTCCAGTGCCTCATCCCAAGCATACTTCAAAGTGAAAATAATTTGGCCTCTTGATTTTTGGGTGCTTGAATTGAAGCCTAACTAATCATATTATTTACCAAAGTTCACCAAATTAATTCAAAATTTTGAAAAAGAAATAAACTTCAGTTAAGTTCGACATTTATTATACAGAAATAAAAAATTCGGTCAAAGTTTAGAGAATTTTTACATGTATTTTATACCCAGCTCTGTGATGAAGTTGGTCTCCAGTTGGCACACTTCGGCTTTTTCTGCTAGAGGGAGAGTTCTTTGGCGTATGCTCCTATCTGCAATTGTTGGGGGATTTGGAAGGAAAGAAACCTTAGGGTCTTTGAGGGGAAGAAGGAGAAGTTGGAGAACATTATTCTCAACATTAAGGGCCTTAGGTTCTTGTGGTCTAAAATTTTCATTGATTGCCGAGGTCTCTTCAATGAGGATTTTGTGTTCTGTTGAGATACTCTGTGCTCTAGAGAGGGTGATTAGTTTTGTTTCATTTGCTTGTGTTTTTCTTAAGGTCTTGCCTGTAGTAGGTCATTTCGACCTCTTTGGCTGCCTTTGTAATCTTTTTGGCTTTTGCCCTCAGTAAATTCTACACTTATAAAAAAAAAATAATAACATAGCAATATTCAAGAGAATGCTAAAAAAGCATGAAAACGCATTGATAGTTTGGAGTACACTGCGGACTTCAAGGGTTGAAGTTCTTCTCACCAACAAATGCACCGAACATCAACCTGATTGGTGATTTAGTTGTTGGATTTTAGCATTTTCCATGGGCTGATTTCTAAACAATGGATTTGAGCAGAGATGCATTTATTTAACAAAGTGGCGCACACGTTTGATTACAAAGTCACCATTAGGCGCATACAAGTTTAGATACAAATTCGTCGATGTTCTTGTCTGAACTTCCACCTTCATCCACTGCCTCTATAGCCAGTTTTCTCCACTTGCTAGCATTCATCTTAATTTCATGTCCTCTCTCCCCTTCCAGAACTTCTCTGATGCATAGTTCAATTTCTTCCCTTCTTATAATCCCCTTCTCATCCACCCTAGCTCGGAGTCCCACTCCCCAAACACCCTCAACAAACTTTGCATTAGTGGTTTGGTCTGTCCACTGTGGTATTCCCACCATCGGTACTCCGAAGCTCAATGCTTCCAGTACAGAGTTCCACCCACAGTGCGTCACAAAGCATCCCATTGCCGGGTGTGACAACACCTCCAACTGGGGGCTCCATGTCACCAGCAATCCCTTCTCTGATGTCTCCAAAAACTTGCTGGGGAGCTTGTTCTCCTCTGATGCTCTCACCACCCACAAGAAATAGCTATTGCTCCCTCTCAAGCCCCATGCTAGTTCCTCCATCTGCTCTATGCTCAGTGCCGCCATGCTTCCGAATGACACGTAAACGACTGAGCCCATCACCCTAGTGTTTAACCAGTCCATGCAAGCATCAGTATCTGGTTTATATAGGTTTATACTGTTGTCTTTTTCATCTTCAATCCGCTTGTCTAGGTACATAGAAGGAACCGTTGGTCCGATCGTCCTCAATGGAAAGAGTTTCACCATCCAATCCACCACCTAAAAGAAATTGCACAACATTATTAAATCTCCATATTTAAGCATCCATGATCACAATTTTAAAAACTAAGTAATGTGTAAAATTCTTAGAGCACCCACCTCAACCTCCAGCTTTTCAAAGGTGTTAACAAGGATGAAATCTGCTTTCTCTATGTTTGAGAATTGGTTCAAAATGAGCTCCAAGTAGGCCGGGTATGATCCCAACACATAGAAGTAAGATGGCAAGTCAGGAAGTTCAAGTGGTGGCAATCCAGGAATCGAAACGGTTGGCCCTGAAATTGGAACCGGCAATAGTCCCTGGTGTACATGGTAGTATATGTTGTTAACGGAACATGATTGAGTGAAGAATGATGCTGCAACTAATCCGAACTGTTTCGCTACATCTAAAGCCCAAGGTAAAAATGCATCATATACTAGGCAGTTGACAGGGTACCCAGAGCTTGCCAGTTTCTTGATGAGCTCGGCTAAGGATTGTGAGCCGACGACTTGTAAGCGTGTGAGGTAGGTCTCAATACTATCTGCATCTGCAAAGCCGCCATCGTCGTAGCCATCAGATATTGTCTCGAATCCGACCGAGCCGGATTCGGGTTGTATGGACTTGGAGATGAAGATGGTGGTGAGTAGTGTGGCTTTGAGTCCTTTGGAGACTACGCGTTTAGAGAAATGGAGCATTGGGTTTATGTGGCCTTGGGCTGGATAGGGGAGCAATAGAACATGGCCTCTGTAAGCTTTCTCTTCCTTGATCCTTCTCCATTTTTCTCTGGACTTCTGTGTTACACAAGTAGGAGTTTTATTATGAGGCCAATAAGTATATGTCATACGACTGTCTGCAAATGTGTTACCACAGAGAAAAAGCCTGCACAGTCGGGGTTTTGTTACACATGGCAGCTGAGGTGGCTGCTGCTACATGGCACACTCTTTTGGGCCCACTGACCCATGAATGATTCCTCCATCCTTGGTAGACCTACACACCAAACATCAGTCTGATTGATGATTTCTAGGCGTTAGATTCCTGATTTTCTTTGTCATATCTTCATGGGGTTGGAAGTTGGAAAACTCATCCTCCATAGGCCTGTTCATGAAGCCCGTGATGAAGAAAAAGCTCAAATCCAACAGTTTGTCTAGGTCCACCAAGGAGTATGCCAAACATTCTTAGGGTAGTGGGCCTGAGAGTGTGACACGGGACCTTTTGGGAGGGGTTCAAGAGGGGTTCAATAAAACTTTGTCTCGGGTACCATACGAGAAAATTTTGAAGCAGCGGGATTTTTGAAGCCGCGATCATGGGCCCAATGGTCGCGCGCCACATATACCTGGGGCTTAGGATTTGATTTAAAAAAACTTTTTTTAAAAAGTAATCATGTGCATATTTGGCGCGTGATCATTGGCGCATGATCGCCGGTTCAAAAACTTTCTCGTCCCATAGAAGTTGGACTCTATATGGCTGAGGTGGGTCAGCAGGTGGACCCAGCTTCCCCGTGTGAAATCCCTGCCTTTCAGAGATTGAAATCATACATCCTCGTTTACGGGTCAAAGTGGTTATTTATTTATTTTCAATTTGAATTAAAAAATTAATATTTGTTTGAATTGGTCCATGGATCAAATCAACCATTGGATTTGGTGCAGCCAGGATGGAATCTCGTATTTTTATTATGAACTTATATATTAAACTTTTAGATGGCACCGTCAAAAAGTTTGTCGTAATGTTTAATACACATTTCATGGTGGGACCCACATGATTTGACAAGTAAATATTTTGAAGGGAATTTTTGACATACCCCATGTTATCTTTGAAATTTGACATACCCCCACAATTTAAAAATGCCGACATACCCCATGACTTGGTCCACTGTCATTTGACCGATGTTGACTTGAGTTGACCACTAATTCTTTTGTTAAAGGAAGAAAATATCCTTGTCTTCAACATTAGAATAAGGATTTGGGCCAAAACCCAAACCCCAAATCAAATGGTAGTGGTGGATGGCTGACCAAGAGATTAGAATAGATTAATCGCCCATATCGGAGTCTCATGGCTGGTTATCCATCACTCTGGCGATTCAAACCAGAATAACTTCGAAACCCAAACAAGGGGTCCTTGCAAATGGGCCATTAGAATAGCTATGATCTAAAACTGAAAGTATTTTGTCTCTAGATACAATAAGTAATTTGTCAAACTAACAAAAAAAAAAAAATAGACAGCATGTTCTGTGGACTGATGTGTTCGAATGATTACATTTTGCTATTCGTAGGTCCATGGTCTTTTGAAGGCAAAAATCTTGACAAGCTCTTAATGGGGGGTGGGGCATCATTATCCTAAGGAGGATATTGATGAATGGACCCACCTTAATTTCAATAAAAGGGCAGATTGATTCTTAGAGAAGCCTGAGGCATGTATTATTATTTTGCTTTTGCCCCAAACCAAACGACACAAATACACTCTGACCCTGCTTATATGTTTTCGTGGGTTTGATTGTTACAGTGGGAGTATAGATTTTTAAAGGAAAAAATCACAAGAATCAAAGTTTTTTTACCTTTCTATTAACTTTGAATTTTTAAATTGTCGCCGGAGCGGTGGATGGCCGTCCATAAGACTCTTGCGGGTTGGTCTCTGGTGATGGGTGGCTAATCTATTGTAATCTCTTGGCCGGCCATCCACTACAGTCATTTGATTTGGGGTATGGGTTTTGGCCCAAACCCTTCTTCTAAGGTTGGAGACATGGGCATTTTCGTCCTTCAACAAAAAATTGTCATCAACTTGAGTCAACACTGGTCAATTGACAATGGGCCCTTAAAACTATATCACATATTTCTCTGAGGGTGTTAGAGGTTGTACATACTATAAATTGTAATTTAGCCTTTATTTAATAAACTCTAACAAGGGTACCCAAAAATACAAATAATTAACTAATGAAAATATGAGAGATGATCCTTGATGACGGACATCAAAGATTTGTTTTTTAATTTTATTTTTATAAACTAATATGGTGAGATGATGGTCATGTGGCATACACAAGTTTTGGCTTTAAAATAATAATAGATAATAGATACATATTTATTAGATTTGTCGTGTACAGCTAGTTTCTAGAGTATACCACTAGTGAGATTATATATATATATATATATATCTATTGATGACCTGTTGATGACGGTCATCGAAGATTTGTTTTTTTTTTTTTTAATATTTTTATAAACTAATATGGTGAGGTGAAGGTCATGTGGCATACACAAGTTTTGGCTTTAAAATAATAATAAATAATAGATACATACTTATTAGATTTGTCGTTGTATGGCCAGTTTCTAGAGTGTACCCCCCTGGAAAAGAGTAGATAATTGGCTCAATCTACATTAACTCTCCCAATACATTCCGGCACGTGTGGAAGGGGTGACTATCGTGCCCTAGGAGAATAGATGGGTGCTCTAAGATGCCCGAATACCCACGGTTTCAATGATTTTAAAAAAATAATAAAATAAGCACACTATGTTATAAAATACATTATATTGTCTTGTAGCATGACTGCTTCTACACCTTTCCATACTTTTCCTAAAGAATTTTAGCTAAAGGAAAATTTTAAATTATTATTTTGAACTCTCCCCTTTAATTAAAATTCCTATATCTTTCTTGAAATAATTGAATTTCTCTTTAAGGTAGTACCTTGTTGAATATATCTGTGATTTGTTCTTCTATCTAGTAAAAATTTTGAGTTCAATTTACTCTTTTTCAACTAATTATCTGATGAAATGATGACGACTTTGATATGCTTTGATCTGTTGTGGAATATTGAATTTTTCGTCATAGCGACATTTTGTCACAATATATAACTATTGATGATTTCTGTTCTTTTAATTTGTAAATTTGACAAGATTCTCTTCAACCATGGTGCTTCACATGTTGATTTGCTCATAGTAAAGTTCGCTTGGATCATTCATATACCTCGAAACAATGCTAACGTCATGAATATATCTGGATCTTGTATGTTTGTGAGATAAATCAATGAGCCACAAGGCTTCAATAGAGTGATGCATCACCTTCTGTGCTTCTTTTTTTTAGACCTTTTCAACAAATGATAAAGCACATTTCTTTTGCTTATTTGATGAATATAATATAACTTTTGAGTCCAAACAAAATACATAATTTGGAATATTTTTTCTATCACCAATTGATCCTGCCCAATTACTGGTTGTATATTCGTTCAAGATGTTGCATTTTTTTAATTTTTTTTATGTATATGTTGTGATGCGGCTTGAATTCTAGTCATTGGTGTGTTCAGCTTGGGTTGGTTCAAATTCTAGCACCATGATTTTTAAGGATTTGATTAGAGTGGTTTTCTTTGATTGATTTTTAACCATAGATTTTGAACATATTTGGGGTACTCAGATCCAAAGGTTTGAAATCGTTAATGATAGCCTGATATTTGGTATATAGATCCACATAAGGATGGGACAAACATCCATACGGTCAGTGGTCTCTAAGAGTGTGCCATGTAGCTTATATTATGGTTCATGGAGGTTGGTTGTACCCCAACACATGTTGCCGGGGCGTACCCCAACACAAGTTTTATCTTTAAAATAGAGAAGCATTTAATGAGGTAAGGTTTTTGCTTTAAATTAGAGAGATATTTATTGTCAAAAACATTTGTCGGTGGCAACGCCAATTTTGGTTTTATAATATCATAGATAATAGATAATAGATACATACTTATTTTAGATTTGTTGTTGTACCATACATGAGGTACATCCAATTTATAAGCTAGTAGGATTGTTTCTAGAGTAGTGTACCATAATGAGGAATGAGGAATGAGGAATGAGGAATGCTAGTAACCAATGCTACAATGGTGCTACACAGATGCAGCTATGCTAATAGACAAGAGATACTACCTTGAAAACCACATTATGTAACCCCAAGGGTTGAGTGCAGGTGGCCAGGACTCTACTCCAAGGGTTGATGAGTTCAACTCTCCTTGGGGCCAACCCTTGGAAATTAAAAGAATAGATAAGTGGCTCAGTCCACATTAACTCTCCCAGTACACTACATCACGTGTGGAAGGGGTGACTATCGTGCCTTGGGAGAATAGTTGGGTGCTCTAAGAGGCCTAAATACCCACGGTTTCAAAATAAAAATAAGCACACTATGTTATAAAATACATTTTCTTGTCTTGTAGTAGGGTTGCTTCTCTGCAACTGCGTTGATTGCTAGCATTTCTTAAAGGAGAATTTTAAATCATTATTTTTGAACTGTTCCCCTTAATTTAAGTTCCTATATCTTTCTTGAAACAATTGAATTTCTCTTAAGGTACTACCTTAGTGAATATATATGTGGTTTGCTCTCCTATCTAGCAAAATTTGAATTCAATTTACTATTTTTTGACTAATTATTTGATGAAGTGATGATGATTTTGATATGCTGTGTAATATTGGATTTTTTGTCATAACAATTGCTGACATTTTGTCATAATAGATAACTATTGATGATTTCCGTTCTTTTGTAGATTTGACCAGATTCTCCTCAACCATGGTGCTTCACATGTTGCACTTGTAGCAAAGAGGTACTCAGTTTTCGAGTCCATTTTGTCTATATATCCAATCAAGTTCTTGTCTACTTTTTTGATGTACTTGATATCAAATTTTTTGGTTCCCTTAATACATGCAAGTATTCATTTTACTGTTGCATAGTATAGTTTGCTTGGATCATTCATATACCTTGAAACAATGCTAACGTCATGAATATATCTGGTCTTGTGTTTGTGAGATAAATTGATGGGCTACAAAGGCTTCAATATGACTTAGAGAAAGCGTGAAGTTAATCACGAAAGTGAATCAGGAAGAAGAACGTCTTCAACCGCAAAGAAACCTTGAATCCACAAGGAAAAATGTAATAAAAAGACTTAAACCATAAACTTCATTGATCCTTTTGTCCAACTATATCCCATCTTAAATAGGCAAAGCACTAAAAAAAATTAGAAACCTACTAAAAATCTAAAACTGTTAAATAGAAAAAATTAAAAAAATAAAAATTTCTACTAAGATTAGAAATGGATAATCGTAGATCCTAAAAACACGTCAGAATTGATATGGAGTGATTTTGATTTTCACTACTCAAGTTATTGTTAAAAAGAAACGCTCCATAAATAGACAAGTTGTTGTTTGACCCACTAAACGATGGAATTTGGTCAAAATTAGGCGTATATCATGATCAAGACCAAGGTAGTTAAAGGCGTAAGGCACACTTAAGGCACTAGGACCTCTAGCGCATGAGGCGCAAGGCGAGGCATGCGCTTGATTGAAGCGAGGCAATATTAAAAGTTATAAGAAATATAAAAAAATAAAAAAAATAACATCATAAAATAACAAAATAAGTAATCATTAGGCCATAAAATATAAAAGATAACAAATATTGAAAATCTCAAGTAACCCAAAAGCAGTTCTAGTTAACATTGTCATTATCTAGTACAAAACAAATAATCAAAAAGCCATAAAACATAAAAGATAATAAATGTTCAAAATTTCAAATAGCTCACAATTAGTTCTAGTTAACATCACCATCATTTAAAATATAATCATTAGCTCCATCCCATCATCATCAGATGTGTTAGCATCCTCAATATATTCTTCTTCTGTTTCCTCCAAATTGGCCTCTTCATCTTCCGGCTCCCTTATTAAAGTCCTTGCTCTTACTCTTGACCTTGATCGTGATCTAGTATTGGATGTTGATTCACCAACTCTAGCAGCTCTCGCAATAACACTCTATGTCAAGCTATTATCCTTAAACACCAATTCATTTTTGTTACTCCACTTTCTGTTTCCATCTCCCCAAGTAGTCATTCATTATTTTCATCAATGTCTTTTAATGAGATATGTTCAATTGTATCTCTCATATCATACCAATGTTTAATATAATAGGCTAAAGAACAAAAATTTTACAAAAAAATATGTATTTTAGTGAGTCATGCCTGGAGCCTGGTTTGAGGCGTGCGCCTTATTAAACGCGCATCGCCTTGACCCTTCTAAAGTGTTTTAGGTGCGCCTGGAGCCTGAGGCGCGCGCCTTGACTACAGAGCTTATGACTATTGAATATTTCGATGTTTATTTTCAAAGAAGTTTGACCCCACTCAATGCCGATACTAAAAACAATTACGTTAATGTCTATTACATCATTTTTAGTGTATCTTTAGCGTTAATGCCCGTTACGTCCGTTTTAAAATCGTTTGGACTTTTGACGGTCCAAACGCTCCATAAACTCCTCTAGTACATGTTCTACATCACAATAGAGTGATGCATCACTTTTTGTGCTTCATTTTTTGATACCTTTTCAAAAAAGGATAAATCAATTTTCTTTTACTTATTTGATGAATATAATATAACTTTCGAGTCCAAACAAAATACATAACTTGGAATACTTTTTCTATCACAAATTGATCATGCCCAATTACTGGTTGTATATTCGGTCAAGATGTTGTCTTTTTCTTATGCATATGTTGTGATATTGGCTCGAATTCTAGAGTTATTGATGTGTTCGGCTAGGGTTGATTCGAACAAAGTCCAACCTAGTTCGAATTAACCTGACTAAGATCAAATGGTTGAGGGCCTTTTGCTCTCGAGTTTGGTTATTCGAACGAAATGTTACTTCGTTCGAACGAACCTGGGCTCGTTTGAATGAACCTAGGCTCGTTCGAACGAACTTGCAAGAAAACAGTTCGAAAACTTTCCTAGTTGAATTAGGATTCCTCTCTTTAGACGCTCAAACCTTAACACATTTATTGATGAGATATAATATTTTTTTTTGTAGAGAGAGTACCAATTAGGGTATTTGGTTTTAGGGAATTGGAGAGACTAATTCATTGTAATCACCACCATCATAGTGAAATCTCTTGTCGTCTTCGCTTGTGAGTGTAGGCTATAAGCTGAACCACATAAATCATTTGTGTTGTATTTGTTTATTTTTTTATGTTAGTTGCTTTAATCCTAAATTTTTTATCATCGTAACAAATTGGTATTAGAGCTTCGTTATTTGATTTCAGAATTTTGCAATGGAGGCAAAGTTTAAGTTAGAGAAATTTGATGGAAAAAATGACTTTAGTTTATGGAGTGTTAAAATATATCACATGTCATACATTTCGAGCTAAATAACCCATGAATGATTGGTCCACTTCTTAATGGACCTAATCATAAAAAAAATCCCGATTGGTGATTTATAACCATTCAAACTATTGACACTTTTTTGAATCTAACGCCTAGAAATTACTTCCAAAAGGTCAATTTTGAAATTTTAAATAAGGACTAGTGGTTGGAATGTGCGTAACAATTTTACTGATCTGAAGGGTTGATCTCTCATCTGTAGTTTGCCGATGATACCATTTTGTTTATTGAAGGTAGGAGAGGTGATATAGTAATGCTTAAGGAGAGTGTTATGTTGTTTTGAGGCTGTATCCAGTTTGAATATTAATCTAGCTAGCCAAGTCAGAGGTTTTGGGGGCGAATGAGATTGAGGGGCTTAATGAGATGCAAGGTTGGAAGCCTTTCTACTAAATATCTTAGGTTGCCTTTGGGTGTGAGTTATAGGAGTAAGGCAATTTGGGATCGGGTGTTAGAACGTCTAAAGAGCTGGCTAGCAAGATGGAAAGTTAGATTTTTGTTCCAAGGGGGCAGATTGGTGTTTATCAAAAGTACCATTTCTAGTACGCAACTTTATTATATGTCCCTATTTTCTATGCCTATAAGTGTGGGGAAAAGAGTGGTAAGGTTGATGAAAAATTTTCTTTGGAGTGGAAAAGGTGATGGGAGAAAAATAAACTTGGTCAATTGGAGAAAAGAGACGAGACTAAGAGAGGTGGGCTAGGAGTTAGAAATATTCGTAGTATGAATGAGGCACTGAAAGGGAAATGGCTTTGGAGAATTGGAGTTGAAAGGGAGAGCTTATGGCGTAGAATTATCGTAGGCAAGTATGGGGAAGGAGTTATGGGGTGGTGCAGTAGTAGGCCGAGAGGCGCACGGGTGTAGTGTGTGGAAGGGCATTATGAATGATTTAGATAGATTCGAAGATGGTGTCATGTTTAAGGTGGGTATGTGGAATAAGGTTTTATTTTGGGAGGATAGATAGTGCATGGAAGGTAATCTTAAATTTGAGTTTCATGATCTCTTTCTCATTTCGGGCCTGTTTGGTAATGCACCGCGGCAGGAAAATAAAATATTTAGCTGCCCTAATATTCGCCAGGGTGCGTTTGGCAGCCACTCGCCCTCGGCGAATATTTAGCTGAGCCCACATAGTTGCCCTCCACAGCAGGAAAACATTTGATCACCTCCCCCCCCTGTGTAAATATTTTCATGCCGATTATGCCTTGGGGAGAAAATTTTATTTTCTCACCGAAAAATCACTATTTTCAATAAAAATTGGTTTTTTAAAATATAAATTTTTTTTTTATCCTTTGACATAATATGTGGTTCCCGCACTCGCCTAACCTATTTTTGACTTACTTTGATATGTAGGACCCAATCAAATTGAAAGAAAATGAAGTAAGCTGAAGTGAGCTAGCTCATACATGTACAAAACATTGTTAAATATTGATATGAGCAAATATTTAGCCAAGATAATATTTGTCTGGCTAAATATTCACCGTCGGAACTCTTTTTCTCACATACCAAATAGACCCTTCAGATAAGAAGTCTGCTACTATAAGCGAAATGTAGGTTGATATAGATGGTTTTTCGAGTTGGGAGCTTGGCATTTGTCATCAGCTTTACGACTTGGAAGCACCTCGTTTAGCAGATCTTATGACCAAGGTGGGAGACACTCCTCTTTTGAGCTCGACGAATGACACTAGGCAATGGACCCATGATATCAAAGGTATATTTTCCATCGATTCACTTTATGGGACTTTGGAAGGGGAAGAATTAGAGGATTTTCCTGCTACAAGAGTTTGGTGTAATAGAACTCCATCCAAGGTGCGATTCCTAGCTTGGTATGCAGGCTAGGGAAGACTTCAGACAATGGATTTTCTTTGGAAGAGAGGAGTGAGAGTATTGGATCATTTTCCACTTAATTTGCTTATGCGATGGAGAATCAGTTGATCATTTTTTCTTACAATGTACATAGAAGCCCATTGAGGATTTGGATGTTTTTTTTTTCAATGAGTTCGGGGTGTTGTGAGTTGTCCCAAGGACGGTGAAAGAGCTTTTCTTTTCTTGAAAAGGAAAGGCTTTAGGATGTCTTGGGAAGTGTATGTGGGCAATAACTCATTTAGCGATTATTTGGGGTTTGTGGAGAGAAAGGAACAATCGAGTGTTTGAAGGTAAAAGCCTTAATGAGGGGCAACTGGTGATTCAGATTAAATCTTTGGTGTGTACTTTTGCAAAAATGTACAAGGAAAAGGCATAACTTTTGAAGACATGGTTTTTAAAAGGGCAGACTTGGTTAGTAGAATGAGATATTAGGGGTAGGACATGGAGGGTGTTTGGTTTTTGTGTCATTTCTTTTGATGTATATTCCTTTCCTCTGTATTCATTATAGCTGTTTTGGCAGGCTTCCTTAGCCTTGAAGGCATTTTAATAAAGCATTTATACTTATAAAAAAAAGTTTCAATCGAAGAAGTCGTTCTTGAAATATGGCTATGGTTTTATTACTAAGGGGCTAAGTCATGACCACTCAAGATTTGATTTTTAAATATTAAATTATTGAAATATAGGGATTGTTTTAGAAATTTTGGCAATCCAGAGTGGACACATAAAATTTGATGATTAGCGAAATGTTTAGCAAATTTCAATATTTATTCAACGATACTACGATAGATGTGTTTTCTCGCAGCTCACGCATGGTTTTCATCATCACGTCCCATTGGAGTTTATTGTGGATATTATTCCTTTCTGAATTGGTTGGAATTTTGAGTATGATGAAGTCTTTAGAAATAAGCTTGCCTTTATCTGGCAGGCTAGGCTTTTGGCCTGAGATGATGGGCAAGACGGACTGGCCTAGTCTAGCCCGCGAATCTGTCATCACAGGTTGGACCGCGGGCTAAACTACGAAACCTAGCCCGGATGCTTGGCCAGGCCAACTATCGAGCTAGTCTGGGCTAAGCCTAGAAAAATAGGTCGGGCCGCGGGCTGAATTTACACCCCTAATTGTCACCACCCAAACTTATTCAATTCTGACATTATTAACCTTATAAAGAGTTAACCTAAGTAATGATTTAATGAATGGTTCAAAATTTTCAAATTTAGGTCAACTTTTCATGAGCTTAGGAATGTCGGAATGGATTGAATTTTTTTGTGAGGATGATCTCCACCTATGGGAAACTCATTGTGTGGTTGGATTGTCCAACATGTTCTCCATTTTGGCCCCACAAATGGATGTAAGTCTATCGCATTTCTATCTATTGACAAGAACATGTTGGGCCCACAACTGGATGTAAGAAGTTGATGTAAGTTTATCGTATTTCTATCTATTCACATCATGGATGAACCCAATTGACCTAGCGGGTCAACCGGAATGACCCGGTTTAGGTTGATGAGGTTTTTACTTTTTAGAACATGGTATTTTTCCGGATCAATCTGCCTGCTGAACTTATGATTTTGGGTCGCTCTACAGCTGCCCACGTCTTTCGGCTGGGCACTCACACTAGACAAAAATGCCCCCTCCAATGTGGGCACCCACACCGTTTCTTCCTCTCTCTCTATTGTAATTCTCTCTCTTGCACGCGTGCGCACACACACGCACACACTAGAGAGATGAGCGGAGAGAGAGAAGGAGATGAAGAGAGTGAGAGATAGGGAGAAAGTGAGGGAGGGGAGAGGATAGAGTTCCAGACTCCAGTAGAGAGAGAGAGGGGTGGGTGCCCACACAGAGCAGGCATTTTTGTACCATGTGGGTGTCCAGCCGAAAGACGTGGGCGCCCGTACCCTATTGTTATTTCAAAATTACTATAACGTCCCTTTACAAAGCAGGAAGTCCCCTTCAACAACCGGCGGGAAATTTGTGAAAGTTGGTGGCGCCACAACAGAGAGCAACACCTGATCAAGAAACCCAAAATCAATCTCTTTCAGAGCTCACTCGCGAAAAACGATGCAGGCCAAGATCAGTGCTTTCTTCAAAGCTTCTACATCCCCAACCCCCGCCCCACCTGAGCTTTTCGATCAGATCGAAGATACGGCACTCTCGGAGAAGCAGGAACCGGAGATTCTTATAACATACAAACGTCGGACTCCAAAGACAGATCCCTACAGGTGTTTGATTTGATTTGTTTCTTTTTTCAAGCAATTAGCGTCTTATTTTACAGTTTATGTGTTTGAAATTTTCGGATTCTCGCTTCAAATAAAGGTTTCCTTCAGACTCAATTTCATGTTATTAAGGGTTTTGTCCAATTAGAATTATATTTTGGAGAAATGCAGATTCTTGGTATTGTAATTTTAAGTCGATTTTCTGCTTTTTGAGTGTTTTTTTTTAAGATGGGAATTGTTTATCCACCTTATAAAATTACAAGTTTTTGTTTTTGAAACTGAGATTTAAGCTGGAAAACAGAAGATGGGTTTCGTTATTCTTTATCTTTTCTCAGCAAATAAAATTCGATTTGTGCTGAAGAAGATTTGGGTTTCATGGTTTCAGTTTATGCGCAGTGTCTGAAATGTTTTGCCGATGTTCACTGTATACCTACTTCCCTGAATTTTATGTTCTTTCAAAATCCCTGACTTTAAATTGGATACTAGAAGATGGGTTTTGCCATTCTCGTCTATGTTTTCCATGAATGAGATTGTGTTTGTTCTGCACAGAAACAATGAAACGGGTGGTCCAGAGACTGAGAAACACCAAGGAGTTCTGTTTCAGTGGAAGCTCCTGTAAAACCAACCTCTACCACAGGCAGAATCTTGAACAAGAAGAGAAGCTATACTCAGTTTCATTTGGAGTTGTGAAAAGGAATTTAATCTACGCAAATTTGAAAGATTTGATCAGGAAACTCTTGTAGTGGCAGGTTCAGGAGGTTGTAAAAATGGAGGGGGAGATTGGATTGAGCGAGGGATGGCTTCTTCATAAATTCTACAAGGTAGCCACTATGATTTCCATTTCTTTATGAAAAACTAGAATTTATATTTGGGGTTGGGGAGCAAGACTTCATCTCTCTATGTCATTTCTTTATCTTGTTTTCAGGTTTATCTGTTTATCTCCTCTCATAGATTGCTGGCAGTCTAGTTGCAGAACCAATAAATATAGCCCACAGAGTTCTCTCGAGCTCGGTGGCTCAGAGAAGCTCCAATGGTACCAATGCAAAGGCAGCTGGATCAAATTCGACCGTATTCCGATTTGGGGATGTTAATTTTCTGCGGCAAGTCATAAAAAGTGTGCCTTCTGCCAATAGACCTGAGGTGTTAGATGACCCCGATGGAGCAGTTCTTTGTGAGAAGGAAGCTGTGCTGGCCCTTTGTGGCATTAGAGCCATTTGGGTCACGCCCTCTAATAGAAGGAAACATGTCGCTACCAAATTACTAGATGCTGCGAGGTGAGTCCATTTTCTTTTGTTTCTCACAATCTCTATTTTCTTCTCTTTATCAATTTTCCATGTGGGTTGTCCGGTTGTGTCTTTGTGCGAGTAAACAGAAAATGTGTTGGTATAAACTGGATGAACCATGTAGTTCAGTTACTGAACCGTCCGATCTGGATGAAGCTGGTTGAAATGTTTCTGTCTGAACTGACTGTCCTGATGCCTGTAAGTGAGTATATGCATCAAGCAGCAACAAAAAAGGGTCTAATTTTTCTGCCCTTTGGGCCAGAAAGGTTGCTATCAACTTGATAAATAACTCTATTCATGTTCTTTAATACTCAAATGATTACCTGAATTTATCTTTGGGGGTCGAGGGGGGATGTAAACAAAGCCCTATTTTTCTTCATAGGCACAACGTAGTTTGAAGCTGCATTCGATTTGAAAAAACACTGGACTTGTATTGTTCTCAGGTAAAATAATCTTTTTTTTTTTATTTTTTGGATTTTTGAGGATTCATTTGCTTATGCATTTTCTTCCATATTTGTCTTCCTCATAGGGTTTGTCAATTAATCCTTCAAGCTGATTCAATATTTTAAATCTAACCCCACTAATCATGTCAACTTGTTTGATGTTTCAATTTCTTTGACACAGGAAGAGTTTTAGCATGGGATATGTTCTAGAACCCTCTCAGTTGGCATTCTCTCTGCCAAGTTCTGCTGGAAAGGGGCTTCCAGTTACAGCCGCACCAAGTCTTTCCTAGTCTATAATACTGGTTTGAACTGCTAACTGGGTCATTGGATGCTGTACTACTTCGACTATTTCAGGGAATTTTCACGTTAAGACCCCAAGGGTAAGAAATGTAGAACCTCAGTTAAATTAAGCATTTATGAATTATTGGTTTCTTTATCTGATTACTAAAGTTTCAGGTCAACGATCAATATGTAATTGGTTTCCCATTCATTTCCCAAATGTTATCTTCACAAGTTCTCATGGGAATTGATTTTCCAGTGCCTCATCCCAAGCATACTTCAAAGTGGAAATAATTTGGCCTACTGATTTTTGGGTGCTTGAATTGAAGTCCTAACTATTATATTATTCACAGAAGTTCACCCAATTAATTCAAGAACAAAATAGTAAACTTCAATCAATTTTGACATTTTATATACAGAAATAAAAAAAATTCAGTCAAAGTTTAGAGAATTTTTGCAGGAATTTTGAAAAATTGAGGAAGTTTATAGATCTAAAAGTTAGGAATTGCATACTAATATTTCAGAGAATGCTAAAAAGCAAGCATGAAAATGCACAGATAGTTTGGGGTACCTTGGGCACTTAAAGGCTTGAAATTCTCCTCACCTGCAAATACCACGCGACACACACTTTTGGGGCGACTGATCTATGAATGTTTAGTGCACCCCTTGGTGGACCTATATACCAAACATAAACCTGATTGGTGATTTAGCTGTTGGATTCTAGCATTTTTCATCGGGTGGTTTCTAACAATTTGGATTGGAGCCTTTTTTGGGTACTTGAATCCAGTGGTTAGAAATCATCAATTACGCTGATTTTTGACAACACGCTTAATGCCTCATTAAACATTGAAAGTCATTCTCATACTTCATGGTTTGTTCGAGTTGATCACTAGTCCTAATCACATTAGAGTTAAAGGTAATAAGATATTTAATTGTTTATTCCATGACAATGTAAGAAGCACATTTATTTAAAAAAGATGCGCAAATATTTGATTACAAAGTCACCATTAGGTGTGTAATAGTTTAGATACAAATTCGTCGATGTCCTTGTCTGAACTTCCACCTTCATTTACTGCCTCTATAGTCAGTTTTCTCCAGTTGCTAGCATTCCTCTTAATTTCATGTCCTCTATCTCCTTCCATAACTTCCCTGATGCGTAGCTCTATTTCTTCCCTTCTTATAATCCCCTTCTCATCCACTCTGGCTCGGACTCCCACTCCCCAAACATCCTCTACAAACTTAGCATTAGTGGGTTGGTCCGCCATTTGCGGTATTCCTACCATCGGTACTCCAAAGCTCAATGCCTCCAGTACGGAGTTCCACCCGCAATGTGTCACAAAGCATCCCATTGCCGGGTGCGACAGCACCTCCAACTGGGGACTCCATGTCACCACCAATCCCTTCTCTGATGTCTCCTGCAGAAACTTACTGGGGAGCTTGTTCTCCTCTGATGCCCTCACCACCCACAAGAAATAGCTATTGCTCCCTCTCAGGCCCCAGGCTAGCTCCTCCATCTGCTCTACACTCGGTGTTGCAATGCTCCCAAACGAAACGTAAACGACTGATCCCATCACTCTAGCATGTAACCAGTTCATGCAAGCATCACTATTTGGCTTATAGAGGTTTAGACTGTAGTCTTTGTCATCTTCAATCCGCTTGTCTAGGTACATAGATGGCAATGTTGGTCCAATCGTCATCAAAGGAAAGCGTTTCTTCATCCAATCCACTGCCTAATTGGAGTTGCACAGTATTATTTATTTGCAAAGAAAACACAAATTTAACAAGAAAACAGATGCAATATGTAAAATCTCCAAAATTACTCAATTGATTAAAACTGGTAACCATATATGCAATATGTAAAAGGGAAATTCTATATGCACTCCACAAATTCCATAAGCACCCCATATGGGTGCTATTTGGCCAAAAATGCCCTTAAGTAAAAAAAAAACCCAAGCACCCCTCCCTCTCACCTGAAAAAAAATAAGAAGATGAAGAAGGAGGAGGAGGATGCCGTTGCCGCCACCGCTGCCGCCGCCACAGGTATGTCTCTCTCTATTTCCCTCTCTCTCTCTATATCTATTTCTCTCTCTCTCTCTCTCAGTAGGACCCACGGTTGGGCTGGCCGTGGGGACTTAGTAGCCACGGCCAGCCTAGCCATGCCTACTACAGTCCCCACGGCCAGCCCAGCCGTGGGTCCTATTTAGAGAGAGAGAGAGAGAGATACCTGTGGTGGTGGTGGCGACGGGGATGGCATCCTCCTCCCCCTTTTTTTTTTTTTCTGTTTTTTTTTTTTTTTGCAGGTGAGAGAGAGAGGGAGGGACGAAAGGGGTGTTGGGTTTTTTGGCAGGTAAGGGCATTTTTGGCCAAAAAGCACCCAAATTGGGTGCTTATGGAATTTGTGGGGTGCATATAGATGACAACACCTACCTCAACCTCCAACTTTTCAATTGTGTTAACTAGGATACAATCCGCTTTCTCTATGTTGCAGAATTGATTCAAAAGAAGCTCCAAATATGCCGGGTATGATTCCGGCACATATATGAGAGATGGCAGTTCTGGAAGTTCAAGTGGTGGCAATCCAGGAATTGAAACGATCGGCCCTGAAATCGGAATCTTCAATAGTCCCTGGTGCACGTGGTAGTATATGCTGTTAACAGAACATAATTGAGTGAAAAATGATGCTCCAAATAATCCCAACCGTTTGGCTACATCTAAAGCCCAGGGTAAAAATGCATCGTATACTAGGCAGTTGACAGGGTATCCAGAGCTATCCAGTTTCTTGATGAGCTCAGCTAAGGATTGTGAGCCAACGACTTCTAAGCGTGCGAGGTAAACCTCAATACTATCTGCTTCCGCAACGCCGCCATCGTCGTAACCGTCAGAGATTGTCTCAACTCCGACCGAACCAGATTCGGCTTGCATGGACTTGGAGATGAAGATGGTGATGATTAGTGTAGCTTTGAGTCCTTTGGAAACTAAGCGCTTAGCGAATTGGAGCATTGGGTTTATGTGGCCTTGGGCTGGATAAGGGAGCAACAGAACATGGCCTTTGTATGCTTTCTCTTCCTCCATTTTTCTCTGGAGTTCTCCCTATTTTTTTTTTTCTAAGGTAAAAGAGCAAATTTATTGGGCACTTGGAGGCTGAGGATGCCTACTGAGGCAAAGCGAAGGAGAGGAAGAAGAAGCAAAAGAAACAAAGGGAGCACACCTCCCACCCACAACCCTCCTAATCAGAGACGACTCAGATGAACACCATATCGTCAAATCTGACACCCCTCCCGACCTCATACAAGTTGGAGCTATTTATGAAGCGAAGAAGTATGCAAATCACAGTTGGATAAGTGTTGCAAGAGTAAAACTTCTGTCACAATCGGATTGCAAATCACACAATCACAGCCAATGAGTTCTCGGCACACACCTAAAAAAGCACATGGGTACGTTGCAAAAGCACTTGTGTAAGTGCCGAGAACTCATTGGCTTGTGATTGTGTGATTAATTTTACTCGTGTTGCAAGAATTCTGTGGTCTTCTTGGACAAAAAGAGTTTTGAAATGTGTTCTTTCCATATAGAAAAAAGCCTACATAGTCCGGTTTTTTTCAGACAAATGGCAGCTGAGGTGGCTGCTACTTCAGACTTCATATCAAACAAGACAACATTTTTGAAGCCGGATTTTTTAAGTGGCGATCACGCGCCATTGATCTTGTGCCATGTGTACCTTTTGAAAAGGTGGGGAATTTGAAGCGGCTATCATGCACCAGTCATCGTGCGCCATATAACCATTGGATTTGAGTCTTGGGGTTTCTAGCAGTTGGATTTTCGCATAGTCAGATTGCATAGCTAGAGACCAATCAAGCTAATTTTTGATGAGTAGGTGTACCGAGGGGTGGGCCAAGCGTTCATGGGTCTTTGGGCCGAAAGAGTGTGCCCAGTGGAGCATTTTATGGAGCTGAAGAAAAAAAATTCCTGGTAGACTGGCACGTACCCTTTGTTAACCACCCTTAACTAAGGGTTTAACGTGGGTTGGGTTTAGGCCTTGACGTACGTGTCAGACATTTTGGTAGGTGAACCTTCATAGTTTGAAGGTCCCCGGGACCGGCTAATCTTTCCTCATCCAGGTTGGCCATTCAGACAACACTTTTCACCCTGAAAAAGAGGAAAATTTTTTTGAAGCAGTGAAGCAGTGGCCAATCACATGGCACCACAATCTCCTGTTCAAAAAAGCATTCTGGATTTGTACGAAAGCAAAGGGAGATTGTGGCGCCATGTGATTGGCCACTGCTTCGCTGCTTCAAAAATCCACTGCTTCAAAAATTTTCTCGAAAAAGAGACCTTTTAACGTCATGTGGCAGTCCAAGTTTGATGGGACCTACGAAGATGCCACGTGGCAAACTCTTTCGGGCCACAGGAATGTTTGGCCCACCCTTGGTAGATCAACACACCAAAAATCAGTCAGATTGGTTATTTCTAGGCACTAGTTTCGAACTTTTCTTTGTCATGGCTTCATCGGGTTTGAAGTTACAACTCATCCATAGCAACGGGCCAGTAAGCCCATGAAGAAGAAAAGTTCAAATCCAACGGTTAGAAATTATCAATCACCACTTGTTAATATTTTCACTTATATGTATAAGTAGAAGACAGGACCGCTTGTAGTCATTGTAGTTGTTGAGTAGTGCGACCAAAGAGTGAGTAAAACTTCGATGAAAGCGGACTTTTATCTGGCTGACAGCCTACAATATGAGCCACATGGCATACTCTTAGAAGACACTAATCAACGAAACCACCTCGAAAATCACATCATGTAATAAAATAATTTTTTCTTGTCTTGTAGCAGGGTGGATTCCATGATTTAAGGCGTTGCTTGCTAGCATTTCTCGTTCCATAATTGATATAATCTTAGAATTCTCTAGGCCTTCCATACTTCTCCTTATAATTATCAACACATTTTTGTTAAAGGAGATTAAACTAATACTTTTTACCACTCCTTAATTTAAAATTCTTATATTTTTCTTGTTGTATTAGAATATATATCCGGTTGGATTAGTATTAGTATTGTAATAAGTTGTGTCAGGTGCACCATATCATTATTTGTTTTTTTTGATAGATAAACTAAATTTTATTAAAAAGAAGCTAAGAGGACAAGATGGCCTCCCAAGCAAAAGAGAGCAAAACAACAAGAAAAAATAACAAAACATCAAGAACACCGACTACCCAACGGGCAAGGAACAACCAAAGGAAGAAAACAAAGGATAGACAATCCCTCCCTACCCTCCCATAAAACAAGCACAGCTCCTTTACATGGTTGTCCAAATTAAGAAAAGATCAATTAGAAATCTTAGATTAAATTAATTAAAATTAAGTTCTATCTTTAGATATTTTTATTTTCTATATTAGGGTCAATTTATTTCACTTAGTTTTATCAAATTGAATTTTTCTTAAGTACTATTTGAGATCTTCTCGATCTCCTTTTGAAATGAATCTTGACTTACGAAAAAAAAATATGTATCTGCAATTTGTTCTCTTGTCTTGCACAATTAGACTTCAATTTATTCTTTTTCGACTAATTATCTAATGAAGTGATGACAATTTTGATATGATTTGATATGCTATGGAATACTGGATTTTTCGTCAAAGTTAGATTTTGCTGACATGTTGTCACATTAGATAACAATGGATGCAAAATCTAGTATGAAAATGGTTGTATACTTTAGAGCATTGTTTTAAAAAACGGCCGTTTAAACGGTAACGCCCCAGGCCCGTTTCTGTTAAAACCGTTTAAATGCGTTTTGACGCTTTAAATTAAACATCTGTTTTTTGGTTTTAACAGCCTTTCAAACTGTTTAAACGGCCGTTAAAACCGTTTTAACAGCCGTTAAATTCTGATTTTTTTGAAAAAAAATGGCTGTTAAATCTTTTAAAATCAATTAAATTTCTGTTTAATTCTGTTTTTTTTTTTGAAATTTTCAAAATTTAATTTCAAAATTTGAATTTCAGCGCCATTTTTTCCGTTAAATTCCAATAAAACAGTTAAAATCTGTTAAATTTTATTTTATTTTCCTTCTATTTTTGCCCATGGCCGTTTCACGGATAAAATGATAACGCCCCAGTCCGTTAAACCGTTAAATCGGCCTCCTTTAAACCTTGCTTTAGAGTATGCAAATGTGGCTAGAAGGCTAACAATTAAACCCCCTTTTAACCAGCGACCTCTCTCCTTAACCAGGGTTAATAGGGATTGGTTGTTACGTTTTGCTTTCTGACTGTACTTGCATACTCCCATTGTGGATGACTCATCTTATTTTTACAGATTTGACGAGACTCTTTTCAACAAGGTACTTCACATGCTCACTTTGTGGTAAGGGAAGCAACACGCCCCTACATCACGGAAAGACGTCTACATCACGGAAAGACGTGCAAGAAAGAAAATCAGTCTACAGATCTATAGTACATGGCCAAAGGGTGCCGATGCAACAAGCTGTAGCTTAATCCAAAAGCGTAAATTAGGACTATTTCCGTGGATGTTTAGCCCACCCCTTGGTGGATATACACACCAAAAATCACCATGATTGGTGATCTCTAGCCATTAGATTTTAGTACTTTGTAAGACGCAATTCTAATGTCATGAACTATATCTGGTCTTCTATTTGTAAAATGTATGAATGTGCCGCAAAGATTCGATAGTGATGCATCACATTTTGAGAAATTTTCAAAAAAATGATAAAGCAATTTTCTTTTGTTTAGCTGATGAATATAATATAATTTCGAGTTCAAAAAATACATAACCTAAATTACTTTTTCAATCACCAATTGATCTTGCCCAATTATTGCCTGTATATCTAGTCAAGCTGTTCTTGTTTTTTAACTAGTGGGTGTCCCGTGCCATCGGCACTCCTCGACAAAGAATTTGCCAAAATCAGGTGAGTGGCGGAGATCCACCGTCCATTTGGGGGAGGATTAGATGTTGGCCCTTCTTTGTTGATGCTTATAAGAGGAGGTATAAGTAGGGAGACAACCAATGTGTGTTCGTTATATAATATAGTAAATGGCCCATGCCCACGGCACTCTCCGACAAAAGCGTTTGCAAAAATTGGGTGCCTTCCGCACTCAAACGGTATAACGGACTGGGGTGTTACAGTTTTTTTCATTATAACAGCTGTTATAATGGATTGTAACGGACAGAGGGAGAAATAGGAAAATAACAGAAATAACAAAAAATAACAGTGTTGAAATTTAAATTTTGAATAAATTGAGGTCAAATGAGGCGGATTTAGTGGCTGAAATCTAACAGTCCACTTTAGATCGATGGATTTGATCTCAACCACTCTTTATCTAACCGTCCACATTAGATGGATGGATAAGATAAGATAATACAACTGAGTTGTCTTGATATATGAGTGGTGGCCCGTGCCTGCGGCACTTTCCGACAAAGTGTTTGTCAAAATTGGGTGGGAGTTAATCTCAGCCATCGATATGAAGCATAGTGGATCTCAGCCACTCATTATTGAAGCCATATAAGATAAGAGAGGGGTATAAGAAAACTATTAAATTTCTGTTAAATTCTATTTTTTTTTAATTTTTAATTTTAAAATTTGAATTTCAGGGCCACTTTTTTCCGTTAAAATCCATTTTTCATTTTTGCCCCTAGCCGTTTCAATCCGTTTTAACGGTAACACCCCTCTCGAGGCATAAAAAGTGGGGCTCCTGAGCATGACCCTTGGGCTATATGTAAATCCAACCCATTTCATTCCTTATGTGTAGGTAAATAGTAGGTGACCCGTGCCCACGGCACTCATCGACAAAGCGTTTGTAAAAATTGGGTGAGTGGCTGAGATCCACCGTCCATTTGGTGTGATAAGATCTCGACCATCCTTTATGAAGCCGGATAAGAGGGGGAGACAACCGTCCTGTTTCGTTATATAGACTAGAGGGTGCCCCGTGCCATCGGCACTCATCGACAAAGAATTAGCCAAAATCAGGTGAGTGGTGGAGATCCACCGTGCATTTGGAGGAGGATTAGATCTCGACCCTTCTTTGTTGATGCTTATAAAAGGAGGTATAAGTAGGGAGACAACCAATGTGTTTGGTTATATAGAATAGTAAATGGCCATGCCCACGGCACTCTCGGACAAAAGAGTTTGAAAAAATTGGTTGCCTTCGGCACTCAAATGGTATAACGGATTGGGGCGTTGCCATTTTTTCCGTTATAGCAGCTGTTATAACAGATTGTAATGCACAGAGAGAGAAATGGGAAAATAAAAGAAATAACAAAAAATAACGGTGTTGAAATTTAAATTTTGAATAAATTGAGGTCAAATGAGGCGGATTGAGTGGCTGAAATCTAACCGTCTACTTTAGATCGATGGATTTGATCTCAACCACTCTTTATCTAACTGTCCACATTAGATGGATGGATAAGATAAGAGAATACAACTGAGTTGTCTTGATATATGCGTGGGTGGCCCGTGCCCGGGGCACTTTCCGACGGTTTGTCGGGCCATTTGAATTTCAGCACCACCTTTTTCCGTTGAAATCATTAAAATCCAATAAAATCCATTTTTTCCATTTTTGCCCCTAGCCGTTTCAATCCATTTTAACAGTAGTTCTAACGGCAACACCCCTCTCGAGGCATAAAAAGGGGGGCTCCAGACCCTGACCCTTGGGCTATATATAAATCCAACCCATTTCATTCCTTATATGTAGGTAAATAGTAGGTGACCCGTGCCCATGGCACTCATCGACAAAATGTTTGTCAAAATTGGGCGTGAGTGGCTGAGATCCACCGTCCATTTGGTGTGATAAGATCTCAGCCATACTTTATGAAGCCAGATAAGAGGGGGAGACAACCGTCCTGTTTTGTTATATAGACTAGTGGGTGCCCCATGCCATCGGCACTCCCCGACAAAGAATTTGCCAAAATTAGGTGAGTGGCAAAGATCCACCATCCATTTGGGGGAGATTAGAGGAGGTATAAGTAGCGAGACAACCAATGTGTTTTGTTATATATAATAGTAAATGGCCCATGCCCACGACACTCTCCGACAAAAGCGTTTGCAAAAATTGGGTGCCTTCAGCATGCAAACGGTATAACGAACTCAGTTGTTACCGTTTTTACCATTATAACGGCTGTTATAACAGATTGTAACGCACAGAGGGAGAAATGGGAAAATAACAGAAATAACAAAATATAACGCTATGTAAATTCAAATTTTGAATAAATTGAGGTCAAATGAGGCGGATTGAGTGGCTGAAATCTAACCGTCCACATTAGATCAATGGATTTGATCTCAACCACTCTTTATGTAACCGTCTACATTAGATGGATGGATAAGATAAGAGAATACAACTAAGTTATCTTGTTATATGCCTGGGTGGCCCATGCCCACAGCACTTTCCGATAAAGTGTTTGTCAAAATCGGGTGGGAGTTAATCTCAGCCATCGATATGAAGCATAGTGGATCTCAGCCACTCAATATTGAAGCCATATAAGATAAGAGGGGGTATAAGAAAACCAGTCACTTGTTATATTGATAGTGGGTGGCCCGCGCCCTCGGCACTCCCCGACAAAGCATTTGCCAAAATCAGGTGTGAGTGGCTGAGATCCACCGTCCATTTGGGGGATAAGATCTCGGCCCTTCTTTGTTGAAACATATAAGTTGGGGTATAAGTGGGGAGACAACTTCCCTGTTTTGTTATATAATATGTCAAAAATTTGTGTTCCTTGAATATACTTGAGCACTCATTTTAATTGCTGCATAGTTAAGTTTTCTTCGATCATTCGTATATCTTGAAACAATGCTAATGGCATGGACTACATTTGCTATTGTATAGTGATGTATCAACTTTTTGTATTCCATTTTTGAGAACTTTTCATTTATTAATTCCTATGGGTGTGGCCATTGGTTTGAATCCATCCACAATGAATTTCTTTAGAGTGGCTTCTTCATATGCTTCCACTGAGACAAAAATCTCATCATTATCATAATCATAAGCCTTATCCCATCAATATGGCGTCGGTTGCAAAGATCTTATTCCTCTATTCAATTTTGTCTAAATCCATTTCTTTTGTTAAGGCTAGTTTCATAAAAATCCTCTCGAACCCTTAATTCATGTGCACTTTGAGCTTTTCCTTACCCTTTTAGATTGTTTGAGTTGTACATTTCTCTTTGTTGGTGCTGTCATTAGTCTTTGTGTTGTACATTATGAAATAACCACCGGTCCGTTCTCTTTAATTGGAAATACCTATAAAGGGAGGGGGGGATTGATTAGGTATTTAAAATTAATTATACCTAAACAATTTTATTGGTCTATGGTATGGGAGAAAATCTCATGCCTTAGTTGTTTGATAAAGGATTATCACAACCGATTCAAATCGAATATACCTTCGTGGTATATTTTCTTTTCGTCGTTTATTTTAATCAATATGAATAACGGAATACAAACAAACAATCACACAAGAAAAGAGATTTTGAAGTGAAAACCTTAGTTAAGAAAAAAACAACGGGACCACGTTCAGACGAAAAGTATCACTAACTGGAAAGTTAAACGAAACAAAGGTTACCTACGTAGCACCGTTGTAAATACAACTTCCAACCTTAGCCAAAGCCTACTGCTGATGCGTCCACGCCGTCTGAATCAACGCTACGAGTCCACGCACGCCCTCCTAGCCAAAAACCTTGTCCGCTTGTTCAATTTGGTACACCCCAAACTTACCGTCGATCAGCCACTCTGATCTTAATTCTCAACACTCCAGCCTTTGCCGAAGGTGAAGGATTCAGTACACCCTAAACCCTAGGTTGCTCAATGGTGTTGAGTCACACTGGCACATTCAGGCTACTAGGTTAAATATCTAAGTAGAAGACCTAAGCTGAGTAATGGATCAAACACTTGGCTTTGATCAAGAAGAAGAATAAGCTCTAAGACGTGTATGGAATAAATAGCTTCTTGCTCTTCGAATGGATACTCTAATAAATAAACATTTTCTTTTCTCTCTTGAAGTGTAGAAGTATATATATATGTCTAGAGAAGGTATAAAAGGGTTATATTTATAGAATTCGTAACCCTAAGCGTTATAGAACGTGGAATCGTGGGAACTAGAATTTCGGATCTGAGAAAGACTCAATCCGTTTGAAGTCCAATCCATTGTACTCTGGGTCCAATCGATTGGGTTTTTGGGTCCAATTGATTGGCCTTGTACGCATAGCAATTTCTTTCATAAATCCAATTGATTGTACATAGTCCAATCGATCGAACTTAAATAAGTTTCTATCCCGTAGGCTCCAATTTACTCAGGTTTCCAATCGATTGGGCTATGTTCATGTTCTATCTCGTAGACTCCAATCGATTTTACAGATGTGTCCAATCGATTGGGCTTTGATCATGTTCTGCATCGTAGGCTCCAATCGATTTTATAGAGGCCTCCAATCGATCGGACTCTCCCAAAAGTCAATAACTTTGACTAAGACTCGGGTCTGTCCAATGACTAGGTTTGACCATTATATTTTATTCATTTTAAATCTATTCCTATGGCCACTAAGTCACTTACCTTCATAAGCGAGCGTACACGATCTATAATCGACAAATGGACTGTTACTCAGATGACTCCTGTCGACAATTGTCTGATTCTTGCTGTCTCTGTCTTCTAGTTTTCATATAGTCGACGAAGTATGCGTACCACGACATCTTCACACTACACTGGTGCTCGTAGGAACGATTACATTATTGTTTTTATATCACACGAAATCTTTGTCAAACATAGAATATAAAAATATTTCTTACACATGTAAACCATCTTAATTGAATTTTCTTTATTTTGTCACTTATTAGGGCTATTCTTATATTTCCATGAATGGGTACTTCATTTTTAATTTTTTCTTTTCATGTCTTACCACACATCTATCATAACATTATCATCTTGGCTCTACTCTTTTTATGAACATGTTGTTTCTTGATTGCCAACATTCAGCTCTATAAAGTATTGTCGGTTTTATCGATATCTTTTATAATTTTATTTTAGTCTATTTGGAACATGTCGATCACATAGCAACATCCGAAAACATGTCTCCATTTTAGCCACCTGTTTTAATTCTATGGGCAACGTCCTATTCAATCTCTCTATTCTTATGAATAATAGAATCAAGGTAATACAAATTGTCACTTTGAGGTATATCCTAGTTATTAATTTTTATTGGTGGATCATCTCTATGTGTATCCTTACTAATATTGTATTCTATAAATGATTTCTTGGTCAAGCTTATTTCAAAACCCTTAGATTCTAAAACTTTCCTCAAAAGTTATAATTTTGTATTACTTTATCTTCAATATCGTCAACTTATACTGTAAGGAATATGATAATATTGTATTTGCTAAAATTCGTACGACAAAACACAATTGTAATCGATCCTATAGTGTGTCAGTTAGGCCGATAGTGTGTCAGTGGTTGCACTACTCTTGCATTGTCTAAAGACTACAAGATAAAGCCTATAGACTCAGAAAATTGAAGATTAATTCATCTGAAGACCTCTTGTTCTTTGTACATTTATCCATACTCACACGTATAGGATGGTAAGTGACTTAGATACCTAAAGATAAGATGTAGAATGCTAAAATTCACCTATAACTACCCATGTTGCAAGGGGATCTGATTCAGGGCCAAAAGGGCTTTTAAAAACTGAATTTGAGGGTGCCCAATCGATTGGACCTGCAAGCCCAATTGATTAGACTTTCTAACAAATCCGAACAGTTTTCATTAGTAGCCCAATCGATTAGACTTTGTGACCAATCAATTGGACTTGCGTGGGAACAAGTTTACTATTCTGGAAAGATTTTTAATTACCCTCCACTAGTTGCTACTTCTCTTGGCTTTGATGCTCTCTCTATATAGTGGAACATTGATGTTGTAAACCCTAACTCAGAAATTATAGAGCTTAATTCTCACAAGTTTAGAAGTTTAGTATTCACTAATTCATAGAGAATTAATAGTGAGAGAAAGTCATTAAGGAGAAAACCCTAGGTAGTTTTTTGTATTCTTTTGGATTTATTTTCTTTTAGATCATAACTTGAAAACTTGGTTTTCTACTTAGCATGATCAACTCCATTTAGAATTCACACTCTCCTACGAAAAACTGCTTCATTTATCGACTTTTCTATGTGAGAGTTAATTCTGTTGCATAGAACACACTTTTCTGGACGAAATGGTATATTTGCATGCATTAAACACATTTTTGAAAGTCTAGATAAAAATCCGTTCTGATTAAGTCTCATTACGCGTTTCTCATTATTACAGGAGACCTGATCGGATGAATCTCTAGACTTGTGGGCCACGATAAAAAAATGAAAGTCACGATCAAAGCTCAGTGAGCCATGCAAGATAAAAGATGAACCAAGACAGTGGAGTTGGTGAAGTTGGAGAACGGCCAAATTGAAAGTCGAGCAGATCTAACTGCAAGCCACTATCTGAAAAATTCGAAGATACAGACTAAGCGACTGAGTCACGAACATAGATGTGGACCTGGAGGTGGGCCAAAATTTGAACCCATACAGTGATCAAGGTATTGGGCCGACTGGCGAGATTACTGGTAGACCAACATGCGTGTTTGGCCGAGGTGTTGATTCAAAAACATGTGGGGCTAGGGACACACGGGTCGAACATCACAAGAGGTGGACTTTACAAATTGTTCGATAGCATGTTACACAACGGGACTCACCGAGTTACCATGATAGACCGATATGGATAAGAGGAGAAATGAAATCTACAGATGCGCCACTTGTCAACATAGTAGCCATCATACAAAAGAAAGTGGTGGAATTGACGACACATGGACACCGTTCATGAAACAGTCGAGGCAAAGACAAAATGTCACAAAAAAAAGTTGCTGAACACAAAAAGCATGTTCGATGGTGGTATTGTTTGCAAGAAGAAAACGAGGATTGAATGGTATGAGACGTTGGATGATCAAGGGTAGAGTTGCTCGACGTGAAAAGATTTATGATTCAGAGAAGGTGGCCCAAGGCCCACAAAGAAACCAGCCCCTATCTCTTTGAAAAGAAAAAGGGAGAACAAGGGCATTATGGGAATCTTTCCATCATATATAAGAGAGTGGGGGTTCCCACGAACCCTATCTCCTCTCTTATTTTCAAAATCTCTTCTCTCCCACGTTTTGCTCATCCCCCCCCATTCCATTCTCTTTCTCTCAACCTAATCTCCCAAAGCCCCTCTCTTTGGCAGCAAAACCTGGGCTTGAGAGTCGCTGGCCAAAAAAAGAAGGGCCTGCAACGGCGATCTCATTCTTCATTTTCTCCTCCATCGCCTGCAACCACCACTCCATTGCAGCCGCTGCCTCCATCTTCGACCAGCACGTTTCACGGACTGCTACCCCACGTCCCTTTCTTGCAATGAAAACCACGCCTCCTCTCCAATATTGTCACCCCAACCACCGTTTTCCATAGAGGCAGCAGTGTGCCCCTCTCCTGTGGACGTTTCTCTTGGAAGAAAAACCCCAGCCTGACTCCCTCTCCATGCTGCACTCCCACGTCTTCAGAAAGTTCTTCAAGCCATCTTTGTAATGATGTAGCCTCCTGAATAGGGTGCTTAACGGTAGGACCTGCAAGTTCTCACCGGCACGAGCCACCTTTCAGCCACCACCATTGATTCCGGTCACCTACAACTCCGGCTGGCAACGCCCCCAGCCTTGCAGCAGCTGCTGTTACCTCCTCCTTTCACAAGCTCCTTTACCTCCTTGCCTGCAATCATCACCGCTAACTACTCCAGCACCTTCCTTCACGGGATCCACAACACCTTCTCTTGAAGTTCCACCGCCCAGCCCACCTCTGTCAACACCATTACTAGCGCCTCCTCCATGCTGCACTTACCTGCCCGCTCCACCTGCTGAACCTCATCCCCGGCGCCTCCATCAACCGTCCTCTTCAATCCTCCATCTCCCAAAACCGATCCCTTCCCATTCTCTTACCGCCCCATCTTAAATCTAAAAGAAAAAAAAAACCCAAAAGAAAATCCCAGACATTTTCTCCAAAAAGAAAACATCTTCACAAAAAGAAAAAAAAAAGAGAAAAAGGATAGAAGAAGAGGGTCTGAACTTACCTCAGCATCTCCAACCACCGCCTCCATCACCTTGTGCACCTCCTCCTTGCTGGCTGAACCAGCAAGGTTCGACATCTCTGCACCAGCAGGTCGGCCACGTGCATCTTCTACCCTTTGGACGGCCAGCAACCTTTAGGTTCTTCTCCACCAACGTGGAGGACCTGCACCTTCATCGCCTTGCTCCCCATCTCCAAGCTTGTACGCCTGCAAGCAAAATTTTGATCACCTAAAGCATGCAACTCCAAGCACCACTGTGCTTTCTTTGGACACTTCAAAGCCAACCACACTTGCAACCTTTACGGTTTGCATATCTTCACCACTGATCGGCCAACCCCATCTTCTAGGTGATCTTTTCTCTCTATTTCTCACTTTCTCTCTCTAGAAACTTTGTTTCTTTTTATATTTCTTACTTTCTCTCTCCTTCGTCTCTTTTCTCTCTCTAGATTTTAATTCTTTTAAGTTGCTTTTAGTAGGATTTTGATTCAATAGATTGTAACTCATGGTTTCTTTCAATTAATAAAGTTGTGTTTTCCAATTTCTTAGTTTATTTTTGTGTTTTTTATTGCGTATGGAGAATTCTTTCTCTAGATTCATCAAAATCAAGTTTTAAAAATCGAACATTTTTCACCATTCTCACCCCTCCATTTTCTTTTTTTTTTTTTATCAATTTTTGATAAAAGTTCGTCATTTCATGTTCTTGAGTCACGCGAGCTTACTCCGAGTGCGGATCGACATCCGACATGAATCCCAATACAAATCTGTCAATTTTGCAGGATAATCGGATAAAAATTAAAAATGTGTTGAGATTAGGGTTACCATAACCAACGACGTGGAAAAACTATACTTTCAAATGGCGAAAAAAAAAAAAAAGAATTTTCTAAAATGGATTGAAGGTTTCCAAAATAAAATGGTTTCTAAAAAATAAAAAATAAAAAATAGAAAAAAAAGAAAAGAGAAAAGAGAAAAGGGAGAAAAAGGAAAGAAGGGGAATGGAATTAGAAACTGTGGGTTTCTAGCATGGGAACCCACGGTTCCTATATAAAGGGGAGGAAAACCACGCTGTTGGATCTCTTCTCCACTTTTTTTTTACCCTAATCTCTCTAACGTCCCCATCTTGTTCCCCCCAAGCCAAGCCATCATCCTCCAATCCTCTTCTCCACGTTTTTTACACCTCTCTCTTCCCATCTCACTCTTTGCACATCTTCTTCAAGAAAAGCACCAGCCACCTCATCTTCCACCGGAAAGGATAGCCACAACCAGCAAGAAAAGCCTGTGGTGTTCCAAACACCACCGCCAGCCACCATACTACCTCTCTTTGAATCGTCTCCATTGCTGGGCGAACCAGCAAGGTCCACCACAATCTCCACCGTTCCGTCCTTGCCGCCCTTTCACCTGTTATACCGCCAACACCTCTCCATCATTTTCTGTTTTGCGGGTGGTGGCGATCTCATCTCCAGCAACCCCGCCTGTTGTTGCCCCTCCATTCACCCAGCCACCCCACCTTCTTAAGCACATCCGGTGGCTGTTCTTGCAACAGCCACCGTTATTTCATCGTGTTCTTCATCAAAACTAGAAAAAAAGAAAAAGAAAGGAAAGAGAGAAGAGAAGAGAGGAGGAGAGGACCACTCTCAAGCTGCTACCGCCTCCAGCCACTTGCTGCCATTACACACCATCACCATTGAATCCAACTTGATCGGCTTGCTCTTTTAGAAGACCGGCCTCCAAATCTCCAGCAACTAATCACGACCTGCAACCTCCAAGTTGCAGGTTTGAAAACTTGGTGTTCCCCTTGCATCTTGCCGCGTGTCTCTCAACTCTACCACACCACCAGGCTGCATCCTTTCCTCCACCAATCGGGCTCCGAACACTCTTGGGTTGGCTATTCAGCAACCCACATGAGCATTCCATTGACTCCCTAGCCGTTCCCACTCAGGCTGCACAACACACTTCATTCCTCATCTTTTTGCTCCATGTGTGTAGCAGCCACCATCACCCACAAGTCAACATCGTTTGGGCCATTACTTTGGCTATGATATTCATCCACCATAAGTATCATAGGTATCATTCCTACCCTTTTCTCTTTCTTCAATTCTCTAGTTCTCTCTCTCTCTAGGTTTCTCTCTCAATCTTTATATGCTCTCTAAGTTAAGGATTTATTTTGCTTTCTAGATAAATTTCATCGTTAATTATTTTCTAAGATGTAAGTTGAATTATTTTTGATGAATGAAGTTGTCTCTTTCAATTAATGTGTTTTCTCTCTCTTAATTCCATTAGATTAATTGTGAATCTATTAAAAAAATATTTTAAAAATGATCAATCTCCATTCTCACCTCACCTTTTGTTTTCAGCAATTTCTGTGGAAATATTCGTCATTTCATGTACTTTGTTGCGCTAATCCGACTAATCCCGAGTGCGGATCGACATCCGACACGAATCTATATACAAAGTCACATTTTTACAAGATTGAAATCTCAGATAATTACAAATTTTGTTGAGATTAGGGTTTCCGTAACCAATGACGCAGAAAAAGCCTAGTTTCATTGCTATATTGTGACTGAGCTTCTTTGAGGTGGTACTCATGATCCAAATCTGAAGGGTATCCTACCTTGTCTATTCCCTTGAAAGCTGTTTGCTCTTACATCATTACTCTTGCCTTTTGATTTCATATCTTTTGAGAGTTGATGATGAGTAGGTTTGTTTTCTCTATAGTTTTATTTATTTATTTTGACTTTTTATATCTCCTTTGTTTTGAGTTCATACTAAAAAAACCAAAAAAAAAAAAAAAATTTGACAAAAAAAAAATTTGTGTCTTGTTAAGGATTTATTTTAAGTCTTGTTGTACTTAAAATGAATTTAGTTTGATGGACATTTAATTTAGAAAATTCTTGAACCAGGACTTGACACAAAGTAAATCAAGACTAGATCATTGTAGAAAATTTTAGAAAATTTAGAAGGCTAGTTTGCTTTACTAATTTTCAATTAGTGATTGTTTATAAGTTTTAAACTTGATAAATCACATGCACATTGACTAACACTGGTTGGGTCTGGATTTGATAGAAGTGACAAATCTAGTACTTTATGGGAATTAAGAATAAACATATACTTTTTATGACTTCAAATTAGTTGTGTTCCTACTCTTAGTTGATTTCGCTATTGCAAAATAATTGATTGTTGGCCTCCTTGTCTGATAATTCTCCTTGTAAAAAGCTACATCAAATGTGATAAAATCTATATGGCCTCGAACTATGTAAAAAAATTGATTACTTTAGAAGGTACAATACCGACTGAATGTGAAAGCTACCATTCAGACATACGAAAAAATTAGCTCGTATGAAAAGATGAGAACTTCAAAAAAATGAATTTGATAAGACAAGTGAGTTAAAACATCCATATTTGCTAAAAAGTAATGCAAATTAATTTGGCAAATACACTTGTAAACGAGAGAATGGTTAGAAACCTATTGCTATAATGAGGATTTCATAATTGGATGTAGGATACCTCCAAATTCTGATTTAGTACTTAGAATGTTAAGTATATTTTTCATGTACCCTAGGAAGTAGAATGTCAGATCATAGTAAACTCATGTAAAAGATATAGACAATATAACTAAAGTGAACTAGTATAACTAACTTGCTTTGAAAATACCCTCGATTGATTGCACTTGAAATATTCAAGATTATACTGCATAGTTAAGTCTAAAATTCTAGATTCGATATTTGTTAGTGCTTATCATATTAAAACTCATTTTGTATTGCATTAAATTAATTTGTGTGTATTTTTTGCAAACTTGGGTTTCGAATAACCAATTTGAGTTATGTAATTATTATCTTTTTATTAATTAGTCAATATTTTATTTGAAAAGATATTTTCGATTGGTGGAGAGTTTCAGAATACTTTTTGATGATTGTTGGTGAAAAATGAGATTTTTGAGAAATTTTTTGAACTGGCTTGAGCCCAATCGATTGGACCATAACAAGCTCGAATATAAATTGATTTATACTTTTATTTTTGTCACTCCAATTGATTCCTATTGTTCCTATTCCTTCCCCACTTGATCTATCTCTCATGATTTGCTAAGTTCAAATGTTCCTTGATGGATTTTGCTCCATTATTCCTCATATATGCTACTCTTGCGCTTGATTTCTTCATTTTTCTTTTCTCTACCTTGAACTTTTTTTTGGGAAAATGGGTTTCTTACTTTAATTCCTCCCTTTTGTGGTGCTCATGGCCGATGGCACTAGAATTTAGCATGTGGTCCATTTTGATGACGACATCCCAGAGGAAATTGTCCTAGAGCAGTTACACTCCAAAAGCACATTCGGATTAAGAGAGCAGAGCGTTCTCAATCTATGTCTTGAGGGGATCTTTCGAGACATCTTCATAGAAGAGCTTTGTTATCATGTGATCTAGGAGAGCTTCTTCATCATGTTATCTAGGTCGTGCATCTTCACGTGATACGGGAGAGCTTCTTCATCGCGTGATCTAGGTCGTGCATTTTCATATTGACGAACTAGATCCTCACTCCTCGTACCAGTGAGTTTGGCTCTGACTTTAGGGGAACTCTTACAGATCATGTCTTTAGGAATAGAGATTGGTTTCTAAAAATTCAGGTAGACACTCAATATTATCCTAGACTAGTCTAGTTCTTCTATGTGAACATCTATGGCATTCAGGGTAGACACTGATTCTCTGTCCTTTTGGACTTATGTTTTTGGCACACCCTTGTTGATCACACCTGATGTAATTTTGTTTGTGCTTCATATCGCTTGTATTCATGCGGATGATGAGTATCTACACCGCACTAAAGTTATGACTACTGATCGACAGCTTCTCAGTCTCACTTTGTGTGGTGCCGAGTTTGATTGGACCTCTAGCATCCCTCTTAGCAGCCTGCTTGCCGACTACCATCTATTGCATCTGATTGTTGGATACAACATTGATCCTCCTAGTCATGGAGCACATGTAGGCATTGGTCGTCTTTAGCTCCTTTATCCTCTAGGTTCTAGTTTCGCTAAAGACCTTCCCCATTTCATATTTAGGGTCATTACTAGAGCCAATGAGTTGTTGCTTCGACATCCTTTGTTTGTTTATGCTATTATTCAACATTTCTTTGTCACAATCACTAATGATGAGCCGAGAGAGCAATTGATGGGTGCTATTGAAAGCACATCTGTGAGGAAGAGCCATTCTCAATTATGACGTGTACATGACAGAACTTATGATTCTAATGAGGAGAGCAACAAGCTTGAGGATCTTCTTGGAGGAGATGCTGATGACGAGCCGCACATTCCTGCCCATGCACATGCAGCTGATGCTGCTGACGTAACACGAGAGCATGCAGCCGCAGAGGAGATATACCTCTTATTACTTTACAATCATTAGATATGAGACTTGACTAGTTTGAACGACAGACTGCCATGGAGTTTAGGAGTCTTCATGACTCATTTTCTATGATGCAAAGAATCCTTGAGCATCAGTTTGCTTAGATGGGGATAGCTCTGTCGCCAAGGTATCTTGATAGCGATCCTATGGATACACATCCTCATGATGGGGTTGGCACATCTGATGGTCCTCCCTACTAGACTTATCTTGCAGTTGTCTCTATGTGGTGTCTGTGATTGTTTGTTGTATGAGAGGTTGGATGAGTTATCTGTATTGTGTATTGTTCTTCACTATACTCAGATAAACTCAATTTGTTTTCATGGTTAGACTGTGTTTAATTCAGAAACCTAAACTAGAAAGCCAGAGTGTACCACGTGTGACTCAATATCTTTTGAGCGACATTAGGGTTCAGGGTGTATTGAATCCATTGAAGTTCCCTTGATATGTATACAAGAGACCTAGAGGGGGGAATGGGTCTATTACTTTTAGCCTATGTTGATTACTAATATGCTTGAATGGATTAATCAACAAAAGCAGTAAGTAAATAAATAACAATCCACAACACAAGTATTTATAGGTTTGGTGTATCAACACATACGTCCACTCTCTAAATAACTCCACTGAGCTGCTCACCTTTTTAATTCAATATTTAAGCACTCTTACAATATTGAATAGGGTAAAAAACTCAGTCTCGATTGTAATCGATAATAATGGAGTACGGCTGCAATTGAACTCCCGCTCAGTCAAGAACCTTTCTTGACTCGAGCATGATAACATATAAGGATGGGATAAACCAATATGGGGAGCGTTTCTAAAGAGAAAGCTCCCTATAATCAAAGTTACATCTCAATTGAGATTGACGAGGAACGTGGCTTTGATGCTGTTGAAGCTTTATCAAAAGTACTGCTCAGAACCGCCGCCTAGACCAATCACTGTATCTCTCTCACACAAAGAGCACCAAGCACCGAATCGTATCTCACACAAGTCGAGCAAGGTTGGATCAACGAAGCAAGCATGGATGCAATGGAGCAAATATCAAATCTCTCAAAGGTGAAGAACTCAAGAGATAGCATAGTGAATTGGTAAGTAATAGTGAATGAGAGAGATTTATAGTGAATGTGGAGGGGAAAGGCACGTTAAAGAATTGGAGTTCTACCGAAGCCGGTCGATCGGGCCTTGAGACTGGTCGACCGGTCTGCGTGGTCAACCCGTCTGTCAGACCGATCGACTGGGGGTCAATTTGACCTTGGTCGCCCCGTCTTCTTAGCCTGGTCGACCCCTAAAGTATTTCCTATACTTAGGTTCTTTCAAAGGGGTTTTCATACAATCGGTTATGGGGGTTCTGATTCTATCCAAGTGGACTTTCCAAGAGTTTCTTCGAGTCTTTAATCCTTTATTCCTCGTTGTATATAAATGATTGTCTTATGGCATATCTCTAAATCTTGTGGCTCGGTTCCCAATGTTCAAGGTAGTTGATCAAGGACAATTACATAAATACCCAAGGTTGTTATGGAATTGACAACACAAGGTATACTTATCATCCTTCACCATTGGGACTAGACCGGTGAGTGTAAATTAAGATCGGGGTGTACCGATAGACGATAGATTTGAAGCTCACAGAAAACTAAGTCAAATACAAGGGTTCAAGACCCTCTGCCAACATTTTTCTCTTTTTTATCTCTATTTTCTTTCTCCTAGGGCTGCAACTCGGGTGGGCTGGGTCAGGTAGGAGGTCAACCCTAGCCCAACCCAACCTTAAAGGTTGTGAACTCTAACACAACCCAACCCAAGGTCGGGCCTAGATATTCCAACCCTAACCCAACCCTATCGGGTTGGTCGGGTTAGTCGAGTCAATCGAATTCTTAATTTTTTCTATTGGTTGGAAAGATTGCTAAAAATATTCATATTAAATAATTTGTTGGTCAATAAAATAACATGGTATTTTTTATAATAAGGAAAAAGTTCATTAACTCAAATGCGTGATAAAAGTTACTAAAGAAGTAATAAAAAACAATCGTAAAAAAAAACATGATATTTTCAATATCAACCGATCATATAAAATGCCAAAATATAGTTTCAAGGACATTTTGTAATCTCATGCAAGGGTTGTAGTTTGCTAAGGACAAACACCCATAGGTTGCTAAATTTACCAAAATGTAGCGTGGATGTTTGTCGGTATACTAATACATATATGTAGTTTGTATGTCGTGCTCGGGTTGGGTCGAGCCTCAACCCTAACCCAACTCGATTTGATCGGGTTACCAAAACTCCGGCCCGAACCCAACCCAAGTTCTGAAATGGCTAACCTAACCCAACCCTAATGTCAGGTTCAACCCATTGGGCTCGGGTTGAGCCCGCTCAAGTTGCAGCCCTACTTTCTCCCTTCTCTAAACCCTCTCTCCTCTCAATCTCAACGATCCAATCCTATATCCCCCTCACCATCACTCTATTCTACTGCCCACCCTCGCTGATCATCACCACTCATCTCGCACTAGCATCTTCACATCTTCACATCCACCTGCTCATCCATCCGATCAACCACTAAATTCCCATCCTCACACTCATTCATTATGCGATCACCACATGATCTACATGATAAACGGTTGTTCAAGAGAAGGTGATTTTAGCAAGCATGGTTGGTGTGTCCATCAAGGGCCCACCAAAATGGATGGTCTAGATCACAAATGTATTAGAAATGTTGATTTTTCAAACCATAAAGATTTTCTCTTTGATTTATAAAGATTTTGGAAAGATATAATTGGTTTTGATTTTAAAAGAAATTTTCATTCATAAAAAGAATGTTTACTTTTGCATAAGAGAGTTGACATGTGGTTTTGGAGACTTACAAGCTTGAAACATGTTAAAAATATTTCTTTTACAAGAAAAGTCCAAAACTTTGAGCAAAAATGAAATTTCTAACAAAAAATAAATTTTGTCTCTAAAGAAACTTTTCAAACAACAATAAAAGGTGATTTTAAAATTGCAAAGATAGTTTTTGGAATAAAAATATTTCTAAAAAAATGGCTGGGCGTCGACCCACAAATGGCACACTCTCTCCCTATAAAAAGCCACTCATGGCTCATTCTCCCTAAGCCCCCTTTAATGCTCATCTCCTTCTTACCTTCTCCCCTTTGCAGAAAAGAAAGGTAAAAAAATATTAAAAAAAAAAAAATCGTCGTCTTTGCCTTCCGTTCTCCATCGAACGGCTCCGTTATCTTCTTCTCAACACAACTTCAAGAACCATGATTTGCTCTCCTCTTTCTCTCTTCCTCTTCTCATTCTCTATCTCTTTCTCTCTCTAATATCTTCTTTTATTGCTTTTTAGTTAAGTTTTTATTTGCTTTATTTCTTTAAGCAATTTTAATTTAAGCATTGTAAGTTATAATTTTTTTTAATAAATAATATTTATTTTTTGTTAGTGTATTTTTTATTTTATTTTATTAATGTTGTAGGTAATTCTCTTCATATAAAAAAATGTTGTAAAAATTATTTTCCACCATTCTCATCTTTTCACTATTTTCACCATTTCCTTGCTTTCTTTAATGTTACTTCTCTAACCCGAGTACAGATTCAACATCCGACTTACCCTGTTCTATCAAGAAATAAATTTTTGTAGGATTAAAGAACCAAAAAAATAATGTTGATTTAAGGGTTATCCGTGCCAACGACCGAAAAAACCTTTATTTCACCAATTGATTGTACACTAGGTCAGTCCAATCGATTGTACTTTTGGTCCAATTGATTATACTGTATGGATGAGTTTTCTGTTCATAACGACAGTCGATTGTACACAGGGTCCAATTGATTGTTCACTTTGAAAGTTCTACCCCGGATGGTCCAATCAATTGGTTCTCAGAGGTCCAATTCAATCGATTGTAGAGTAAACTCCAATCAATTGTACATAAGGAGTGTTCTGTCCTGTAGAGTCCAATCGAATGGTTCTCCGAGGTCCAATCGATCGGACTTCCCCTTAGTTAATTTTTGACTTCTTTAAACTGAATTGACCTGGGTCTGTCTTGTGACAATGTTCAACCATTATGATTAATCCTTAAGATCCTATTCCTATGGCCACTAGGTTACTTACCTTCCAATATGAGCGTACACGATCTTCAACACTTACAGCATACAACATTCGCCAAGGCCAACTACGGATGCGTCAACATCCTTTGCCTCCATGAGTCGAGTCCACGAGCTCCCTTCCAGTCATGATCCCTTCGTCGTTGTTCGATTTGGTACGCACTGAGCACACTTTCATCTTTTGTTAGTTGTTTAGACTTTAATCTCCTTAGTCTCTTCTCTCGGGGCTTGACTCTCCTACTATCCCGGGGGTGTCTCTAGTTCTTCGATCTTTCTACTCAGCTTGCACTCGGCCTATATCTTCTTGTCTTATTCTACTGACTCTTTAAGCTTTGATCATAGACTTTGATGGTCGATTGTGGGCCCACATTCCATCAGAATCGTCCGATTGGTGTCTCTACGATAGAAAAAGCACGTAATGAGATTAAATCAAAACCTTTTAATTTTAGACTAACTAAAATATATATAATACATGCGTATAGTCATTTTTTGTCTAAAAAGTGTGTTCTTTGCAATGGAAGAAACTCTTAAATATAAAAGTTGATGAAAATAAAAGTTTTATATAAAAGAATGTGACATTGCTAGAAAGGTAATAGCTTAAAACAAGCACTTTTGAGCGAATATCACAATCCCCAACTAGCATATTGCCAATCCTTGTCAATTAGTGTCACATAAGTGAGCTAAAAAGGGATTGGGACATGCTAGAAAACTTATTAGAACTACTCAGAAAAAACTCAATTTTGTCAAATTAATTCAAGGATGCAAAAAAATTCATTCACAAATTAGAGCTTAGTTAGTAAAATGTAACGTATCTATAGATGGACATTTAAACAATAGATCATTAGACTCAACATGTGTGTGTGCTCAACATCATCCTTAGCTGGTAGCGAAGACATTTCGATCACCTTAAAGACTTTATGTCTCGACCTCAATCCTCTCTTGTATACCTCTTAGAAGTGAATCTCTTAGAAATTATTTTATTCTTTTCTCTCAAGTTATATGTGAAGAGATATATATTAATACTAGCAAGCATCACACACACACACACACACATATATGCGAGGTAAGCCTATTTTTAAGGAGATCAGTAACTCGGTGAAGGTGGGTTTTGAACCCAGGTCTATGGTATCATAATCCACAAACTTTACCAGCTGAGCAAGCTAACACCTTAAAAAAAAGCATCTCACATATACTATTATGAATGGAGGATATTAGAGGATTTAAAAGATTTCATGATTAGAATGTCATATCACTTAGGAATGTTGGATCAAACTCTATAGTTTCTCTTTTCTCCATTCTCCACACTCTTGATGGTGCTAACCTAGAATCAAACATGGCCTGCTTAAGTTGTATTGAGGCTTATGATAGGTTTAGAAAATAAGGATATTAAGGGATTTAAAAATTCTAAGAGGATATCTCACTATTCATTCCAACTTTTCCTGGGGGTGGTGACAGCATTTCCTTAACTTTTTTTTTTTTATCTAATTTTTGTTGTCTTTTTGACATTGCTCAATCAGCCTTCTTTTTCATTTCTTTCGTTCTTTCTTTCTCATTTGCTAATGTTTCCTTTCAACTTGTACCATTTTTTTTCTTTTCTTTTCTTGATTTCTATCTATTCATGGTGTAATCATACCAATTACTCATTTATCCCTCTCAAAAATAGGTTTTTAATTTGTACACTTTTTGGGATTGGGTTTTTAGTTGATGGGTTAACAAGAAAATGTTTTCATCAAAAGGCTCAAAAAGGGTTTCTAACGGTGTAGATGTTGGGTAATCTAAAAATGTCCGATTGGTTAAAAAGATGACCTACATCATTTTCTAGGGTTTGCACTTTTATTTGTCATGTCTCGAATGGATATAGAGAATGCTCTTTTTGTAATAATTTGATTTGACGTCGCTCCGAGTTCCATGACCAAATCAAGGGTTACCGAGATCACTCAACTAAATAATTGGGGACTCGAAGAGTTGTGAGTCATCATGTGACTCAATTATTTTACAACCCTTAAAAATGAAGCAAAGCTCAAAAGCTCACTGAGTTAGGTCTCCACAATTGTTCTTGTTAGATCTCTAGATAGTCTAAACTTCGGATAATTCTCATGTTGATTTGTGAAAATTTTGATGAATCTGAGTTTTTTAAGAGTTTTATTCCACTATAGTAATGTTTGTCTTTTAAATTGAACTAAGAACTAACATGTGATTTTTCAAAATAGACACCCTTTTCAATAAATAGACTTAACTGTAGGTTTCAGTTAATCATAGTCAGGGCATTTTAAAAAAATCACTTGAAATCACATAAAAAAACACAAGGTTTTTTTTTTCCTCTCTCTCTCTCTCTCTCATTTGTTTTTTTGTTTATCAAAAGGAAAACATGAGTTTTACTAAACACCCAACCCCAACTAAAATACAGCACCGTTAGGGGTGTCAATTCAGCCCTCTTGTAAGGGGCCTCGGCCCTGCCCTACCCTTTTAAAGCCTTGAAAAAGAGGGCTTTTTTTTTTTTTATAAATTTCAAGCCCTTAGGGTCAGGTCGGGCCAGGCCCAAATATGTAAGGCCCTTTTAAATAAGGGCCAGGCTAGGGTCACATTAAAGGGGGCCCGACCCTTAGATTATCCTTTATGTTATATTAATTTTTTAAATTATATTCTATAAACAACGAACATAGTGCATCTTTTTCTTTTAAAACTAGCACACTAAGTGCATGGTATATTCAAAACTAAATTAAGTTGTCTTTTTTTTTCTTATATAACTAAAAATGGGTTGTTCTAAGGTCACATGTCGTTGGACACTTAAAGTGTCCAAGTGTTAATGAGAGTTCCAATCTACGTAGGGAGTGAAACCCTTTTGAAAAACAAAACATACAAAAGAAAGGGGGGAAATTGGTTGGCATGTCTCCTGGTTTCCTTAGGTACACATGTCACAACGTTGTTGGTGTTGGACAATACAATTATCTTAAAAAATATACAATTTTGGGCACTTTCCAAACGCTTGAGCCATTCCAAAATTAAGACCGTCCCAAAATAGTTCCTATTTTTAAAATTTTAAGAATAGTTCAAAATCATTCCAAAATGACTTTTTCTTAGTATAAATTTATAATATATCATATTTTATCTAGGTTTTTAAAAAGACTAAAAGGTTCATTTTCAAACCTTAATGGTTCCACATGTAGATAAAAAATTATGCTCATTCATTGAAAAATCTATATAGATTGAACTAAGGAAACACATTACCAAGCCAAGTGCAATATTAAAGCATCCACTTTTTTTACTAATTTTTTTTATATTTTTTAATACTTTTCTTCTAAGCCCTGGCCCGGCCTTGGCCCTTGAGGGTAGGGCTAGTGCCTAGTCGGTTCAAGCCCTCTAAGGGCTAGGGCCTCATTTTTATAAGTGAGGGTAGGGCTAGGCCTACCCTGGCCCAGCCCTTTGACAGCCCTAAGCACCGTCCTCGTTGCTCATGATGGGACATAAAATGATGAAAGATCGGTGTATGATGCAAAGGTGCATGAATGATTTTACCAATGCGGCATAAGGTGGACATTGTATGGTACCTCATGATTTTCTGAAGTGATTATATCTACATGTCCAAAGATTTAGTAGTAATAAATGTATGTAACTCTAGGAATATCGGAATTGCTTTTTCAAAAGCGTTAAGTTTTACATCTTCAACTAGACATAATGGGGGTTACTATAAAGTACCCCCAACCAGGTTGAAACACATGGAGACTGAGTGAATCATCAATCTTCCCCACTCCTCGGGTGGGGCTAAAGTAGTTAACCTATCCCTTTTTTGGGTATAAAAGTATAGGTAAGTTTTTTCTCAGTGTCAACTGAGAGAGTGGTAGTAAGTTCTTTGACCATGGTTAGCAGAGCCACAAAAATGTTTAGTTCAGTGGGGATGGATCTAAGTTTCTCAGTAGAAACTAAGAGGGTAGTAGTAATATTGAGTTTTCTCACTATGGTTAGTAGAGTCGCAAACTCATTGAGTTTAGCGGAGATGTATCTCAATGGAGCAGACTCCAGCCGATTAATAAATTCAGGTTCGACTGACTCCAATTGGAAGTCAGCCCCAAAGTGTTCTTGTCACTTATCTAATTTATCCTCGGGAGAGTCAGGAATTAGACTCTCTATAGCACATAGTTCGACGACAATATCGACGTCTGTTGGCTGTTGAAAAATGTTGACCTTTATCTGAGGTTGCTTAATGATGTCGACATGTTCCCTTCCGTACACCCGATGTGTGCATCCGCAGTGAGGAACGGTCGGCCCAGGATGACTGGGATCCTACTATCTAGACATGGCTCCATTTTAGGAATATTAGATTTAGGCGCGGAGGTAGAAGCATCAATGGTAGATTTGGAACTGACTTCTTCTGTGTTAGGTTCAAAAGTTGGTGTTTTTAAGGGAATCGAAGATGGAGACACTAGCTCGTCAATATTCTTGCTGATCTATTGGTGGTAATAGCTTGTACCTCCTCCTTAAATTTTTGGTTATGGTCTGTGGATTGCGAATCCACCTCATAGACTGTGGCCACGGCATTTCCCTTCGGATAGGCTATAGGTTGGTTGAGGAAGTTGCCTTCCTCTCTCTCAGTTTCTAATTGTCCTAGACATTGATCTAGGCGCTCCATGGATTGCTGTAGTTGGATGATAAATTTAGAGAGAAGGTCCTCTAAACTAGGTTTAGGGGTAATTTGCGGAGTTGTTGGTAGGGGAACCTGAGGTACCAACTGGTAAGTGGAGTTCGACTGGGTATTATAGTGGTAGGACAGAGATGCCACATGGACTATCTACTAACACTAGTGATTCTGTTGGTACTGCTAGTACTGCGGTTGAGAATAATGCCCACCATACAGCTAGTTGGGTTGAGTGAACCTAGGGGAATATGTACCCTATTGCGGTTGTTATTGTGGAACAGACTGGGGTTTCTAGCAAAAGTTAGGGTGGCTCCTAGTGTCCAGATGATACGTGTTATTGTAGGAAGTCTGTATCGGAGGTGTAAAGGTACTCAAAGTATAGACCTCTTCCTGGAAAGGAGGGAAATATCCTACAGAGTTAGAATGATGCACATGTTTTTAGACCGAGACAGCAAGGGCGGAGACCGATTTGGTTAGTTCTTGAAGGAGAGATTAGAGGTCTGGATCTCCTTTAGCTTCATATCCCATGGACGTTTGCCACTTTGGAGAGTTCAATAACTTGTAATAAACATTCTATCAAAAGGAGATCAACCCAGTATATGTATAACTAACTATATGGAGATGTCCATTAGACATGTATAACAATCTAAGGTCAAGCTCCCTTCAAGTATCTCATTACTCGAACAACTACATCCCAATGTGAAACTCGTTGTGATTGCATAAACTAGCCCACTACACTAACGACAAATGAAATATTTGGTCAAGTGATAATTAAATAATTTAATTTACTAGCTAACATTCGATTTCTACTCGGATCATAAAATAAGTATTTGTGATTAACCACAAGATTGGTATTAGGATTCATAGGAGCATCAATTGATCTTCATCCCAATAAACATATTTCATCAAGAAGGTCCAAAACATACTTCCTCTGAGATAAATTGGTCCCATAATTTGATATCTAACTTTAATGATCTCTAGAAAATATCGAACCTTTCATAAGTCTTTGATATAAAAATATTGTTGTAATTAAGAACTATTTTAATCTAGAATTCCTTACTATCATCCTTTTTCACTACTATATCGTCCACATATACCAGTACCATGATTAAACTGAAGGGCTAGAAGGCTATCTCTCAAGCCTGGACTTCGAATGCTCAATCCAAGAAAAGGAAAGGATTTAGAAAGAGAAATTAGAACAGTCCTCCCTCACTACACAAGCAAACGGAAAAACTTCAAAAATTATTTGTTAGGTGTAAGGCCATTTAGATGAGAGAGGATGATCTGAGGTGCATGTCTCGTAGGTAACACAACTAGTCATACATCTAGGAACAATATGTGGTATTTTGATAGTGGCTAATCAAGTCACATGACAGGCGAAAAGAACAAATTTAACCTATTACAATTCTTTTAAGAAAACATAAAGGTTGTTTATGGGAATGGAAGAAATTGTCATAATTTAAGGAAATGAGCAATTTAGACTATTCGAATTCCCCAACTTGATGGAGTGTTCCTTGTTGAATGAATGCAAACCAACCCTTTAAATATCAACCAAATCGACCATTAGAATATAGTTCAGTTCTTACAGTATGGATGTGGAATTTTTTATGAATGGGGAGAATTCATCATAAATGGAGATAATAAGACTAATAACAACTGTCATGTCGTTAGATAGATTCCATCTGTTGTCAACAAGGAAGGAAACATTAGTGAGATATTTTCTTTGTTAGTTCTTTAATGGAGTGTTTTTCCTTCCATACAATTTTCTTGATTGACATATCTATTTGTTGGCATGGTTTGTATTATAGTAGCAATGCTTTGTTTGCATTTTACTTTCTTTATTTTAGTTGAATTGTTAAATTAGGGTTAGGGTTAGGTTTAGGTTCAAAGAGAAGAGGGAGAGAAGAGAGAAAGGTGGAAGAAGGATGTCATGTGTGTATTCCACAATGACTCCATAAATCTTATTTATATCAAGACCGCAAACAAAGGACAAGTATACCCCTCACACCAAGGGGTATATACATAATACGACATATAAGTGTAAAATAGTTATCTGATAACACTCCCCCTCAAGTTGGTGCATAGATATCTCGCATGCCCAACTTGCATAAACATCTACGAAGTTGCCAATTGGGAACTCCTTCGGTGAAAACATCCACTACTTGCTCATCGGTTTTCACAAAGGGAGTATAGACTTTTCCAGATACAATCTTCTCCCTAATGAAGTCACGATCCACTTCAATGTGCTTGGCCCGATCATGCTGTACAGGGTTATGAGCAATATTGATGGCAACCTTATTGCCACAATACAAGCTCATTGACCCCACGACTGGAAAACCAAGCTCAGCCACCAACATTTTCAACCAGAGCATCTCGCACAGGCCATGGGCCATTGCCCTGAATTCTGCCTCTGCATTAGATCTGGTAACGACAGGTTGCTTCTTGCTCCTCCAAGTAACCAAATTGCCCCCAACAAAGGTGCAATAGCCTGAAGTAGACCTCCTATCATCTTTGGCACCAGCCCAGTCTGCATTAGTGTATGACTCAACTCTCACGTAGTCATTCTTTTGGAAGAGAAGGCCTCTGCCAGGGGTAGACTTGAGGTATCTCAGAATCCTGTGCGCTACCTCTAAATGGATCTCCCTAGGAGAATGCATGTACTGGCTGATAACACTGATCGCATAGGCAATGTCTGGTTGAGTCAGGGAGAGATATATCAATCTCCCAACCAGCTGTTGAAAACCCCCCACATCCTGTAGAGGCTCACTGTTCGAGTTGGCCAACTGGTGATTCTGCTCTATTGGAGTCTCCACAGGTATGGCTCCCAACTTTCCAGAGTTCTTAAATAGGTCAAGGATATACTTCCTTTGTGAGATGAAGATTCCTTGAATGGATCTAGCAACCTCTATGCCAAGAAAGTACTTGAGGGACCATAAATCTTTCATCTCAAATTCCCCCGTTAAGTGGTTCTTTAGCTTTGTCACTTCTTCAGCATCATTCCCTGTCAGAATGATGTCATCAACATAAACTATTAGAGCAGTAGTACTCTTCCCCTCATGCTTCACAAAGAGTGTATGATCAGCTTGATTTTGAGTGTAGCCCAACTTTCTTTACTGCTAAGGTGAACCTCTTGAACCATGCTCTTGGAGATTGCTTGAGCCCATAGAGGGCTTTTCTTAGTTGGCACACTTTGCTGCTATGCCCTGGTGGAGTGAATCTAGGAGGAACCATGTATACTTTTTCATGCAGATCACCATGGAGAAAGGCATTCTTTACATCCAGTTGATGTAAAGGCCATGCTTGGTTTGCTATCAAGGATAGCAATACCCTGATGGAGTTCATCTTTGCTACAGGTGCAAAGGTCTCCACATAGTCAATCCCATAAGTCTGAGTATACCCCTTGGCTTCCAGTCTAGCCTTGTACTTTACTGTGAACACCCATCTGCATCCAACAGGTTTCTTGCCTCTTGGCAAATCAACAAGCTCTCATGTTTTGTTCTTATCCAAGGCCTTCATCTCTTTTACCATAGCAGCTTTCCAACTCGGATGTAACCCTTCTGCCACTGAAGAAGGAATAGGAATAGTGGAAACTAATGTGACAAAGGCTTTGTACGAAGGAGACAAGGCATCGTATGAAACAAAGTTGCTCAATGGATGCTGAGTGCAACTTTTGGTGCCTTTTCTAACAGAAATGGGAAGATCAGAATCATTAGTAGAAAGAGGAATGTTAGGGAGGGGGAGTGAATGAGGATTACCTGGATCCAAGGAAGGAATCACTTGTACTGGATTGGCTGTGGCTTTCTCCCTTCTGTTATAGACTTTGAGCTCCTTCTCCAAGAGCACTATCAATCTTACTAGTAGTATGAGTAGGCGGAGAGCTCTCAAACTCTAGAGGAGGGGATAGGGATATAGCAGGAAGATGAACAGTACACCTCTCTTCATGACTACTCTCCCCCTGAAGAGAGGTAGGGGAGAAAAAGGAGAGCTCTTCACGGAAGGTGACATCCATGCAGACAAACTTCTTCCCAGAGGAAGGATGGTAACACTTGTACCCTTTATGAGTAGAGGAGTAACCAAGAAAGACGCACTTGAGCGCTTTGGGATCTAGTTTGGTGCGGTGAGGAGCCAGGATATGTACGTAGCATACACTCCCAAAGATGCGAAGAGGAATCGTGAATAGAGGAGAGCCAGGAGTAAGGACCTGAATAGGAGATTGGAAATCAAGCACGTGAGATGTCATTCTGTTAGTCAAGTAGGTAGTCGTCAACACAGCATCTGACCAATAGGATTTGGGGACATGAGAGCCAATCAAAAGAGATCGAGCTACTTCAGTCAAATGTCACATTTTCCTTTCAGCTACACCATTCTATTGAGGGGTGTACCTGCAAGAATTTTGATGACAAATCCCATGTTCAAGGAGGTAGTGTTGAAGACCCCCAAACATATATTCCCCACCCTGATCATTACGAAGGACCTTGATGGAGGCACCATATTGGGTCTAGATCATCTTATGAAAACCTTGAAAGATGGAATGAACCTCATCTTTGGTTTTCATGAGATAAACCCATGTACACCGAGTATGCTCATCAACAAAGGAAACAAAATAGCGGAAGCCAAATATAGAAGTAGTGGGGGAAGGTTCCCATACATCAGAATGAACAATGTCAAAGCAACTAGAACTTCTATTACCTCTGGAGGGATAATTCGATCTACAGTGCTTGGAGAGCTCATAGGTCTCACAGTGTAAAGCAGAGAAAGAAACAGAAGCAAATAAACTAGGAAATAAAAGTTTCAAAAACTAAAAAGAAACATGCCCTAGACGGGCATGCCAGCTCAAAACAACATCTATCCTACTACTACTACTACTGGCAGAAGACTATAGTGCTATGGGCTCAAGAAGGCGTCTATCTAGAAGGTAGAGGCCATTAGCTTCATGTCTAGTGCCAATTGTCCTCCTCGTCTCTAGGTCCTGAAAGACACAAGAAGTAGGGAAAAAAGTAACACTACCGTTTAGGGATTTAGTCAAAGCACTAACAGACCCTGAATGAACGGATTTGGGAATTAGTAGAAGTGGGATGGACATCCCTTACTGTAGCAACAACTGTTGGTGAATCAACTACCATTGCTATTGAACCAAAAAAAGAGTGGAGTGTGAGAGATAAAGATGCATACCAGTATAATAATTGTGCATTGAATGCAATACATTGTGCTTTATCTCCTAATGAATTCAAAAGAATAATTGCTTGTGAAACCTCAAAACAAGCATGGGATATTTTGGAAATGACCCATGAAGGAACAAATTCTGTTAAACTGTCAAAACTTCAAATGGTCACAACTCAATTTGAAATTATTAAAATGAATGAGGATGAATGTTTCACAGACTACTACATCAAACTAAGTGAAATAATTAACTCCATATCGGGTCTTGGTGAAGCTATTCCTGAACAAAAAATTGTTAGAAAAATTCTGAGATCATTACCTAATAGGTTTCATCCTAAAATTATAGCTATTGAAGAAAGTAAAAATGTTGATCTAATCAAATTAGAATAACTAATAAGATCAATTCAAACATTTGAACTAAAACTTCATGCACCTAAAAAGAAAGGATTAGGTCTAAAATCTCTAAGAAGCAATTAAGAGAAGAAACTGACTCTGATGAGTCTAATAAGATTGATGAAGAAGTTGTCCTCTTTGATAAAAACTTCAGAAAGTTTTTCAGAAATAAACATAACAAAAATTTCATACAAAGGAATATGAAACATTTTGAAAAACTTGATAAATACAAAAAAGGAGAAAACAACAAAGATGATATACAATGTTACAATTACAGAGGGTTTGGTCATATATCTACTAACTGTCCTAACAATGTTAAGAAAGAAAAAACTAAAGCTATAAAGGTTGTTGCTTAGGACATGGATAGTGATGAATCCGATATGGAAATGAACATATTTAGTGATAACGGAGAATCATCTAAGTTAGAGCTTTAATGACTATTGCTAATCTTAATAAAAATTGCCACTTTAAGAATGCTGAAATTGATAATGAAACTGACTTAAATGATGATACGGGTGAAGAAAACATTCAGAATGCATTTAACAATTTATATAAAGAAAGCCTAAATTTGACAAAATCCTGTTATACCTTGAAAGAGGAAAATATTGAATGTTGTGAAAATGCCTCACTAAAAATTGAATTAGAAAATCTATATCAAACAGTGAAGTATAAAGATAATGAAGTAATAATTATTTTGAGCAGAGAACAAGAACTTGAAGATGAAATTGAAAAATTAAGTCTCGATAGGAATGATTTAGAAGTCAAGAACAGAACCTTAATCAGAAATATTACACAAGAAATTTCTAGACTTAAAAATCTACTAACCATGAGAAAAACAAACAAAGATAAGAGAGGACTTGGATATAATAAAAAAATTTCTTAAAATTTAAACTCTAGAACTGTGTTTGTAAAGGCTACTATGGATTCAATTCAAAATGAACAAACTGAAAATTTGAATATCATTTGTCATTATTGTAGACATTCTGGACATAAGAAATATAACTGTCTTGTACTTAAAAAGAAGTTAGAATTTCTAAAAAAAAAAAAAGAAAATGAAAGAATAAAAAACCTATAGATTTTAGAAGAAACCAGAAAGCAAAACAATGAAAAAGAATTATTTATGAAGGTAGCTACTTTAAATGCTAGAGCTAGAACTATAAAAGAAAATATTAATAACTCTCTATCCAACAAGAAAATAATGATAAATCTCTTGTAAAAAGATGGGATAAAAAATTTGTTGAAAAATATTTGTTTATTCATACTGCTTCAATTTCAAATGAAACTTCTAAGTGGTATTTGGATACTGGATGCTCTAGACACATAACTGGAGAAAGATTTTATTTCTATTCTTTTGATGAATGGTATGATAGTGATGTGATATTTGGTGATGGTAGTAGTGCTGAGATAATTAGTAGAAGAACTATCAAAGGTCCAAGAATATTTAAGATTGAGAATGTATTGTGTGTAGATGGTCTAAAATATAACCTTCTTAGTATTAGTTAGATTTGTGACAAAGACCACATATGCAAGTTTTTAAAAGATCTAACAGGAAATTTATGGGCTGAAGTAGTTAATACTGCATGCTATATGATCAATCGTGTTTATTTGAGTGCAGGAACATTGCAGATAGCCTATGAAATTTGGAATAGAGTTAAATCAAATGTAAAATATTTTAGGATCTTTGGGAGTACTTGCTATATGCCTAGAGATAGAGAAAATCTTGAAAAGTTTGAATCCAAAAGTGATGAAGATATTTTTCTAGAATATTTCACCAGAAGCAGAGCCTATAAGATCTTTAACAAAAGAACCTCAACCATAGAAGAATCTGTTAATGTGGTCGTTAATGATGAATCTCCAGAAATTGGTGATAATTCAGATGAGATGGTAGAATCTACAAATATTGAGAAAGATAAAACAAATGTTCATAACCCAGAAAAACTCAGAGAATAAAAATACATTAAAGATCATCTTAGTTCAGAGATTATTAGAAACAAGGATAGTGGTGTGCGTACAAGAAGTCAATTGGAAAATATATCAAGTCATTTATGCTTTACCTCTAAGATTGAACCAAGAAACATTAAATAAGCTCTTTTAGATGAACATTAGATAAATGTCATGCAAGAAGAGTTAAATCAATTTAAGAGAAATGATGTTTGGTTTCTAACCCCTAAACCTTTGGATAAAAATATAATATGAACTAAATGGATATATAAGAATAAACTTGATGAGAATGGAGTAATAACTAGAAACAAAGTCAGATCAGTGACTTAAGGATACTCTCAAGTTAAAGAGATTGATTTTGATCAGACTTTTGCCCCAATGGCTAGACTAGAATCTATTATGATTCTTTTAGCATTAGCTTATGTCCTAAAATTTAAACTCTATCAAATGGATGTTAAGAGTGCTTTTCTAAATGAGATTTTGGAAGAAGAAGTTTATGTAGAACAACCTAAAGGTTTTGAAGACCCTCATAAAAGTAATCATGTCTACAGGCTTAAGAAAGTCTTGTATGGGTTGAAACAAGCACCAAGAGCTTGATATGAAAGATTAACTCAATTTCTATTATAAAATGATTCACAAGATGAACTATTGATAAAACACTGTTTATTAAGAAAATAGATAATGATATTCTGATATCACAAATATATGTTGATGATATTGTCTTTGGCTCAACCAATGAGATGCATGCCTTAGAATTTGCTGAAGCTATGAAATCTGAATTTGAAATGAGTTGAACTTCTTTTTAGATCTTCAAGTTAAACAATTAGAAAATGGTATTTTCCTTTCTCAATCTAAATATTCAAAAAAATCGCTTAAATTTTTTGGCCTAGAATTATCTAAATCTTCACACAGTCCTATGAGCACTAATATTAAACTCACCAAAAAAAAAAATCAGTTGATCAGACTCTGTACAGGAGTATGATTGGTAGTCTTCTCTATCTCACAGCTAGCAGACCCAATATTGCTTTTAGTGTAGGAGCTTGTACTAGGTATCAATCTGACCCGAAAGAATCTCCTCTCTCGTCTGATAAAAGAATCATTAAATATGTCAGTGATACCATTGAATGCGGTCTCTGGTATCCTCTTGAGACTAACAGTGAAATTCTGGGTTATTTAGATGCCGATTGGGCAGAAAATGCTGATGATCGCAAAAGCACAAGTGGTGGGTGTTTTTATATTGGAAATTGTTTGGTTGCTTGACATAGTAAGAAACAGAACACTATATCTTTGTCTACTGCTGAAGTAGAATATATTGCTGCCGGCATTGGAATCAAAGGTGATATGAGCTTAGCTTATCTATTAGTTGATTGTTTACCCTATTTACCCATTGAGTGTAGTAGAAAGGGCTATCTTGCGGTCAGTAGAGGGAATGCCAACTATATGTTCTGTGTAATCAGTTCCTCTATTTCTACAAGAAAGGGCTAACCTACCTCGTAAGTGTGAAAGCCACCACTTGAATGGAAAGAAAGAGAGAAACTGAGGAGGGTGCAACAAGTACGTCTTCTTTAGTGAAAAGAATAAGAGAGATTGATGATGGTGCAAAAAGTACGATTTCCTCATAAAAAAAAGAAAAAGATTAAACTTGAGTGTTAAAAAGAAAGAAAAAGAAAAAAAAATTGAGACTTTATCTTTCTTAACCCCTCTCAACACTAACTATTAGCAATGAGAAAACCAAATTGAAACATTCTCCTAAGTGTGGACTAGTGACTTAGAATTAACCTGTCTTCTCTCGCTACAATCCACTTGAATACATCATGATTGAGCATAATTGATTCACATTCTTCATTGATTGTTCATCACGTGTAACATAATGCAATGAACATTTTATTCCACACTTCAAGCGGTTGTTTACAATAGTTTTATGGATTATGAGTATGTTTTCATGCTTGTCATCATTTCATAAAGTTTCAATAAAAGTTTCCCTAATATTTTCATCATTTCCACAATATGCTTACCAGTTTCATAATAAAAATACATTTTTTTTATGAAACTGTTGAAAAGTTTCCTAAAATTTTTTCCTTTCTTAGGAGGTCGACATATTTACTCGATGCCCAAATTTATTACCTTGAAATACCTGCCGAAATGTGGACAACTTGGCAGGTTTGAAACCAGGTGATGGTATCAACAATCACTGACATTGACAACTTGGCGATAAGGTTGTCCCTTTTATATCTATATAACAAAACAGGGAAGTTGTCTCCCCACTTATACCCCCTCTTATTTGTTTAAACAAAGAAGGGCCGAGATCTTATCCTCTAAATGGACGGTGGATCTCAGCCACTCATACCTAATTTTGGCAAATGCTTTGACGGGGAGTGCCGAGGGCACGGGCCACCCGCTAGTAATAAAACAATTCAAAATTCAAACAATTGTTGATATTTTAATCCATGACATCCCGGCCAAAGAAATACGCAACCAATGATTGATTTGGACATCGTAAAAATAGAGTAAAACTTCTGTGTTGTCACAATGCACCATAGAGCAACATGGTACATTCTAAGTGGCCGATGACTGTATTGATGTTTGGCCAGTCCCTCGGTGGACCTGCAAACCAAAAAATCAGCATGATTAGTGATTTACAACCTTTGGATCTTTGAACACAAATAACACTCAAATTCCTACTGTTAAAATCAACCAATGAAAACTTCACCGAATCGCTTAGAAATCACTAATCAGGCTGATTTTTGGTTTGCAGGTTCACCGTGGGACTGGCCAAACCTCCATACCATCAGCGTCTCCTACGAGTGCCACGTGGTTTGTATTGTCCGGTTGTTTTACTCCTAAAATTATTACTATGTCTTTGATAATGGTGTTGAACATCGTAAAATTAGAGTAAAACTTCTATTACTCTGCCTTTGATAATGTTGGGCCTGTGTCATTTTGATCGAAAAAACTATGATTCAGAATTCTGTACCAAAGGTTTTGTACCCAAATCCCTGAAAACTGACTTGTGGCACTCTTTCGGGCCCACTGACTCTATGAATGTTTGGTCCACCACCTATTTGGTATATTTACACACCAAACAATACCAGGTAGGTGATTTCTAGCTGTGGATTCGATCACTTTTCATGATGGGCTTCAAAACCATCAATGGGAATCAAAGGTGACCTGAGCTTAGCTTATCTGTTAGTTGATTAATTGTTTACCCTATTTACCCATCGAGTGTAGTAGAAAGGGCTATCTGGTGGTCAGTAGAGGGAATGCCAACTCTATGTTTTGTGTAATTAGTTCCTCTATATCTACAAGAAAGGACTAACCTATGTCGTCAGTGTGAAAGCCACCGGCCACTTGAATGGAAAGAAAGAAAGAAACTGAGGATGGTGCGAAAAGTGCGACTTCCTCATAGAAAAAGAAAAAAAATAAACTCGAGTGTCACATTTTTATTCCCCGTGACTTTACCCGTCGATTAAACTCGACTTCCTCATAACCGGTAATAATTGTATTCCCCGCGACTTTACCCGTCAATTATATGGCACTTTTTGCGGAGGCCAATATTTTTACCGCTAAAACATTTAGCGATGGAGGCATTAGCAGTGGTCGGTGGCCGCTGCTAAAGGCTTTAGCGGCGGTTTTTGTAACCTTTACAGGCGGCCCCAACTGTCGCTAATACCTTATTTTCCTGTAGTGTACGTGTGTAATGGAATGCAATGAACATTTAATTCCACACTTCATCTCATTGTTGTTTACGATATTTTTATGGATTATGAGTATGTTTTCCAATAAAGTTTTCCCTGGTATTTTCATCATTTCCACAATATTTTTACCATTTTCATTAAAAAAAAAAAAGAACACATTTTTTTCAACACTCTTGGAAAGTTTCCTGAAATTTTCCTTTTCTCAGGAGGTCGAGATATCTCCAAAATTTATTACCTTGGCAGGTTTGAAACCAGGTGGTGGTATCATCAATCACAGTCCTTGACAACTTGGCGAGAAGGTTGTCCGCTTCTATATAATAAAACAATTCAAAGTTCAAACAATTGTTGATATTTTAATCCATGTCGTTGAAATGCCAACCCTGCCAAAGAGACACGCAACCAAAGTCCAAAGATTGATTTGGACATCGTAAAATTATTACTCTGGGTCTTTGATAATGGTGGGCCCACGTGCTTTGTACCTACAGACTATGAATGTTTGGTCCACCGTACCTATTTGGTAGATTTACAGACCCAAAAAAATACCCAGGTTGATGGGCTTGAATACCATCAATATGATTCATACATGATCATTTGCCCACCAATGAAGCGGATTCCGCGTCACAAACGCCTACTTTGATTGCATATATTCAATAATATCAGATTCTCAACGACCAAGTATTTGGTCGGTCACGGAGACAGACGTATGGCTTACCGCTTACCTTACGTACTCAATGACTTCAAATCGCATTGTCTTTTATGTTAGTAAAAGTTGGAAAAAAACTAGTATGCAAATGGTCGCTCTCTTGACCAATGTTTTGTAATCTCTTATCTCCCTAGGGCTGCAGCTTTAGTACTCTAGACCAAGGTTTAAAGGGGACCGTTATAACAGTATAACGGACTGGGGGCGTTACTGTTTTTTCTGTTATAATGGCCATTATAACAAAAAAAAAAACGCTCAGGGGCAAAAACGGGAAAATAACGGAAATAACGAAAAATTTCAATTTCAAAATTTCAAAAATAGAAAATAACAGAAAATAATGGCCGTTTTTTTTTCACAAAATTTTTCAGAAAATAACGGTCGTTATTTTCTGGGCGTTTTAACGGACCATAATGTAACGGGGTAGGTCAGAATCCGTTATAACAACCGTTATTTTCGTTATAACAGCCGTTTTTTAAACCTTGCTCTAGACTTCATCCCTAATAGGGCAGGATTTTCACATGTGGCAGCTGAGGTGGCAAGACCATGCCAAATGGGTCACCTGCCATCTCTGTTTATAAGGAAGCTCTCCTCATGCATGATTTAAAAAATGGCCGTTACCACAGAAATGGACCTCCCCCGTTCAGTACTCTTAGCGGGTTGATCAGAGAATATCTCCATCCTGTCCTACAGTTCCAGCCCCAATCTAGCCGGCGTATTAGAATTTAGAGAGAGAGAGTTTCCTTGTCGTGCTGTTTCTGCAAACGCTAAGCAAGCACAGTACTCAAAGTTTACTTCTACGAACTCTAGTTCAGGAAAGCGTTCAGTGTTCAAGTACGAGCAACCATTATTTTCTTATAATGACCCTTTCTTTTGAAAATTAACGGCCGTTATAATGAAAATTTTGTTAAAACAATTCCCATTATTTTTGTTACTTTTCATTATTTTTCCGTTATAAATTTTACTTTAAAATTTGAAATTCAAATTTTGAATTTTAGATCCATTCTTTCTTTTTTTCCCATTTTTTTTCCTATTTTTCCCGTTTTTGGTCCGGTCCTATGCGTTACAATATCCATTATAATGGTCATTATAACGGAAAAAACGGAAACACCCCGAATCCGTTATACCTTGGGTCTCCTCTCAATCCCCTTTACCACGTAACAAGATAGAAAGGCGTGCACTTTCACCTTTGTTTTCAATCTAAAAAGTTGAATACTTCAAGGATTGTTATTCCCAAGCAAGGTTTTAAATTTCGACTGAAATTTCGGTTTCGGCGAGTATCGAAATCCCCTGAAATTTCGGTTTCGGTGAGTATCGAAATCTCTGAAATATAGCTTTCTACACAAAAATCCACCGAAATCTGAAAATTTCACCCAAAATTTCGGTTTTTGACCTCACCGAAATTTAAAACCTTGTTAAGAAGGGAAAAGTGTTGTCCGCGTGGCCAACCCAGATGATCTGTTTATTAGACGGACATGGTCTCCGATTTGCCACATCAGCATATCCTACAAAAAAAAAATTAACATTGTATATATGAAGTATGAAGCCTGCAGTGGCAGCCACCTCAGCTTCCATGTGTTATAAAATCTGACTGTGCAGGCTTCTTCTGTACGGAGAGAACCCATCTCCAATCTCTTTTACTCCTTGAGACCACATAAATCTTGGACCACTTATCCAACTTCCATATATATATATAACTCCTACTTAATGTAATACATAGAACTCAAATTAGAGAAATGGATAAGGAAGAGATAGCTTACAGAGGCCATGTTTTACTGCTCCCTTATCCAAGCCAAGGTCACATAAACCCAATGCTCCAATTCGCTAAGCGCTTGGTTTCCAAAGGACTGAAAGCCACACTAGTCATCACCATCTTCATCTCCAAGTCCTTGCAAGCCGAATCCAGTTCCGTCGGAGTTGATGCAATTTCTGATGGCTACGACAATGGCGGCTTTGCGCAAGCAGATAGTATCCAAGGCTACCTCGAACGCTTAGAAGTCGTTGGCTCACAATCCTTAGCCGAACTCATCAAGAAACTGGATAGCTCTGGGTGCCCTGTCAACTGTCTAGTATACGATGCGTTTTTACCCTGGGCATTAGATGTAGCCAAACGGTTCGGGTTATTTGGAGCATCTTTCTTCACTCAGTTATGTTCTGTTAACACCATATACTACCACGTCCACCGGGGACTATTGAAGGTCCCTATTTCAGGGCCGATCGTTTCAATTCCTGGATTGCCACCACTTGAAGTTCCAGAATTGCCATCTTTCTTCTATGTGTCGGGATCATATCCGGCGTACTTGGAGCTCGTTTTGAATCAATTCTCCAACGTAGAGAAAGCGGCTTGTATCCTAGTTAACACCTTTGAAAAGTTGGAGGTTGAGGTAGGTGTTCTCACATTCTTACATATTACGTAGTTTCTAAAATTGGGATCATGGATGCTTTGCATATGTTTTTGTGTTAAATTTGTGTTTTTTTATGCAAATTAATAATGCTGCATGCGCAATTCCAATTAGGTGGTGGATTGGATGGCGAAACGCTTTCCATTGATGACTATTGGACCAACATTGCCATCTATGTACCTAGACAAGCGGATTGAAGATGACAAAGACTACAATCTAAACCTCTATAAGCCAAATAGTGATGCTTGCATGAACTGGCTAAATACTAGAGTGATGGGCTCAGTCGTTTATGTGTCCTTTGGGAGCATGGCATCACTAAGCATAGAGCAGATGGAGGAACTAGCATGGGGCTTGAGGGGGAGCAATAGCTATTTCTTGTGGGTGGTGAGGGCATCAGAGGAGAACAAGCTCCCCAGCAAGTTTTTGGAGGAGACATCAGAGAAGGGATTGGTTGTGACATGGAGCCCCCAGTTGGAGGTGTTGGCGCACCCGTCAATGGGTTGCTTTGTGACACATTGCGGGTGGAACTCCGTACTGGAAGCATTGAGCTTAGGAGTACCGATGGTAGGAATACCCCAGTGGACGGACCAACCCACTAATGCTAAGTTTGTAGAGGATGTTTGGGGAGTGGGAGTTCGAGTTAGAGTGGATGAGAAGGGGATTATAAGAAGGGAAGAAATAGAGCTATGCATCAGAGAAGTTATGGAAGGGGAGAGAGTACAAGAACTTAAGAGGAATACTAGCAAGTGGAGAAAACTGGCTAAAGAGGCAGTGGATGAAGGTGGAAGTTCAGACAAGAACATTGACAAATTTGTATCTAAACTAGTAGGCACCTAATGGTGACTTTGTAATCGAATGTTTGTCCTCTTTGTTAAATAAACGCATCTCTAGTTATATTATAATTGAATCGATCCATCAGTAGATAATTAAATATATATTACGTTACATAAAACTTGAATGTGATTAGGACTAGTTATCGATCATCTCGAACAAACCATTAAGTAGGAGAATGAATTACAATGTCTCATGAGCCATTAAGTGTTGTTAATGTTGGCGCAAACGAACGCCTAAATGCTATTTTGTTGGGGTAAATGACCACATATGATTAGAGAGATGAAAACATGGAGATGCATCTCTCCAAATGGGTAGTGCAGAGCTCTTTAACAAAAACAATAAGGAGTCAAAACAATAAAAACTTATTCTATGAGATTCTTGATTATCTTTTCTCTCTCACCAAAAATAAAAAGACACTCTAATGTAGGCCATTTGATTTTGGATACAAGAGATTGGATGGTCAAGATTAAAGACATCTTTCATTCTCTAACAAGAAATCCCCCTTTTTGTATTTGCCGTGTAAGTCCTATTGAGAAATAAGACTTCACTAAAATATGAAAGCTTCCAACACATTGGTTATCACTGGCCATTAGATAGTAGCACTTTTTAAGAGCGATTCAAGCCATCAGATTCAATCATGTTTTTTTGGGTACTATATCCATGGTTTGAAATGATCAATTACGCAGATTTTTGGGGTGCATATCTACAAGGGGTGGACTAAACATCCATGCGGTCAGTGTGCCTTGAAAAATGCATTAGGTAGGGACACTGATCAACGAGAAAAATCCCGCTGTTTAAAAAAATAAAAAAAATAAAATTCCCCATGTGCACCAAGGAACATTGACTGCCTATAGTTTCCATTCCTTGTAGCCACAACTTGTACTTTTGGCTACCGTTAATGTGTCTAAGCATCTGTAGCTTCAAGAAAATTAAGGAACAAGGTTTATTTGATGTCTTTTAGCAGTTTTTGGTTCATTTGATCAAGTTTAAACCTTTGAATCAAGCAAGTTTCTTCTTGGATTTTTATTGGCAATTAAGAATGAAAAAAGATGAGAATGAAATGGCAGAGTTTGCGGAGGGTCAAAGATGACAGTCCGAGAAGTAATCAAGTTTGATAGTGAGTAGACCTTTCTAATTGATTCTATCCTTGTCAACATAAAATAAGGGTTGTGATATTGGCACCTACGATTTCGCCGGCATGCCCACTTACTCAGTAAACCCACCTAAAAATCGTCCCTATCTCTCTACAAACAAGTGACTCTTGACACTCACCCACCAAAAACAAAACACATGCTTGTTGGCTTGCTTTTTAGTCTCCGACCATTGACGACTAAAACCCTTGTTTCTGGAATCGATTCTCCCACCGACGGAAACCTCGTCGTCTCGGATTTTTCTACTACCGAATTTCCTTCTCCCTCCTCATTTTTCTAACCTATTCGAAATCCCCTTTGCTTCCTCAGTCTTCCACCAACCGAAACCGTCATTCATTCCCTCCTTGAGTACCAAAACCACTTTCTAACAAAGTGTCCACCAAATCCTTTCTCACCATCGACACTACTTCTCTATCCACACGCCATTCCAACAAGGGCTCTATGAAGTATGGGTTCAAAGGATTGTAAAAGTTGCAAACCCTCAAATTCGGTAAGTTATATTTATTTCATTTAGTTTGTTTTTAGTAATATTTAAGTAGTTTTAACCATATTTGCTGCACACCATATGTTCCATTCTAATGTTATATATGTTTTTCTCTTTTTTGAGCACTATATGTTTGATAAAATGTCTAAGAGATCATTTTATCTTTGTCTCACACCATGTTTTGATAAAATGTCACAAATACCTAAGGTTAATATGCAATAATGCGAATTGTGGTCATTTATTTATTTTTTATATTTAATTTTTTTTAATGTTAATATAAGATTTGATTTTCAAACACCTAATTAAAATTCAATAAGAAGCTTGTAAAACGTGGAGATCAAAGAGAAATACACAAGAAACTAGTACCTCTGGTACTATAAGAATTCATTCAACAACGTCTGAAAGAAGACGTCGTGCATGACCAACTCCTCAAATTGTAAAGGAACCACAAAAAGAACAAGTAGAAAAAAAAGAAGTACAAGAACTGGATGAATATGAAGATAGTGGCAATAAAGAAGAAGAGGCATCTGGACCTACACTATTCGATAGTTATATTTCATCTATCTTGAATAATCCTTTTTTATGAAGTTACTATATGCTAATACATTTTTCATTTACAAAAATGACCCCCCCCCCCCCCCCCCCCCCTTCCCTAAAATGTCATACCCACAAGCTAAAGATGGAAGCGTGGGATTGGACGGAAGAGCCACGCCATTTTTAAGAAAATGGTAAATAATTCAGGATTGATAAATGTCATCAGATATGCATATAAAATAATCAATTGAGTGATTATATTGACTATTGTTCAGTGATGGCACCCTGAGATGTACATATTCCATCTCCCATTTGGTGAGACGATGACCATCACACTTGATGAGGTGACTCAAATTATGGGCATCTCTATTCACGGTCATGCGGTGACAGTGTTGTCTAACTTGTCTATGAATGATGATAGTTATAACGAAAATAACGGCCGTTATAACAAATTCAGACCTACCCCATTACGTTATGGACCATTAAAACGCCCAAAAAATAATTGCCGTTATCTTCTGTAAAAAACTATGAAAATTTTTTTGAAATTCAAATTTTAAAATTCAAAATTTGAATTTCAGCGCCATTTTTTCCATTTTTGCCCTTGAGCGTTTTAACGCCCCCAGTCCGTTATACCTTATAATGGTCCCCTTTAAACCTTGGTTGAGACATTGAAAATTCTGAAAGTAAAGGTCAAAGAAGATATTAAAAACAAACTAGAGATGCATAGTGAAGTTAGAATGTCTACGAGATAATTTGCAAGAAGTTAATAAGCATGCATCCCGAAAGGCAATGGATTGTTATGTTAGGGGATTTTTATTGTATGTGTTAGGATGTTCATTATTCTGTGATAAGACTAGAAATTGGGTTCTTGTTTACTACCTTTGATTGTTGAGGGACCTCGATAAAGTCAATGAATATGCCTGGGGAACAGGTGCTCTCGCATTTATTTATAGGCAATTAGGACTTGCATTGAGGTGCGGAGTAAAATAGATTGTTGGTTGTCTAACACTACTACAAGTACCTACTTCTTTAACGCATGCTTAAATTTTGTACTACTATTCTCTAGTTGTTGTTTTGATCAATATTGTCGTTGTGTGGTCATACACACGCTTTCCACCTACGAGGCCCAATTCATACTAAGATTTCAAAGTTGGTGCATCATGATTTAAACGATGGCATCCGATCATACCAATTAGAGATCAAGTTGCGAATTTGAAAGTACTTTGGAAGGCACTCGACACTTTAAAGTGAATGAAGTAAGTTGCAATATATTGTGATATTTATTTTATTAGGGCGTGACATTGATATCTGTATTTCATTTATATATATTGCAGGTCGTCTAGAAACCCTACAAAGATATGAGGGATGCTTATCCTTTTGTTCAAATTGCTTACTTCTCTGATTGCTTGTGGTTTCATGAGATTGTTGAACCTTACCACGCTCATCGGGTTTTGTGACAATTTGGACATGTTCAGTCCATTCCCCCCGTCCCCTTGAGCCCAATCGTGCCAATCGAGGATCCATTAACAGTCAATATAAGGTGGTCTACATTGTGCTCGAACAATATTGGGATCAGTGGTCTGACTACATATTATCTAAAAGGAGACATGGACCTAGGGTTGAGGATCCTTGGGATTGTACAAACGATTATCTACACAGGGGGTTGCAATAAATTTGCACTGAGCTCAAATAAGGGAGGAAGAGTTGAAGTGAACTGACTAAATTATGAGATGTTCATACCTTTGCTCATGACCTTAACCTATAGATTCAGAGGGAATTTCAATTTCGAAAAGAGTTAGGACTTGATGGGAACTTTTTATTCCTACTAGTTCGTCATCAGAGGGAAAGTCTCTGTTAATAATATGCCACGTGGGGGTGTTTAATCTTGAAAGAACTAGAATTGTATTTGGAGGCTTTCTATTCTTTCGTTAGTCGAATAGGGGAAAGTCTCTATTTTCGATGTGTCAAGTCAAAATGAGTCCAATTCTTGAAGGAATTGGGTTCTCCCTAAAATTCTTTTATTACTGGTGTTGACAAATAATTAGAAAGTCTTCTAAATAGTCCAATTGTGATTTAAGAAGTTTGTCTTCCCATATTCGTAGGTTTTCTTTCGGTGCTGACTCAATGAGATCTTTGCCATTTCGGCAAGATGCCTCTTATTTCTGTCATACAAGTAACAAAAAATATTTTAAACATTACATTAATTGGGTCCCAAGATGTTAGTCATGGACCCATATATCATGTATTTGCAGTACCAAAAAAATTACTTTTCCCCACGGATGAGTTTACTTTTACCAGCGACTATAAACCGACGGAGTGTTGGCGCAGTTTTGATCCGCTGGGAAATATAACAAAAATCGCAGGAAAGTTATTTTTTATTTTATTTTTGCAAATGACATCCCCAGTGGTTTAAAGCTGCCCTGTAAAAGCGTATTTCGACGGCTTGAGACATTCGGGAATGTTATTCCCAAATAAGAAAAAAAAGGAGCACAAGGAGCGCGCACATAACCCCTGTATGGTCCTTTATTTCTTGCCCTAACCCTAACTCTTCTCCCCCTCTCTCTCCCATTCTCTCTTAGATCTCTCCCTTTCTCTCCCATTCTCTCTCCGATCTCTCCCTCTCTCTCTCTCTCGTTCTGTAGCATGCAACCAGAAATGGAAGCAAAAGATAGCAAGAGACGACTTCGAGGGGGTCAACCTCATGAACAAATTGAGACTAAGTTTCTTTATATCCTTTTAAATGCCAACTTACAGAATATATATAGACCTTCAGTCTCTATTTTCTAAATAACAAACAAGACCTATTCTAAGGGACACGATCAAGCAAATCACTCCACTACTAATAAGACTCCTATTCTCACTCGACAACTAACAAATTCAAGATGACTAAGGCTCATCTTTGACACCTCACAACTGACACTTGGATTAACATAAACAACTGGATTAACATCAGCAACTCCTATTCTCACTCAGCCACTAACAGAGTAAAGTCCTATTCTCACTCAACCACTAACAAACTTGAGATGGTTAAAGGTCTATCTTTTATTGAACAACTAACACCTAGACTGCAGATGCATGATTCATGGTAACCTTCTCATGAATTCAAACACGTTACATACCCCACCCCTTAAGAAACCTTTTCCTCAAGGTTGGACTGAGGGAACTTTTCTTTGAGCTTGTAATAACCTCCCAGGTGGCATTTGCGTCATCACACCCTTGCCACTTCACCAAAACTTCTGTCACTGTTTTGTTCCCTCTTTGAACCATCCATCTTGCCAAAATCTCCTTGGGCTGAGGCTGTAATATACCTTGATCCGACATGGGGGGTAATTGATTGTGCACCTAAACACCATCACCCACCTTTTTCTTAAGGTTTGATACGTGAAATACCGGATGGATGAGAGATGTATCTAGAAGGTCGAGCTTATAAGCAACTGGACCAATTCGTGTAAGGACTTGATAAGGCCCAAAAAACCTTGGAGACAACTTTTGAGCCCTTCTCATAGCTGCGAACAATTGACAATATGGTTGTAGCTTTAGGTAAACCCAATCACCAACGGAGAACTCACGTTCAGTGCGATGAAGGTCTGCCAACCTCTTCATTCTCTCCTGAGCCAGCACCAAGTGTTCCTTTAGAGTCTTCATAATTAGTTCTCTTCCTTTAAGACCACCATCCATGGCTTGAACCTTAGTAGTGCCAGCTACATATGCGGTGAGGCGGGCAGGAGGAACACGATAAACAACCTCATAAGGAGTCGTCCCAGAAGATGAATGTGCATTAGTGTTATACCACCATTTAGCTAGGGATACCCATTTAGCCCATTCCTTTGGTTTGGACCCCGTAAAACACCTTAAGTAATTCTCCAATGATCGGTTAACAATTTTAGTTTGTCCATTGGACTGGGGGTGGTATGCTGAGCTATGGCTCAATTGGGTACCCTATAATCTAAAAAATTCCCTCCAGAAAGTGCTTAAAAAGGTGGGGTCCCTATCACTAACAATTGAAATAGGCATGCCATGGAGTCGAAAAATATTATCAACGAATAGCTTGGCGATGGAAGTAGCAGTGTAGGGATGGGAGAGAGGGATGAAATGTGCATATTTGGATAGCCTATCCACCACCACCATTATGCAATCCTTACCTTGTGAAAGAGGTAAACCGTCTATGAAATCCATCGATATTTCTGTCCAAATACGCGTGGGGATTGGCAATGGTTGTAGTAGTCCGGCTGGTGAGACATTCTTCGATTTACTACATTGCCACACATCACATTCCTTGATAAATTGTTGCACAAAGGACCGCATGCCATTCCAGAAGAAATCTGTCTTGACTCGTTGCAAGGTCTTGTGGTAACTGGCATGTCCTCCATTGGGGCTTTCATGCATGTGCTGGAGCACCTTGGATCTAATAGAGGAGTTTGGTCCCAAATATAATTGTCCCTTATAAAACAAGAGACCATTGTGAGAGTTGTACCGGGTAAGGTGCAGCTCCCCTTTACTAAATCGGTCAAGAATGAGTTGCATATCTTGATCATCCTTGTAATGGAGTCGGATCTCCTCAATCCAAGACACCACTGGTCGTGTAATACCCATTACAGTGCCATTCGTTGTTAGAGTCCTATCTTCTAATATCCTTGACAGAGCATCCGCCACCTTGTTTTCCCTCCCTTTCTTATATTCAACAACGAAAGTGTACCCGAGCAACTTAGATACCCATCGTTGCTGCATTGGGGTGCCAATGCGCTGTTCTACAAGTATTTGAGGCTTTGTTGATCGGTTCTAATGGTGAATTTCTGTCCCAACAGATACGGTCGCCATTTCGCAACTGTAGTTACTAAGGCAAGCAACACTTTCTCATATGTTGATAAAAGGAGGGACCTTCCCTTCAAGGCATGGCTAAGGTACGCAAGTGGTCGACCATTTTGCATGAGGACTGCCCCTAGCCCGTTGCCGATAGCGTCACATTCAATAGTGAATGGTATGGAGAAATCTGGCAAGGCCAAAATAGGAGGTTCGATCATGGCGTGTTTGAGCTGATTGAATGCCTCTTTTGCTGCCTCTGTCCAATGGAAAGAATTCTTTTTGAGCAGTGACGTGAGAGGACCAGCTATCCCCCCATATCCTTTGATAAACTTCTGGTAGTAGCCGGTTAACCCCAAGGATCCATGCAAGGATTTAATGGTGTTGGGCAGTGGCCAATTCATCATGCAAGAGATCTTGGTTGGATCAGTTGCTACTCCATCTTTGAAAATGAAATGGCTGAGGTAATCCACCCTAGTACACCCAAACTTGCATTTAGATTCCTTTGCGAATAATTGATGAGTTCGTAGCACTTCTAGTGCAGCTCAGAGGTGGCCCAAATGCTCATTTATGCTCTTGCTGTAAATTAGTATATCATCAAAGAATACTAAAACGAACTTACACATAAAAGGGCAAAACAACTCATTCATTAGAATTTGGAATGTAGATGGAGCATTGGTGAGACCGAAAGGCATTACGAGAAATTCATAATGACCTCCATGAGTTCTGAATGCTGTTTTGGGGACGTCCTCCAATTGTACTCGAATTCGATAGTAGCTTGAGCGGAGGTCTAGCTTGGAGAAGATAATGGCGCCATGAAGCTCATCAAGCAATTCGTCCACCACTGGTATTGGGAACTTGTTCTTCACTGTTTCTTTGTTGAGAGCTCGGTAGTCCACACACATGTGGCAACTTCCATCAGACTTTCGCACTAACAGTACTGGTGGTGAAAATGGTCTATTGCTAGGCTGTACAATCCCAGTTTGAAGCATCTCCCGCACAATCTTTTCGATCTCCCCTTTTTGGTAATTGGGATAACGATATGGTCTCACACTAACAAGCTAGGTCCCCTCAATCAAGGGAATCCGATGATCATGCGATCGAGATGGTGGCAATCCCCGTGGTTCTCCAGACACAGCTGAAATCTTTAAGTAATTTCTAAAATTGCAGATCTATCATGGGTTGAGGTTGGACCCCAACTATGCTGAAGAGTTGTAGCAAAACTCCCCTTCTATCTGATTTGATGATTGTTTTGGGCTTGTCCTCGCCAAGGACTGCTAGGTTCGATGCTGCTTCTCCATGGAATTTGCAAGGTTCTCCATCAAGATCAAACTGCATAAAAAGGTTAGAGAAGTCCCACATAATGGGGCCTAGAGTTCTCAACCAATGAGCACCAAGAACCGCATCACATCCACCCAATGATAACAAGAAAAAATCAGTTGTGATTGGTCGGTTTTGTAACGATAATGTGACCTCGTCACATCGTCCTTGGCCATATAATTTGTCCCCATTTGCGACCATTACCTCGAATTGTCCACTAGAGAGAACGGATAGCCCGGCCTTCTTGGCGATTACCGGATCTAAAAAATTGTGGGTGCTCCCCGAATCGATAAACACCACAATTTTTACTTTGTTTAAGTTACCTCTTAGTCGCATAGTTTGGGGGGCTGGAGCTCCGGCGATTGCATGTATAGATATCTCCGGCCTTATATTTGGTTCTGCCTCCATTGTTGGTTCTTCTATAGCATCGATCTCGTTTTCTATGGTTGATTCATTGCCTTCTACCCCATCAAGCAAGTAGAGTTTTTGCACTTTACACCTGTGCCCCGGTGACCATTTATCATCACAATTGTAGCATAAACCTCGGTCACGACGCTCCTTCATCTCAGATTGGTTGAGCCTTTGCACTGGCATGGAAAGCTTCCTTGCCACTGGTGGTCCAACATTGGGATGAGTTGGCCTTGGCATGCCGTCGTAGCGGGACGGTTGGCGTCGATATTTTATTTTTTCTTCTTGGATCCGTGCTAACCCGAAGGCAGCGGACAAGGTAGCTGGTTTGAACATCTTAACACTAAACTGAATGTCCTCCTTGAGGCCGCTTACGAAGATACTTATCATGAAGGATTCTCTCAGCCCTTCAGTTCGGTTTGCAAGAGTCTCAAACCGTGTTTGATATTCGTCTACAGTGGTTGATTGGCTGAGCTTGGTGAGAACTTCCACTGGGTCATCATACTCAGTGAGACCAAACTGGGTTTCAAGAGCCTTTGCAAAGGCATCCCAGCTGGTCAAAGCCCCAGAGTTTTCCATCCAGTTGTACCAAGGAAGAGCCTTCCCTTCCATATGGAATGAGGTGATCATGAATCGATGTGGATGGTAAGAGAAAAATTGTTGGGCTCTATACAGCCACCCTGAAGGATCGTTCCCATCAAATCTAGGAAAATCCAAACGGATGGATCTAGTGTGGATCCCCACTTGTCAGTTGTCAGGCTGCTGATTGGTCGCGGGACCAAAAGATGATTCGGCATCTTCATGTAGCGGATTACACGTGAGAGTCTCGTAGCTTGTAGCTAAGACACCTAACTGTTGAACCAATTCATCAAGGACCCTCTGATGTGATTTTTGGGTTCCTTTGATTTGATTGATAGATTCAGCGAGCTGGGAGATTCTGGTGCCGTCAACCATGGCTGGAACAAGCGGCTCTGATACCAAATGTAGCGTGCGACCAGAAATGAATGCAAGAGATAGCAAGAGACCACTTCGAGGGGGTCAACTTCCTGAACAAATTGAGACTAAGTTTCTTTATATCCTTTTAAATGCCAACTTACAGAATATATATAGACATTCAGTCTCTATTTTCCGAATAACAAACAAAACCTATTCTAAGTGACACGATCAAGCAAATCACTCCACTACTAATAAGACTCCTATTCTCACTCGACAACTAACAAATTCAAGATGACTAAGGCTCATCTTTGACACCTCACAACTGACACTTGGATTAACATAAACAACTGGACTAACATCAGCAACTCCTATTCTCACTCAGCCACAAACAGAGTAAGTCCTATTCTCACTCGGCCACTGATATTCGCTCAAAAGTTTTCTGGACGAAATGGTATATTTGCATGCATTAAACACATTTTCGGAAGTCTAGATATTAAGCCGTTCTGATAAAGTCTCATTACGCGCTTCTTCTGTCGCAGGAAACCCCGATGGGACGATTCTCGAGACTTATGGGCCCAAATCGATCATGAAAGCCCATCATCAAAGCTTAAAGAGCCCACATGCTATGACTAGAAGATATGGGCCAAATATGGGCTGAATAAGAGGACCAAAAAGCCGGCCCAAAGAACGAAGAGAGCAGGAGAACCAATGACCAAGAGACGGACCAAAGCGTTTAAAGCCACATGAGTCAGCAAAGAATAATAGTCGACTCTACTGGAGAAGCGTGGGGATGGTCACAGTGAAGACCAGGGTTCCAGACCCTCTGCCAATACTTTTCTCAATTTTTTTGATACTTTCTCTCTCATCTCTCCTTATTCTCTCTCTCTCTTCATCTCTCGATCCTCGAATCTACTGACCTAACCCCAGAACTCCTGCCCATCGGCTCTATCTCATCTCCCTTAGCTTTCTGACCGTTGGATATTCCATCGGACCGTTGGATCTTCAATCGGACCGTTGGATCTCTCTAGATCAATCGATCTACCAATCTAGGTCCCAATCAAGTCACCATCCATCCGATCGCCTTCAGAATGCCTGTCACATCATCTTGTGAGACGATGGACATCATCAGTCCATGTGGGCCAGTAGCCGGGCCCACCATCATCGACCCGTTGTCCGACCAGTTAGTGGACCCCGTGAATTTCCAAAGAATTTTAATTAAATTTTAAAAAAATGGGGGGGTCCACTAAATGGAGACATTCCCCAAGAAAAAGTAGCATTTTACTTAAAAAAAAAAAAAAAAAAATTTTAAAATATTTTTTATTTGAAAAAATACCCTATTTCCATTAATGGAAATAGGGAGCTTTAAAAGGAGAAGGAGAGGGGTTCGTTCGAACCCTAATCCCTCTCCAATCTCTTCCTCTCCTTCCCCCAAAACTTCCAAGACATTTTCGCTCCTTGGTGATCCTTCTTTCTCTTCTTTTTCAAATCCTCTTCGTCATCTTCTTCACCATCTTCCACCGGAGTTGCAGCCTGCAACTCCGGCCACCACCACAGCATCCCCTTGCAACCCTAATCCCCCTGCGAGTGCCACAGCAGGTCTGCCTGCCACCATCTTCCATTACCGCACCCTTTTTCCCCTCTCTTCATCTCCGTTATTATTTTTTTTTTCTTTCTTTTTCCATTACCGTCCTCACCGGAGTTGCGCCTGCAACTCCGGCCGTTCGTGCCACACCTGCAGCACCTCTCATTGGCCACGGTCCACGCTTCACCAACCGGACCATTCTCTTTACTACCCAGCCTTCTCCATCTCGCTGCACTCTTGGTGGGCTGCAACGACTTCAACCCTCATCACCACCGAATCCCTTTCCACGTTTTCTCCTCCTTGGTCCCACTCCATTACCGTCTCCCCTTCCATCTCCTTCTCATCTCTCTTAAGACCGCCCCCATCTCTGCTACTCACGGTTTGCTGTGTGCTTAGCCAAGATCCTGCATCTCCTCCCTGCACCGTCCTAGGCAGACCTGCAACTCCGGCAGGTCTGCAACACATCTCCATCTTTCTCTCAACAGGGCGCCTCCTTTCCTTCTTCTCCGGGCAGACCTGCAACTCCGGCAGGTCTGCAACGCAAGAGCACAGGCGACTCAAAGATCTACTGCCCCCACCTGCTGGTGCACCCTTCACTTCCATCATGAAGGTTCACCGTGCTCATTTCAGGTAAAGTCAAAAAGCTCCACCACCTCTTGCCGTGGCAGCACACTACCGTCCACACCTCTCAATCCTCTACTGCGAGCCATTGCTCCATTCTTCACTTGCCGGACTGGTGGTGCACCAACACCGCCTCTATCTTCATCTCCTTCACCGATCTGTCCAAGAAAAGCAAAAACAAAAAAATAGAAAGAGAAGAGAAGAGAGAAGAAGAGAGGAGGAAGCCAATCTCCGTAACCGCCCATCTTTTCCTCCATCTCCATGAACATCTCCACCTCGTCTTCACACCTTGGCCAACAGCCAACGGTCCAACCACCACCGTATTCACTTGGGCCTTGGACACTCCCATGTTCATCAATAATCTTGCTGATTTTCTCTCTCCAGGTAAGTGTCTAGGTAGTTTCTCTCTCTAGAAAATCTTCTCTCTCTAACTCTATTTTCTCTTCTCTTAGTTTTCTTTCTCTTGTTCTCTCTAAACTCTCTTTCTCTCTCTAGGTTTTTCCACATCTTTCTCTCTCTTCTCTATTAAATAGAAATGGCTTTTTAGTTAATTCTTAGCTTGCTAGTTTATGTTACGATCAATGTATGAGATAACCTTTAATGAATGAAAAGTTGTGTTTTCTATCTTCTTTGATTTTGATTTCTTTATTTTAATGTTTTTAGTTGATAGTATTATCTCCAAAAGCATGTTTAAATCTAAATCCATCATTCTCATCCCACCATAATTTCTTTAGAGATTCCGTGATTTTATATTCCTCATTGCGCTCATCTGACTAATCCCGAGTGCGGATCGACATCCGACACTGTCCACTGTACAAGCTTGAATATTTTGCAGGATAATCGGATAAAAATTACAAATCTTATTGATTTTAGGGTTTCCGTACCAAACGACGCCGAAAAACCCTACTTTCAGCCACTAACAAACTTGAGATGGTTAAAGGTCCATCTTTTATTGAACAACTAACACCTGGACTGCAAATGCATGATTCATGGTAACCTCCTCATGAATGCAGACACGCTACACGTTCTCTGTCCGATCACTCCCTATCCCTCTTGCTCTCTGTCCGATCACTCTCTCCCTCTCTCTCTCTCTCTTGTTCTCTCTCCGATCTCTCCCTCTCTCTCTCTCGTTCCATCTCTTGTCAAGGAGGAATGGCAGCTTTCTCCATTAGTTGGTTCTCCATTAGCAGCGACGACTATTCTCTATAGCTCGCACAACCCAGATGGTGATTCCAATGCTTTTCACAAACCTTGACCAGAAAATCTCCCCTCTGTCTCTCTCACACGGACGCAAACAATTTTCATTCTTAAGGTATTATTTGAAAAATCGATGACATCTTATTGGGTTAGGGTTTCTAGTTTATATTTTTCAGAGCTATTAATGGTTAGGGTTTGGTGTTGTAGTGTTGCAGATGCAATCAGAGATCGTTCTCAAATCATCTTCTTATGTTAGGTGTTTTTTTTTTTTCTTTTTTTACTGATAATTTCTTTTAGGACCCAAACCAATTTTTTGGAACAAGAACCAGACACATTGGTCTGTACAATTCCTTCCGGCATTCAGGCCAAGAGATAATGCTCGTTATAGATCTTATGGTGGGTTGTTACTTTATTTACTTCCCATTGTGTTTGGTATAGATCTTAAGGTAGGTTGTTACTTTTTTTACTTCCCCCTGTGGTTGGTTAGATGCTTGTTGTAGCTTTCTTTTTAAACAAGTGCTCTTCATTGCTTCGATTAATTTCCATAGAATAGCTCATTGTTGAGAATTGCATTGCTAGTGTCTCTTGAACTTTAGCCCTTCATCTGTGGTTATTGGTCTAGTTGGTGTACTGGGCTACCAATTCTCTTCTTAGTGCTATTGATTATTGAAAATGAACCCCAGGATATGGCACTATTGATTCTTTGAATCCTGACCACTAATCAGGTGGACAACCCCTTTGGATAAGTATATAATCCAAACTAGTTTTGTTACTCCTAGACTACATGAATTTTAGGTAAATATACATTCTCTCTCTAGCCCTTCTCTGTCATCTGTGAATATTAATTTTGGATATTCCCCAAGGGAGTCGAACATGGTTACTGATTTTGTGGTTTGAACACTGGCTGATTGACTCCTTGACGTCTGCCACGGGGATTAGGGGACCCATACCATGCCATTAGGTGGATCAATCAGCATCCTTCCCCTTCAAGCCACGCAAAATATTAAATCTCTTACTATCTATCTCAGAAACTTTCTTTCGATTTTGCTCATGTAGTATGTTTTTGTCATATCATGTGTTTGTTTGTTTAAATGGTGTTAATAACGGGATTTTTTTCTTCAGAGAAATTGAAGGCAAGACCTCCATTGGATGTGAGGAAGGAGGGCTCCAAGGATGAAAGATCTGATCACATTGCAACTCAGACATTTACCCTTCGTGAATTGGAAGCTGCAATGAAGAACTTTAGAGCTGATTGTCTTTCGGAGGAGGGAGATTTTGGTAGAGTTTATAAAGGGTGCAATGAAAACATATTTCTTTCCTGTGTGAAATCTCAAGATTTCATCCACTTGATAGTAATGTTTTAAAACTCATCGAGTCAACTCGAAACTCAGCCGAGTTGACTCGACTCAAATGAATTTCGAGTTGACTCGAAATAAATGTGAATCGAATAAACAAGGCACTTGGTCTGTCGTTTTTCTGAGAAAAACGACACATTGTTTTATAATCAACGCACCAAATAAGTTTCTCGAACGCCTTTTCAACTCAAACTCAACCAAATCTTATAAAGTCTGCTTATAAAAATATGATATTTATATATTAATATTAATATATGTATATAATATATTAATATATTACTCGAGTCGAGTTATTTCAGGTCGAGTTCGATTCTTCGAGTTAATGCAACTCGGTAGAATTTCAAGTCGAGTTTTTAAACACTGCTTGATAGCTCTAATGGCAAAAGAGTGTTCGGTACCACAAATGAAAAAGCGAGGAGATTTATCTCTGTTTTAGAGGATCGAGCAAATTTGTTAGGTAATAAACAAAGAGATCGAGGAGATTTATCTCTGCAGATATTTCTCCCCCAAGTCAGTTTTCTAATAAAAAAATCAGATTTTTCATTTATTAGGACTCGATTATAAAAGAGTAAATCTAGTCGTTTTAGAAATATTAAATTTACCCACCATGTGAACCCTTGATCTCTCAAATCAAGTGGTCCGCAGCTCGACGTCACGCCCCGATTCACAAGCTCCCACTGCTGATATCAGGACTATTAAGTATAATAGTCGTTCTACGCCACCGATACCGGACAAAATTATGTACAGTTGAGGCCAATCCCTTGGATTCAAGAGATCTACGGTCCAAGAGGCAATAATCATTTTATCCTTTGCAGTCGTTGCCTCGTGGACCATGGATCTCTTGAATCCAATGGTCAATGGCCTCAATCATGTGCTTTTTTGTCCCATTATCGGCCGGGAAAATCTAAGTATGCAAATGGTTGTATATTTTAGAGTATGCAAATGTGGTCAGAAGGCAACAAGTAACGGGGGATTCAACCCGCCGTGACTTTCCACACACCAACCATCTGCTTAGACTCCTTACCCAACTACCACAAAGTCTTAGACATATCTTTAAAACACTCATACTTGTGTAAGGAGAGAACTCAACGATAGAAATGGAGAAGGAAGAGAAAGCTTACAGAGCCCATGTTTTATGCCTCCCCTATCCCTCCCAAGGTCACATAAACCCAATGCTCCAATTTGCTAAGCGCTTAGTCTCCAAAGGACTCAAGGCTACATTAGTCACCACCATCTTCATCTCCAAGTCCATGCAAGCCCAATCAAATTCAGTCGGACTTGAGAAAATCTCTGATGGGTACGATGATGAGGGCTTTGCGGAAGCCGATAGTGTTGAGGCCTACCTCAAACGCTTAGAAGTTGTTGGCTCACAATCCTTAGCTGAGCTCATCAAGAAACTTGATAGCTCTGGGTACCCTGTCAACTGCATAGTTTACGATGCATTTTTACCCTGGGCTTTAGATGTAGCCAAACGGTTCGGGTTAGTTGGAGCATCATTCTTCACTCAATCATGTTCTGTTAACAGCATATACTACCACGTGCACCGGGGACTATTGAAGGTCCCGATTTCAGGGCCGATCGTTTCAATTCCTGGATTGCCAGCACTTGAACATCCAGACATGCCGTCTTTCTTGTACGTACCAGGATCATACCCGGCTTACTTGGAGCTTCTTTCGAATCAATTCTCAAACGTAGAGAAAGCTGATTTCCTCCTTGTTAACACCTTTGAAAAGTTGGAGGTTGAGGTGGGTATTATCACATTTTTAAATACTATAGAAACTGTGATCATAGATAGATATATGCTTTGGTGTTGTTTGAATTGAGTAATTTGTGCTTTCTCATTAATTAATAATGCTGTGCAATTTTGATAATTAGGTGGTGGAATGGATGGCAAAACTATTTCCACTGAGGACGATCGGACCAACATTGCCATCTATGTACCTAGACAAGCGGATTGAAGATGACAAAGACTACAGTCTCAACCTCTATAAGACAAATAATGGCGATTGCATGAATTGGCTGAACAGACGGACAATGGGGTCAGTCGTTTACGTTTCGTTTGGGAGTTTGGCGACACTGAGCATAGAGCAGATGGAGGAAGTAGCCTGGGGTCTTTGCGGGAGTAATAGCTATTTCTTGTGGGTGGTGAGGGCATCAGAGGAGAAGAAGCTCCCCAGCAAGTTTTTGGAGGAGACATCAGAGAAGGGATTGATTGTGACATGGAGCCCCCAGTTGGAGGTGTTGTCGCACGCAGCAATGGGATGCTTTGTGACGCATTGCGGGTGGAACTCTGTACTGGAGTCATTGAGCTTTGGAATACCAATGGTAGGACTACCGCAATGGACGGACCAACTCACTAATGCGAAGTTTGTCGAAAGTGTTTGGGGAGTGGGAGTCCGAGCTAGGGTAGATGAGAAGGGGATTACAAAAAGAGAAGAAATAGAGGTATGCATCAGGGAAGTTATGGAAGGGGAGAGAGGACAAGAAATTAAGAGGAATGCTAGCAAGTGGAGAAAACTAGGTAAAGAGGCAGTGGATGAAGGTGGAAGTTCAGACAAGAACATCGACGAACTTGTATCTAAAATAGTTTCTACCTAAGGGTTCGACTTTAACATTAAATGTCTGTTCCTCTTCATTAAATAAAAGGCATTTCTAGTTCTTATTATCCATTAATTACCTATTACTGAATTATGATTTGCATCTCCTCTTTCTATCCAAAATGGTCCCAGAAGCAATCATGAGACAACCGATTCTTGGAATCCACGCTCGACAAAGTCTGTCCCGTGAGCCTGTCATAAAAGGCCGGTCACGGGAGCTCCCGCCCTTTCATCTATAAGGTTTGTTTAGACTTTATAGAAGGGAGAAACCTGGAATGCTCCATATTCTTTAGGGTCGTGATGTAACAAGGTATACCTGAGATCTTTTCATTTGCGGAAGCGGCATTTTTGGTAGTCACCACTGCCATCTGGACCTACTGACCGCATGGATGTTTAGCCCAACCTTTAATAGACATTCATACAAAAAATCAGCTTGTTTAATGATTTTTAGCCGTTGGTTTTAGTACTCAAAAGATGGTTGTATTCAACGGCTATAAGAATGCCTTAAATGGTGCTAAAAAGTGTTAAAATCTAATGGTTATAAATTACCAATCAAGGTGATTTTTGGTATGTATATCCACAAGGGGTGAGATAAACATCCAAACGGTCAGTGGGCTTAGATGGCAGCGGTGACTACCAAAAATGCCGCTTCCGCAAATGAACAGTTTCAGGCATACCTTGTTACATCTTTTTCCTATTCTTTATTTGGTGGGGGTGGGGTCTGTCGTTTATTGATAATTGTCCCGGTGTTTAGTATGTGTAAGGTCTGTCGTTTATTGATAATTGATTTGAGTTGTCATTGGTGTTTCTTCAATCAAGCCGACGAAACATTATTTCCTAACCAGCATCTGTACGTTTGATGTCTCGATCCACTTGTCACTTTTGTATTTTTCAGACGAAGCACGCAAGTCTTTTCTGGTTTTTCTTACCTAGGTTTAAAAGGGGCCGTGTTTCCGTTATAATGGCCGTTATAACCAATTGTAACGATCAGGTGCAAAAACGAAAAATATTGTGCTGAAATTCGAATTTTAAAAATTTGAATTTCAAAATTTCAAAAATAAATAAATAAATAAAGAAAATAACGGACGTTTTATCACACTTAATTTTTTCCAGAAAATGACGGTTGATAATTTCATTATAATGAAAAATAATGGCCGTTATTTTTTTAGCTTTATAACAGTATATAATGTAACGGTGGAAGTCCGTATCCGTTATAATGGACATTTTTTAAACCATGGTTCTTACATTGTCGGTGTATACGACTCCATTTTGACGTCGCATAGCCACAGGGATGGGGTTAGGTGGAGCCTTGTTTTTCACGTGCTCCATCCACTACCGCAGAAATCTTGATCTAGCGGGGTTTTGCTCCAGTCAATCAAGTGGACTTTGTATCCCGATGCAGGGCATGTTTTTGGGTCCACTGATTGCATTGAGAATTAGTCCAATCCTTGGTGAATGTATACACCAAAAATCACCTTGATTGGTTATCACTAGCCATAAGATATTAGCAGTTTTTTAAGAGTGATTCAAGCCATCAGATTCAATCATGTTTTTTGGGTACTATATAAACGGGTAAAAATCATCTCAATTAAGCTGATTTTTGGGTGCATACATACAAAGGGGTGGACTAAACATCCATGGGGTCAGTGTGCCCGGAAAAATTCGTTAGTAGGGCCACTGATCTACTGGTGCAAAACCCCGCTCGATAAAGAAATAAAATTCCCCATGTGCACAACATTGACTGTCCCAGTAGTAGGGCCTACAGTTTCCATTCCTTGTAACCACCACTTCGACATTTGGCTGCGATTAATGTGTCTAAGCATCTGTAGCTTCAAGAACATTAAGGATTAAGGTTTATTTGATGGTCTTTTAGCAGTTTTTGGTTTATTTGAACTTTTGAAATAAGCAGGTTTCTTCTTGGAGTTTTATTGGCAAGAATGAAAGTAGACGAGACTTAAATGGCTGAGTTTGCGGAGGGCCAAAGACGACACCCAGGAAGTAAAATAATGTGCATAGGGTTGTTGATGTAACGTAGTGGAAGCACATACGAACAACGGACAAGATCTCCGTCTCCTACCTAAACACAACCTTGAAACCATATGGAGAAAAAACACAGGAAAACTCGAGAAACTCAAAATTTTATTATTCTCAAATTCGTAGCATAACAAGCCTTATAAAGACAATCCAACCCCTAACTTGCCCAAAATAGTAAAAATTACAAAAAATAGTAACATTCCTTAATCTCACGAAATTCTTAAATAATGTTAAACTACTAAGATAAGACTTTCCAGAACAAACCCAATCCCAAAACAACTAAACAAATATTTGTCAAAAATAGTAAGTTTTTTTTCAAAAATTTCAATTTGACCCCCAAAACTACCTCTTATAGATTCATTGCATCGATATTGTAGATCTCGTTGAAAAAATATATATATATATATCAATGGGATGCTTTGTGAGCATAGCGGGTGGAACTCCGTACTAGAGGCATAGAGCTTTGAATACCAATGGTGGGACTACTGCAATGGATGGAGCAACCCACTAACGCGAAGTTTGTCGAAAGTGTTTGGGGAGTAGGAGTCCGAGCTAGGGTAGATGAGAAGGGGATTGCTAAAAGAGAAGAAATAGAGGTATGCATCAAGGAAGTTATGGAAGGGGAAAGAGGACAAGAAATTAAGGGGAATGCTAGCAAGTGGAGAAAATTAGCTAAAGAGGTAGTTGATGAAGGTGGAAGCTCTGACAAAAACATCAACGAACTTGTATCTAAAATAGTTTCTACCTTGGGGTTCGACTTTGACATTAAATGTTTGTGTCTCTTCATTAAATAAATGCATTTTTAGTTCTTATATTATTTGAAATTCAGTATGTTCTCTTTATTCAAAATACCTAAAAGGGTATTAAATTCTATTTTAACCTAACACAATTTACTGGTCCGGTAGGGGTAAATTAAATCGCATGCAACATAATTAAACAGTTGATTGATAACAAGGTGATTATCACAATTGACTTGGATTAAATATATCTCCGTGATATATTGTCTCTTTGTCATTTAGATATATCTAATAGTCATACGGAAAATAAACAATCAACACACCATAGCACATGTGAGTTTTTATATAGAAACCTTAGCCAAGGAAAGCCATAGGACCACGTCCAGACAGAAAGTATATCATTAACTGAGAAATTTCGAGTTACAAACTTTACCTACGCAGCACCGTTGCAAATGCAAATTTTAACCTTAGCAAAGGCCTACTGCCGGTGCGTCCAAGTCCTCTGGCTCCACGCTTCGAGTCACACATGCGCCCTCCTAATCATTAAGCATTTGCCGCATGTTCAGTTTGGTACACCCCAAATCTATCATTGATCCGTATACCCTGATCTTAATTTTTACTCAACGATCTCTACTGAAAGTAAATAATTCAGTACATGCACCTTGAACCCTAAAGTTGCTCAAATAGTGTTAAGACATACTGGTACTCTCTAGGTTACTAGGTAAAGATTCTAAATGAAAACTTAAGCAGATGGAAGATCAAGCTCTAAGCTTTGATCGAACGAAAGAGAAAAGCTAACAAGGATGGTAGTTAAAGCTATGGCTTTTTCTCTTCACAATGGCACCTCTTATATTAGAAAGCTATATCTTTTCTCTCTTGTTGTGTGTCTATTAAAGCTCAAGACGGGCTTTATTTATAAGAGTTTATAAGCCCAAAGTCGTGCGAGTAATGGAAATGTGGGATAATGAAAATCGGATCTGAAATTAGACTAATTCTGCGAAGTCTAATTAATATTCGCTTAAAAGTGTTTATTTTAACCCATTATCCTTTTAGTGGTGTCATATTCTCCTATGTAAAACTTTCATTTTCGTAACTTTTCTACGTAAGAGTTTCTTCAATTATAAATAATACACTTTTTAGATGAAAATCGACTATTCTCATGTACTGTGCACATTTTAGATAGTTTAAAATTGAGTCATTTTGATTAAGTCTAATTACCTACTTTTTCTATCGCAGAGACACCATTCGGACGATTCTGATTGAATGCAGGTCCACAATAGACCCCCAAAGCCTATGATTAAAATATAAAGAGCTAGAAGGATAAGACAAGAAGATATAGGCCGAGTGCAGGCTATGCCAAATGATCGAAGAACCAAAGAGACGACCGAGATAGTAGGAGAGTCAAACCCCGAGAGAAGAGACTAATGAGATTAAAGTATAAACAACTAACACGAGATAAAAGCTTGCTCAGTTGGTGAAGCTTATAGAAAACCAAGTCAAAGACAATGGTTTAAGACCTTCTGCCAATATTTTTCTCTTCTTTATCTCTATTTTCTTTTTCCCCTCTCTAAGTCCTATCTCCTCTGAATCTCAACCATCCAATCATTTCTCCCCCTCACTATCACTCTATTCCACGACCCACCTTGGCCGATCATCACCACCCATCTCTCACCAACATTTTCACCATCCGATTATCCACATGCTCATCCATCCAATCAACCACTAAATTTCCATCATCACACCCATTCACTATGCGATCACCACACGATCTACAAGATAAACGGTTGTTCAAAAGAAGGTGATTTTAGCAAATATGGGTGATGAGTCCATTAAGGGCCCACCAAAATGGATAATCTAGATCACAAATACATTAGAAATGTTGATTTTTCAAAATATAAAGATTTTCTCTTTGATTTAAAAAGATTTTGCAAAGATATGATTGATTTTGAGGTTAAAAGAAATTTTCTTTCATAAAATAAATGTTTAGTTTTACATAAGAGAGTTAAAATGTGATTTTAGAAACTCACAAGCTTGAAACATGTTAAAAATGTTTCTTGACAAGAAAAGTTCAAAACTTTGAATAAAAATAAAATTTCTAACAAAAGATGAATTTTGTCTCTAAAGAAACTTTCCAAAAACAATAAAATATGATTTTAAAATTATAAAGATAATTTTTTGAATAAAAATATTTCTCAAAAGAGGGCTGGGCGTTGACCAACAAATAGCACACTCTCTCCCTATAAAAGCCACTCATGGCTCATTCCCCTTAGGCGCCCCCCCCTCTAATGCTCATCTCCTTCGAAAATAAATAAAAAAAGGTAAAAAATATATAAAAAAAAAACTAGCATCTTTGCCTTCCTTTCTCCATCGAACGGCTCCATCATTTACTTCTTAACACAGCTCCAAGAATCATGGTTTGCTCTCCTTTTTCTCTCTTCTTCTTCTTCTTCTTTATCTCTTTCTCTCTCTAATCTCTTCTTTTATTGCTTTCTAGTTAAGTTTTTATTTGCTTTATTTCTTTAAGCAATTTTAATTCAAGTATTGTAAGTTATAATTTTTTTCATAAATGAAGTTTATTTTGGCATTTTATTTTCTCTTATTGCATTATTTATTTTCTTTTATTAATGTTGTAGGTAATTCTCCTCATGTAAAAAATGTTATAAAAATTATTTTCCACCATTCTCATCTCTCCACCATTTTCACCATTCCCTTGTTTTCTTTAATGTTATTTCTCTAACCTGAGTGCGGATTTGATATCCGACTTATCCTGTTCTATCAAGAAATAAATTTTTGCAGGTTTAAAGAACTAAAAAAATAATATTGATTTAAGGGTTATCTGTGCCAACAAAAAACCTTTATTTCAAATGGCATCATTGCTGCTCGGGTGTGGGGGAAATGCAAAGAAGAACACAAGCATTCTTTGGACGTGCTGAAAAAAAATAATAAAAAAAAATTATTTTAGAGACCAATACTTTTTTACATATTTTTTTTATGCTTCAGATGGCCGAGTGCAACTTGTAACACTTTAGGACTTATTAAGCCTCGGATGGCCTAGGTGTGTTCAAGGGTTTTTAGCAACCCTTGATTAAGTGCATTTAAACAAAAACACTTTCTAGGGTTATATTTATTTTTTGCTAAAAATGTAATCATTCATTTAAGGGAATTATTCATTTTGGTATTTTTCAAAATTAAGAGTTGTTAATTTGTGATATTTTTATAATTTAGAGATTTACTAAATTTACGGAATTTCTTATTTTTACAAATTCTCCGAAATTTCTTATTTTTAGAAATTCTTATTTTGAGAAATTCTCTAAATTTGGATAATTTAGAAAATTGGAAAGAGTCCAAATTTAACATAATTCCCTTTTGAGGAGATCCCAATTGGATAGAAATTCAAAATTCAAATTTGGAAGATTTCCAAAATTTGGGGGATAATTTCAAAAATAGAAGTTTTCCAATTCGGAAGCTTCTAAATTCGAATTCAAACCCTAATTGGGAAACTAATTCAAAACTTGCTTAAAATTAAGTGATTGTTGGTTGAATCTTAAAAAGGCAAGAATCTTTCAAAATAATTCTCAAAACCCTAGATTAATCTCGTGCTAACTCTTTAACAAAGTTTCCATCTAAAGTATGGGTAGGGAGCAAAAGTTCGCTTAGGACGATCTGGGCCCAAGCCCAAGAAGGATACCCATCCTTATCCCACGGAGGAGACCCCATGGCGTGGCCCACGGGAATGTGAGATTCTTTCCTCGCCTTCAGCGATACTGCGTACTTGGTGAAAATTGTACCGCTTGTTGTTTACTTGTGCAAATCTACTAGACCATCATTGATGACTGCCAATATACATTAACTAAAAAGAGCAAAACCCAACTTTACTTTGAAACTACTGGGATTTCATCACCCACCTAGCCACTCCAGCTTGTATGTAGCCAAGCCTAATTCTAAAAAGAACCAACCAAGTAGAGCCAAATATTAGATCAGTGTTCAAGGAACATCCACATCAAGTAACTCTGTCAAGATCAAATCGAATAAGTCCACAAGCGCGGTTCCCTATTTTCAAACATACCCATAGGTCCCTGGTACATCAAGTTTATCGAGCTCATTAGTGGCCTCCTTCGTTTTTTGTCGATCAGCTTGGTGTTGGAATAGGAACACAACCCAACCTTAGCTTATCCTCCGAGAAAACCCTTGTTCAATGCTTGACAAATCTGACTAGTCTGGGGCGTACTTAAGATGGCCAATGTGTCGCACGTCTATTTAGGCTACGGATTATGTCGTAGTTGACTTGAGTTAGTTCTAAGAGGATTCGCTTTGAAGAGACAACGCCTATGAGAACCCCAAAAGTGCAGTCAATCCGGCTGATTCTTAAAAGAATAAATCAGTGGTTCCGTCCACTGTCATAATTGGATTCCCAACAATCTGAAAAGATAAAATCCTAAGAAAAATAATTTTTTCTCTAGAATTGAATAGGGTTATCCTATGTACTCCTTGTGCATCATATAGTCTACTTCAGGTTAGTGTCTCATGTGGCAACTTTTGCCAAGTCTAGGGCTTGCTTTTCAAGCGTATACCCGTTTGGACCAGATCCAACCGTAGATTTATTCGATCTGAGAGTTAGTCTACCTGCTTTCTGGATTCCACACCGATCTCTTCACCTACTCTAATATTATAACTTTTTAGATAAAATCACTTTTGGCTCACTTTGATATATACATTTAGCATAACTTGAGATGGCTCCACTAGCAAAGACAGGATTTTGTTTAAGTGGGGGCAAAATGACAAAAATTTGATCAAGGGGGCAAACTCACAAAAAAGATAAAACAGGGGGGGGGGGGGGCTTTTTCTCTGTGGATATGAGTTGGGAAACAACATACTATTTCTTCATAACTGATTTATTTTTCCCGTTTGTCCTTCACAATCAAGAAAGAACTAGTATTGTTCTAATAAAAAGAACCCTTGGTGTTAGTTTAGTTGGCAATTTTTCGCTCCATCAATAGGTAGACTCACTTATTTACCTCATTGTTGACTTGTCAAGTTATATATTGTAGTTTAGTTAGTAAAATGAACTTCAAAACTTTCCAGTTGATAATGAATTAACATCAATGAGGTGTTCATACATTAGAGTTCCAAGTTCCATGTATTGCAGGTATTGAAAATTCTGCAAGAAAGTCAAGTGTTTATGCATGGAGGATCCTCACATCCCTAGGTATTGCCGTGGCTAGTGTTGCCATTCTTATCGGTTGATGATAGCAGGCCATGAAAAAAAGATATATGTAAGCGTTCCATTTGGGTTGGTGAATGTATTTTTTCATTACATTTTGCACTTCTATTGGCATGATTGAGTTTCGCTGTGTGAATGTGGGAAGTGTAGAATTGTTGTACTCCATCTTATTAGTTGACAATTTTGCTCTTAATTCTACATAAATTGGATAATGATTACTTTGGATGACCTATGGTACATGACTCTTTTCAAGTTTGTAGGAACTTTCTTCATCATTTTGAATATGAACATACAATGTCAGACAATATTATAATAAAAATGGGCAATACCAAGAAAAAATAAAAGTTTAGATTTTCTTTTTACAATAAGGTCATTCCATGAAATGATGCCTTAGGTTTAATTTTCTAAACAAAAGAATGTCATTTTGGATGAACGACATACATATCCTTTTGTTTGCAAATCATTTAACATCATTGCGTTAAATGACTTAATGTTCAGCTCCACGTCATTCATTTATTGACATGAATACTAGACTACATCAATATTTAACGGCATTTTTTGAAAAGACATTTTTTAGTACACGTAGAAGGTGAGAGAAAATGTGATCCAATCTAAATACCAAGTCACTGAAGAAAGTGCTCCTCATTTCTAGTGATACACTACCCCAACTATATATAAGTGCCTTGATGCTCAAAATCACCTCTTGGAAAGTGCTCTCCTTACCGTGGAAAGTTCTTTTGTTTCTTTTAATCCACACTCCCCATATTATTGCCAATGGCAACATCTTCCACAACAACATTCCCCTCCTAGATGAGTAACTTTTGACATCAAGGGTTACAATGGCCTTTAAAAAAATGACGTTCTCGGGTTGAACATCCTTTCTAAAATGACGTTGTAACCCCTATTTGTTCTAGTGACAAACAGTTAATAAAGGAAAATATAGAGGAAGAATACCTCATGTAAGGATTCTTCTAAAGGCACCAGTGTCTCTGAATGCTGATCAATGTGGAGAGCCTTCAGAGAATTCCATTTCGCCCATTAAGTCACAAAGTTTAATATAAGGTGAACTTGTGTTACTTTTATTTTCTGCTGTTATTGGCTTTGTTGAGCTTTTTATTTTTTTATGGAAAGAAAATTTTGAACTGCCTAGAACTGTTCTTGTTCTGGGTGGTTCCTATGTTTAGCAATGGTTCTGATAGAAATCGTCCCCTTTAGGAATAGTATCGGCCCATTACTAATTTTAGAATGAACTTTACTCAAGGATACCCAAAGCGAGGGAGACTCAAAAAGCACATATAATTTTTTCCAGGTTTCACTTTTTAAGATGGGTCGGGCTTTCGTGACCGGCCTTTTATGACAGGCCCACGGGACAGGCCTTGTCAGGAGTGGAATCCAGCGGTTGTGATAGCGCTGAGCTGGCTTTAACTTTTTACCAAATCAAACCACGGTTGGATTCTCGGAATCCACATCCGGCAAGGCCTGTCCCGTGAGCCTGTCATAAAAGGCCAGTCACGGGAGCCTGAGCTTTTTAAGATTGAAACTTTTTTTTTTATTTGTGGCATGGTACTCGGAATGACACTTGCAACATAGAGATGGTTGAGGTGAAACAAGTCCGACTAAACGGTTCATACAAAGTCCGTTACATTATTAACCGTTTTGATGCTTAGAAAATAACAGCCTTTATTTTCGTCACAATGGTATAACAAAACTAATGACCCTTATTTTCTGAAAAAGAAATTGTGAAAAAAACAGCCGTTATTTCCCCTTTTTCCATTATTTTCTAGTTTTTTCCATTTTGCCCATGTCCATTACAATTTGTTTTAACGGCCGTTATAAGGGATAAAACAGTAATACCCCCAATCCGTTTTACTGTTATAACGGCCTCTTTTAAACCTTGGTCTAGACTACTAATATTCATCGAGATTCCCACAATAGGAATTCCACAAACTACCAAACAAATTTCAAAGAACATCCAATGGTTTAAACACAGACGATGTGCTACAGTATCGTCCGTACAAAAACTTTAAATGTACGTAGAAGATAAGGACCCTTGAACTTGAAGTAATTGAATACGTACGCAAGCAAAGTTAAGGATTGATAGTGAGACACCCCCACAAGTCTTGCTTCGAGACGAAATTATTAGAGAAATTGTTGGATGCAATCAAAGAGCACACAGGACCACCATTATCCAAGAGGGGTGATTTTATGGATCCGGCCAAATCAATCTTAGATGTGTCCTTATTGTGTGTTTTTGTTGGCACGTGAGAATAATATTCTACGTGCCACTTACGGGACGGTACTTGATTGGTTCCACATGCTCAACGCCAAAAAAATAAAAATAAAAAGGCTCCAAGTAAAAAAAATATTGGCGCACCATTTTAAATTGGAAATTTTTTCCTAATAAAATGAGATTTTTCTGGCCAAGTCTGGAATTCATTTCCGTTCCACATAGATGAGAATTCATTTTCCCATGAAAATATGCCCTTATTTTCTAACGTAATTAAAAAATATAAATATATTTTTCTCAGGTGCAATCAAACAGCAATGTAAGGCATTTTCCCATATGGGTGAGGTGATACAAGTCCAACCAGTGGACCAACTTTAATTTCGCCAACTCAGTTGGCATGTGTGAGATCCCTATCATGTCTGGGATTGAAGTTTACTCTGGTCACGGAAAGACTTTTATATAGATGTTTTAACTTTCATATTTGACTTAAGTCTTTCACGGAAAGACTTACTAGAGAGATATTAACATAATATCTAAAAAGCAAGTAAAACATCTGAATGAAAATCCAATCTATGTGATTAGAGATCTCAAGATTTAGGTTAAATAGAAAAATTAGTTAGGAGCGTTAAGTGAAAAGCACTATGTTAGACATTGTCTCATCACCATCCCTATGGTGTCCAATAGGAAAATAGAAATCTATTGATGATAGCTTGAATTTGTGATTACATTGAACCTAACGAGGCTCTTATATAGAGCATTACAAGAGTCTAATAAAGGAAACTAAATCCTAATCTATCAAAATGAAATCTAATTCTAATAAATAATCCTAATTGACACTTTGACAACCGAAAGAATGTGATGAGATCTTCCAATATTGATATAGTTATTTCTTTAATACTCATCCTCAAACACATGGGGATCGGGGATCACAGATTGTCGCGAGTTTGCTGAAATCAAGTGCCTTGACAAAGATTGAATTGTCGTTGAAGAATGCTATCGCCATTTTAAATTTTACTACGATAATTGAATCGCCTTGATGATGTTCACGGTCACTAGTGAAGGAAGGTGGTTGCTAGCCAAAATGGTGATCTATGATAGTCATGTGGGATCTTGTCTCGGAGAAGAATAGATCTTCGATTTAGGCTAGACCGAAACCCGTGGAATTTTAATCCGGATAAAGGGCCTCATTGGACCAAGATATGTGTGGGCATTTGTTTGCCTAATAAGCTTGGGCCTCTTTTGAGCCAAAAAAAAGTGTGTGGGCATCTTTGTGCCTCATGAGATTGGAGTTTACGAGACCTCAAGCAGAAGGAGGTGGGCCTCTTTAGACCTCACGGGGTTTGGGCTTTGAAAGCCTCAAGCTTAAGCCAACAAAAGTGGGGATAATGTGACCTAATGGGCTTGTGCCTCTAATAGGCCGCAAGCAAAAGCAAAATCTCCTTTTTTCCTCATATGTAACCATCGACTTTACATATGAGGAAGAATATGTAGTCTTCGCATATTTCTCTCTAACACTTTGGATGGGGCCGTGAATATAGAGACATGAGTGTGGGACATCCCCTTAAAACTAAATTTTATGGTAAAATTGCTAAAGCCCATCACTTGGTTGGAAGTTGAGAGAGATTGTATTACTTAATACTTGGCTTGCCAAAAACATCTCTACTAGGCACACTCAGACCATTATTTGGGTATAAGGATCCAAAGGTTTGAAATCATCAATCAGGTTGATTTTTGGTTTGTAGTCTCATTCAGGAATTGGCCAAACATCTATTCAGCCAACGTCCTCTAAAAGTGTGCCACGTAGCTCATATTGTAAGCGGTCGTGGGGTAGTCATCGTGGCGGTCAGCAAAGTTTTACTCTCGGAGTGCTACCACAATTTGTAGGTTGCAAATAAAATTTCGCATCTAATTGTGATTTGATGCCATAATGTTTAGATTCACCCCTCTAAAATAATCTTCCAAAATGCCCGTCGGCTTTTCGATATAATTACTCTTCATGATTATAAAAGAATAATCAAGTATTTTTCATTGTTGCACCATCTTCTTGTCAATTTCACAAATGTGCACAAAATAACCTAAATTACAAAGATAGTAATCCAAAAAAAAACCTAGATTACAAAGATCAGATTAGTAGTGACAAATATGTTGTCCCTTTCAGTCTAACTGTGATTGGACTTGGTCTTGTGGCCTTCGTCGAATGATTGGCGGAGAAGCCTAATTCAACAATGGTTAGCAATTAGGGGTGGCAATTTTGCCCATTTAACCAAAATCGACACCGGTTCCTGTTCCACATTTTTGGGAACCGATTAATAAGGAACCGAAACTGGAACCGAACCTAAAATAATGGTTCCAGTTCTGGGTAGTCTAATATGAAACCAAAAAGAACTGGAACCGATATGTAAATATAGTGTAAAAATTCTCATATTATCAAGATTGGACCCAATATACCCGAACCAGGAACTAGAACCGACAGAAATACATAATTGGTTCTGGTTCTGGATCCATCACTTTGAAAACCCGAACCATTAAGGACTCGAACAAATAAGAACCGAAACCATTTGCCCCGGTTCTGGCCACCTCAGGAACTGAACCAGAACCGACCCGTTGACACCCCTATTAATAGTGACTCATGAAGCAATATTGCAATTTCTGACAAAAATCTATTAATTATCTTCCCATGAATTGATTCAACTACATTATGTTGCATGGACTCTTCAAAACCAGCAGGCAAGTCGCGTGTCCCAACATGTGGACACGATTTCAGAAATCGAATCGCCTGAGACTCATTTTTTATTTAACTAAAAATTTTTATTGAAAATAATTATTCAAGATAGGAAAATTTAGGGTTTGAACTCCGTGGGAATTAGAGAATAGGGTTTTGCTTCTAAGATTTGGTAAAAACCCTACCAAAATCTCCCAACAAAATTTCGATATTTTGCCATGGACTCGTCATTATATAATAAAAAATAAATTAATAATTAAATATTCAGCCAAATCCTTGTATCTTATTTTTTGAGGTTTGCTGTTCGACACATGTTTGTGTCCATGCAACATGGATTACATTAAAAGAACTAAACATACATTTATTTAACACAAACATACAAACATTTGATTCCAAAATCACCATTAGGTATAAACTAGTTTAGATACAAAATTATCGATGTTCTTATCTGAACTTCCACCTTCATCCACTGCCTAGCCTTGGCCAGTTTCCTCCACTTGCTAGCATTCTTCTTAATTTCTTCTCCTCTCTCCCCTTCGACAACTTCCCTGATGCACAACTCTATTTCTTTTCTTCTTGTAATCCCCTTCTCGTTCACCCTAGCTCGAACTCCGACTGTCACGCCTCGAATACGGGTACCCAAATCGAACTCGAATGTCTATGGATCAATGCATTTACCTAAGATCCAGGGTGTGATAAAAATAAAATATTTCAAAAAATAAAGAAAACAACAAGAATCATTGTCGTGATTAATAACAAGAACAATTCAGCCCCAAAGTCAAAATAATGCGGAAGTGCAAATACGTTATTACAGTGAAATAACCAAAGTCAAACTTTTTAATTTTTATCAAAATTACTAATTAGTTTCTCTATAATTACCTAGAATATATATCAAACATCTTTTGTGAAAGCACTCAAGCCAAAACGTTCACTTAAGAAAATTTTAAAATTTAATTTTTGCGGTTCAAACAAAAATAATCAACTTTTGGTCAAAATTCAAAGTATGTAGAAAAATTATGTTCTTCAAGGGTTTTATTCTAAAATTCATAAAAAATAACTTTAACAAGTGCACTTTGGCCAAAAATGACGTTTTATAATTCTTTTAGTGGTTTTATAATTGTTTGTAGTTTTATAAAAGTTACTGGCAAAAAACTCAGTCGGTTGATTTTTTTTTTAACTTAGTCATATGATTTGAGGGTCAATTTAAAATGGAATCCAACAAGTGATATATGTATTTAATAGTCTTAAAATTTATGATTTTTCTATCAAATAATATAATATAGGTTATGTTTTACAAATCAGAGAAAAAGTTGAAATAAAATCAGAAATTATTAAAAATTTGTAACTGATAGTCGGTCAGTAAAAATGGTCTACCGGACAGGTCCGATTGAATTTAGTGACCCAATATATATTTTTGGAAAGCTAACTCAAAGCTCCACAGATTTTATGTTCGATAAAAAGATAAATTTATAATGTAAGCTAGTCTAAAACGCAGTCGAATTTGACTATTATGTACTATTTGTGTAGGACAACAACTATGACGTTCACTTTGCAGAGTTCCATAGGACAGTAAATAATATATTAAATCTTCAAAAAATTTAGTAAAATACTAGAACTAGTTTGAAAAAAATATTTTGAAATCATATTATTTTAATATCGATATAATATTTGAAGAAATATTCTCGTCCAGGATATCGGGTAAATCAGAGTAACCCAAAAATTAATAAAATATCTAAAATATGAATTAAAGTATCGCAACATGAACAAATAGTCTTTAAGCATTCATATACCTTAAATTTAAGAAAAATTAAAGTAATCTTAATCCTCAAACTCCGTCTTGTCCATGATGTCTCCACCGTCAATGGTTCGTTTCAACCTCTTTTACGACATTTGAAATTTTGTTCGGTATAAACCGTGAGCTTTCGCCTAGTATATTCCACAGGATAATCACATGTTTATAGTTCATTTAATTTAAACACATGCATGGATTAAGAGTTCATTGGATACATGATCAAATATATAAAAATATGATGAAGATGTTGATGATGATCTGATTGAATGAACCCAAAAAATTCATTTCACACATTCTCTATTTTTTTACAAGTCCAACTCGTAGGTTCTTCTGCAGGGGTTTGTGGTCTTTCACCCTAGGGCACCGAGCCCTTGTTAATTCTTTTGGGTTCCTCTAGGCCGTAGAGCCTATGCGCACTCCTGACTAAATCAAATTATTCGAGCTGCAGAGCCTATGCGCACTCCCGACTAAGTCAAACATTCGGGCCGGAAAGCCTATGTGCACTTCCGTCTAATACCATACTTTCGAGTCGCAGAGCCTATGCGCACTCCTGTCTAATACCCAACCCAAATGAGGATGCCTCATTATAATGATGAACAATATAATCATTTAACAAAATAATCAAAAGCATAAGCCACGAAGATCTAAACTCATAAAATCATATAACAAGAATTTAAACTAAATGAATCGTAAACTAGAAGATAATATCCGTACCTATCTAGTTTTAAAACTTAAAAGTAAAACATCTACCACCAAGAACAAGAAGAACTCTAAAGAGTTTAGAGAGCAAGAGAAAGCTCCAGAGAATTGATGAATTGATATGAGAGCAGGGGGTCCTATTTATAATAGTTTATAGGGAAAAACTTTTAAATATAAGCTTTATTGATTTTAGCAAGTATATTTAAAACTTTCTATTTTGTTTTGAAAAGATTCTTTCAAGAGATTTTATTTTAATTGATTTTCGTTACATTAAAATGGGTAATTTTTATAACCTACTAAAAGGCTTATTTTAATATGGTTATGGGCTAAATATGGGCCTAAGGCCTATGGGTATCAAATAGGCTTTAAATAAGATTATTTTTTGGCCTAAAAGATCTATAAATTGACCCAAAAGATCTGCTCCAATAAATAAACTCAATCAACATGCAAACAAGCAATAATAACAAAATTTACCAACGATTACTTATTAAATTTATAAAAGACAATAAAAATTATTTAAAATATTTTTAATTTAAAGTTTTTTTTTAAATATTAATTTTTTTGTAAAATATCAAAATGTGTTAAGAATCCCAATTGCCCCAATAGTAACAACGTATTGATTAAAAATGCCTATGTGACATTCGTCATTTAAAAATATTATTATTTTTAAAATAACCTCTCATTTAAAATTATGATCTTAGTTAATTAAGTTAGTTATCCAGTACACAATGTCCCTACATTACTACAGTATAAGTATAAATGTATAAAAATTAATTCTAATGTCATTACAATGAAATTTTCTACGTGTCATTATATAAATGTTTTGACTAAGTTCTTGAATTTATTTCTACGTTACATTATAATATGTTGTAGATAAAGAATAAGGTTTGAAAAAATTCAAGATGCCAATTTTTACCATTTTATAGTTAATTTACGCTAATACCCCTGAATTAAAGTTTAGGGTATTACAACGACTCCCCAAACATCGCCTACAAACTTTGCATTAGTGGGTTGGTCTGACCATTGAGACATTCCCACCATGGGTACTCCACAACCCAATGCCTCTACTATGGAATTCCACCCGCAATGCGCCACAAAGCATCCCACGGCCGGGTGCGACAACACTTCCAACTGGGGGCACCATTGCACCACCAATCCCTTCTTCGATGTCTCCTTCAAAAACTTGCTTGAGAGCTTGTTTTCCTCTGATTCCCTCACCACCCACAAAAAATAACTGTTGCTCCCCCTCAAGCCCCACGCCATTTCCTCCATCTGCTCTACACTCAGTCTTGCTGTGCTCCCAAACGACACGTAAATGTCAGACCCCGATACCTTAGTGCTTAGCCAATTCATGCAAGCACCATAATCTAGATTAAAGAGGTCAAAACCGTATTCTTTGTCATCTTTGATCCGCTTGTCTAGGTACATTGATGGAACTGTTGGTCCAATCATCTTCACTGAAAAGAGTTTCGCCATCCAATCCACAACCTAATCGGAACTACCCAACATTATTAATTTGTCAAAAACACAAATTTGAAATGGATCAAGAAGGGACACAAATTAAATTTTGACAACACAACAAAAAATTGGCACGGACCAATATATAAATTAGAAGCTTTGGAATGGGATGATTTTTGGTGGGGATGGTCGCTGTGGTGAGGAGATCATTCTCACAAAAAATTTAAAACACGAGTTGAAGAATTAAGGGACCATCTATTTTTACCGCTAACTTGAACGACATTTGATGGGGGTTAGAAATTTCAAAATGGGCTGATTAGGGATGATCTATATGGTCAGAAGATCATTCTCACCAAAAATCAGCCAATTGATTCATCTTCCATGTGGGTACGCCAAAATTGTTGTCAAATTTTTTGTCCCCTGATCCTGATCCAATTACAATTTGTTAAAAAAAAAAAAAAAAAAAATTATAAAACACAACCCTAAAAGGGGGAGAGATCATAATATGAAACAATGTGGCAACACCCACCTCAACCTCCAATTTTTCGAAGGCGTTAATAAGGATGCAATCAGCTTTTTCTGCATTGGAGAATTGATTCAAGACAACCTCGATTAAAGCTGGGTATGATCCCCACACAGAAGAAGGATGGCAAGTCCGGAAGTTCAAGCAGTGGCAATCCATGAATCGAAACAGTCGGCCGTAAAACTGGGCCCGTCAATAGTCCCCGGTGCACATGGTAGTATATGCCATTAACGGAACATGATTGAGTGAAGAATGATGCAGCGACTAATCCAAACTGTTTGGCTACATCCAAAGCCCAGGGCAAAAATGCATCATATACTAGGCAATTGACAGGGTACGCAGAGCTTGCTAGTTTCTTGATGAGCTCGTCTAAGGTTCCCGAGCCAATGACTTTTAAGCGAATGAGGGATGTCTTGATGCTGTCAACTACTCCAAAGCCACCATCGTCGTAGCCGACGGAGATTGTCTCGATTCCGACCGAACCCGATTTGGGTTGCAAGGACTTGGATTTGTAGATGGTGGTGACTAGTGTGGCTTTGAGTCCTTTGAATACTAAGCGCTTAGAGAATTGAAGCATTGGGTTTATGTGTCCTTGGAATGCATAGGGGAGCAACAGAACATGGGCTCTGTGAGCTCTTTCTTCTTTCACCATTTCTCTCTCTCTCTCTTTTTTTCTGGGTATCTCTTAAGTTGGTCTATGGGACATATGGGTTATTTAAAGAAGAATGTGTAAGCCTTATGATAGATAGAGAAAAGGCATGTACAGTTGGATTTTGTCACACGTGGCAGCCGATCGGCAGACCCAACGGGGTACGTGTATTTTGCCACCTCAAGGTGGCAACTAAGTGTATAGGTGGCAACTTTTGAAAGTGCACGGATACAGTGATCGCCCACCAAAAACTTTCTTAGGGACATGTCCATGATTCTATGTTTTGGTGGTGGATAAGGTAAAGAGGTATTAAAAGAATAAAAGAAAAATTTTCTGAAAATTAAAGGGATGTTTGGATGGCCATTTTTCAAAAATATATTTATTTAAAAATAATAATTTTTCTGAAAATATATTTTAAATTATTTTGAAAATTTATTGTTCTTAAAAAGGTCGTTTGGATTATCTTCTCTTAGTTCTTTTAGTGGGCCCCACCACTACACTTGATGTGTAATATATGGGGAGGAGGGAAGTAGGCTTCTTTGTTTATTATGTTCATGTCTCAGGCTCCAAAGACCCCTTTCCTTAGTGTGTTCTCGGCCATTGGATTCATGAATCCAACGGAGATATCGATGTTGGATTCTAAGAATCCACGACCGAGAACAGGACTCCCGAGTGGGGTCAGAAAAAGGGGGTCCCCCGAGTCCAACCCCATGTTCATTGAGCTAGGAAAATTTTAAAAATATATTTTTTGACTAGAAAACAGCTGATCAGCTATTTTTATAAAAAGACTTTTTAACTTAAAAATGTATTTTTATGAAATGAATACTTTTTGTGCAAAAAAAAAAAGGCTTTTTCAGGTCAAAAAATGGCAATCGAAACAGCCCTTAATCTTCACTTTAGCTAAGTTGTGCAAAGGTTGGTCCAGCCATCGTCTCCTTGCATGCCATGTGTACTAAATTAGTCCATCTGGAGTCTGGACTTCATGTACTACCATAACATTTTCGGTATACAAAATTCCTTTTAGGTGGCCATGGGTAGCTTTTAACATTGGTCATAGGATGCTGATGTGGCAAATGACCATATCCATCCGATAAACAGACTATCTGGATTGCCCACGTGGACAACACCCTCCTCCCCATTGTACTCTATCATGTATAAGTATAGTTTTGACAAGTCAACTCGGAACTCTGCCAAGTCGACTCGACTCAACTCGACTCGACTCATTGTGATTTGGAGAAGACTCAGGCTAGTAACTTGAATTGTAGATACTCGATGAGTTGACTTGAAGTTGAAAACTAAGACGAGTCAACTCAGTTGATACTACAACTCGGTTGCCACCTAAGCAGTCACACGAGAAAATCCTTGGTTGGCAGGGATAGAAGTCTGTGGTGGTCACCCAGAGTATACCTGCAACACCAACTAATATGTTTTTGACTTAAACGTAGAGGACAAGGCCGTTTGAAGTCATGGACGATGTAACACGAAAGCAAAGTTAAGGACTAAAAGTCGGACAGCCCTGGTCATGGCCTATGTAATGCATTTTCTTGGGCCCACCAACCACGTGGATGTTTAGCTCACCCCTTGGTGGATATACACACAAAAATCTGACTGATTGATAATTTAGGTAGGTTAGTGTTTATTACCCAAAAAACATGATTGAATCCAACGACTACAATCACTCCTAAAAAAGTGCTAAATGTAATGGCTAAAAATAACCAATCAGGCAGATTTTTTATTTGTATATCTACCAATTGGGGTGAGCTAAACATCCATGTGGTTGGTGGGCCCAGAAAATGCGTAACATAGGGACACGAGCAACCGTGAAGCCAGGATTTTGTTCGAGGGGAACAATCGATTGAGTAGAACCACCTATAATATGAGCCATGTGGCATATTTTTAGAGATTTTTGACCGCATGGTTGTTGGGCTCAACTAGATGAATATATAGACCAAAAACTAGCCTGATTAGTGATTTCTAGGCGTTGGATTGGAGTCATTTTCATGGATTGATTTTTAACCATGGAATTTGAGCACTATTACCATTGGAGGGCACGTGCCCTCTGGCCCCTTCCTAGCTCCGCCACTTGCCACTGGACTACTCCGCATCTAGAATTTCTCCCTCCTTCAGACCTATTGTTAAAATGAATGCTTGGCCCCACCTTCTCGTGGACCTACACACCAAAAAACTAGCCTGATTGTTGATTTCTAACTAATTTATTCAAGTACTCTCAAATCCAATAGCTAGAAATAGTCATGAAATTGCTAGAATCCAACCACTAGAAATCACCAATGAGGCTGATTTATGGTATTATGTCCAACGGGGGTAGGCCATGGTCTTTGGCACCAAGGTGCACCACGTGGCACTTTGGGAGGGTGAACTTTAAACTTCGAAGCATCCGGGGACAGTAATTATTTGCTCATTTTAGGATGACCATATCCATCTTTGGTCTATTGCGGTGGCGTATTTCTCTTGACCGGCAGGAGGGCATCTCAATATTAAAGATATTCATCTATTCTACTATTTAAAAGGTGAAGGCCCTTCTTGCGTGCCTCACGCTAAACCCCAATATCCCACAAATGCCCTTACTTTTGCTTCTTTTCTTTTTTTCATTTTATTCACTTTACAGGGGCTTTTTTTATCTTTTTGCTGCCAAAGAGCACATTACCCTATAGTTCGTTCAATGTTAAAAAAGTAAAATAAATCATTATTCCTAATATGCCCTCAAGTTCTTTAAATTGACAAAAATTGTTTAATTCAACTTCTAAACTTTTTTTAAATTTATAAGAGTGCTTTGTTTATTCCGTACTTTCACATTTCAACTCAAATGTGCACGCAATTATTGCATCCTGACGCGGCACTTAATCTATATGGCTAGAAAGATTTAGATAATGAAGTCCATCATCAAAGTTGATGATTGGACTCACAATGTGAGACATGTGTCACATTATCAGAGACTACTGACCATATAGATATTTGGTCCATCCCTAGATGGACTTATGTAACAAAAATAAACCTGATTAGTAATTTATAACCTTTGGATCATAATGATCAAAATCCACGGTTACAAATAAATCAAGAAAAAGACTCGGTTATAAATTACTGATCAGGATGAATTTTGATATGTAAGTCCAACTAGAGATGGGCAAAACATCCATACGGTCAGTGATATCTAAGGTTGTGCCACGTGACTCATAATATGGCCCATCATCAATGGTGTCAAAACCCATTGCTAATCAGGATGAATTTTCATAGGTAGGTCCACTTAGAGATGGGCAAAACATCTATACGGTCAGTCGCATGTGCATGGTGGTGTCATTGGCCAGAATGCACCTCAAATTGTATGCTAAATAGTAATGCTAAAATTCTACAGTTGAAAACAAACCATGAAAAAACTCTAATCCAATGGATAGAAATGGCTAATCAAGATGAATTTTCATTGGTAGGTTCACCTAGAGATGGGAAAAACATCTGTACGGTTAGTGGTCTCTAAGATATGCCCAAACCCTTGATCCAAGTTAAAACTAGGGCCCTTTCCAAAAAGTTGAAGGTCCATGTCGCTATATGATGTTTGTATGGTGCAGTGTTTTAATATTTTCTCAACTAAGTCACGTTTTTATTGACATTTGCTGCCATCCAATCATTCACATCATCAATCTAGACCATTTAATAGTTAGGTTGGGATTGAACCATCAAACAGTACTAGACAAAAGGCCCTTCTCTTTATTAAGACTATGGGAACAACACGTGCTTACACATGGCATACTCTTAGAGATCGATGACTGTATAGGAGGGCAGTCTCTACCATAAGCACATGGCATACTCTTAGAGATCGATGACTGTATAGGAGGGCAGTCTCTACCATAAGGCCAATAAGGCAGCCTTAGGCCCGAAGTGAGAGAAGGGCCCCAGCCCAGCTGAGAGAAGGCCCCCAGCCCACACTACCACATGGATGTTTAGCCTACCCCTTGTTGGATATACAAACCAAAAATTAACCTAATTTGTTATCTCTAGCCATAGATTTTAGTGCTTTTTAGGACTGATTCTAGCCATTGGATTCAAGCATGTTTTCTGAGTAGTAAATTCAATGGTTAGAAATCATCAATCAATCACCATTAGGTACAAACTAGTTTAGATACAAAATCATCAATGTTCTTATCTAAACTTCCACCTTCATCCGCTGCCTCCTTGGCCAGCTTCCTCCACTTGCTAGCATTCCTCCTAATTTCTTCTCCTCTCTCCCCTTCCATAACTTCCCTTATGCATAGCTCTATTTCTTCTCTTCTTGTAATCCCCTTCTCGTCCACCCTAGCTCGGACTCCGACTCCCCAAACATCGCCTACAAACTTTGCATTAGTGGGTTGGTCAGCCCATTGCGGCATTCCCACCATCGGTACTCCACAGCTCAATGCCTCTAGTATGGAATTCCACCCACAATGCGTCACAAAGCATCCCACTGCCGGGTGCGACAACACCTCCAACTGGGAGCTCCATTGCACCACCAATCCCTTCTCTGATGTCTCCATCAAAAACTTGCTTGGGAGCTTGTTCTCCTCTGATTCCTTCACCACCCACAAAAAATAGCTATTGCTCCCCCTCAAGCCACATGCCATTTCCTCCATCTGCTCTATAGTCAGTGTTGCCATGCTCCCGAACGACACATAAACGACAGACCCCATTACCTTAGTGCTTAGCCAGTTCATGCATGCACCACAATCTAGATTAAAGAGATCGAGACCATATTCTTTGTCATCCTCGATCCGCTTGTCTAGGTACATTGATGGAACTGTTGGTCCAATCATCTTCAATGGAAAGAGTTTCGCCATCCAATCCACCGCCTAATGGGAATTACCCAACATTATTAATTTGTCAAGAAACAAATTTAACCAAAAATTTTAAAAAGGGTATTTTAGTATCACCCCCTAAAATTTGAAAGTAATTAGTAACACCCCCTTATATTTTCGAACTTTATGATTACCCCCCTTGACCTAGTCTAAAAGTGGTTGACTCATGTAAAAACGGACTTGAATCAAACTCGTAGTTATTGTACTTACAATATTATGGTCCTTTTAACAGGTACATTGACAGGCACATGATGCATGTCACATTTTATCGTTAGTCAAATGCTAGTTAAACTAAGTCAAGGGGATAATTCTGAAGTCTGAAAGTATAAAAGGGGTATTACTAATTACTTTCAAGATTCAGGGGGGTATTACTAAAATACAAAACAAATTAAAAAATAAGAAATATAAGCAAAAGAACAATAAACCAAAAGGGGGAGAGGTCATAATAAGAACTCGGAACTCTGACTCGACTTAGAAGTCAATGGGGTCGAGTCTCCTCAATGACTTGGGAGTCGACTCGGCGAGTCATTAAAATAAGGGTCTTTTAGTAACACCCCCCTGGAATTTGAAAGTAATTTACAATACCCCCTTATACTTTCAAACTTTAGGATTACCCCCCTTGACCTAGTTTAACTACCATTTGATTAACATTAAAATGTGACATGCATCATGTGCCTGTTAAGTGTTAATGCACTTATGAAAGGACCATAATATTGCAAGTACAATGCTAACAGCTTGTGATTCAAGACCCTTTTAACCAAAGTCAACTTCTAAACTAGGTCAAGGGGTAATCCTAAAGTTTGAAAGTATAAGGGGTATTACAAATTACTTTCAAATTTCAAGGGGTGTTACTAAATACCCTTTAATTAATTATTAAATATTAAATATGTAAAAACAAATATTTATTAAAAATAAATACAATAGGAAAACATCTAGAAATTCCAGAAAAAAATTGAGTTTTGAATCAACTCGGTCTTTAAATGACTGACTCGGTCCAGTTTTGAATCGACTTGGCCGCGTTTTCAAGTCAACTCGGCGATGCTTGCAAATCCGAGTTTGTATGCTGAGTCGACTCAAAATGCAGTCATAATATGAAAACGAAGGTCATAATATGAAACAATGTCAAAACACCCACCTCAACCTCCAACTTATCAAAGGTGTTAATAAGGATGCAATCAGCTTTTTCTGCATTGGAAAATTGATTCAAGACAACCTCCATGAAAGCCGGGACTGATCCCCACACAGAGAAGAAGGATGGCAAATCTGGAAGTTCAAGTAGTGGCAATCCAGGAATCGAAACAGTCGGCCCTGAAACCGGGCCCGCCAATAATCCCCGGTGCACATGGTAGTATATGCTGTTAACAGAACATGATTGAGTGAAGAATGATGCAGCAACTAAATCGAACTGTTTGGCAACATCCAAAGCCCAGGGTAAAAATGCATCATATACTAGGCAGTTGACAGGATACGCAGAGCTTGCCAGTTTCTTTATGAGTTCGGCTAAGGTTTGCGAGCCAACGACTTTTAAGCGAACGAGGGATGTCTCGATGCTGTCTACTACTCCAAAGCCACCGTCGTCGTAGCCATCGGAGATTGTCTCGACTCCGACGGAGGCCGATTTAGGTTGCAAGGACTTGGATTTGTAGATGGTGGTGACTAGTGTGGCTTTGAGTCCTTTTGATACTAAGCGTTTAGAGAATTGGAGCATTGGGTTTATGTGGCCTTGATATGCGTAGGGGAGCAACAGAACATGGGCTTTGTGAGCTCTTTCTTCCTTCACCATTTCTCCCTGTTTTTTTTTTTTTTGGCTGGATGTCTCTTGGGTTATTTAAAGAAGTATGTGTACGCCTTGGGGATGCCGATCTTTCCATAGAGAACATGTATGTACAGTTGGATTTTGTCACGAAGAAACTTGGCAGCCGATCAGCAGACCCAAAGGGGTACGTGTAATTTGTCACTTCAATGCGGCAAGCTTCAACCTGATAGTCCTCCAAGGAAAAAAAAAAAGAAGTAAAAACCTTTTCTCACCCATTTGGTTGAGGAGATGACTCAACCCTCTATCATGTTGTGACATGTGGAGATTTAGTTTTGGTTCAAACTTTTTTTTTTTAACACATCTGTACAGATGTAACCTACTCTTTAGGTAGCCCTTGTCCTCTCCTCCCCATGTCACAACATGATAGGGAGTTGAGGCATCTCTTCAGCCAAATGGGTGAGGCAAGCTGAACTAGAAAACAAAGGAGAAAATTGGAAAAACCTATCCTTATCAATTTGGTTGAGGAGATGTCTGAGACTCTTAACCCCTATCCTATCCTATCCTGTTATTGATTGACATGGGATGGGGAGGTCAAGGGTAACCGGGAGAATTAGTTTTGGTTCAAGCTTTTTTTGTTTTTTTGTAATACTTCAGTAGATAGATGTAACCTACTCCTTATGTAGTCCTTGCCCTCTCTTCCAAATGTCACAACATGCATGATAGGGGGTGAGGCATCTCCTCAACCAAATGGGTGAAGCAAGTCTAAATGGAGAAATTTTATGGTAGTCTAAAAAATCGGTGGTGTCACTAAAAGATAAAAATAAATAAATTTAATTTAATTAACTCAACTGTATAAGTGGCAACTTTTGAGAGTAGATGCAATGACCTGTCTACCACAAACTCTATGGGGCACATAGTTCAAAGTCTGGGCTGATACCGGTCTGGATCGGGCGATCTGGATCGGGATCGGAGCCCACGATCCAAACCATGTCTGTCTCGCCGAGTTCTCTGTTTTTTGAAGGATTTTCACACCGTCTCGGGGGGAGTTGGCCAATCCCACCGATCCAGCCTCTGATCTGGATCGGGATCGGAGCCCTCCCATCCAGCCTCCGATCCCGAGACTTTGAACTATGCTGGGGCATGTTCAGTCATCTCTTATGTTTTTTATTTCTTTTGGTGGTGAGGTGGCATCACAAATGGATCCAATTCAGGCTTTTCTCCTATTGAAAACCTTCTAAAAGTGCAATTTTCTGAAAATTATTTGCGCACGCCCAACCAAGTACTTGTAATCCCAAAAGTGTGGCAAGTGAGTGCATTCATTGCATCCGATTTGCTCATAATATGGTCCATTATCAACAGGAATGTTTGAAAAAAAAAAAAAGGTTAATTAAGTGTAACACACCTATCGTTATATTAAGAGCGTACATGGTCCAAGAGCCATGGATCATTATCATATTGCATATATAGTGGTGTCGTCTTATCATTGGTCAAATAATACTGAAAATCTACATTTAAAATCAAACCATGAAAAAGTCTCTAATCCAGCGGATAGAAATAAATAATCAAGATGAATTTTTGAAAGTCAACCTAGGGATAGGCCAAACATATCTAACCGTTAGTGATCTCTAAAGCCCTGCTTGGTTCGCTATACTTGGGTGCATTTTGCACTTGCATTGCAAGTCACTTGCAACTGGAGGTCCATGCCATGTAAATAGATGCAAACGAAGTTTAGCTAATTGGTTGGTAGTGCATTGCAAAAGAAAGCAATGGATTATTTTATTTCTTGATTTTATAAAAAAAAAATGCATAGTAAAATTATTATTGTTATCATGTTGTTTTTATTATTATTATTATTATTTTTAGAGGGGAAAGCTTGGAGTTAGGCAGCCCCACCAACTATATCAAAAAAAATAGAAAACTAAAATAAAAATAAAAAATAAAAAATAAAAATAAAAAGATAATAATAAAAAATAATCATGGTTATTATTATTATAAATGTTTTTCGGAAGAAAAAATGTGTAGCTAATACAATGCACCCACTTGCATTAGTTTTTGGGCTACACTTGCTTGCATCTATTTTGTTAATTAAGGAGTTTACGAGGGCTTGGAACCCACTTGCACGGCAGTTCATTTGCTCGCCTCCAACCAATCACTTGCAATCCCAAAATTGTGGCAAGATAGTGAGTGCATTGCACTCAATTTGATGTGAACCAAGCAAGGCCTAAGAGTGTTCCATGTGCAAGATACGGTGCTGCCACATGTAGGGTGCACATGCATGCAAAGCATGTTTAGAGAGGTCAAGGCCATTTGAAGTCATGAAAGATGGAACACGAGAGCCCGCAAGTCTGGTGTACAGGCGAAATGCTGAATCTATAAATTGCTGGATATGAATCCAACAACACACGGGACAACCATTATTATCACAAAGTGTTGATTTTACGATAACCCGGCCAAAATTTGTTGCCTTCAATACTTTAAAGTTTGAAGTCTCTCCCTCTTAAAATGCAACGTGGCACATGTTAGGATCTTAATTTACTAGGCCTCAAGCCGCCATTCCTCCCAAAAATATATCTTGTAAGGAGAAGGTAAACTTTAACATTTATACGACGATCAACGTCACACCCTGCGGGGCTTCACGATTCGATCATGTGATCGACTTCGCACCTGCGGACCCATCCTATGATTCGATCCTGTGAGCTTTTAACCTTAACGGCGATCGACCTCGCACACCCGGCCCTTACCGCGCCCTTAGGGAGCAGCATTATTGACCCCAACAACACACTCCTTCAGATCCATTGTTAAAATGAATGTTTGGTCCCACCTACTGGTGGGCATATACAAACATACAAAACTAGCCTGATTGGTGATTCCTAACCAATTTATTCAAGTAATCTCAAATCCAATAGCAGGAAATAGTCATGAAAATGTTAGAATCCAACGGCTAGAAATCACGAATCTGTAGGCTGATTTTTTGGTAGTACGTCCAAGGAAGGGTGGACTACGTTCTTTGGGCAGAGTGCACCACGTGGCACATTGGGAGGGAAACTTTAAACTTCAAAGCATATCCAGGGGACAGCAATTGTTTTTTTGTCATTTTAGGGTGACCATATCCATCTTTGGTCTATCGCGGTGGCGTTTTTTCTCTTGACCGGCAGGAGGGCATCTCAATATTAAAGATAGGGTTGTTATACGGTCACCTGCCGTTGGACAGTTAAAGCAGCCAACTGTGAATGAGAGTTCCGGGCCAAGGTTTATAACGGTATAACGGACTGGGGCGTTACCATATTTTCCGTTATAAGGAATTGTAACGCTCCGGGGCAAAAAATGGAAAATAACATGAAAATAACGGAACGAACAGAAAATAACAGAATGAACAGAAAACAACGGAAGAAATGGCGCTGGAATTCAAATTTTGAAATTTGAATTTCAGATTTTCAAAATCTGGAAAAAAAACCGAAATATAACGGCCTTTTTTCACAAATTTTCCAGAAAATAACTGTCTTTATTTTTATTATAATGAAAAAATAGCGGCTGTTATACGAAAAATAACTGCTGTTATTTTCTAGGCATTTTAACAGTACATAACATAACGGGGGAGGTCCGAATCCATTATAACAGCCGTTATTTTTGTAATAACTTCCGTTTTTTAAACCATGGTCGGGCCAACCTAGGAATCTATGGCTTTTTTGGAGCAAACAAAACAAAGGGAAAATCCAGCTGGCATGGTCTCCAAGTTTCCTCAGGTACATGTGTCACAATTTTATTGGTGTTGGACACATTTTGTATCCAACATAGGTGGACATTTATATAAAACTATTTGTTGGCATTTAAAAAAAATATTAAAATTTAGTGACTTAGCTTTGGAAAAAGGCTCAGGCGATAAATATTTAGTCTCTTTATCAAGGTGAATTATGAATCATGCCTGAAACATCCTAGCTAAGTGAGCATATGAGTATCCCAACACACATCCTGGTTGTGTACGGTGTTTCCTAGGTGCCAGCATGTTGGGAATATACACAGCCAAGATATATGGTGCGATACTCATAAGCACTAAATAGAAAATTCAAATAGAAGAGCAGGACACAAGCGATTTGCATGGTTCGGTCGAAACCTACTCCACGGACGCTGATGATCGGCATTGATCTTCACTATAAAAATTGCAGGGTACAGTAAATACCTAGAAAAAATTTGGTCCAGGGGCGTTGCCCTTGAGCCCCCAGCAAGGGGTGAACCGCCACCCTGCACCCCTAGCGAGTTCAGGGTGGAGCTTGACCCCCGCCAAGGCGTGACAAAAGGTGAAAAAAAATGCTAGCAATTGATTTAAGCACCTTTATCAAGCAAGGACTCATCAAATCCTCTTGAACCTCACTAACTCACAGAAAAAATCTTCAATATTCCTGTCTGAGCTCCCACAAGCATCAATTGCTTCCTTATCCAACTCCCCCATCTACTTGCATTCTTCCTAATATCTTCTCCTCTCAGTCCTTCCATTACTCTATCAATGCACACCTCTATTCTTCCCTCCTCACAATTCCCTTATCATCAACCCTAGCTCTTACTCCCGCTCTCCATACCTCCTCCAAAAACTTTGCAATTGAGGGTTGGTCCGTCCATTGTGGGACACCCACCATTGGTACACCCAAGCTCAATGCCTCTAACGTCGAATCCCACCCGCAATGCGTCACGAAGCATCCAACTACTCGGTGTGCCAATATCTCCAATTGAGACACCATGCATGTCACGCCCAACCCCTTCTCTGATGTTAATTCCTCAATGAACTTGCAAGGGCCACCCTGTATTTTTTTTTTTTTTTGCATGAAAAACCTATTTGGAAAATAGGTGAGATTGTCCATCTATTGGCTATTAGATGAGAAGAGAGAAGCATTGTAACACAACAACTATTCTATTAGATTGTCCATCTCTCGAGGCCGTGAACATAATCATTGGAATCTATAGCAACGAACCTTTCTCTTTCTTTCTTCTTTCTATTTTTCTCTTGTACGTGGTTGCTTTATTCTATTGCTTGTGGTGTGCAAACTTTAAAGTAATTCGCATTTTTACATAAATATGCTCCTTGGGAGTTCCTAATAAACCTTTGTTGCATCATCATAACTTCTTATTAATTTCACTAAAGTGGACAAAGCAATGGTTGGTGAAGGTGGTCATATTCAACAATGGTTTAGTAATCAGAAACTCATGACTTGTGACAATTTATTTCTCATATTTTATGGTATTTTGCGATGATCGCTATTCCTAATCACATTTCACACAATATATGATTCACCATTAAGTGCAAACTAGTTTAGATACAAATTCATCGATGTTCTTGTCTGAACTTCCACCTTCATCCACTGCATCTTTGGCCAGTTTTCTCCACTTGCTAGCATTCCTTTTAATTTCTTGTCCTCTCTCCCCTTCCATAACTTCCCTTATGCATAGCTCCATTTCTTCCCTTCTTGTAATCCCATTCTCATCCACCCTAGCTCGGACTCCCACTCCCCAAACATCGCCTACAAACTTTGCGTTAGTGGTTTGGTCCGTCCACTGTGGTATTCCCACCATGGGTACTCCAAAGCTCAAGGCCTCTAGTATAGAGTTCCACCCGCAATGCGTCACAAAGCATCCCACAGCCGGGTGTGACAACACCTCCAACTGAGGGCTCCATTTAACCACCAATCCCTTCTCTGAGTTCTCCTCCAAAAACTTGTTGGGGAGCTTGTTCTCCTCTGATGCCCTCACCACCCACAAGAAATATCTATTGCTCCCCCTCAAGCCCCATGCTAGTTCCTCCATCTGCTCCACACTTAGTTTTGCCATGCTCCCAAATGACACGTACACAACTGAACCCATCACCTTAGTGTTTAGCCAGTTAATGCTAGCGCCACAATCTGGCTTAAAGAGGTCAAGACCGTAGTCTTTGTCATCTTGGATCCGCTTGTCTAGGTACATAGATGGAACTGTTGGTCCAATCATCTTCAGTGGAAAGAGTTTCGCCATCCAGCCCATCACCTAATCAGAATTACATACATTATTAATTTGTCAAGAAACACAATTTTAACAAACCAAGGTGTGTGTGTGTATATATATTTGAGAACAATTTTGGTACTCGATGGTGAGATCATCCTCACAGATATTCCAATTATTCTGATCCATATTCGTAGCCTGGTTTACAAGTTGAAGAATTATGGACCATATATTTTTACCATTAACTTGAAAATCACATTTGATGGAGTTAGAAATTTCAGAGTGGACTGGTTTTTTGTATATATATATATACTGAGAGAGAGAGAGAGAGAGAGAGAGAGAGAGAGAGAGAGAGAGAGAGAGAGAGAGAGAGAGAGAGAGAGAGAGAGAGAGAGAGAGAGAGAGAGAGAGAGAGAGAGAGAGAGAGAGAGAGAGAGAGAGAGAGAGAGAGAGAGAGAGAGAGAGAGAGAGATGAGGGGACCAAAAATTTTGACAACAATTTTGGCATACCCACATGGAAGATGAATCAATGGCTGATTTTTTGTAAGGATGATCTCCTCACCATATGGACAGTCCATAACTCTTCAAATTGTAATCCAGGGTGCGAATATCAATCGGAATGATTTGCATTTTCTGTGAGGATCCTCACCATAGAGACCATTCTCACAAAAAATATCCCATTCCAAAACTTCTAACTTATCAATTGATTAACTCGATCCACAGCATGAATTTCAAAAACTACATAATGTGAAAAAAAAAAAAAAAAAATTGTTGCAACACCTACCTCATCCCCCAACCTTTCAAAGGTGTTAAAAAGGATGCAATCCGCTTTCTCTACATTGGAGAATTGACTTAAGATGAGCTCTAAGAAAGCCGGGTATGATCCCCACGCGTAGAAGAACGATGGCAAGTCTGAAAGTTCAAGTAGTGGCAATCCAGGAATCGAAACAGTTGACCCTGAAATCGGGGCCGTCAATAGTCCCCGTTGCACATGGTAGTATATGCTGTTAACGGAACATGATTGAGTGAAGAATGATGCTGCAACTAAGCCGAACTGTTTGGCAACATCCAAAGCCCAGGGTAAAAATGAATCATATACTAGGCAGTTGACCGGGTACCCAGAGCTAGCCAGTTTCTTGATGAGCTCAGATAAGGTTCGCGAGCCAACGACTTCTAAGCGCATGAGGGATACCTCGATGCTATCTACTTCCGTAAAGCCGCCATCATCGTAGCCATCAGAGAATGTCTCGACTCCGACCGAGCCAGATTTGGCCTGCATGGACTTGGAGTTGAAGATGGTTGTGACCAGTGTGGATTTGAGTCCTTTGGAGACTAAACGCTTAGAGAATTGGAGCATTGGGTTTATGTGACCTTGGGCTGGATAGGGGAGCAATAGAACATGGGCTCTGTAAGCTCTCTCTTCCTTCTCCATTTCTCTTTTTTTTTCTTTTTTTTGGTGCGTCTCTTGATTTACTATATGTTACACTGGACTATTGGAGTTATTTAATGAAGTAGCTAGCTAGGTGGACGCCTTGTAGATTATGTCCATAGATTGAGAAAAAGCCTGCACAGTCGGATTTTATCACACATGGCAGCTGAGGTGGCAGGTCCAAGAGTACAAGCCGAAATTTAGAAGCCAGGATCGTGCTCCCAATCATATTGCGCCAAGTACACCTAAGTGTAGGGGCAGTGATGTTGCGCCAGGCAAACCCAAGTGTACCTGGCGCAATATGATTGGGCGCATGATCACCGCCTCTAAGTAGACCCCTTTTGCTTTGCCACCTTAGCTGTCACACGAGAAAACCCTGCATTGGCAGGGATTGAAGTCTGTTTTGGTGGTCACCCAGAGTAAACCTACAACACTAATTAATATGTTTTTGACTCAAACGTAAAGGACAAGACCGTTAACGTTAAGGACTAAAAGTCGGACAGCCGGCCGGCAAGTCAAGTACAAAATGCTGAGTCTAGACAAGTCGACTCGGAAATTTAATTTGGAGAAGACTCGGGCTAGTAACTTGAATTGTAGATACTCAAGTAACTCAACAAGTTGACTTGAAAACTAAGACGAGTCAACTCGGTTGCTGCCTTAGTTTTCACACGAGAAAACCATTGAAGTCTGTGGTGGTCACCCAGAGTAAACCTGCTGCAACACCAACTAATATGTTTTTGACTTAAAGTAGAGGACAATGCCGTTTGAAGTCATGGGCCTCGTGGCCTATGTAATGTATTTTCTTGGGCCCACCAACCACATGGATGTCTAGCTCAACCCTTGGTAGATATACAAACAAAAATTCTGCCTGATTGATAATTTAGGTATGTTAGGGTGTGTTTGGAATGCATGCAAATCGGGTGTGCAAATAGGTTTATGTGTGCAATCATTCCTCATGCATGTTTGGAACGTGTGCAATCGGTGATTTGCACATGCACACGGGCAAATGACTACTTGTCCTCTTTAGCAATTAAAAACTTATCTCACCCTGAGCAATTGTTTACACAGCCTCCTTGTGCAAACAATTTGCATAAGGTACAAAATCTAAAAAAATTCAAATCAAGCCCTATCGTTCCCAAAATAACAAAAATAATAGAAAAAGCGGCGCTGAAATTCAAATTTGAAATTTTAAAAAAGAGAAAAATAGAAAAAAAAACAAAAACAAAAAAAGAACGGCTGTTATTTTCCATTATAACAACCATTATTTTTTGAAAAAAATTATGAAAAAAAAAGGGTCCGTTATTTTCTTTTTCTTTTTTTTCGTTTTTGAAAATTTGAAATTCATGTTCAAATATGTGGGGCCCACGTATTTAGTACAAAAAATTTATTTTTTTGTACTTAATATGTGGGGCCACATATTTTATGCTTTCCTAAGTGAGTGATGTAGAACAAGTAGCGGATTCGTTCATGGAGCTTTTGGATCGTCAAAAGCTCAAACGATACTAAAGGACATAACGGGTATTAACGGACTTGATAAAAAAGGACGTAACAGCTATTAACGGAATTGTCAACAGTGTCAGAATCACACAAGGCCGAAGCTCTTGAAAGGAAATGACGAGATAAGCAGTAGTCACTAGTTTGTTGTGATGTATGCTACTTTTTGACCAAATTCCATCGTTCAGGGGGTGAAAACCGCAGTTTTGCTATTTTAGGAAGTTTTTGTTTTAGCAATAACTTTGATTATAAAAGTCAGAATCACTCACCGTCGATTCTAACATGTTTCTAGGCGCTAATATTATCAGTTTCCATGTTTAGCTAGATTTTGTCGTTTTTAGTAATTTTCCTCTTTTACTTATTTTCGTTTTCCATTAAATAGGTTGTAAGCCGAAAGGCAAAAACAATTTTTGATCAATAAGATTTCGTGATTTAGCTCCTTTGTGAGTTCTTCTCTGTTTGGTGGATGATTCCAAACCGCGAGATATTGACGTTGGTCATATCTTCATATTGTTTCACGCTGCGTCAATTGGTATCAGAGCAAGGATTCGCCTAGCCCAATGGCAAATAACGAAGTAAGAAACAGAAACCCTACTAAAGGTGATCGTGGGGAAGAAGCCTTGTGGAAAGCGATAGAGGAGCAACAACAATAGTCGAACAACCTAGCACAGCATTTGAACGAGATTCGTGAACTGCTTGTCGGGATGAACCTCAATGCCAACAATAGGCAACCAACGGTTGACAGGGTACACGTCGAAGGAGTTACCCTAGACCAACTTGTTAACAGAAACGTTTTAAGGAGTCCTCCTCGTCATCAACCTACTAGCGAGGATGAGTCTGAAAGTGACGAAGACGAAGGGCATGATGCGTATCAACCTGCAGGGCGACAAAGGGAATATGATGACTACTAGTTGAAAGCAGATATTCCTTACTTTAATAGAAATCTGTATATTGAGGACTTCCTAGATTGGATCTCCGAAGTAGAACGATTCTTTGAGATGATGGAGGTTAGGGAGGAGAAAAGAGTAAAACTTGTCGCGTTCAGATTGAAGGGTGGAGCTGCAGTCTGGTGGGACCAGTTGCAATGGAACCGACAACAACAAGTAAAGGCACTTGTGAGGAGCTGGAGTAAAATGAAGCAGTTTCTTATGGGGAGATTCTTACCGCCAGATTATGAGTAGTATCTATTCCAGTTGTATCAAAACTACTCACAGGGATCCAAATCTGTGTTCTACACGGCTGAATTTTCCAGAATTTCAAATCGTAATAATCTGAATGAGACGAAAGGTCAGCGGGTCTCCAGATACCTCAATAGCCTGAAACAATTCCTTCGAGATAAAATTGGGTTGCAGGTATTATGGACTGTGGAGGATGCTCATAACATGGCTCTGAAGGCCGTACTCCTAGAGCATAGGCCTACAGCGTCAGGGTACCGGAGGAACATCCCAGACTCATCTTTCCCCACCGTTGACAAAGGAAAGAATATCCAACCACCGGTGCCGTCGATTTAGCCAAGATCACAAGGAGCATCATTTAAAAGCGTCACTAGGGAGAATAGTAGTAGTCAGATGATAGGGCTTGCTAACAGAAACACACCAAGGAATCCGAATCCTTATGTCAAGCCTGCACCAGAAAACCGTTATAGGTGTGGGAAGCCTGGACACCACTCCAATACATGCCCCGACAGTAGATCTGTGAATTTGGTGGAGGATGGTGGAGATGAAACAGGGGTTGACGAGGGTGCAGACGATGATGATGATCTATATGATGGGGCCGAGTTTGCAGAGGAAGATGGAGATCGAGTTAACTGCATAGTACAACGAGTATTATATGCTCCAAAGTAGGAGGGCCTCAGCCAACGTCATAATATTTTTTTGATCTTGTTGTACAGTCAGTCAGAAAGTCTATGACTTGATTATGGACAGTGGGAGTTGCGAGAATCTAGTAGAAGGAAGCTGGTGGAGCATCTAAAGCTGCCAACTGAAAAGCACCCATCTCCCTATACCATCGGCTGGATCAAGAAAGGACCAACAGTAAAGGTAACCGAAATCTGTCGTGTCCCTATCTCTATTGGAAGGCATTACCAAGATGAGGTAGTCTGTGATGTAGTTGATATGGATGCTAGCCATGTATTATTGGGTAGGCCATGGCAGTATGATATGGATGTTACCTATAAGGGTAGGAACGACACATATTTGTTTAATTGGGGGTCGCATAAAATTGCTATGACTCCTTTAAAACAGTTGGCATTACCTAACAAATCTTCTAAAGTAGGGGGGAGTCTTTTCTAACCATGTCCAGATCTGAAGCTAAATTTGCAACAGATGCGAAAGATGCCCATGAAGTTTATGTTCTTATGGTTAAAGCTCTTGTGGTCAATAAGGAAGAAACTCCAGTGGTGACAGTTCCGATTGAAATCCAGCCACTGCTAGAAGAGTTTAAAGAACTTGTTTCTGATGATTTGCCCTACAAGTTACCACCGATGAGAGATATTCAGCACCATATAGACTTGGTGCCTAGGGCGAGCTTGCCTAACCTGCCGCACTACAGGATGAGTCCGAAAGAGAACGAGATTCTGAGATAAAAGATGGAAGATTTGTTGTAGAAGGGTTTCATCCGAGAGAGCATGAGTCCGTGTGCAGTTCCTGCCCTGTTGGTTCCAAAGAAAGACGGAAGCTAGCGTATGTGCGTGGATAGCTGGACCATTAATAAAATAACCATCAAATATTGGTTTCCCATTTCTCGTATGGATGACATGTTGGCCATGCTGGAGGGTTCGAAGTTCTATTCAAAGATCGATCTGCGTAGTGGATATCATCAAATTCGAATCAGACTTGGAGATGAGTGGAAGACGGCGTTCAAAAGCAAGGACGGCTTATATGAGTGGCTGGTCATACCATTCGGTCTATCTAATGCACTCGGTACCTTCATGCGAGTTATGAACCAGGTACTGAGACCTTTTGTGGGAAAATTTGTTGTTGTCTATTTTGACGACATTCTTATTTACAGTAGAACTGAAGGGGAGCACGTAGAACAATTGCGACAAGTACTGGCTGTCATGTAGGAAAACCAGTTGTTCATTAATCTCAAAAAGTGCAGCTTCATGACAAACAGCTTGTTGTTTTTGGGATATGTGGTCAGTTCGGAGGGGATTCATGTTGACGAAGAGAAGATCCGAGCTATCCACGAATGGCCTACACCGAAAACTATGAGTGAAGTTCGAAGCTTCCACGGTCCAACAACCTTCTACTAGCGTTTCATTCAAAATTTCAACATTATCATGGCTCTAATCACAGAATGCATGAAGGAAGGTAAATTTTTGTGGGGTGAAGAGGCGGAGAAAAGTTTTCCTTGATCAAGGAGAAATTGTGCACCGTGCCAGTGTTAGCTCTACTTAGTTTTGAGAAAATATTCGAGGTAGAGTGCGATGCTAGTGGTGTGGGAATCGGAGCAGTTCTGTCACAAGAAAAACTGCCAGTAGCATTCTTCAGTGAAAAATTAAGTGAAGCCCGTCAAAAGTGGAGTACCTATGATCAAGAGTTCTATGCAGTGGTCCGAGCTTTGAAACACTGGGAGCACTATTTGATACAAAGAGAATTCGTGTTATAGACGGACCATCAGGCTTTAAAATTCATTAACAGCCAAAAGCATCTGGACAGCATGCACGTCCGATGGTCTACTTTCCTTCAAACATTCCAGGGGCTTTGAATCGAGTTGTTGATGCATTGAGTCGTCGTGCTAGCTTGATGGTGACACTGGCTCATGAGATCGTTGGGTTCGACTGCTTGAAGGAGTTGTATGATTAAGATGACAATTTTAAGGAGATTTGGACAAAGTGTGTTGATAGCAACAACCTATCAGTGATTTCTATGCGAATGATGGGTATCTGTTTCGAGGTAATCGCTTGAGGATTCCCAAAAACTCCTTACGCGAGAAGCTAATCCGTGATTTACATGGTGGAGGATTGAGCGGACACCTGAGCAGAGATAAAACTGTGGCGAGCTTAGAAGAACGGTACTTCTGGCCTCGACTGAAATGAGATGTTGGTAACTTTGTGAAGAAGTGTTACACATGCCAAGTGTCTAAAGGTCAGTCACAAAATACTGGTTTTTATATGCCTTTACCTATCCCTAACCTTATTTGGGAGGATCTTTCTATGGATTTTGTGTTGGGCCTTCCTTGTACCCAATGAGGAGTGGACTCTGTATTTGTAGTTGTTGACAGGTTGTCAAAGATGGCTCACTTCATTCCTTGCCGAAAGAATTCAAACGCCTCACACATAGCACGACTGTTCTTCCAGGAGATAGTCCGACTGCATGTGGTACCTCAGTCAATTACGCCTGACTGTGACACAGTTTCTCAGCCATTTTTGGGTAACATTGTGGAAGATGTTCGATACTTCTCTGAATCTTCCAGACCGATGGTCAAACGGAGGTGACGAAATAGAACCTTAGGGAATCTGATTCGATGTATTTGTGGAGATAGGCCAAAGCAGTGGGACCATGCGCTACCTCAAGCTGAATTCGCTTACAACAATGCAGTGCATAGTGCCACGGGAAAGTCACCTTTTGCGATTGTATATGTGACACCACCAAAACATGCTGTGGATTTGGTACGCTTACCAAAGGGTCCGGGTTTGAGTATTGCAGCTGAGACCATGGCTGAACAAGCCCAAATAATGTAGGAGGAAGTGCGACAAAGGCTAGAGACTACTAATGCTAAGTATAAAGCAGCTGCTGACAAGCACCGGCGTCACAAATTGTTCAAAGAAGGTGATTCAGTGATGGTTTTCTTATGCAAGGAAAGGTTTCCTATCGGAAGTTACAATAAATTGAAGCCTAAGAAGTACGGCCCGTACAAGATTTTGAAGAAAATCAATGATAATGCGTACGTGATTGATTTACCGAAGGACATATATAGGAATTTCAAAATCTTTTAATGTTGCTGACTTGTTCAAGTATTATGCTGACAAACTGCTATATCCAGAGCATAACTCGAGGTCGAGTTCTTTTCAAGAAGAGGCGACTGATGTAGAACAAGTAGCGGATTCGTTCATGGAGCTTTTGGATCGTCAAAAGCTCAAACGGTACTAAAAGACATAACGGGTATTAACGGACTTGTTGGTGAAAAAAGGACGTAACAAGTATTAACGGAATTGTCAACAGTGTCAGAATCACATATGGCTGGAGCTCTTGAAAGGAAACGACGAGATAAGCAGTAGTCACCACTTTGTCGTGATGTACGTGACTTTTTGACCAAATTCCATCCTTCGGGGGGTGAAAACGGCAGTTTCGCTATTTTAAGAAGTTTTTGTTTTAGCAATAACTTTGATTATAGAAGTCAGAATCACTCACCGTCGATTCTGACATGTTTGTAGGCGCTAGTATTATTAGTTTCCATGCTTAGCTAGATTTTGTCGTTTTTAGTAATTTTTCACTTTTACTTATTTTCGTTTTCCATTAAATAGGTTGTAAGCCGAAAGGCAAAAGTAGTTTTTGATCAATAAGATTTCGTGATTTAGCTCCTTTGTGAGTTCTCTGTTTGGTGGATTCCAAACCACGAGATATTGACGTTGGTCATATCTCTATATTGTTTCACACTGCGTCAGTGAGCATGCGCGCAAACCAAATGGTGGTAAATATGAAACGTGCGTAAATTTTAAAATTTGCATATGCGAAGTTAGTGCAAACCAAAGGCAAGAAAGTAGTATGGGTGTGCAAACCATTGCACTCACAAACCATCGCACACATAATGATTTGCATGCATACCAAACAGACCCATAGTGTTATTACCAAAAAAAACATGATCGAATCCAATGGCAACAACCACTCCTAAAAAAACGTGCTAAAAGTAATGGCTAAAGATTACCAATCAGGCAGACTTTTTGTTTGTATATCTACCAAGGGGTGGCTAAACATCCATGTGGTTGGTGGGCCCAGAAAATACATAACAGGGCCACGAAAGTCCTATTCATCCACTGCATCCTAAGTCCTCGGCATCTAAAATTTCTCCCTCTTTGAGACCTATTGTTAAAATCAAGGTTTAAAAGAGGCTGTTTTTAATGGCATAACGGACTGAGGCGTTACAGTTAAAATGGCCCTTAACGAATTGGAACGCACAGGGGCCAAAATGAAAAAAAAAATGAAAAATTAGATTCGAACGAATTTAACAGGAAAAAATGGTGCTGTGAAATTTGAATTTCAAATTTTTAAGAACAAAAAAATAACAGAAATAACGGTCATTTTTTCCACATTTTTTCATAAAACAATGGCCGTTAAAACAAAAATAACGGCTGTTAGTTATTTTCTAAGCGTCAAAACGGTTCTAACGTAATGGATTTGGGGCGTTACCGTTTTAGCGGCCATTAAAACTGTTAAAACGACGTTATTTTAAACCATGTTTAAAATGAATGCTTGGCCCCACCAGACCCTCACCTTCTGGTGGACATACACACCAAAAACTAGCCTGATTGTTGATTTCTAACTAATTTATTCAAGTAATATATCTCAAATCCAATAGCTAGAAAGTCAGGAAATTGCTAGAATCCAACAGCTAGAAATCACTGATCAGACTGAGTTTTTGGTATTAAGTCCAATGGGTTGGCTCAAAAGTGTACCACGTGGCACTTTGGGAAGGAATCTTTAAACTTCGAAGCATCCAGGTGGGACAGCAATAATTGTTGTCATTTTAGGGTGACCATATCCATCTTTGGTCTATCGCGGTGCCGTAATTCTCTTACCGGCGGGAGGGCATCTCAATATTAAAGATATGCATTTGTATAAAGAGTCAGGATCGGGGGACACCCATTTTTGACAACCATTTGGAGTACCCCATAGAAGATGAATCAATGGCTGATTTTTGGTGAGGATGATCTTTATGGTGAGGAGACCATCCTCTCAAAAATTCAAATCATTCCGATATTCGTAATTCTTCAACTTCTAAATCAGTTACGAATATCAGAATGATTTGAATTTTTATGAGGATGATCTCCTCACCATAAAGATCATCCTCACCAAAAATCAGCCATTGATTCATCTTCTTTGTGGGTCCCCCAGAATGGTTGTCAAAAATGGTTGTCCCCCGATCCTGACCCTTGTTTTATTATTTCTCAACTAAGTCACGTTTTTGTGGACATTTGCTGCCATCCGATCATTCACAGCGTCAATCTAGACCATTCAATAGTTAGCTTGGGATTGAACCATCAAACAGTACTAGACCAAAGGCCCATCTCCTTATTAAGATGAATTATGAACCATATGCCTGAAACATCCTCAGTTAGCATCAAGGATTTAAATTTTCAGTTTCCAGCTTAAAATTTTCAAAATGGACTGATTTTTTGTGAGGATGATCTCCACAGTATAGACAACACAATGTATGGTCAGATTGTTCAATGTGATCTCCATGTGGTCGTGATGACTCGGTGTAAGAATAGGGTCAAGCTCTAGGCGGACTAACGTAATGCCTATTACTCTGAGTATCATGTGCATCATAGGTGTCCACAAGTTCACGTAGGGAAAATATGCCCTACGTGAGAAATGGGATTAGTAGGGAAAGAAATTCCCTACTAAGCCCGAAATTCATTTCCCATCCAGATAGGTGAGAATTCATTTCCGCCTTTACTTTCTCACGTGATTGAAGTATGGGTTTTCAGTTGCAACCAATCAGCCATATAAGGAATTGCCCAGATGTATTTTCTCGTCTTCTTCTATGCAATCAAACAGGCCCCTAGGCTAAGGCTCTGATGAGCCCCTTTTTGTGACCCCTCTTGGTGTTAAATCAATTGCTTCGGTTGTCAGCGCTGCCAAAAGTGAAAAAAGTGATGCCAGCTCGGCGCTGACAACCATCTTATGATTCTCGAAATCCACAGCTGAGCACACGAACACCAGAGGGGTCAGAAAAAGTGGTCCCCTGAGCCTGATCTGGCTACAAATAGGCCAAAAAAATGATAGCAATTGATTTAAGCACCTTTACCAAACAAGGACTCAAGTCCTCTTGAACCTCACTAACTCAGAGAAAAATTCTTCAATATTCCTGTCTGAGCTCCCACCAGCATCAATTGCTTCCTTAGCCAACTCCCTCCATCTACTAGCATTCCTCCTAATATCTTCTCCTCTCATTCCTTCCAGTACTCAATCAATGCACACCTCTATTTCTTCCCTCCTCATAATTCGATCCCTTCTCATCAACCCTAGCTCTTACTTCCACTCTCCATACCTCCTCCAAAAACTTTGCATTAGTGGGTTGGTCCGTCCATTTTGGGACACCCACCATTGGTACACCCAAGCTCAACGCCTCTAACGTCGGATTCCACCCACAATGCGTCACGAAGCATCCGACTGCTCGGTGTGCCAATACCTCCAATTGAGGACACCATGTCACGACCAACCCTTTCTCTGATGTTAATTCCTCCATGAACTTGCAAGGGAGCATGTTCTGCTCTGATGCCCTTACCACCCACAAGAAATAATGATTAGTCCTCGTTAGAGCCCATGCTAGTTCCTCCATCTGCTTAGCTCCCAATGTCGCAGCACTTCCGAAGGACACGTAGATAACTGACTTAACTGCTTTTGTGTTTAGCCACTCCATGCAAACGCTAGAATTTGGCTTCCAGAGATTGAGACCGTAACCGTTGTCCTCCTTGACACGTTTGTCTAGGTACATTGACGGCACGGTAGGGCCAACCTTTTTCATTCGCCCCATTGGGCAACTTAACACCTGAATGGAATTTTGGAATATCAAAAGTTTGTTAGAATCCATTTGTTTCAAGGAATTTACACATTCTTAGGAAAAAAAATTTCTTTCAATTTTGTTGCCGTTTGGTTGTGTTCTGAAAAATATAGGAACTTCTTAGAATTTTTTTTTTTTTAATATTTTTTGTGGTCCACAAGAGAGTGTGGTGTTAATATGTGGGCCCACCTGATATGTCGGACCATAAGTTGGACTTAGTTGACATGTGGTGTCCTTATATATGGGGCCCACCTAAGCATGTGTGGTCTTGATAAGTGGGTCACTTGGTATGTGGGCCCTAATATGTAGAATCCATGTGCAGGCATTGATAGAGGTGGTACGGTTTTCATGGCAAGTGGAAATGGGAGTCTTTCTTGAAAAAATTAACACCATTTATAAAATGCTAAGTTTTTTTCTAGTGGCAACAGTTTTTACCCTATTGGGTCATTTGGTATATGGGACCATAGGGGTGTAAAATTTACCTGTGGCCCGACCCATTCATTTTGAGCCTGGCCCGGCCACTAGTTGGCCCGGGCCGCTAAACATTGGGCTTGGGCTTTGAAGTTGAACCTCCAGCCCAGCCCAGCCTGTTAAGAGAGCTTCGTGGGTTGAGCCATGGGCCGAACCGTGTGATCCTTTAAAGTTGCCCTCCCCAAATTCGAATTTTAAAGTCCCCCCTCCCCCAAAATTTTAAAGTTTCCCCTCTTCCCCCCTATTAATTTGAATCTATAGCACAACTGTTTCTTTAAAACTTTTTGAAATCAGGCTGTGGCCCAGTCAGGCCCACAGCCCCAGACCATCTGTGGGTCGGGCCCAAGCTTTAATTTTTCCGCTCAGCCTGGCCCGATTGGCCAAATTTACACCTATGGGTCCATTTGCAGCTGTCCATAAGGTGGTATCGTTTTCGTGGGCAGAATGGAATTGAGTGTTTCATGAAAATGATGCTCTCCTTTGTATTTCTTTTTCTTTTTCTGCCTATTTGTTGGGTGGCTTTTCCTTTTTCCCTTCTTCTCTTTCTTTCTACTCTTATAAATTTCCCCCTTTCTACTCGATCGGGCTCAGGGGACCCCCATTTTTCTGACCCCTTTGGTGTTCGTGTGCTCGGCCATGGATTTCAAGAATCCAATGGTGATTGTCAGCGTCGAGCTGATATCACTTTTTTCACTTTAGGGGGGTGCTGACAACCAGCGTTTGATTCGTAAAATCCACGGCCGAGCGTGCAACACTGAGAGGGGTCAGAAAAAGGGGGAGGGGGAGGGGGGGGGGGGGGGCAATTAACACCATTTATAAAACAGTTGTTTTTCAAAAAAAATAAAAAAATTATTTGCTAATTGGGAAAAAGTATTTTACCAAAAATCTCCACTTTTCCAAAAAAAAAAAAAATTTAAAAATCCTGATGCTATGTATTGTAATTATATCTTGAAAGATCTTAAGGCCTACCTCACATTCCCACTTGTCAAATGAGTTGATGAAGATCCAATCAGCTTTATCCAAGTTGGAGAATTGATCCAAAATCATCGTAAGAAGAGACGGGTAAGATCCTTTATCTGAAACAAAAGATGGCAAATCCGATATTCTAAGTGGTGGCAATTCAGGTATTAGAACATCGTGCATTGCCGGAGGGACGACGGTCAGCCTCCCTTGTCGCACATAATGAAATATAGTAGAAACAGCACATGACTGAGTGAAGAATGCAGCTCTAGAATATCCAAACCGTTTCGCTAAGTCTAGAGCCCATGGGAAAAAACGGGTCATATATGATGCAGTTGAAAGGGTAGTCGCTATTTTCATACTTCTCAATGAGTTCGGCTAAGGTTCGTGAGCCAACGTCTTCGAAACGTTCAATGTAGTCACCGGCACTATTAGCTGAGTCATAGCCTCCCTCATCGTAGCCATCCGAGATCGTCTCGATTTTTATTGAACCTGTGGGTACCAAATATATGACATCCATATGGATGGTCAGGATGTTGACATGTGGACATGGCCGAGGCCTAAGCCGAGACCAGGCTGGTTGTCCGAGGCCAAGACCAGTCTGAATGACTGAGGCCGAGACCAGCCTGGATGTCCAAGGTCGAGACCAGCCTGGATGTCCGAGGCCAGGACCAGTCTGGAAGACTGAGGCCGGGACCAGTCTGGAGGACTGAGGCCAAGACCAACCTGGACGTCCGAGGACGGGACCAGTCTGGATGACTGAGGCCGAGACCAAGATGATTGTCCGAGGCCGAGACCAGCCTGGATGTCATAGGCTGAGACCAGCTTGGACGTCCGAGGTCAGGACCAGTCTAGATAGATTGACAAGACGCGTCAGAGACGGAATAGAAGAGTACAGAGCTGGTAGACTGACAGAATAGGTGGTTATCCCTGTCAGAGTACAAGTCAGTCGGTAGTAGGTGGAGGATTGACAGGATTACATAGTGGTAGGTAATTAACCATGTCAGTGGGCATAATAGTTGGCAGCAGGCATGTTAGAGCAGAACGGTTGGTACGACCATTGATAGTCGCTGCTAACAGGAGAACGGGCTGATTAACTTTGTCAGAAGGGACAGTCAGTGCCAGAAAAGGGATACACGCCGTTGGAGGAGTGCAACAAGGGCAACCGACACGTCAACAGGTGAAAACCTATAAATAGAGGTAGATGGGAACATTTAGAAGGTATTGAATTCCTAAGCTAAAACTCTATCAAATTGCACTTTGAATTTATTGTTAACTTGTTCGTCGGAGGCTCAACCAGTGGGATCCCCTCCCCGACTCTCTTCTCGGATTCCACTGGCAAGGGTTCTTGCAGGGCTCACAGAGTTCTCGGCTCGAAAACAAACTATCCGGTTCGAAGACAGACTTCTCGGATTGAGGTGGCGGAGATCCCGGACCAGTGCATGACTTCTCAACCAGACCGGACTGGATCACATTTGAGGCTGACTAGTCACCAGAAGTGCGTGGGCATTAGTCTACACTAACCCTTTGAGGGTGTGTGTGATTTTCCCCCACATCTTTTGGCGTTGTCTGTGGAAAACGACGGTGATTGAGCTACGTGTTCTTTGGAGCTTTCTACGAGTAGATGGCATTGACATGGCTCCCCCTAAGAAAGGGAAGGGTGGGGCTGGAGGATCAAAAGAGGTGTTTGTTGAGGACGTGGAGGAAGAGGAGGAAGTCAACCACTCTAACGTCCCGGGGATGCTGAGTTTGCTCGTTGACCATATCAAAAGGATGAGGGAGGACATGGAGGAGGTGAAGAAGGAAAACTCGCAGTTGAGGCAGCAACTGCTAGAAGAGGCCTCCGAAAGAAGGGAATGGGTTAGAACTTACCCATTAGGGAACGATTTTCCCGGGGTCGGACTTGGCCGAAATGAGGACTTGGAGCACAGCTCCAACAAGAGGGGTGACGCTTCAGCCGACAGACCCATGTGCCTGGAGGGAGCATGGGTTGGAGTTGTGTTGCCCCCTCCTAGCTAGGATAGAGAGGCTGGCCGAGTAGAGCAGCCAGCTGAGAACAACATTAATTTGGTCACGTTGGAAAAAGTGACAGAGATGATCAGAAAGGAGAACGAGAAGAGATCGGAGCCAAGAGAGAAGACGGATGCCAGGGCTGCAAGAGAGGCCTTGAAAGCTCTAAGGGCCTCTCCATTTGCATAAAGCATTTTGTGTTCGGAGGTGCCGAGAAAGTTTGTTCAGCCAAAATTCGAGATGTTCGATGGGACTGCCAACCCCTGGAACACATGTACCATTACAGACATATGATGGTGATGTGGGGGGAACCCGCCTTCGACGGGTTGAGGTGCCTACTATTCCCCACTAGTTTGAAGGGGAGTGCTCTAGTCTGGTTCCATACCCTGAGGGCGGGAAGTGTCGAGAGGTTCACAGACTTGGAGGAAGAGTTCGTGACACATTACATCCACAATTGGAAGAGAACCATCTGCGTGACTGCCCTTCTGAGTCTTAAATAGAACAAGAGAGAAGCACTCTAGGATTACCTTACCCGGTTCAAGTAAGAGGTGGTCCGTGTCGACCAATTAGATGAGAAGACCGCAGCCTTCGCGTTGCAGATCAGAGTTTTAGCAGAAAGTCGGGTCTATGAGAAATTGGTCATAAGCAATCCTTATCGTCTAGAGGATGCTTATATGATCATGGAGGAGTACATCAGCAGAAGACTCTGTCAAGGCGCGTTCTGACGTGCTGAAAGCAAAGGTGAACGAAGTCGGGACGTCCAAGAAGAAGGACAACGACAAGAAGCAAGAGAAGAAGAAGGGTGCTCGGCCTATGACAGAGGACCAAGACCAGGGGTAAAGAGATTCTAGGGGAACGGAACTTGGATCCCATACCAGCAGAGGGATTATACCCCCCTGTTGGTGGCGTTGTCAAGAGTTCTAGAGGAGATCAAAGGGGAGCCTTACTTCAGACCCCTGAGGAAGTAGTATGAAGACTGGCCCGAGAAGCAGTTTTGCGCCTATCACAATATCCGAGACCATCCCACCAACGAATGTTTCACCCTGAGGAGCTTGATCGTGGATCTCATTCGAGGGGGATATCTCAACAGGTATGTCTCGCCGGCAGGTGGCCGAGATAACAGACAAGGAGGAGACGGCGGGCCAGCTCACGCAGAAGGGAGGCCAGCCCAGAACGTTATCAACATGATCTATGGAGGAGAAGCAAAGAGCAGGAGTACTCACAGAGATAAGGTGAGGAGAACGATGAGCGTCCAAGAAGTTATGGACGTCTCGGCAGATCCCCGACCAATGGAGTCATTGGGTGAAGAAGGCCATGATTCGAGAACAACCATATGGTTATCGGCTAAGGATTTCGAAAAGGCCTTGTTGCCGCATGAGGACGCATTGGTGATTACTCTGCCGATAGGAAACTTCTCTATAAAGAGAATTCTGGTGGACTATGGGAGCTCGGTAGAGATCTTGTTCAAATCGGCATTTGATGGGATGGGAATAGACTAGTCGGAATTGGCGTCATCCTCGGCATCGGTCTATGGGTTCAACAGAGCAGCTTTTGAACCGATTGGGGAAATCATGCTACCCGTCTCGGCTAGACCCATAACCTTGCCCACCAAGTTTCTGGTGATCGACGCGCCATCAGCATACAATGTCATCTTCAGAAGGAGGTGGACACACGCCATGAGGGTCGTCCCTTCAACCTACTATCAAGTGGTCAAGTTTCCTACTCCTCTGGGGCAGTACGAGATCCGGGGTTATCAGAGTGTAGCCCAGAGATGCCAGATGATGATGATCAAGGATGCCGGCCAGGGAAAGGCAGTAGAGAGAGAGGAAGGAGTCAGTTCTGCAGACCAATAGCAACGACAATAGACCCTCCCTGACGAAGAAATCGAGAAGAGGAGGAAGACCAATGAGGAGATAAAGCCCGTCAAGCTAGGAGCTGACGGAGAGAGGAAATTTGTTTACATCGGCTCGGAATTGAGCTAGGAGGAAAAGTAGGAATTGATATCCTTTTTGGGAAAGAACATAGACGTTTTTGCATGGTCCATGAAAGACATGCCAGGTATCAGCCCAGAGGTGGTGATCCACCAGTTGAGAATTAGGCAAGGAGCTTCGCCTGTGAAGCAAAGACTGAGGAGAATCTCACCTAGGTTGGCCAAGGCCGTATCCGAAGAGGTCGACAGGCTCGCCGAGGCTGGGATCATCCGAGAGGTCAAATGCCCAGAATGGATCGCGAACATTGTGGCCGTGCCAAAGAAGAATGGGAAGGTCCGAGTCTGCATTGATTTCACGGACTTGAACAATGTTTGCCTAAAGGACAGTTATGTCATGCCAAGAGTAGACGAACTTGTTGATCGAACGGCCGGATTCGAGCTCTTGTCCTTCATGGATGGTTACAATCAGATATTGATGCACCGGCCAGACCAAGAGAAAAGAGCATTTTATACAGACAAGGCAACGTTCTGCTATGTTCTAATGTCGTTCGGACTGAAGAATGCTAGGGCGACATATCAGAGGCTGGTGGAGGGTATATTCTGAGACCGACTGGGGGACACCATGGAAGTATATACTGATGACATGTTAGTAAAGAGCAAGAAGAGAGTCCAACATCTGGAGGACCTAGGGCGACTTTCCAAATACTCCAAGACTACAAAATTAAATTAAATCCGGAGAAGTGCGCATTCGGGGTGTCTTCCAGGAAGTTCCTCAAATACCTAGTGAACAAAAAAGGCATAGAGGCGAACCCAGACTAGATCCGAGCTTTACAAGATATGCCTTCTCCGTGCAGTAAGAAACAGGTCCAGAGGCCCACGGGCATGATAGCGGCACTAAACAGGTTCATCTCAAAGTCCTCCGACCAATGCTGACCTATGTTCCACCTTTTAAGGAAGCACAACAATTTCGCATGGTTAGAGGAGTGCGAGGAAGCATTTCAGAATTTGAAAAAGTACATGGGGGAGCCTCTTATTCTGTCGAAGCCGACTCCAGGAGAAGAATTAATTTTGTATCTGTCGATTTCGGAATTCGCGATAAGCTCGGTGTTGATCCGAGAAGATGAATGTCATACCCTGAACCTTTGGTCAAGGGTATTAGTGTAAATCACCACTAGGAGGATAACCTAGTCATTTCGATAATGCTTACAATCCTTATCCTAGTGCATCACATGATTGACATTTAACAAAATTTGCAGAATTTAGATGAGAACTCTTATATCATGTCTCGCAGAGATTTCTCAAACACTTGACACCACAAATGAATAATTTTCATGCTTACACTAGTACACAAATTAATGTCGGACCACTCTGGGTAGCTACTAATAATGAACTTAATGTATTACAAGCATAATGAACACTAAGATGTGGGACCCACAAATGACCCTAATATACTTATATTAGCCACATTCTGTATAATCCATAATTGGTGGTCCTGTAGTGAATAATTGAACACTTGTGTAGACAAGTCAGACATTAGGGACTCACCTACAAAATTTGAATAATTGTGAGCCTTTATACGACGAACCTTAACGCATTAACTAAGGCATAAATTGACTAACTTATTGGGGTACTATCCGATGGGCCTAAGGAGTACCCATACCCATGGGCCCTTTCATTCACCATACTCTTAATATACAACAATACATAAAATGTTCTTTTAAAAATAATAATAATAATAATAATAATAATAATAATAATAATAATAATAATAATAATAATAACAATAATAATAATACCTTGGTAATCTCACAAAATAATTCTTTGACTTTTTAAAATAAAATAATGAACCCTTGGTTTTGTTGGGCGTGTGCCACTATGGCCACATGCTCACACTCTTCTTTTTAGAGTAGAAACCCCAATAATTACAAATCTGCCATATATAAGCATCAACCACCAAGATTTAGGTAAGTATATATTATATATAATGAAGAGCAATAAATTTCCTAGAGAGAGAATCATTCTCTCATACATACACAAACCAGAAATGTTAGGATTGTGGGGCCCATCTACACTAGACTTCAATAGAGAAATCTAGAAAGCTACACCTAGACTACCCGCGTCATTACTTTGAAAGAGTCCTTTGACCACCCTCTTGACACCTAGCCTCCCATGTGGAATAGGAAACCTGCAAGAAAAAGGAAATCAGATTAGGATAGTATCTATCATCGTCAAGGGGTGAAGGAGATCTTTTGATCATCGTAGATGTGGACACTAGGAAGTAAACCATCCCACATAGGCAGTGAACACGTGGGTGACCTTCTTATTTTAACTTTTGTAGAAACTTTCTAAAATCTAGAAAAAAATTTTAGACTCCTAACTAAAATATCATGTACTCAAGAAGGAACTCCCTTTGTAAATTGATGGTCAGCATGAGATGTGGAAGCATGAGAGAGGATGGATGAACCCAGCCAATGAAAAAAAAAATGTCTAGGTTTATAGACCTTGAAACACCACTTAGCCACGTTTCTTGCCGTTATACCTATTGCCAAACGTGTGAGCGGCCAATATAGACACTCACGAACCTTTCCTTTGGACTGTCACCATTTAAGAACCCTGTACTAATGGAACACCTCCTGAAATCTTCTAATACCTCTCTCACAAATACTAGTAAGCCAAAATCGCGAACTAAGTAGCAAGCCCAAGAGAAAAGCATGGTGACCTTTGGGAGGAGGAATCATGTGATCTTCCAAGGTAGAGAGGAACTTCAAGAAGAACTTCAAGTTAATCAGCCCAGCTGAGTGTCCGAGGCCGAGACCAGCCTGGATGTCATAGGCCGAGACCAGCCTAGACGTCCGAGGCTGAGACTAACCTAAATAGATTGTCAAGACACGTCAGAGAAGGAATAGAGGAGTATAGAGTTGGTAGACTGACGGGGTAGGTGGTTACCCCTGTCAGAGTACAAGTCAGTTGGTAGTAGGTGGAGGATTGACAGGATTGCACAGTGGTAGGTAGTTAACTGTGTCAGTGGGCATAATAGTCGGCAGCAGACATGTTAAAGCAGAACGGTTGGTACGACCATTGATAGTCATTGCTAACAGAGAAACGGGCTGATTAACTTCGTCAAAAAGGACATTCAATGCCAGAAAATGCTTACACGCCGAAGGAGGAGTGCAAAAAGGGCAACCGACACGTTAGCAAGTGAGAGCCTACAAATAGAGGTAGATGGAAACATTTAAAGGTATTGAATTTCGAAGCCTAAACTCTGTCAAATTGAACATGGAATTTATTGCTAGCTTGATCGTCGGAGGCTCTACTAGTGGGATCTCCTCCCCGACTCCGTTCTCGGATTCCATTGGCAAGAGTTCTTGCAGGGATCGCGGAGTCTTCGGCTCAGAAGCAGACTACTCGGCTCGGAGGCAAACTTCTCAGATTGAGGTGGTGGAGACCCCGAACCAGTGCTTGACTTCTCGGCCAGACTGGACTGGATCACATTCGAGGCTGACTAGTCACCAGAAGTGCGTGGGCATTAGTCTACACTAACCCTTTGGGGGCGTGTGGGATTTTTTCCCCATAGTAACACGAAAGCAAAGTTAAGGACTAAAAGTGGACTGCCCTGGTCATGGCCTATGTAATGCATTTTTCTTGGGCCCACCAACCACGTGGATGTTTAGCTCACCCCTTGGTGGATATACACACAAAAATCTGACTGATTGATAATTTAGGTATGTTAGTGTTTTTTACCCAAAAAACATAATTGAATCCAACTGCTACAATCACTCCTAAAAAAGTGTTAAAAGTAATGGTTAAAGATAACTAATCGGGCAGATTTTTTATTTGTATATCTACCAAGGGGTGAGCTATACGTCCATGTGGTTGGTGGGCCCAGAAAATACGTAACAAAGGGACACGAGCAGCCGCGAAGCTAAGATTTTGTTCGAGGGCACAATTAATTGAGTAGAACCACCTATAATATGAGCCACATGGCATATTCTTGGAGATTTTTTACCGCATGAATGTTTGGCTCAACCCTAGATGAACATATAGACCAAAAACTAGCCTGATTAGTGATTTCTAGGCATTGGATTGGAGTCATTTTCATGGGTTGATTTTTAACCATGGAATTTGAGCATTATTTGGGGTACAAATTGGGGGGCACGTGCCCACTGGCTCCGCCACTGGCCACCGGAGTCCCCTGCATCCTAAGTCCTCCGCATCTAGAATTTCTCCCTCCTTTAGACCTATTGTTAAAAGGGTCGGGCTCCATTGACTGCCCTAACAATGACAGGATTTTGTACATGACACAATATGAGCCACGTGGCACACTCTTAGAGGACTCTGACCGTATGGATGTTTGTCCAACTCCTTGGGGACCTCAAAATCAAAAATCAGCCTAATTAGTGATTTATAGGAGTTGGATCTTTGTACCTCAAATACTGCTCAAATTCCCACAATTGAGATCAACCAATGAAAATAAGTCCAATCCAAAGCCTATAAATCACTAATCATGCTGATTTTTGGTTTGAAGGTCCATCTAGGGATGGACCAAACATCCATACGGTCAGAGTCCTCTAAGAGTGTGCCATGTGGCTCATAGTGTGTCCTATACAAAATCCTATCATTTTTAGGGCTATCAACGGAGCTCGACCCTTGTTAAAATGAATGCTTGGCCGGCCCCACCTTCTAGGGGACATACACACCAAAAACTAACTTGATTGTTTATTTCTAACTAATTTATTCAAGTACTCTCAAATCCAATAGCTAGAAATAGTCATGAAATTGCTAGAATCCAACTGCTAGAAATCACCAATCAGGCTGATTTTTGGTATTATGTCCAACGGGGGTAGGCCACGGTCTTTGGCTCCAAGGTGCACCACGTGGCACTTTGGGAGGGTGAACTTTAAACTTCAAAGCATCAGGGGGACAGCAATTATTTGCTCATTTTAGGATGACCATATCCATCTTTGGTCAATCGCGGTTGCGTATTTCTCTTGACCGACAGGAGGGCATCTCAATATTAAAGATATTCATCTATCCTACTATTTAAAAGGCGACAACCCTTCTTGCGTGCATCACGCTAAACCCCAATATCCCACAAATGTCCTTATTTTTACTTATTTTCTTTTCTTCATTTTACTTACTTAATAAGGGCTTTTTCGACTTTTTGGTGTCGAAGAACATGTCACCCTGCAGCTCGTTCAATGTTAAAATAGTAAAATAAATTCTTATTCCTAATATGCCCTCAAGTTCTTTAAATTGACAAAAATTGTTTATTTTAGTTTTTGAAATTTTTTTAATTTACAAGGATGCTTTGGTCATTCCATACTTTCACATTTCAACTCAACTGCGCACGAAATTATTACATCCTGACGTGGCACTTAAACTATATGGCTAGAAAAAATTAGATGATGAAGTCCATCATCAAAGTCACAATGTGAGACACGTGTCACCTTATCAGAGGCTACTGACCGTATGGATGTTTGGTCCATCCCTAAATAGACTTATGTAACAAAAAAAACTTATTAGTGATTTCTAACCTTTGGATCATAATGATCAAAATCCACTATTACAAAATAAATCAAGAAAAAGACTCGGTTATAAATTACTGATCAGGATGAATTTTGATATGTAAGTCCAACTAGAGATAGGCAAAACATCCATATGGTCAGTTTGTAAGTCCACGTGGCTCATCATTAATGGTGTCAAAACTCATTGCTAATGTAGGTCCACTTCGAGATGGGCAAAACATCTATATGGTCAGTTCCACGTGCATGGTGGTGTCGTTGGCCAGAATGCACCTCAAACTGCGTGCTAAATAGTAATGCTAAAAATCTACGGTTGAAAACAAACCATGAAAAAGACTCTAATGCAATGGATAGAAATGGCTAATCAAGATGAATTTTCACAGGTAGGTCCACCTAGAAATGGGAAAAACATCTATACAATTAGTGGTCTCTAAATGTGTGCCACGTGTAAAGTGTTGCTATGCATAAGGTGCATGTGCATCGCACGTGGCATTCCCCAAGTTTATATAATTTCTATTTAAAAATTATATAAAAAAAGAGATATTAAAGATATGGGACACATTTAGATATATGGTTGGGATTGAACCATCAAACACTATAGCCCAAAGGCCCTTCTCTTTATTAAGACTATGGGACCAACACGTATGATGCACGTGCAGCTTACACATGAAATACTCTTAGAGATCGATGACCGTATAGGAGGGCAGTCTCTACCATAAGGCCAATAAGGCAGTCGCCTTAGGCCCCAGTTGAGAGAAGCCCCCCGGCCTAGGTGAGAGAAGGCCCCAGCCCACACTACCACATGGATATTTAGCCTACCCCTTGTTGGATATACAAACCAAAAATTAACCTAATTGATTATCTCTAGCCATAGATTTTAGTACATTTTAGGATTGATTCTACCCATTGGATTCAAGCATGTTTTCTGAGTAGTAAATTCAATGGTTAGAAATCATCAATCAATCACCATTAGGTACAAACTAGTTTAGATGCAAGTTCGTCAATGTTTTTGTCTGAACTTCCACCTTCATTCACTGCCTCTATAGCTAGTTTCCTCCATTTGCTAGCATTCCTCTTAATTTCTTCTCCTTTCTCCCCTTCCATAACTTCCCTGATGCATAGCTCTATTTCTTCTCTTCTTGTAATCCCCTTATTGTCCACCCTAGCTCGTACTCCCACTCCCCAAAAATTGGCTACAAACTTTGCATTAGTGAGTTGGTCAGCTCATTGCGGCATTCCCACCATCGGTACTCCACAGCTCAACACCTCTAGTATGGAATTCCACCCGCAATGCGTCACAAAGCATCCCACTGTCGGGTGCAACAACACCTCCAACTGGGGGCACCATTGCACCACCAATCATTTCTCTGATGTCTCTTTCAAAAACTGGCCTAGGAGCTTGTTCTCCTCTGATTCCCTCACCACCCACAAAAAATAGCTATTGCTCCCCCTCAAGCCCCATGCCATTTCCTCTTGTTGTTCTATAGCCAGTGTTGACATACTCCCAAACGACACGTAAACGATAGACCCTGTTACCTTAGTGCTTAGCCAGTTCATGCAAGCACCGCAATCTAGATTAAAGAGGTCGTCACCGTATTCTTTGTCATCTCCGATCCGCTTGTCTAGGTACATTGATGGAACTGTTGGTCCAATCATCTTCACTGGAAAGAGTTTCGCCATCCAATCCACCGCATAATCGGAATTACCCAACATTATTAATTTGTCAACAAACAAATTTAACCAAAAATTTTAAAAAGGGTATTTTAGTATCACCCCTTGAAATTTAAAAGTAATTAGTAACACCCCCTTATACTTTCGAACTGTATGATTACCCTCCTTGACCTAGTTTAATAGTGGTTGACTTAAGTAAAAACGAACTTGAATCACACATAGTTATTGTACAAACAATGGGGGGGGGAGTAATTCTAAAGTCTGAAAGTATAAAGGGGTATTACTAATTACTTTCAAATTTCAGGGGCAGTGTTACTAAAATGTAAAAAAATAAAATAAAAATAAGAAATTAATAAAAGCAAAAAATAACAATAAACCAAAAGGGGGAGAGGTCATAATAAGAACTCGGAACTCTGACTCGACTTGGAAGTCAATTGGGTCGCGTCTCCTCAATGACTTGGGAGTCGACTCGGCAAGTCACTAAATTAAGGGTATTTTAGTAAACCCCCCCCCCCCTGAAATTTGAAAGTAATTTGCAAGTCCTTTTAACTGAAGTCAACTATTGCTAAACTAGGTCAAGGGGGTAATCCTAAAGTTTGAAAGTATAGGGGGTATTACAAATTACTTTCAAATTTCAAGGGATGTTACTAAAATACCCTTTAATTAATTATTAAATATTAAATATGTAAAAAAATAATATTTATTAAAAAAAGTTTAAAAAATCAATACAATAGGAAAACATACTAAAAACATTTAGAAATTCCAGAAAAAAATTGAGTTTTGAATCAACTTGGTCTTTAAATGATTGACTCGGTCAAGTTTTGAATCGACTCGGCCACAATCAACTCAAAATCCGAGTTTGTATGCCGAGTCAACTCAAAATATGGTCATAATAATATAAAAACATAGGTCATAATTAATATGAAACAATGTCACAACACCCACCTCAACCTCCAACTTATCAAAGGTGTTAAGAAGGATGCAATCAGCCTTTTCTGCATTGGAGAATTGATTCAAGACAACGTCCATGAAAGCTGGGACTGATCCCCACACATAGAAGAAGGATGGCAAATTTGGAAGTTCAAGCAGTGGCAATCCAAGTATCGAAACAGTCGGCCCTGAAACTGGGCCCATCAATAGTCCCCGGTGCACATGGTAGTATATGCTATTAACGGAACATGATTGAGTGAAGAACGATGCGGTAAGTAATCCGAACTGTTTGGCAACATCCAAAGCCCAGGGTAAAAATGCATCATATACTAGGCAATTGATAGGGTACCCAGAGCTTGCCAGTCTCTTGATGAGCTCGGCTAAGGTTCGAGAGCCAACGACATTTTCAAGCGAGCGAGGGATGTCTCGATGCTATCTACTTCTCCAAAGCCACCATCATCGTAGCCGTCGGAGATTGTCTCGATTCCGACCGAGCCCAATTTGGGTTGCAAGGACTTGGATTTGTAGATGGTGGTGACTAGTGTGGCTTTGAGTCCTTTTGATACTAAGCGCTTAGAGAATTGGAGCATTGGGTTTATGTGGCCTGTTGGTTTCCCTCCTCACTTGAGGTGGGACCCACTTCTTTTGTCCCCATTCAAAAATGGGTTTTTCCTTTTTTATCTTTTCTCCATGCCTTTTAGAAGTTGAAAAGGCACTTTTTGAGGGAAGGGGAGAGAGGTACGGTCACACCAAAAAAAAAGTAGGAGAGTTTTGTTTTGCTTTTTTGGGAGAACTCTCATAAAGAAGAAAAAGAAGGGATTTTGAGGTGGAGAAAAATAGAAGAAGGTTTCCTTAAAGAAGAAGAAGATGTTCATCCAAGTTTCCTTCGGATTTCTAAGTGATTTTTCTCCGGATTTGTGAAGCTTCATCCACAACTCCAAGGTTCTTGTTTTATCTTCTCCAAAGGATTATTTTCTAGGGTTTTCTCAAATCCTAAGAGGTAAGGATTTTGTCTCCTTCCATTGTTGATTATTATCTATCCTTGTTTGGATAAAGATCTTGTAATCCAAGAGAAGTTGATTGTCTCTTGATGTTGGCATCCTCTAGTGTTATCTAGAGAGAAGTTGTAACCCATTATTTTTATAGTGGAAGTTTGTCGGACTAGGTCCCGTGGTTTTTACCCTTCTCATTGAAGGGGTTTTCCACGTAAAATTTGGGTGTCTTGTTTCTTTACTTTATTTCTACTTTGTATTGCTGTGCGTGGATTATTTGTTGTGGTTTGCACATAGGAGAATGGGATTTTTCCCAATAAGTGGTATCAGAGCCTAAGGTTAGGGCTTGGAGGTTTAATTAATCATGTGCAAATTATAGAACCGAATAAAAGTAGAATGGTGAACTTGAATGGGAATAATTGAATGATTTGGAAACTAAAAATAGAAGACTTGTTATATTACAAGGATCTTTCGGAACCCATTGAAAATGAAGGAAAGAAATCGAAAAAATTATTCGATGATGATTGGAAGAAGCTAAATCGGAAAGCTCTTGGATTTATCCAACAATGGTTGGATGATAGTGTGTTTCATCACGTTTTTACAGAAACTTCAGTTACACACTTTGGAAAAAATTGGAAGGATTGTATGAGAGGAAGATTGCAGGAAACAAAGCTTTCTTAATTAGGCAGCTTGTAAATTTGAAGTACAAAGAAGGCACCTCAATTGCAGAACACTTGAATGAAGTACAAAGCATCGTGAACCAGCTCTCTTCCATGAAGATGGTATTAGATGATGAGTTACAAGCCTTATTGCTACTTAGTTCATTGCCAGAAAGTTGGAAGACTCTAGTTATGTCCCTAAGTAATTCTGCTCCAAATGGTGTTATGACAATGAACCTAGTAACAAGCAGTTTGTTGAATAAAGAAACGAGAAGAAAATCATCAAGTTCTTCTCAATCAGAGGCACTTGTCATAGAAAAATGAGGGAGAAGTAAAAGCAGGAAACCTCACAACCATGAAAAGTGAAGAGGTAAATCTAAAGCAAGAAAGGATGTCAAATACTATAACTGTGGTAAAATGGGTCACTACAAAAATGAATGCTGAAAACTCAAGAAAGACCAAAAGAAAAAAAATGAAGAAAGGCAAGATAAGGAAGTTGCAGCTGTTGCTTCTGATGGGGATATCATATTGTTCTTCAACTGTGAAGATGTTTGCTTAAGTGCCACATGTCAAGATTCAGATTGGGTGGTTGACACAGGAGCTTCTTATCATGCTACACCTCACAAAGAGTTCTACAGCTCCTACAGATCAGGTGACTTTGGCGTTGTAAGAATGGAAAACAACGGAGTTTCTAAAATCATAAGAATGGGTGATATAAGCATTGAGACTGATATTGGCTTCATATTAGTTCTCAAAGACGTAAGACATGTGCCAGATCTCCGTTTGAATCTAATTTCTACAGGAAAGTTAGATGAGGAAGGGTACAATAATCAATTTGGCAATGGGCAGTGGAAGCTTACCAAAGGGTCTCTTGTGGTAGCAAGAGGAAAGAGATGTTGTACATTGTACAAGACACATGCTAAATTATGCAAGAGTGAGATGAATGCAGTCAAGAAAGAATCCTCTACTGACTTATGGCATAGGCGACTTGGTCACATGAACGAGAAGGGACTTCAAATCCTCGTCAAAAGGCAAGTCTTGCCTAACATGAAAGGTACGCATTTAAATTTAAATAGTTCTACTCATTGTTTAGTTGGTAAACAACATAGAGTATCATTTCATAAAAACTCCCCTAAAAGAAAATCCAATATTTTAGAACTTGTTTACTCTGATGTGTGTGGGCCTATGAAAGTTAGAACACTTGGTGGTGCTTTATATTTTGTTACTTTCATAGATGATGCTTCCAGGAAAGTACGGGCATATGCTTTGAAGACCAAAGATCAAGTGTTTGATGTGTTCAAGTATTTCTATAGCATGGTGGAAAGAGAAACAGGCAAGCCTTTGAAGTGTATTCGCATAGATAATGGGGGTGAGTATATTGGGCAGTTTGAAGACTATTGCAAGAGCCATGATAATCGGCATGAGCAGATAGTTCCGAAGACTCCACAACATAATGGTGTAACAGAAAGGATGAACCACACTATTGTAGAAAGAATCAGATGTATGCTCTCACATGCAAGATTGCCAAGAAGCTTCTGGGATGAGACAATGCGCACTGCATGCCATTTGATAAATTTATCTCTTTTAGCGCTTTTGAATGGAGAAGTTGCAGAAAGGGTGTGGATAGGAAAAGATGTTCACTATGAACACTTAAGGGTGTTGGTTGCAGGGCGTTTGTGCATATACCCAAAGATGAGAGGTCGAAGCTTGATGACAAAGCCAAGCATTGAATTTTCTTGAGTTATGCAGATGATAAGTTTGGATACAAGTTATGGGATCCAGTTGACAAGAAGGTTGTTAGAAGAAAGGATGTCGTCTTCCTTGAAGATCAAACCATTGAAGATTTTGAGAAGATTGAGAAACTTGAGTCTCATGTTGATGATCTAATAGACTTAAATCCAGTTGTTCCTCCCAGGGTACATAATGACGATGAAAGAGATGCAAGCCATGAAGAAGAAACTCATGATGATGTTCATAGTGATGATATTGAGCAAGATGTGCATCCCCCTCAATAACCACCAACAGAATTGAGAAGAACTACTAGAGTACGCCAGCCATCTAAGAGATTTTCACCCCATGAATATGGTATGCTTACAGATGGGGGTGAGCCAGAGTGCTTTGAAGAAGCTTTAGATGATGATCATAAAAATGAATGGTTGAAAGCTATGCAAGAGGAAATGGATTCCTTACATAAGAACAACACATATGACTTGGTAGAGAAACCCAAGGAAAAGAAAGTTCTTAAAAACAGATGGATTTTTAAGATAAAAATAGAAAAAAAGAACTCACAACCAAGGTACAAGGCGCGATTAGTTGTGAAGGGTTTTGGGCAAAAGAAATGCATTGATTTTGATGAGATTTTCTCACCTGTGGTGAAGATGTCCTCTATACGTGTTGTGTTGGGATTGGCTGCAAGCATGAACCTAGAGATTGAGCAACTAGATGTCAAAACAGCTTTCCTACATGGTGATTTGGAAGAAGATGTCTACATGGAGCAACCAGAAGATTTTGAAGTCAAAAGCAAAGAACACTTGATTTGCAAGTTAAGAAAGAGCCTATACGGGCTAAAATAGGCCCCAAGGCAATGGTACAAAAAGTTTGAGTCATTTATGGTGGACCATGGGTACAAGAGAACGGCTTTAGACCATTGTGTGTTTGTTCAAAAAAATTTTGATGGTGACTTTATTGTTCTTTTGCTATATGTCGATGATATGTTGATCGTTGGAAAGGACAAAAATAAAATTATCAAGTTGAAGAAGGAACTGAGCAAGTCATTTGCTATGAAGGATTTGGGTCCATCCCAACAAATTCTTGGCATGCATATCTCTCGTGATAGGAAAGTTAAAAAGTTATGGCTATCACAAGAAAGGTACATTGAGAAAGTGCTCCAAAGGTTCAACATGAATAATGCAAAACCAGTCAGTTGTCCACTTGCCAGTCATTTGAAGTTGAGTCATGATCAATGTCCTTCAAGTGAAAGTGAGAAGGAAGAATTGGAGAAGATTCCCTATGCTTCAGCCGTAGGAAGTTTGATGTATGTCATGGTGTGCACGAGACCTGACATTGCATATGCAGTTGGTGTTGTTAGCAGATTTCTTGCCAATCCTGGCAAAGAGCATTGGGCAGCAGTGAAATGGATTCTAAGGTACCTCAGAGGTTCATCCAAAGCTTGTTTATGCTTTGGAGGTGGTAAGGCCATCTTAGTAGGCTACATAGATGCAGACATGGCGGGTGATGTAGACTCCAAGAAGTCCACTTCGGGGTATCTATTTACTTTTGCAGGGGGAGCAGTGTCATGGCAATCTAAATTGTAGAAGCGTGTAGCTCTATCCACTACAGAGGCAGAGTATATTGCAGTAACAGAGTGTTGCAAAGAAATGTTATGGATGAAGAGGTTCTTTCAAGAACTTGGCTTGGAACAAGACAAATTCGTCATTTATTGTGATAGTCAAAGTGTCATCCATCTTAGTAAAAATACAAGTTTTCATTCCAAGTCCAAGCACATCAACGTGAGGTATCACTGGATTCGGGATGTTCTTGAAGAAAAAGTGTTGCAAATTGAAAAGATCCATACCGACAAGAATGGCTCGGATATGATGACAAAGGCATTACCCAAAAGTAAACATGAAGCTTGTTGTAACATGATAGGTTTGGGTATAGTGGATCCCTCTTCATGAGTCGGGAGGGGGAGATTGTTGGTGTCCCTCCTCACTTGAGGTGGGACCCACTTCTTTTGTCCCCATTCAAAAAGGGGTTTTTCCTTTTTTGTCTTTTTCCCATGCCTTTTAGAAATTGAAAAGACACTTTTTGAGGGAAGGGGAGAGAGGTACGGTCACACAAAAAAAAGTATGAGAGTTTTTGTTTTGCTTTTTTGGGAGAACTCTCAAAAAGAAGAAAAAGAAGGGATTTTGTGGTGGAGAAAAATAGAAGAAGGTTTCCTTGAAGAAGAAGAAGTTCATCCAAGTTTCCTTCGGATTTCTAAGTGAGTTTTCTCCGGATTTGTGAAGCTTCATCCACAACTCCAAGGTTCTTGTTTTCTCTTCTCTAAAGGATTGTTTTCTAGGGTTTTCTCAAATCCTAAAAGGTAAGGACTTTGTCTCTTTCCATTGTTGATTGTTATCTATCCTTGTTTGGATAAAGATCTTGTAATCCAAAAGAAGTTGTTTGTCTCTTGATGTTGGCATCGTCTAGTGTTATCTAGAGAGAAGTTGTAACCTATTATTTTTATAGTGGAAGTTTGTCGGACTAGGTCCCGTGGTTTTTACCCTTCTCATTGAAGGGGTTTTCCACGTAAAATTTGGATGTCTTGTTTCTTCACTTTATTTCTACTTTGTATTGCTGTGTGTGGATTATTTGTTGTGGTTTGCACATAGGAGAAGGGGATTTTTTCCAACATGGCCTTGGTATGGGTAGGGGAGCAATAGAACATGAGCTTCGTGAGCTCTTTCTTCCTTCACCATTTCTCTGTCGCCTTGGGGATGCCGGTCTCTCCATAGAGAAAATGAATGAGCAGTTGGATTTTGTCATGAATAAACTTGGCAGCCGAACAGCAGACCCAAAGGGGTACGTGTAATTTGCCACCTCAATGCGACAAGTTTCAACTTGATAATCCTCCCAAGAAAAAAAAAAGTAAAAACTTTTCTTTCACCCATTTGGTTGAGGAGTTACCTCAACCCTCTGTCATGTTGTGACATGTGGGGGAAGGTCAAGAGTAATTGGGCTCTGGAGATTTAGTTTTGGTTCAAGCTTTTTTTTTTGTAACACTTCTGTAGATGTAACCTACTCTTTAGGTAGCCCTTGTCCTCTCCTCCACATGTCACAACATGATAGGGAGTTGAGGCATCTACTCAGCCAAATGGGTGAGGCAACTGAACTAGAAAACAAATGAGAAAATTCAAAAAAACTATCCTTATCCATTTGGTTGAGGAGATGTCTAAAACTCTTAACCCCTATCCTCTTATGATTGACATGGGAAGGGAGGTCAAGGGTAACCTGGAGAATTAGTTTTGGTTCAAGCTATTTTTTTTTTGTAACACTTCAGTAGATAGATGCAACCTGTTCCTTATGTAGTCCTTGCCCTCTCTTCCAAATGTCACAACATGCACAATAGTAGCTGAGGCATCTCCTCAACCAAATGGGTAACGCAAGTTTAAATGGAGAAATTTTATGGTAGTCTCAAAAATCAGTGGTGTCACTAAAAGATAAAAATAAACAAATTTAATTTAATTAACTCAACTGTATAGGTGGCAACTTTTAGTGTATAGGTGGCAACTTTTGAGAGGATGCAATGACCTGTCAACCACAAACTTTCTGACGGGCATGTTCATTCTCTTATGGTTTTTACTTCTTTTTGCTGGTGAGGTGGCATAACAAATTAGAATTTTCTAAAAATTAGGCCCAGCTTGGTTCCCTGGGATGCATTTTTGCACTCCAATGCAAATGTGGTGAGTTGCATTAATGCACTCACATACCACAGTTTTTGGGATGCACATGCTTACATCCATTTTCTTAAAGAGCTTGTGAGGGCTTGGCAACTACTTGCACCTCATTTGCGCAAGCCCAACCAAGTACTTGTAATCCCAAAAGTGTGGCAAGTGAGTGCATTCATTGCATCCGATTTGCTCATAATATGGTCCATTATCAACGTGGATGTTTGAAAACAAAAAGGTTAATTACGTGTACCATACCTATTGTTATATTAAGAGTACAATGATCACATGGTCTAAGAGCCATGGATTGTTATCATATTGCATAGTGGTGTCATCTTATCATTGGTCAAATAATACTCAAAATCTACATTTAAAATCAAACCATGAAAAAGTCTCTAATCCAGCGGATAGAAATAAATAATCAAGATGAAGTTTTGCAAGTCCACCTAGGGATAGGCCAAACATCTAACTGTCAGTGATCTCTAAGGCCCTGCTTGGTTCGCTACATTTGGGTGCATTTTGCACTGTAGTGCAAATGCAGCGACTTGCGATGTAATCACTTACAATGCAAGTCACTTACTACTGGGGGTTCGCCCTATAAATAGATGCAAACGAACAAAGTTTAACTGATTGGTTGGTAGTGCATTGCAAAAGAATGCAATGGATTATTTTATTTCTTGATTTTATAAAAAAAAATACATAATTAAATTATCAGAAAATTGTGAAAAAAAATACGAAATTAAATCTATTTGTAGAAAACAATACTTGTTTTCAAAAATTGGAAAATCGAATACACATAACCGTTGAAATGGAGTCAAAACTAATTTGGCTCCATTGCAAACAGCGCCAAAATCATTTTGGCTCCGTTTCAAACGGAGTCAATTCTGATTTGGCGCCATTGCAAATGGAGCCAAACTCATTTTGTTGAATTCCACAATCAATATCTGACACCGAATCGGCGCCAAATCAATTCTGTCGCCGATTCAATCAGCGGCGCCAAATCAATTATGTGGCGGATTCAATCGGCTACTAAAAGGGCATTTTGGGTATTATATTTTAAAAAAGTTGACGCCGATTCGAACGGCTATGTGTATTCGTTTTTGCAATTTTTGAAAACAAGTATTGTTTTCTACAAATAGATTTAATTTTGTATTTTTTTTCATAATTTTCTGTTAAATTATTATTGTTATCAAGTTATATTTATTATTATTTTTTTTTTTTTTTTTTTGGAGGGGAAAGCTTGGGAGCGGCCCGACCAACTATATCAAAAATAATAGAAAACTAAAATAAAAATAAAAAAATAATCACAGTTATTATTATTATTAATATTTTTCGGAAGAAAAAATGTTGAGCTAATACAATGCACCCCTTGCATCAGTTTTTGGGCTGCGCTTGCTTGCATCTATTTTGTTGAGGAGTTTGCAAGGGCTTGGAATCCACTTGTACGGCAGTTCATTTTTGCACGCCTCCAACCATTCACTTGCAATCCCAAAATTGTGGCGAGTGCATTGCACTCAGTTTGCTGTGAACCAAGCAAGGCCTAAGAGTGTTCCACGTGCAAGATACGGTGTTGCCACGTGTAAGAGGTCAAGGCCATTTGAAGTCATGAACGATGGAACACGAGAGCCCGCAAGTCTGGTGTACAGGCGAAATGCTGAATCTATAAATTGCTGGATATGAATCCAACAAGACACGGGACAACCATTATCACAAAGTGTTGATTTTACGCCAACCCAAAATTTGTTGTCTTCAATACTTCAAAGTTTGAAGTCTCTCCCTCTCAAAATGCAACGTGGCACATGTTAGGATCTTTACTATGCCTCAAGCTGCCATTCCTCTCCAAAATATATCTGGTAAGGAGAAGGTAAACTTTAGCATTTATACGACAATCAACGTCACACCCTGCGGGGCCCCACAATTCGATCATGTGATCGACTTCGCACCTGCGGACCCATCCTGCGATTTGATCTCGTGAGCCTTTTATTCTAACGGCGATCGACCTCGCACACCCGGCCCTTACCGCGCCCTTAGGGAGCAGCATTATTGACCCCAACAGCACACTCCTTCAGATCCATTGTTAAAATGAATGTTTCGTCCCACCTACTGGTAGACATATACAAACACCAAAAACTAGCCTGATTGGTGATTCCTAACCAATTTATTCAAGTAGTCTCAAATCCAATAGCTGGAAATAGTCATGAAAATGTTAGAATCCAACGGCTAGAAATCACGAATCTGTAGGCTGATTTTTCGTATTACGTCCAACGAAGGGTCTACTACGTTCTTTGGGCAGAGTGCACCACGTGGCACATTGGGAGTGAAACTTTAAACTTCAAAGCATATCCAGGGGACAGCAATTGTTTTTTATTTTTTTTCATTTTAGGGTGACCATATCATCTTTGGTCTATCGCGGTGGCGTTTTTTCTCTTGACCGGCAGGAGGGCATCTCAATATTAAAGATAGGGTTGTTATACGGTCACCTGCCGTTGGACAGTTAAAGCACCCAACTGTGAATGAGAGTTCCGGGCCAAGGTTTATAACGGTATAACGGACTGGGGAAGTTACCGTTTTTACCTTTGTAACGGCCTTGTAATGCTCAGGGGTAAAAACAGAAAATAACGGAAAAATGGCACTGGAATTCAAATTTTGAATTTTGAATTTCATATTTTCAAAAAGTGGAAAAATAACAGAAATAAAGGCCTTTTTCACAAATTTTTCCAGAAAATAACAAGTTTTTTCTTATAAGGGCCATTATAACGAATTGTAACGCTCAGGGGCAAAAACAGAAAAATGGCGCTAGAATACAAATTATGAAATTTCAAATTTCAAATTTTCAAAAGTCAGAAAATAACGGCTGTTATAACGAAAATAATGACCGTTATTTTCTGGGCATTTTAATGGTACATAACATAGCAGGGGAGGTCCAAATCCGTTATAACAGCCGTTATTTTACCAACCTTTGTGTTGGACACTTTTGTATCCAACATGGTTGGACCCTAGTTAGTAAATTCGCGTATTATACGCGTTTAATACCCGAATTTTTTTTTTTTTAAGAAACGTTTAATACTTCCGTATAAAATAAAAAATAAAAAAATTGTGAATTTTAAGACTATACGAATAAAATATGTATTATTCGCGTTTAATACACGAATTTTGTTTTTTTTTTTAATAAAAACGTATTAAATGGCCGCATAAAATGAAAAAAGTGGTAAAATTCAGGCTTTTTAAGGATAAACGAATATAACATTTTAACAATGACCGAATTTTTTTATCCCGGAACCAAATTAAACTCGAACTTTTCCCATTTTGAATATTTGCCGTATACCGAATTGCTAACTATGGGTTGGACATTACAGTTGTCCTAAATATATGCATTACTATTTGTCGGCATTTAAAAAAAATCTTAAAATTGTGTGACTTTAGCATTGGAAAAACTAGTAATTAATGTATGAAAATAAGTTAATTTTTTTAACGTATGTGAAAACAGAGGACGGCTATATGAATCACAATGTCAATCACTATAAGAAAATTGGGTATTAGCGGCAGACTTTTAGCGGCTAGAGGGGTTTTTTGCGGCGGCCAGTGCCTAACTGTCGCTATATGTTTGGCGGCAAATATTTGGAGGAAATACCGACAACTTTTAGCGGCAGTCACATCCTGGCCGCTGATATATGGTCTTTTAGCGGCGATCTTTTATGTGGCCATCACAAACCCAAGCTTGAACCAAGGTTGGATTGGGCTGTCCAAGTTGCACCTCTATTAATCATCAAATAAAATGTCTGAATTTCCCTCCACAAAAGGCCCATCATACCATGCTTTTTTTATAGCCCTAGGACATTTGTCAATGGTCTGAGCAATTAAATTTTGAACCATTAGCCTATTCGAAGAAGGAAAATTCTATTTACACCCCCACAAATTCCAAAAGCACCCATATATTTGCACCAAAATGCCCTCCCTTATAAGGGCTTGGAATGAAAGAAGCACCCCATTTCCCTTTCTCTCCTCCCTTTCTACCTTAGTCTCTCCCTCGATCCCCCTCTCTCTCTCTCTCTCTCTTAAAAAAGGCCCCACTGCACTACCGTGGGGCCTTTTTAAAAAAGAAAGAGAGAGACGGAGAGGGAGAGACGAAGAGGGTTAGGGGGTGCTCTGTTTTTCTATTTTTTTTTTTTTGTCTGAGGGCATTTTAGTCCAAAAGTGCAAATATGTGGGTGCTTTTGGAATTTGTGGGGTGCAAATAGAATTTTCCTTCAAAGAATAATGATATCATGCGATAACTCGAATAGATGCAACGCTATAAACAACAAGAAAAAATATATATCTTTTAATTAAAGGTAGTTCTTCTTGTCTTTGAGTCAACTCGAAACTCGAATATTTTTTCTGAATTTCTAAATGTTTTTAGTATTTTTTCCTATATTTTATGATTTTTCAATTTTTTTCTTAATAAATTTTATTTTTTATATATCTAAACATATAATAATTAGTTTAATGACTCACCGAGTCGAATCCCGAGTCAATGAGGTGACTCAACCCGATGGACTTCAGAGTCAAGTCCGAGTCTCTTTATTAAGGTGAATTATGAACCATGCCTGAAACATCCTAAGTGAACATATGAGCATCCCAACACACATCTTGGTTGTGTATGGTGTTTCCTAGGTGCCAGCATCTTGGGAATATACACTACACAGCCAAGATATATGCTGCCATACCCATCCGCACTAAATAGAAAAATCAAATAGAAGAGTAGGACCCAAGCGATTTACGTGGTTCAGTCGAAACCTACTCCACTGGCGACGATGATCGGCATTCTTCACTATAGACACCCATCAGTAAATACCTATAAACAATTTGGTCCAAGGGTGTTGCCCTCAAGCTCCCAGCAAGGGGTGAGCCGCCACCCTGCACCCCTAGCAAGTTAAGTGTGGAGCTTGACACCCACCCCCCAAGGCGTGACAAAAGGCCAAAAAAAATGATAGCAATTGATTTAAGCACCTTTATCAAACAAGGACTCATCAAATTTTCTTGAACCTCAATAACTCACAGAAAAATTCTTCAATATTCCTGTCTGAGCTTCCACCAGCATCAATTGCTTCCTTAGCCAATTCCCTCCATCTACTTGCATTCTTCCTAATATCTGCTCCCCTCAGTCCTTCCATTACTCTATCAATGCACACCTCTATTTCTTCCCTCCTCACAATTCCCTTCTCATCAACCCTAGCTCTTACTCCCACTCTCCATACCTCCTCTAAAAACTTTGCATTAGTGGGTTGGTCCGTCCATTGTGGGACACCCACCATTGGTACACCCAAGCTCAATGCCTCTACCGTTGAATTCCACCCGCAATGCGTCACGAAGCATCCGGCTGCTCGGTGTGCCAATACCTCCAATTGGGGACACCATGTCACAACCAACCCCTTCTCCGATGTTAATTCCTCCATGAACTTGCAAGGGAGCTTGTTCTGCTCTGATGCGCTCACCACCCATAAGAAACAATGGTTACTCCTCCTTAGACCCCATGCTAGTTCCTCCATCTGCTTAGTTCCCAATGTCGCGGCACTTCCGAATGACACGTAGATAACTGACTTAACTGCTTTTGTGTTTAGCCACTCCATGCAAACGCTAGAATTTGGCTTCCAGAGATTGAGACCGTAACCGTTGTCCCCCTTAATGCGCTTGTCTAGGTACATTGACGGCACGGTAGGCCCAACTGTTTTCATTCGCCTAAGACCCATTGAGCAACTTAACACCTGAATGGAATTTTGGGATATCAAAAGTTTGTTAGAATCCATTTGTTTCAGGGAATTTACACATTCTTAGAAAAAAAATTCTTTCACTTTTTGTTGCCGTTTGGTTGTGTTTTGAAAAATGTAGGAAAAAACCTATTTGGAAAATATTTTTTGTGGTCCATAAGAAAGTACGGTACTAATTTGTGGGCTCGCCTGATATGTCGGGCCTGATAAGTTGGGCTTAGTTGATATGTTATACGTGAGCCCACCTAAGCATGTGTGGTCTTGATATGTGGGTCACTTGGTATGTGAGCCCTAATATGTAGGGTCCATGGGCAGGCATTGATAGAGGTGGTATGGTTTTCATGGGAAGTGGAAATGAGAGTTTCTCAAAAAATTAACACCATTTATAAGATATGTTACGTTTTTTTCCAGTGTTTTTGTTGCAAGAGTTTTACCCTATTGGGTCACTTGGTATATGGGACCCTGTGGGTGTAAATTTGGCCTGTGGCCCGGCCCGGCCAATAGTTTGCCCGGGCTGCTAAAAATCTGGGTCAGACTTACGCTTTGAAGTTGAACTTGAAGCCCAGCCCAATTCATTAAGAGAGCTTCGTGGGTTGATCCGTGGGCCGGGCCTTGTGACTCATAAAAATTCCCCTCCCCCAAAATTTGAATTTTAAAGTTTCCCTTCTTCCCCACTCTTGATTTGAATCTGTAACACAACTGTTCTTTTTAAACTTTTTGAAATCAATCTGCGGCCCAGTCAGGCCCACAGCCCCAGACGGGCCCAAGTTTTACTTTTTCTGTCCAGCTCGCAGCCCGGCCCGACTGGCCAAATTTACACATATGGGTCCATTTGCAGCTGTCCATAAGGTGGTATCGTTTTCGTGGGTAGAATGGAAATGAGTGTTTCTTGAAAATGGCGTTCTCCTTTGTCTTTCTTTTTCTTTTTCTGCCCTTTGGTTGGGTGGCTTTTCCTTTTTTCCTTCTTCTCTTGTAAATTTCTCCCCCTTTTGGGTCGGGCTCAGGGGACCTCCATTTTTCTGACCCCTCTTGGTGTTCGTGTGCTCGGCGGTGGGTTTCAAGAATCCAATGGTGGTTGTCAGCGCCGACCAGGCATCAAGTTTTTCACTTTTGGGGGTGCTGACAACCAGCGTTCGATTCGGAAAATTCACGGCCGAGTGCGCGAACACCGAGAGGGGTCAGAAAAGGGGCATCCCCGGAGCCTGAGCCTTCTTTTAATACAAATCATCAATTAGCAAAAAAAAAAAACTATTTTTTGAAAAAATTTAAAAATCCTGATTCTATGTATTGTAATTATATCTAGAAAGATTTTAAGGCCTACCTGACATTCCAACTTGTCAAATGAGTTGATGAAGATCCAATCAGCTTTATCCAAGTTGGAGAATTGATCCAAAATCATCGTAAGGAGAGACGGGTAAGATCCTTTGTCTGAAACAAAAGATGGCAAATCTGAAACTCTAAGCGGTGGCAATCCAGGCATTAGAACATCTTGCATTGCCGGAGGGACGACGGCCAGCCACCCTTGTCGCACATAGTGAAATATAGTAGAAACAGCACATGACTGAGTGAAGAATGCAGCTCCAGATAATCCAAATCGTTTCGCTACGTCTAGAGCCCATGGGAAAAACGGGTCATATATGATGCATGTGAAAGGGTAGTCACTATTTTCGTACTTCTCGATGAGCTCAGCTAAGGTTCGTGACCCAACATCTTTGAATCGCTCAATGTAGTCACCGGCACTATTGGCCGAGTCATACCCACCGTCATCGTAGCCATCCGAGATGGTCTCGATTTTTATCGAACCGATATCAGCTTGCATGGACTTCTTGATGAATACAGTGATGGCTAGTGTGGCTTTGATGCCTTTGAAGACTAAGCGCTTCACAAATTGGAGCAGAGGGTTTATGTGGCCTTGGCCAGGACCTGGGAACACTAGGATATGAACTACTGAACCTCTCTCCATATTCTCCTTCTTTTCATGGTTCATGAAGGGTGGGGAAATATATATATAGAGTCAGGCTCAGCGGACACATTTTCACACACAATTTCACGCAAAAAAATCATCAGGGGCTAATATATAAATTAAAAGTTTTGGAATGGGATGATTTTTGGTGAGGATGGTCTCTACAGTGAAGAGATCACTCTCACAAAAAAATCAAATCATTCTGATATTCATAGCATGGTTTACAAGTTGAAGAATTATGGACCGTCTATTTTTACCATTAACTTGAAATCCACATTTGATGGTGTTAGAAATTTTAGAATGAGCTGATTTTTTTTAGTGATGATCTATATGGTGAGGAGATCTTCCTCGCCAAAAATCAGCCATTGATTTATCTTCCATATGGGTACGATAAAATTGTGTGTGAAAATATGTGTTCGTTGAGACTGACCCATGATAACATTTCTAAAAAAAGTGAAGAATTGATGTAATCCCTCCGTACAACACATAATTTCCTTTTTTTGGTAATGAACCTTTACTCGAATCGGATAAAACTTTGATGACTGGCCCTGTCATCTCCTTCGATGACAGGGCAGCAGATCTCGGCACGTGGATTTGTACGGACTGACCACCTCGGCTTCACCACACACGTACCCGAGTAAAACTTCTGTCACAATCGGATTGCAAATCACACAAACACAGCCAATGAATTCTCGGCACGTACACCTAAAAAGCAAAAGCACATGGGAACGTTGCAAAAGCGCTTGTGTACGTGCCCAGAACTCATTGGCTTGTGATTGTGTGATTTACAATGTCGTGTGATAGAAGTTTTACTCCATGTACCCAGGTGAGTACTCAAGTGCTTTTTGCCAAAAACACTCACCTGTGTATGTGGGTGGTGAGGCCGAGGTGGTCTGCCGTACAAAATCCACGTGCCATGATCTGCTGCCCTGTCATCTCCTTCGATTATCTCGAATCATCTACTCAACTGACCCACATCTTGGATGAGCCAGGAACCTTATTGGCTGGGGCCGCACTCACTCTGGTATTGGACCTAAACAAGTAGCCACGTGGTGTTTTTACATCCAATCGATCCTCAGCCAAAAAAAATCTCGGTGAGTCCAGAGCAAATTTGTAAGGAACAGGTTCCGTGGAATCTCAAAAGTGAATACATAACTCAAACGTGCACTCATGTTCACATGCGTGGATTTAAAGGATCAAACTGTGGCTGATATTGCTGAGCTGACATTCACTTTTGCAAAAGCAAAACCACCATTGAATTCTCGTCATCCATGTCCAAGAACATGAGTTAACTTCTGAGTTCACTTTTACAAGTCCACAGCTCCCGACACATATTTTCCCACAGAAAAATCTTCGGGGCCAATATATAAATTAGGAATAAAACTTTGATGACTGAGCCCTGTCATCAAGGCCGATGACAGGGCACAATACGAGCCACATGGAACACTGTTAGTGGACTCTGACCGTATGGATGTTTGGCCAATCATTAGGTGGAACTACAAACCAAAAATCAGCCCGATTAGTGATTTCCAAGCATTGGATTGGAATTGTTTTCATGGGTTGATTTTAACCGTGGGCAATTTGAGCATTATTGACCATTATTTGAGGTACAAAGATTTGAAATCACAAATCAAGCTGATTTTTTGTTTGTAGGTCCATATAGGGATTGGAAAAACATCCATACGGTCAGAGTCCTCTTAAGGGTATGTCACGTGGCTCCTATAGCACCTTATCATCGGCCTTGATGAGAGGGCCCTGTCATCAAAGTCTTACTCATAACTTAGAAGTTTTGGAATGGGATGATTTTTGGTGAGGATGGTCTCTATGGCGAGATCACCCTCACAAAAATTCAATTCAATCTGATATTCATAGCATGGTTTACAAGTTGAAGAATTATGGACCGTCTATCTTTTACCAGTTTTCTTGATATCCATTTGATGGTGTTAGAAATTTCAGAATGGGCTGATTTTTTATATGGGTGATCTATATCATCCTCACCACAAATCAGCCATTGATTTATCTTCCACGTGGGTACACCAAAATTGTGTGTGAAATTATGGGTCCATTGAGCCTGACCCTTTCTAATTATCTCATCAGCCATACAATTTGAGGAAAGATTTTGGGTGATTGTGTCATTTGGGTCCCATAGAAAATGCTCTCCACTTCCTGGTCTCCTTTCCAAAAGTCATTTTGGAAAAATGACAAGTCCATGTAAAGAAAACTTTGCTCTCTAATTTCCCGATTGCCCACACCATCGCTGAAAAATACCACGTTTCACACACTTTCGGCACTGACCCTTGGTTATCTCACCCTTTAATGGACCCACACACACCAAACTTCAGCCTGATTGGCGATCACTACCGTTCATTTGAAAAACAAAATTTATCGTGTCAATCATAAAGTCCTTGAAACTAAGGACTAAGAAGTGGCCAAACGATCATGGTTGAGTGGGCCCCAAAGAGTGGACATGTGGCATTTTGGGTGGTGTATCACCGATTCACCATTGCTCTCTAACAATAATAGCGAAGTTTTTCTTGACAAGAGTCGACAAATTGGACCCGTTATTTCGAGTAAACCTTCGCTGACACTGAAGTCAGCCACCAATTTGAGCCACGTGTCACATTCTTAAGAGGACACTAATCGTATGGATGTTTGGCCAATCACTATATGGACGTACAAACCAAAAATAAACCTGATCAGTGATTTCTAATCGTTGGATTGAAGTTATTTTCATGGGTTGATTTTAACCGTAGAAATTTGAGCATTACTGGGTACAAAGATCCAAAGGCTTGAAATCACTAATCAGACTGATTTTTTATTTGGCCAAACATCCATACGGTAGGTGTCCATTTAAGAAATGTGACACGCGGCTCAAATTGGCTGCAGGCAGCGGGTGTCATCGAAGGCTGCGGTATTTCCACCTGGTTTATAACTGTTAAACCTTTAACCTTCCTACCTTCATGGAGTCCACGAACCCACAGACGACCAATTTAACCAAATAGTATTGTATCGCCATGGCTTCGCTTCAGTCATCACAATCTCTCCTCCTCTTCCACCATGAAACCACCTTCTAAACCACTTTTCCACCTCCTTAGAGCCATTTATACATCTACAAAACCACTAAAAAAATCCTACGACAAAATCATAGAAGCACCTATTTTTACCCTTTTTAGTGATACAACCCTAACCCAGAAACCACCAAAACCTGACCCAAAAACCACCCAAATTGCCATCTTTTCTCCTTCACCCAACAAGACACACATCTCTCCCTCAAAAACACCGCCAAAAGCAGTAAAACCACTCAGAGTCTCCACCCAAACTAGAACCTTCTCTTCTTCGACCCTAAACCCATCTCAGGAACCAGAAGGCTCCATGGATTCCAATTCAAATTCCTCTCCTTCCAATACCATCCCTGTTGTTTCAACTTTTGCTTCTCCTTTTGAGAATTCTCCTCCAATCGATGCAGCTTCTTCGTTCAGAAAACCCATTAGTCTGTGGCCTGGAATGTACCATTCTCCTGTAACAAACGCTTTATGGGAAGCAAGATCGAGCATCTTCGAGAGGCTCCTTGACCCACCTCTAGATGCTCCTCCCCAAGGTGAATTGTTAACGAAAACCCCGTCGCAAAGCCGAACCAGTATTCTCTACAATTTCTCCTCTGATTATATCCTCAGGGAGCAGTACAGAGACCCTTGGAATGAAGTCAGGATCGGGAAATTACTTGAAGACCTTGATGCCCTTGCTGGAACTATCTCTTTCAAGGTATCCAACAGTTTCGGTCGGTTCACAATGTTTTCCCAATTTCGGTTTTCTGGTTTGATTCCCTGATTCCAGTCTCAGGTTCTGCAATTTATTTGAATATTTGGATTAGTGGGTTGTGACTGAATTCAATTTTCTGAAATGAATTTTGAATTGAAAATATGGTGATGGGTTCTGTGTAATTCGCTCATATTGCTATGACATCTGCATTTATAGGGTTATTGTTTGTTGATAACCTAGATCTCTACTCAATTCTGCACCTAGATCACTTTGGTGGACTCCATGGACTGATGGGTTCCAAACCCCAGGATGTATGTCACTTGTATGGTACATGTTTGTGTATAATTCCCGTATCTGCGGATTTTTGATCTTTTAGAAAAATTTATTATGCGGCCGAACTTTTCAAGGGTTTGGTGAAATTCACGTATTTTATGATTAGCCATCTTATTCCCATATCATACACAAATTATACACAAATTATTCTGATTATTGAAAAATATTATTTTTTTATTTTATTATATTCTCTGTCAAATTGTTAACCGATATTTTGAATGACAACCTCAAATTATACTTGAACTTTTTCTGTACCGTATAATTTCCATATGCCGAATTGATAACTATGGTACAGACAAGAATGGCAGCTTCATCAGATCTTCCGGCCCTTACTGGAGTATTCCACAATATTGACTGTTCATGTAATTAGAACATCCCCCAATTTATGGAAAGATTCCCTTTCTGTAACTTAATGTTTTGCTTGTGGATCAGCACTGTTGCAATGATGATAGCACGACAAGGCCTCTCTTGTTGGTCACTGCTTCTGTCGACAAGATGGTTCTGAAGAAGCCGATTCGTGTCGACACTGATTTGAAAATAGTTGGAGCTGTTACATGGGTTGGGCGGTCGTCCATAGAGCTTCAATTGGAAGTGAATCAAGCTCCACAAGGTACTTAGAAATAGGATTATCCTATAGCTAGCATGTTTATAAATTTCACAATTTCAGTGACAAATTGGATTGCAGGTCTCTCTTTATTCACATATATCTTCAGTATGTTTGAAAATATCGTGCTATTTCTTAACATTTAAAAAGAAAACATTCAGAACTTTATTTTCTTGCAAAAAAAACACATACTTTGCGAGAAGTTGGTCTTTTATTTCTTGTGAAAACTCGCGAAAAATGTACCGAGGCATTAATAAGATTG